>OY757010.1:42693253-43293253 GCA_963580285.1 Lucinisca nassula | reverse complement strand
GGAACAGAACGGTTTCTGAGATATTGGGTCTTTTACGAAGTGGAGGGGGTGGGGCAGAGCCCAAGCGCCACCAGGTTTGTATCACTGAACGCGTCTTATCACAAGGAACAATGATATATATGGTTTGGGGTGGGAATCTGAACGGTTTGCGAAGATGTACGGCATTTTATGTAATTGAGGGGTGTGGCATGGCCCCGGCACACCCTGGGGGATCCCCAGGTTGCTATAAAAGGATATTGCGGAAAGAAGTCTACCCAAGAAACATTTCTTTAAACATTTTGTCAAAATATCTGCAGAGATTTTCCTGTAAATGCCATTTTTTTCTATTTTTCCCCATAATAAGTCTATGGAAATTTTAAATTTCTATAGCAATCAAACTAAAGAGTCGAACTTCATATAAAAACACCAAACCTGTTGAGGTAAAAACAAATAAAAATACGAACTTACAATCCCCCAACCCAAGGATGATACAGATGAAATTTGGGTCCAATCGGTTTCAGAGGAGATGTCGTTTAAAGTGTTCACGCCATGTGACGTCAAACGACAGTCGTCGACGACGACGGACAATTGCCTATCCTTTAAGCTCCCCCGGAGCCTTTAGCTCTGGTGAGCTGTAAACACAAAATAGAAGTGGAGGCAATGATCAGGAACCGATGCAATCAATCCACAAAACCTATTGAGGCAAATATAGTGAAAATTTTCATAAAGTTTCAGCCTCATAGAGCATATAGTTTCTGAGGGTATTTCTCTTTTTTTTTTTTTTTTTTTTTTTTTTGGTGGGGGGTGGGGGGGTGTGCTTTTTGGTTTCCCTGGCAACCAATTACATAAGAAGTAGGTCTAAAATCATATGGCAAATAGTACATTGCTTAAGAAACCTTCCTGTAAAAGTTTTGTCAAAATATCTGCAAAGCCTTGGTAGTTAATGCCATTTTTCAATTTTCCCCATCATAAGTCAAAGGAAACTCTAAATTGTCATAGCAACCGAACAAATGAGCCAAATTTCATAAAAACAAAAACAAAACGCACACAGATGAGAGATGGTAGATTGCTGAAGGGAAATGTCCATGAAACTTTTGTCAAAATGTCTGCAAAAGGCTTTGCAGTTGATGCCATTTTTCGATTTTCCCAATTACAAGGCAATGGAAATTCTAAGTTTCCATAGCAACCAAACTAAAGAACTAAAGAGTCGAAGTTCATATAAAAAACACCAAACCTGTTGAGGTAACTATGATGAATATTCTAAAAAAATCTCAGCCTCATAGAGCATACGGTTTCTGAGGGGATGATTTTATAAGTTTTTTTTTTTTTTTTTTTTTTTTTTTTTTCCATTTTGATTTCAACAGCAAGCAATAATAATAAGCGGCAGATCTAAAATCAAACAGCAGATTGTAGATTGCTTAAGGAACATTTCTATGAAACTTTTATGATACTGTCTATAAATGCTTTGCAGCAAATGCCATTTTTCAATTTTCCCCATTATAAGTCTTTGTAAAGTCTCTAAGTTGCCATAGCATCCAAACTAATGAGCCAAATTTCATTAAAAACACAAATTTTCAATCTCCATGCCCAAGGATGCTGCCGATGAAATTTGAGCTGAATCGGCCCAGCAGCTTCAGAGGAGATTTCGTTTGAAAATGTTGACGTGAGACGATTACGACGACGACTACAACGAAACGGACAACTCCACATCCTGTAAGCTCACCTTCGGCTCTGGTGAGCTAACAAATCCCAAGCAGAAAGGGAAAAGGACAGTTACTTTCCCATAAAACGACCAAACGGCTATCCAAAATGAAAAAAAAGGATATGAGCAATTCATGCATGCAAAGACAAACTATAAAAAAAAAACCGCGACAAAAGAACCGAGTTGGAATGGTCAGTACAACTATTTTACTGGTGTGTGTGTGTGTGTGGGTGGGTGGGTGGAGTGGGGGGACTTAACTCGATTTTATGTCGCCACAATTATCGCCCTCGGTTCTGTCGCGGTTTAGACAAATAATGGTTACACTCCACATTAAGGCTTCATCACGAAAACAGGCCTATATAATTTTGACCCCATTGAACCCCATTTTTATATTGTTAAACTGGGGTTTACAGGGGTAAATCATATTTTTCTTCTTTCTGTTTTAAAATAGATTTGTGGGTACTCGTTATATTGTTAAGCTGGGGTTTACAGGGGTAAATCATATTTTTATTATTTCTGTTCTAAAATAGATTTGTGGGTACTCGTTAGAACCGCGGTTCTAACGAGTACCCACAATCTATATTTTGAGCAGCGATAAGAAAATTATAACAATATTTCATAAAAAATCAAATTTTCGGAGGCAAAGTGTATTTGTATAGGCGGGTTTTCGTAATGTTCTAACACATCAGTGCTATATCCTCGAGAACATAAAAATCAAACTGTCACATACAGTTGAACTTCAATGGCTCGAACACCTTTGGGACCACGAAAATCTGTTCGAGACAGGGGTAGTTCGAGCCACTGAGGGCTACTGTCAGGAGGCATAATGAGACACTTTTAGACCTATATTCGGTATTCTATAATTAAAATGTTTGTTGTGTGCACTCATTAGAATCGCCTCATCGAGGCGATTCTAATGAGTACACACAGCATACATTTACAAGATAAAAGACGAAAATATCCTAATTTTTACTCTCCCTATTTCTTACGTACAGAAATTCGCTATGGACTCAAGAACGGGTTCGACTCAGCCATGGTAAACGAGCCATCGGTGTTCGAGCCATCGAAGTCCTACTGTGGATGAAACAACGATGAGGACAGTATGAAATAACTGACATGCTGGGGCAAAAGAAAACCAACAGTTATACTCCGGTCGGCCCGACCAGAGACACATTACGAAAACACGCCTATACAAATATATAGTAAACTTAAGCGCCGAAAAACGAACATTTTAAGATGACAAATTGTGATATTTGTCTTATTCCTGCTCAAAATATAGATTGTGGTACTTGTTAGAACCGCCTCATCTAGGCGGTTCTAACGAATACCCACAATCTTTATTTGAGAGCAGAAATAAGAAAATAAGGTTTACCCCTGTAAACCCCAGTTTTACTATATAAAAGTGGAGTTCAAGGGGGTCAAAATTATATTTATTTAAGTAAATTAGAAGAAAAGGTAATTATCAGGAATCGATACAATTAACCAACATCTCCCATCAGAAACACCAAAGAGAAAGAAATATTAAATTACTAGACATCAATAGCGGAATGCCAAAAGGACGCTTACTTTCCTACAAAATGGCCAATTAGCGATCCAAAACAAACAGGTATAAGCGATTCGCACACTTACAGACAAACCATAACAAAAAATAAACCGCGGCAGCAGTACACCCTTGGAACGGCCAGTGAAAAAAATACTTGGTGTGTGTGCGTGGAGGGGGGGGGGGGGTGGCTTAAATCGATTAAACGCGGCCGCAGTCCCCGCCCTTGATTCCGTTTCGATATAAAGGCTTTGATTGGGTAAAACTACCATGAATGCAGTCTGTCGCATAACATTTATGATGATCCCAATCTTTTTATATCGAAGGATTATTTTACGAAATTGCGCACTCAAATAATCCAAGCATATTTTTTTCTGAATTTGTATCCTAAGTCACCATAAAATTCGGGTTTCGATAGGCCCTGTTACAGAAGCGATTTAAGTCTGAAATTAATTTAGAATGTCATCTCCATGCGGACTGAACAAATTATTTGTTTAAATCGCGACGGAAGTAAGGGCGAGAATTGGGCCCGCAAAACTGATTTAAGCCCCTCCCCCACTCCACCACCCCCCCCCCCCCCTCCAACACAAACACATCCAATGAAATTCTTTGACTGACCGTTCCAAGTCGGTTCTTCTGTCGTGGTTTATTTTATTTTATTTTTATTTTTTTTTTTTTTTATAATTTTTGTTTTGGTGTGTGTATCGCTTATATCTTTTTGTTTTCGATAGCCAATTGGCCATTTTATGGGAAAGTACGTAACTGTCCTTTGGGCTTTCTGCTATTGATGTTTCCATTAGGATCTAGTTATTTATGTGTGTAGTCTTCCCTTTGGTGTCTATGATGGGAGGTGTGGGTTAATTGTATGGATTCAGTTCTATTTTAAAACTTAGAATAAACCTTTCGTAGTTTATGAGTACGATAGCACTGACTAAGTAGTTCAGCAGTTAAGTGTTGAAATCCGACATTATTAGACACTCTAGCAAATCGGCTTAAAGTTCTGCGTAATATAAGCACCGAAGGATACCGTACGAGGAACATCACCATCCCATCCAAGAAAGGAGAATTTACAATCTCAAAATCAAAATCATCACGTTTATCATAACCAGTAAGGAAAAGTCACTCAGGAAAGGCCATAATCAAAGAACGCAATCATCTCAGGTCACCTAATGAAAGTAAGCGACATGGGGGACACACAAAAATATCAGACGAAACATGGGCCAATTAACAAACAAGACTACATAAGCGCCATGATTACTGTCAGATCCTAAAACTAACGCGGGCGGTTGGGGAGGACTTTAACTCAGGGGTTGATGAACTTGCAACCCTCGCCCTCAGTTCCAATGCAGTATCAAATATAATAACAATAACAAATGGATCCGCACAGAGGCTTCCATGCCTAACAGTGAGTCATAAGAAAGTACACAGTAAAACGAGCATATATATAATACAATCATGAATCATGGTTGAGGACTAAAAAACACTCCGACGTCAGAGCAGAAGGCAACCATCAGTTAGTTCAAGGAAGGTCGAACGAAGGAACCCTGGCAAACTTATCTACAGTAGATAAATGTAAATCCAAAAACGGGGCTTCGATATCAGTTGCGGCTTCGGTATCAGAAGAAATCGTTTTATTTAACTGATTTTCTGGAGGTTAAATTTGACTAATCAAACCATCGAATAGGTATTGTCAAGATTTTATAACTCATCCAAATATCTAGACGTCGAGCAGAAAGCTTCAAAGATTTCATACTGCTTTTCAACGAAGACGGGCGTTATGAAGTCTCTTTCATAAAACGAAAAAAAAAAATATATATATGAATAAAAAAATCAACCACAAGGGATGCGCAATTCTTACCCGTCGGAGTGCCCACAATTTGTCTAATTAACTGAATACCAAACTTATATCAATCTTATCAAGTACAAAGATGAGGGTTTCGCTCACTTTCTGACATGACCAAAATGTATAATTTTATGCTCTTCAGAAGCATCAAAAACATTTCTTACATTGCATGCAAGATAGAAAGAATCTTCTCTTTGTAATGTTCATTCAATTAAATCATTATTTTTTTTTCTTTTATGATAATATGAGAAACTGAATTGTGTAGCATGGAAAAATCATAAATAGACAGACTAAAAACACCAAAACCTCTGTATTTAAATTTATTTAAAGCCTCATTCGAATGTTTGATAGACCAAAACAGGTATCTCCCTGATCTTTCACACTTTGTCGCAATATTTAATTACATGTTTTTGATGAAAGTTAGACATGAAGTTAATAATTTAGAAAGGTTTTTCGCGGGCCAAGAGCTTGAATTTAGAATAAACCGCGCTTTGTTTGGTCTTTCATGAAGTTTAGTTAATCTATATAGCGTAGGAATCTTGTCTTTGCCTTCTGTAACAAACATCAAACTTAGTGGCTGAATATTAACTGCGGACCTCTCTTCAGCCAAAGGCTGTAGTTTATATGCCTATGTACCACCAAGTTCTTGCTGAAGGGCCGGCCTCGGTAGCTCAGTTTGACTGGTGATCAGGAGAACGCGGGTTCGATACCTGCCGGGGTCGGAGACATTCTTTCTCGAAGATTGATCATGATTTTTTTCCTACGGTCATTCTCTCCCTTCCTCTGGGCAGTTGTCAGTTTCTGGCGAAAGAATATGCACTGTACTGGTTAACCGCTTACGTATAAGCTTGCCCAGGAAAAGTGTGGATAGGTAAACTGACCGGTTCAAAAATAACCAAAATAGTGTTGACTGGACCGTTAAACTCCAATACAAACAAACCAAAAAATACATAGTGGAGCCGTCAAACAACGACGACATTGTTAGCGGCATTGTCTGCGGGAGCCAAAACATAATTCCTACGGAAATCTTGAATACCTAGTTTAATGTGACATAAAGACGTCTTAGGTTCAGGAGGTAACAAGTTTTTTTTGAGAATAGAAATAAATGCGTTTGTTTACTAGTTCCAAAATACTTTAGTCGATTTTTTATCTTTTTGCCACGTTTTTCGATGATAACGTCTTTATTTATTTTATTCTTGATTAACACATCCAGCGAGATGGTTGTAGAGGACAAGCTCCGCCAACTTCTCAAAAAATGTTTCATGTCCCTAAGTTATCTAGGATAAGCTGCATTCAGATGGAGATTTCTGCGTGCACGTGATTTATCCATATAGAGATGTCGTTTCAATTCGGCTAGTCATTTGTTTACATTTCAATAGTGTGAGTGACAGAACTGGACTTAGTTTTTATCGAAAAATTCAAACGTTATAAAAAGTCCATCTGGTTAGAACAAACATTCTTGCACACCAGACAAGGAAATCCGTGATTTTACCCTGGGATAGAAATTTATGTTCTGACCCTGGTGTTCCGACCCAGGCAACTGACATAAATGCGCTTCAATTCTATTCAATTGCCGGAACTACTTCCGCACTACTTTTATTTTGTAAACAATATATATGTGCGAGCTGTCAAAACTAACCGGAGGTGTTGTGCAAGAAAAAGAATCCTATATTGGGTTCTGTTGTAGATGGGCGTTTCCAACTCTCGGGATGATCGTGCTGAGCAGAACCTCGGCGTAGCCGAGGTTCCGCTCAGCACGGTCATCCCGAGGGTTGGAAACGGTCATTCCGAGGGTTGGAAACGCTCATCTACAACAGAACCCCATATCAGATTTTTATAATATACCATTCAGAAGGCTCAGTCCTTACCAAAAATTGGCGGTGCTTCTTCTCCCCAACTTTTTCGCTGGATGTATTGATCAAAAAATCAAAAATTATCGCCGAAAAACGCGGCAAAAAATAATACCAATTCGACATTAATTTTTCATTTTTATGCGCTTTATGCTCAACTCACTCTAGCTTACACCATCGATTACTGTTAAAACTTATACATTTCTTAGGAGTACTTGTCTTTACATTTTTGTCCAAAGTTATAACCAGTGGCCCAAAACTTAACAAAAATAAAAATAGGTTTCCTGGAAATATATGCGATTATTTTTGGTATGGTTACAAAATAGAAGTTGAGATAATGACCAGGAATCGATACTAATTGCAACTTTCTCGCTGGATGTATTGATCAAAAATAAAAAATTATTGCCGAAAAATGCGACAAAAAAGGATACAAATTCGACTTTAATTTTTCATTTTTATGCGCTTTATACTCAACTCACTCTAGCTTACACCATCGATTACTGTTAAAGCGTATATATTCCTTAGGAGGACATGTCTTTACATTTTTGTCCAAAGTTATAACCAGTGGCCCCAAACTAAACCAAAAAAAAAAAAAAAAAAAAAGGGTTTCCTGGAAAGATATGCGATTAATTTTGGTATGGTTACAAAATAGAAGTGGAGGTTATGATCAGGAATCGATACAATTAACCCACAGCTCCCATCAGAGACACAAAAGGGAAAGAAACACAAACACGAAACAACAGACCCTAGTGGAAACATCAATAGCGGAAAGCCAAAAGGACAGTTACATTCCTACAAAATGGCCAATCGGCTATCCAAAATAAAATAATATAAGCGACACAAACACCCAAAGACGAACCATAACAAAAATAAACCGCGACAGAAGAACCACCTTGGAACGGTCAGTCAAACGCATTCCACTGGGGGGGGGGGGTTCTTAAATCGATTTTACGTGGCCAATATCCTCGCCCTTACGTCCGTCGCGATTTAGACAAATTATTTGTTCCGTACACACGATGGCCTCCTAACTCATAAGTATAAACCACAGAGTAGAAACAACGGTGAGGACTCGACAGCAAGAAAACACTGAAATGCTGGAGCAAAAGAAAACCATTAATTAGACTCCGATGGGCTCGACCAGAGACAGAGCATCAGGCACCAACCAACATTACATAGAATTAGATCTCTGTAATTCTCCGTAAGCCTGTACGTTGGAACCGTTATAGAATCAGAGGCCAGGTCCACCGGCGTGCAATTAAAAGAGGGAAGATAAGTTGTCAACCGTGATTGGGTTAACTACCATGCATGCAGTCTGTCGTATAACATTAATGTTGCACCCATTCCTTTTATATCGAAGAATGGTTTTACGAAATTGGGTGCTGAAGTCATTGTGGTTATATATTTTCTGAATTTATATACGAAGTCGCCATAACATTCGGGTTCCGATAGACCTTGCTGCAGAAGAGATTTAAGTCCAATATTGAATTTTGAAATTAAATCAGAATGACGTCTATAAAATTTAGAAAAGGTTTTGCGTAGTTTATGGTCCAGATAACCCTGATTAAAAAGTTTAGCCGTTAACAATTTATTACGAAAGTCAGTTACATGATTACACACTCTGGCAAATCTAATTAATTGCGAAATATAAACGCCATAGGATGGCGCACGAGGAACATCACCATCCAAAAAAGGAAAATTCACAATCTCAAAATCAAAATCATCGCGATTATTATAAAGTTTGCAAGAAACAAACCCATCTACAATAGATAGATGTAAATCCAAAAATTGAGCCTCGGTATCAGAAGAATTAGCTGTATTTAACTGAAGTTCTGGGGGTAAATTTGACTGATCAAACCATCGAAATAGGTATTGTAAATATTCAACAAATCATCCAAATATCTAGAAGACGAGCTAAAAGCTTCAATGATTTCAGATTGGTTTTCAGCAGAAAGGGACAGCATGAAGTCTATCTCATAACATAACAAAAACAGATCAGTCGCAGGGGCTGCGCAATTAGTACCCATCGGAATACCCACAAATTATCTAATAATTGTACCACATCTTGTGTAAATATTGTCAAGTAGAAAAGTGAGAGCGTCACACACCTTCTGACATGACCATAAAGTATATTTTTATGCTCTCCAGAAGTAAAAAACGCATTTTTTTTTACATTAGATGCAAGATAGAGGGAGTCTTCCCTATGAAATGTCCATTTGATTAAATCATAAAGTTTTTCTTTTATAAGATTATGAGGAAGTGTGGTGTAAAGGGTGGAAAAGTAGACAGACTTGAAGCACGAAAACGTCTGTATTTCAATTTATTTAAAACTTCATTAGAAATTTTTATAGACCAAAAGTTCTACCAGATCTTTCGAAGACTTTGTCGCAATATTTTATCACATGTGTTTTGATGGCAGTTAAAAACATGACGTTAATAATTTGGAGAGTTCAGTGTTGGTACAAGAGCTTGAATTTGCAAGTAAACGTGCTCTGTACGGTCTTTTATGAAGTTTAGATAACCAATATAACGTAGGATGCTTGAATTGGCCTTCTGTAACACAAACAGCAAACTTGGTGGCTGAATGACAAATGTGGTCATCAACTAAAGCCCTCTCTACAGCTAAAGGCTGCAGTTCATAGGCCTTAGTACAACCAAGTTCTTGCTGAAGAGTGTTAACATAGTGAAGCCGTCAAACCACCACCACATCGTTAGCAAAGTCCTGTGCCTTGTGATTTCAGAGAAGAAGATTTTTAAAGGTTTTCCACATATAAGTCTACGTAAACTGGTGGGCCCCGGCGCGGAGGCATTTTCGGTCCCAGGGCTATAATTTGAACAGACTTGGTAGAGGTCTACTAGGTAAAACTTCGTACAAAATATCAAATACCTGGGCCTTGCGGTTTCAGAGAAGATGTTTTAAGTTTTCAGTAAAAATATCTTTTTTTGGCTTCCGTGACCCAGATGTGCAAGGACCGGAATCATTTGAACAACTTTGAAAGGGCACTACACAAGGCTCATTCCTGCGAAGTTTGATCAAAATCCAATTAATGGTTTAGGAGGAGGTGTCGTTTGAAGAAATTGTTTACGGACGCACGAACGGACGCACACACGGACGTACGACGGACGACGAACAAAAATTGATCACAAAAGCTCACCTTTTCACAACGTGACAGGTGAGCTAAAAAGAGTTTCACCTCTTTTTAATCAAATGCTGGCCTTAGAAAAAGTGATGCCGCAGAAATATTAATAGAATATCAGAAAGATTAAAGAAAAATTAATTTCTCTTTCTGTCTTTACCATACGTATTCAAGCCGAACAACATGTCAAAGACTAGAAAATGATAAAAACTCCATTATATATTGAAATATTGAATATGTTGACCGATTTAATAACTTTGCATCCTGAAAACACGCCTATATAATTTTGACCACCTTGAACCCCACTTTTATATAGTAAAACTGGGGTTTACAGGGGTAAACCTTATTTTTCTGATTTCTGCTCAAAACATAGATTGTGGGCACTCGTTAGAACAGCCTCATTTATTGTTTATAAGAAAATTATCACAGTTTTTCATCTAAAAAAAAATCCATTTTTCGGATGTAATGTTTACAATGTATTTGTATAGGTGTGTTTTCGTTATGGCGTATCCACACTGTTTGCAGAAAAATGTTACAGGGCTGTTTTGTACATATGCATTACGATATCACGCCAGTGCGACATACCGCGTTGTTCATATATCCAAATGGTCGTTTAAATTTCCTGATGAGAGTCCGTGATTTTTTTTTTCTTATTTACACTGCAAACATAGGCTGTGGGTGCTCTTTAGAACCGCCTAATTATATTGTGTTATAACGAGTACACACAACATATGTCTCAAAGAGCCGCCATATTGAGGCGGTTCTAACGAGTACCCACAACCTATGTCTTGGACCAGAAATGAGAAAAAATCATGTATGACCCCGTAAACCCCAGTTTTCTCATCACGAAAACACACCTATATAATTTTGACCCCCTCGATCCCCACTTTTATATAGTGAAACTGGGGTTACCTTATTTTTCTTATTATTGCCCTAAAATATAGATTGTGGGTGCTCATTAGAACCGCCTCGATGAGGCGGTTCTAACGAGTACCCACAATCTATATTTTTAGCAGAAATAAGAAAAACATCACAATTTTTCATCTTAAAATTTTCATTTTTTTCGGCGATAAAGGTTACAATGTATTGGTATAGGCATGTTTTCGTTATGTCTTCTCTATTTAAAGTCAGGTTTGGTGGGGTGTTCATTTCACATACTTGTTCATGTGATGTTTGCGTTTGTCCCGTTCTTCTTGTCATTTGTTTTGCTTCTTCTTCATCAAACTATACAAATGATGATAATAATAATCTTTTCTTTGGGCCCCCGCCCATCGGAGCTTGAAGAAATAGATGGGCTGCATGATGAATCCACGCAGAGCTGAAACCGACCCGCACACGAGTACTGGTAAACCGCTTAGAGGATCTAAGCCTGCCCAGGCAAAGCGGTGCGAGAGTCGGGCCGTCCATGCTTATATATCCTATTGGTTTCCTTGAGCGGCAGGGCTTGAGATGTCATTTCATCTCAATATCGTGTAAAAGTCCAACAAAATTGGAAGCAACGTCTCCAAAATGACCTTTACAGTGTTGACGCGGACGTTAAACCTCAAATCAAACAAATAACTATTATTATTACTAATTTTATTATTATTATTATTATTATTATTATTATTATTATTATTACTATTATATTATTATTATTTTAGTAGTAGTAGTAGTAGTAGTAGTAGTAGTAGTAGTAGTAGTAGTATTAAAGTTTCAATCTTACCTGTCTGATTTCTTTATTCGAAGTCGTCAAATTGGATTAAACACATAATCTGCGACATGCATTGCAACATTAATTTTGTACTTCAGAAAGGTGTACTTTTGTCAAAGAAATATTGCGGAGTAATATTGAACGTCTTTAAAGAGAATGCAGAATAAGGCACGTATCACTTTGTGGATAACTACGAAAGCCTATCGGGATCACATTAAAAAAATAATTTAATGTTATTATTCAAATAATTTCGTATTGGCCCAGTTACAGGTCCGAGGTCTGCTGTATTCGAGGTCTGCTGTATTGGCACGAGGCCGAAGGCCGCGGCCAATACAGATGACCGAGGACCTGTAACTTGGCCAATACGAAATTACTTGATTAATGACAATTTTATTTATTGACGCAAAACATGATTTATGATTTTTGAATATTGGTTGACTTGGTGTAATGCAGGATAATCAATTAATAAAATATAGTAATGTGGTTATTGCGCAAAACAGGCGTATTAACGCGAAAAAGGTGTATTAACGCGAAGAAAATGTGCTATAACACACAAAAGGTGAAATTACAATGCGTAAGATTGGTAATTAAAGGCGAACCAGTGCCAAGCAAAGGCGTAACTACACCAAACAAAAAGTGCAGTAACGCAAAACACGCGTTTGAGAATGTTATAACGCCATGTAGTAAATTCGATAATCCACTAGTGGATTAAATATGCAAATTAGTTAGATACGCCCCGTAACGTTACATGTACGACGTCCTTAATGGCGTCGCGTTTACTAATGGCGGAATACTAACATTTTTTTTTTTTTTTTTTTAAATCAATCGTGAATAAAATGCGTTTTAAATGTCATATGATAAATAGAATCTTGCATTCGTGCTCATGTATTATTGAATTTATTAAACTCATTGAGGAAAAGGGATAAAATACTTGGCAAAGCCTCGTATTTTTTTTTTCCTCAACTCGATTAATATATTCAATAATACATGAACACTCATGTAAGATCCTCTATTTATCATATGACGTCGCGTCTGAGAGTGTTATAACGCCATGTAATATTTTCGATAATCCACTAGTGGATTAAATATGCAAATTAGCTAGCTACGTCCCGTAACGTTACATGTACGACGTCCTTAACGACGTCGCGTTTACTTATGACGGAATATTGACATTTTTGTAAACAATCGTGGATAAAATGCGTGTAAATGTCATATAATAAATAGAATCTTGCATTCGTGTTCGTGTATTATTGAATTTATTAAATTCGTTCAGGAAAAGGAATAAAATGCTCGGCAAACCCTCGCATTTTACCCCTTTCCCTCAACTCGTTTAATAAATTCAAGAATACATGAGCAATCATGTTAGATCCTCTATTTATTATGTTTCTGCTTCCATTTCTGTGGTCATAACAAAAATAGTGTAAGGTTTAATTTTTGTTAAGCTTAATTTACATTGCATTAAAACTGTTCATACAACTCTTCTGCTTCAATATTCATTTTCTGACCGCTTAATTAAAGTCTAAAACAAATTCGACCACAAGAAAAATGAGGAAGGACTTCAGACAAAATTGAAACTTTTTGATTGGAGCAGTGCGATAATTTAAAGCAATATATATATATATATATATATATATATATATATATATATATATATATATATATATATATATATATATATATATATATATATATATATATATATATATATATATATATATATATATATAAAGAAAGACATATATTATGGGGACGTGATGGTCAACTGGAGGCATGTTATTTAAAATCTTAACTTTCATAGCAAAAAAAAAAAAAAAAAAAAAGAGTAAATATAATTTTACCAAAACCAATAAGCAACAAAACGAAATAAAATTGTTCAGTTATAAATTTAAAAAAAAATATTGCTATCGTAGCAGAGCATTGATGGTCACATCCAAACCTGTTGAAGACAATAAAACTGTGGTCTAATTTTTTTTAATTTTCGAAAATTTATTTCTGCGGTCCAGGAGGATTTTATAACTTCCTACTGGGGAATTATCATCACGTGAACAAGTCCGTGAAACAAAGCCCCCCTAAACCCCACTTTATATAGAGAAAACTAGGGTATAGGGGGTAAACATTATTTTCCTTATTTCTGCTCCAAGACATAGGTTGTGAGTACTCGTAAGAATCGCCTCAATGAGGCTGTTCAAACGAGCAACCAAAACCTATGTTTGGAGTATAATTAAGAAAACTATCGAAAATTTTCATCAGAAAAAATTGCCTTTTTTGAGGTTTTAAAAATGTCCTTTATCACAATGTGTTATCATAATGGTTTTATTATTTACCTGAGCACGAAGTGCTCATGGTGAACTATTGTGATCGGTCAATGTCCGTCGTGCGTCGTGCGGTGTGCGTCGTCTGCCGTCGTCAACAATTGCTTAAAAAGACTACTCCCCCTTAACCCTTGGGCCAGTTTCATTTAAACTTCACAGGAATCTTGCCTAGGTGACTCTCTATTAAAATAGCTAAAATGGTTCCGCTCTGAAGAACAAGATAGCCGCCAGAGCTAAAAATAGAAAAATCTTTAAACGACTACTATCCCATTTCCCTTGGTCAGTTTCATTCAAACTTTATAGGAAAGTTGCCTAGGTAACCCTTTACCAAAATAGCTATAATTGTTCTGCTCCGACGAACAAGCTAAAAAATAGAAAAATCTTTAAACGACTACTACTCCCAAACCCCTGGGGCAATTTCATTCTAACTTCATAGGAGTGATGCTTAGGTGATTCTCTCCCAAACTAGCTAAAATCGTTCTGCTCCGATGAATCATTTGGGCGCCAGAGCTGAAAATAGAAAACCATCGTAAATGTGCTTCAAACGCGAACTCCTCCTAAACCCTTGGGCCAATTCGATTCAACTTTCACAGGAATGTTGCCCAGGTTACTCCGTACCAAAATAGCTAAAATCATTCCGCTCTGAAGAACAAGATGGCCGCTAGAGCTAAAAATAAAACAAAATCTTCAAACGACAACTCCTCTTGTACCGTTGTGCAAATTTCATTCAAACTTCTAGGAATGTTGCTTAGATGACCCTCTACCAAAATAGCTAAAATGATCTCGCTCCGATGAACAATATGGCCGCCAGAGTTTTTTGGAGTTTTTTTTTTCCAGTATAAGTATATAGGAGCTAATGAGCCCTGGGGTGTGGCCGATTTTGACCCAAAGGGCGTGGTTGGCAGGATTTATGTAGGCGACTATTTTATGTTGCTATATATCAAATATCTAAGGTCTGTACTTCATGGTTTCAAAGAAGATGTTTGAACCTTTTTTCTATTATAAGTTTATTGGAGTTAAGGGGCCACAGGATTTGGCCAATTTGGACCACAGGGGCAAGATTGGCAGGATTCATGTAGGCGACCACTCGACATTGCTACATGCTAAATACCTAAGCTCTGGGCCTTTTGGTTTCAGAGAAGAAGATTTTTTTTTTTTTTTTTTTTTTTTTCATTTTAAGTTTCTTTCCATTTTAAGTCTATGGGAGCTAACGGGCCCATGGACGTGGCCAATTTTGACCCCAGGTGCATGGTTGGCAGGATTTATGTAGGTGACCACTTGACGTTGCTACATGCTATATATTTAAGCTCTGGGCCCTGTGGTTTCAGAGAAGAAGATTTTTGAAGTTTTTCCAGTTGTAAGTCTATGTGAGTTAAGAGCCCTAGGGTAGGGCCAATTTAGATCCCAGGGGCATATTTGGCAGGATATATGTAGGGGACTACTTGACGTTGCTACTTACTAAATATCTAAACTCTTGGCCCTATGGTTTCAGAGAAGAAGATTTTTGAAGTTCTTTTTTTTTTTTTTTTTTTTTTTCATTATAATTCAATGGGAGCTGATTAGCATGATTTATGTAGATGACTATTTTAATGTTCAAGTTGTGCACAGAAATAAGCAAGATTTACAAAGTGTCAGCCTGATATACCATATGGTTTCTGAAAAATTACCTGAATGTTTTTTTTTTTTTTTTTTTTTTTGTTTGGTGTTGTTTTTTTTTTTTTGTTGTTGCTATTGTTGTTTTGTTGTTTTTTTTGGCAGCTGTGGAAACAATAAATCCGACGAAAAGGTGTTTGTAAAACCCTATTTCTCAATTGTATGCTGCTTTCCTTTAAACATGCATTGACTATAATACTTAAGCACCCAAAAACGGCTGAGTTCAGAAGTCGAAAAAAAATGCCATTAATTAAATCGATGATAACTCCAAAATCACAGGCACATCTCCAGACCATGAAAAAAAGATTGTGCGAAGTTTCCAACTGATTGGTATAAATTATTATGAGGAGTTGTGTCACAAAGCATCCGCCTTCTTCTCGTCAAATGCCTAAGTCGAAAAAAGGGGTAAAAGGGGGAGAGATTCCTATGCATTGAAATACCTACGAAACAAATATGGGTCTGTTTATTTTTCATATAAATGCTATATAAAAATCACAAGATTCTAGGTCTAACAATTTGCTACCCACTATAATGCACTTTAATAGTATTTAACTCTAAAAACGGCTAAGTTTAAAATTCGAAAAAGTGACAGATAATGCCAAAATCACAAATCACATCTGAAAACCATGACAAAAATTCATAAAAAGTTGGAAATTGATCGGTATAAATTGTATGAGGAGCTGAGCATACAACGTACCCACCATATCACACTTTAAAGCCGAAAAAGGGCAAAAGGCGAATAACTCTGCAAGGAGAACCCCGACGGAAAAATATAGGTTTGCTTATTTTTCATGCTGATTGTATATTCAAAATGTATTTCATGATTCTAGCTTCAACCACTTTGTACCCACTATACTGCCCCTCAAAATATATTTAAAATAGAAGTGAAGGTAATGATCAGATCAGGGATCGATACAATTAACCCACACCTCCCATCAGAGAAACCAACTGGAAAGAAACACAATCATGAAATAACTAAACCCGAATGGAAACATAAATAGCGGAAAACCAAACGGACAGATCGTTCTTTCCCACAAAATTGCCAATTGGCTATCCAAAACAAACAGATAGCGATACACACATTCAAAGACGAGCTATAACAAAAATAGACCGCGACAGAGGAACCGCCTTGGAATGGTCAGTGAACTGTGGGACTTAACACTTCTTTGTCTAGCGGCCCTTTTTTGGGGACATTTGCAAACAATGTCTATCCAGATCAAACACCGCAGAACGCGGCGTCTGATCTGGGTATACACAGTTTGCTCAAGTAAACGCATTTGTTATACCGCAAAGAAATCTCCAGGCTTTTGGTTGGACAGCTCAAGGGCAATCATTTTCCATATATCCCGTCAGCAAAAATTATATTACCCTCACGCGCATGCCTTCTCTGAATTGTGATGTCCGACATATTGGATTTACTGCAGTTGGTAAGAAATATGAGCAAAATAATTTCATGCACTACAATAATTTCCAGCCAATAAATTTATAAATGAAAACTTTTGACTGTTTTTCAGTCATTCGGTACTTAATTATATTGTTTTCCGTTATAATCTCTCATTACACCATGACGTCAACACTTTCCCACTAAGCGCCGAGATCAACGTAGTGCGTCCAGAAGTGCGCGGTTTGATGATGTCACATATGAACCTGTACTACAGACGACGTCCGCTAAAAAAGAATTGTTTAGAAATAATTGCAAAAATGTTCACGATACCGTCAAAAAGCTTACCAGTATAACAAATTCGTTATTTGGATTCTTGAAGGAGAACATTCGATCGCATGATCAAGCCAATAGGCCATCCTTAAAAAATCTTTGTTTGCTGTGCTCCTACCTACCCACACAGATTGCCCCTACCCAAAAATATTTATAACCATTCTGAGATTTTTTTTTTGAAATCCTGATTAAACTCAAGGGGGGTGGGGGCCCATTTGGGGGTATTCTGGCCTTGTACCAAATATTTTAATTTTTTTGCAGATAAACAGCATAACATGTGTACTTGATTATGGCATACCTCTGGTCGCGCGCAAGGTTGGGATTTTCGAGCTACAGGCCTTTAAAAGTGGGCGGGGTAACTTAGCATGACACTGTAGGGTATTTTAAAAGTTAACTTTGGTTATTACCTGTGTGCTCTTTCAGTGCAATTTGTTCTTAGGTAGACTGAAGGATGTCTGAAGTGATGTTTAGAAACATTTTTCGAAACAATATTGCAACTTAGGAAGATAAAATTCTTTTTTCCAAACGCTACAATATTTTTACTTATTTTTTAACCTTAATCATTAAAAGTTTTGAAGTTTTTTGGTAATATGGGAGGAAACCAATTATGGTTCTTGGATAACAGTATCATTTTAATGAAGCGGTGCGGAGGAATGGCATTCGTCTGTCCGTTTGTCTGTCCATCCGGGCCAGTCCGTCCGTCTGTCTGTCCGTAACAATTTTCTGTCCGCTCCATATCTCCTGAACCATTTGATAGATTTACATTAAACTTTGGTCCATCATTCGTCTCAGTGAGCTGATGTGCAGAGCCCATAAATGAATCATGTCAACTTAAGGTCAAGGTCACAGTTGAAGGTCACGAATTTAAAACTTTAAATTCTGTGTCCGTTCCATATTTCCTTTATCCTTGGAAGGATTTTCATTAAACTTCGGTCAGTTATTCCCTCAGTAAGCTCATGTGCAGAGCCCATAAATGAGTTATGCCGACATCAGGTCAAGGTCACATTGGAAGGTCATGAGTTTGAAACTTTGAATTTTGTGTCGGTTCCAAATCTTTTTTACCCTTCAAAGGATTTTCATTAAATGTTGGTCAAATGTCCCCCTCAGTGAGCTGATGAGCATAACACATAAATAAACCACTCCAACTCAAGGTCAAGGTCAAAGTTGAAGGTTAGGAGTTTGAAACTTTGAATTTTGTGTCCGTTCCATATCTCTTACCCCCCTTTAACACACTAAGCCAAATTTCAAGAAGATGACATTCTTGTTTTTTTGTTTTTTGTTTTCTTTGGTTGTTTTGTTTTTGCTGTTTCATTATTTTTTTCAGAGAAAAACCAGGCTTGACATTTCATTTGAATGGTCTGCTAGGCCTGGTTTACTCTAAAAAAATCAGAAAATAAGTATTTGAAATGATGTTTCCGGTTGTTGTATGGTGCTTTAAGGGTCAAACATCTTTCCAGATCTAAAAAAAAAGACCTACCTTCCCATCCACCTCACATATGATCGGTAGGAGCACAGCAAACAAAAATGTTTTTTAGGATGGCCTTAGAGAGCCCCCGCCCATCGGGGCTTGAAGAAATATATGGGCTGCATGATGCTTCCACGCAGAGCTGAAACCGACCGCACACGACTGGTAAACCGCTTAGAGGATCTAAGCCTGCCCAGGCAAAGAGGTGTGAGTCGGCCCGTCCATGCTTATGAATCGTATTGGTTTCATTGGGCGGCAGGGCTTGAGATGCCATTTCATCTCAATGCCGGGTAAAAGTCCCGGTAAAATTGGAAGCAACGTCTCCAAAATGACCTTTACAGTGTTGACGGGGACGTTAAACCTCAAATCAAACAAAACAAACAAACAAAGGATGACCTTAGAATCATATTGCAACCTGAAAGCGATATTTACTTTCGTCTAACGGTTCGGTCAAATATCGCTCTCAGTCAGGCGAGGAATGTGATCCTATGTTCCCAGTTAAGAGTCAAAATAATTTATATTGTTTACAACTTATCTCAAATAAAACGTACTTTCCACCCCTATAATTGGAAGTGGACCACTCCAAACATAATGGGAGGAAGATTCCATTGTCATATATTGGTTAAATCGATTTTACGCTGCCGCAACCATCGCCCTTACTTTCGTCACGATTAAGAGGAATAATTTGTTCAGCTCGCATGAAGGCTTGCAACATCTCCGAGAACACAAAAATCAAACAACCACAGAAATGAAACAACGGTGAGGACAAGACAGCAGGAAAAAAACTTAAATGCTTGAGCAAAAGAAAACCAACAGTTAGACTGATGGACCTGGCCAGAGACAGAGCATCAATCAACATTACATAAAATTAAATTTTAAATCTAAGTAAGCTCTAACGCTGGAACTGTCAAAGATTCCGAGGCCTGGTCCATCGGCGTGCAATTAAAGAGGGAAGCAAAGTTATCAATCGTGATTAGGTTTTCTAACATGCATGCAGTCTGTCGTATAACTGTTGTACCCAATGTTTTTATATCGAAGAATGATTGAAGTCATTGCAAATATTTTTTTTTTCTGAATTTATATACTAAGTCACCATAAAATTCTGGTTCCGATAGTACTTGTTGCAGAAGAGTTTTAAGTCCAACATTGAATTTTGAAACTAAATCGGAATGGCGTCTATAAAATTTTGAAAGGGCTTTGCGTAATTTATGATACCGATAACCCTGATTAAGATTTATTACTAGTGTTGAAGTCAGTTAAATTACTACAACTCTGGCAAATCGAATAAATTGCGTAAAATAAGCGTCACAGGATGCCAAACGAGTAACATCGCCACCCAAGAAAGAATTATTTACAATTTCAAAATCAAAACCATCGCGTTTATCATAAATATTTCAGGAAACAACCCCATCTACAA
The DNA here is from genome assembly GCA_963580285.1 of Lucinisca nassula. Classification (NCBI taxonomy): domain Eukaryota; kingdom Metazoa; phylum Mollusca; class Bivalvia; order Lucinida; family Lucinidae; genus Lucinisca; species Lucinisca nassula. The sequence goes on along the minus strand of OY757010.1, from coordinate 43,272,951 downwards.
TAGACAGTTGCAAATCCAAAAACGAAACCTCGGTATCAGACGAAATGGCGTTATTTAACTTAAGTTCGAGGGGTTGTAAATTTGCCTTATCAACCCATCGATGATATCAATTGAAACAAGAAAATATATGACACAAAGTGCCATATCAAGACTGCATTGCACCATTTTGGAAAGGAACAGGCAATGAAATCTTATTATTCAACCGTTCAGTTATAAACTTATAAACTGGACGGTCGACATGAAAACTGAATTTGCAGTATCATATTCAACATGACCGGTTGTCTTGTCAGTTTGATCATGTTTGTGGAAAACTGTGTTGAATTTAACAGTGTAACAGAGTTGAATTCGACAATTTCTGATCAATGGGCCCAGCCTTAGGGATATAACAAAATAGAAGTGGAGGCAATAATCAGTAATCGATACAATTAACCCACAGCTCCCATCAGAGACACCAAAGGGAATGAAACACAAACATGAAACAACAGACCCTCATGGAAACATCAATAGCGGAAAGCCAAGAGGACAGTTATTTTCCCACATAATGGTCAATAGGCTATCAAAATAAAATAATATAAGCGACAACCGCAATCAACAAAGAGACTGGTCTTCTTTATACATGTATTTAGCACGCTCCTCCCAACACCAAGAACAACAGGAGTTCATTAATTCCGTGCGTGTTTATATATTATTATTATCCCCACGCTTTTGAAAAAAGCGTTCGGGGATATTGTGAACGCCTCCGTCCGTCCGTTTGTCCGTCCGTCCGTCACGCTATCTCCTCCTTAACCACTGGCCGGAATGCAACCATATTTGCTACATGACTTCCTTACATGGTGAGGGTGTGCGAGAGGGACGTTATAGTTGGCTCCGCCCAAAGGGGCCATCTCAAGGGGTCAAAAAGTCACGTCCACTGTACAAGTCACGCTTTCGCCCTAGCGCCTACATTTCTTCACCGATTTCAATATAACTTCACACAATTTTTCCTTATGACAATATCTCGAGCGAGTTCGACTTTCAAGGTCGTGGCCTCAAATTCATCGCTCTGACGCCTACATTTATTGACGGATTTTAATGTAACTTCAAACAAATGTTACTTATGATAATTTCTCAAGCGAGTTCCACTTTCAATATCATGGTCTCAAGGTCAAGGTCACTGTGGCTATTTTAAGAAAAAACTTTGTCATCGATCTAGCGCCTACATTTCTTGACCGATTTCAATATGACTTCACATGAATATTCCTTATGAAAATATCTCGAGCGAATTTGACTTTCAAGGTGGTGGTCTCAAGGTCAAGGTCATTGTGACTATTTATAGAAAAAAACTTTGTAATCGCTCTAGCGCCTACAATTTTGACCAATTTCAATATAATTTCACACAAATTTTCCTTTTGACAATATCTCAAGTGTGTTTGACTTTAAAGGTCAAGGTCACTCTGGCTATTTTTAGAAAAGCTTTGTCTTGCTCTAGCGCCTATATTTCTTGCCCGATTTCACTATAACTTTACACAAATGTTCCTTATGACAATATCTTGAGCGAGTTCGACTTTCAAGGTCAAGGTCACTGTGCCTATTTTTAGAAAAAACTTTGTCATCGCTCTAGTGCCTACATTTCTTGTCCTATTTCAATATAACTTCACACAAATGTTCCTTATGACAATATCTTGAGCGAGTTCGACATTCAAAGTCAAGGTCACTGTGCCTATTTTTAGAAAAAAATTTGTCATCGCTCTAGCGCCTACATTTTTTTAATGATTTCAATATAACTTCACACAAATGTTCCTTTTGACAATATCTCGAACGAGTTGACTTTCAAGGTCATGACCTCATGGACAAGGTCACTGTTGCTATTTTTTTTAAAAAAACTTTGTCATCGCTCTAGTGACTACATTTATTGATGATTTTTATTATCCCCACGCTTTTAAAGAAAGCGTTTGGAGATATTATGAACGCCTCCCTCCGTCTGTCCGTCATGCTATCTCCTCCTTAACCACTGGCCGGAATGCAACCATATTTGTTACATGGCTTCCCTACATGGTGAGGGCGGCGTGCGACAGGGGCGTTATAGTTGGCTCCGCCCAAAGTGACCATCTCAAGGGGTCAAAAGGTCACGTCTGCTATGTGGCAAAAGCGTGGGGATTCGCGATGGCTTGCCATCGACTGCTCGCTCTAGTTATTATTATTATCAGCTCAGTCATCGTTTTCTTTTTTATCATTATTACTACTGATGAATTTTCAGCAAGTGTTTATTCATTTTTCCAACACATATATAACAATAATAATAATAATAATTCAAATAATAATCAAAATCATAATACTTGTTGTAAAAATAGCAGTAGCAGTTGATGTAATGGTGGAAATAGTACTAAGTATAATTATTATAATCATCGTTTGGATTATTGAAATAATTATTATCATTATTATTATTGTAGTAGTAGTAGTAGAAGTAGTAGTGGGAGTAGTAATAAATGTAGTATTGTTTGTTTGATGTGAGATTTAACGTCTTTAGGTCATTTTGGAGACGCTGCTTCCAACTTTGTGGGAGTTTTACCCTACATTGAGATGAAATGACACCGTAAGTCTTGCCGCCCAATGAAACCAATACATGAATAGGGTCTATATGCATGGACGGTCCGACTCGCGTCACTTTGCCTGAGCATGCTAGTAGTAAGAGTTGTAGTTAGAATATAATTATTATTATAATTGTTTTAGTATTAACATTATCATTATCAAAAGTGGCAGAATAAGTAGTAGTAGTTTGTTAGAACCTCCGTCAACACTACTTAAGTAATTTTGGAGACGTTGCACCCGATTTTGTGGAGCTTTTATCCCGCATTGAGATGAAATGTCATCTCAAGCCCTGGCGCCCAAACAAACCAAAATGTTTATATGTAGGGGCTGTCCGACTCGCACTTGCCTGGGCAGGCTTAGACCATTTAAGCGGTTTACCAGTACTCATGTGTGATCGGTTTCAGCTCAGCGTGGAAACATAATGCAGCACATTTTATTTCAGCAAACCCGATGAGTAGGGGCCCATGTAGTAGTGGTAGTAGTAGTTTAATTCTTTTCATCATCATTTTCATTATTAACATTTTTATCAGTAGTACTAGAAGTAGTAATTGTTGTTGTTGGGATATTATTATTAGTAGTAGTAGTATGTACATTCCTACAAACAATATTGGCTAGTTTTTATCAAATTTCGTTTTCATCACGTAAACATGCTCTTGTAGTGCCCTTATAAATCCGACGTTATGTTATTTACATTATTTCAGTCAAGAAACACAGCATTATCTGATTATTATGGATAAACCAGTGCTTCAGCTGAAGTGCACGACCCGCCGGATGCTTTTAGCTTTATGAGTGTTACCATATATTGGTATGGCGGCCATTTTGGTCATGTGACCTGGACCTAAAACGGTTCCCCTAATAAATGCGCCTTATCGTAAGAAGCAAAAATATATCTTACACTTTAGTACTGTATTCTGAATCGTTTGCAGGATAAAATGCATTCTCACTTTTCCAATACAAAAGCGTATGTGTCAAAGTTTGACCTAGGCACAAAGAAGGTCAAGGTCAACCCAGGGTCACCATTTTAGCAATTTATGATGGGCCTAGATGCTATTTATCAAGTTTCGTGGAAATCTGCCCAGTGGTTCTGGAGAAGACTATTTTTGAAGGGTTTTTACCATATATGGCTTGGCGGCCATATTTGTCATGTGACCTGGACCCCATGGGCAGATTTTGGTTTCCCCAATCCATTAGAGGCTCCATATGAAATTTGACTTCAATCGGCCCAACGGTTTCCGAGGAGAAGCAATTCGAATATTTTCACATTTTTCGCCTCGGCGAGGCTATACTAAATGGAATGTTATATTTCGCAAGTTCATTGGTTAGATCTCATTGATATCTATCAGTATGCCAAAAATTGTATAAATATTCCAAGCGGTTAAGTCACTATCACCAATTTTCACAAACGGGTTACGGACGGACAGACAGACAGACAATATATGGCTTGGCGGCCATTTTGGTCATGTGACCTGGACCCCATGAGCAAATTTTGGGTTCCCTCATCCCATAGAGGCTCCATATGAAATTTGACTTCAATCGGCCCAACGGTTTCAGAGGAGAAACAGTTCGAAAATTTTCACATTTTTCGCCTCGGCGAGGCTATACTAAATAAAATGTAATATTTCGCAAGTTCATTGGTTAGATCTCATTGATATCTATCAGTATGCCAAAAATTGTTTAAATATTCCAAGCGGTTAAGTCACTATCACCAATTTCCACAAACGGGTTACGGACGGACAGACAGACAGACCATATATGGCTTGACGGCCATTTTGGTCATGTGACCTAGACCCCATGAGCAAATTTGGGTTTCCCCCATCCCATAGAGGCTCCATATGAAATTTGACTTCAATCGGCCCAACGGTTTCAGAAGAGAAGCAGTTCGAAAATCTTCTTATTTTTCGCCTCGGCGAGGCTATACTAAATAAATTGTAATATTTCGCAAGTTCATTGGTTAGCTCTCATTGGTATCTATCAGTATGCCAAACATTGTTTAAATATTCCAAGCGGTTAAGTCACTATCACCAATTTTCACAAACGGGTTACGACAGACAGCCAGACTGACAGAATGATAGAATGACACGGGGATTTTAGGACACTCTTAGAAAATCAACCGACTTCAGCCGGTCGCTTTTTCTGCGGGTCGTGCAATTGTAAATATGTTTTCTGTCCTCTGTCATTTGAAACAAATGAGAAACATAATAAAACGATATCTTGTGGACAGCTTTATATTGTTTTTGTGACTAAGTGCTAATAACAGTTATACGTCTTCTAAGTAAGCATATCCACAGTCAGGGCACAGCAAAATGTACAAGTTGGTAAATTTGAAACACAACTTCCCATACAAAGTGTCCACTAAGTTCCTTATACAAACTTATGATATTCATCATCTGATCTTTTTATATGATACTCGAGTAAATAAAATAATCAGAGTCAGTCTTTATGCTATTACCGGTAATCAAAATGTGATGTGCAACCTTTTCTTGCTGAACAGCTAGAAGATCCTGTAAACCTTTGCATTTCAAGAACTACTTGTGTAAAAAAAAATGTGTAAGAATTGCCGTGTTGAAGTCTTAAACTCTAATATTAGTGACATATGAACAGTTCAGGCCAATAGTTTCGAATCACTAAAGCGTATGTTCCAAAAGTGTAAGGGGTGGGGGGGCATATAAAACTTAAATAAAATTGATCCAGTAGTTTCAGGGAAACTGTCCTTTGAAATAACGATCATGCAATCCTATTAACCTGAAACAGAGGCCACTTAATATTATTGTCCTTTGCTATTGTTCTTTGCTATTTATAGGCATTCATCTGGCGCCTACTCTCATTTAACAGACCGCAATAGTTTTCGAAAACAAAATCACTGTTTTACGTTTTTTAGTTTTCCGCTATTGATGTTTCCATTAGAGTCTAGTTATTTAATGTTTGTGTTTCTTTTCCTTTGGTGTCTCTGATGGGAGGTGTGGGTTAATTGTATCGATTTCTGGTTGCCTACACTTCTATTTTTAATCGCTCAAACAGCTTTGGGAGCATATTGTTTGATGCAGGTGTATTTCGAACCACCAAGGGTTATCCATAGCGACAAAGAAAGAGACGCGGGAGAGTGCTTTTTTTCGATTTTCTTTAAAAATGTCGTCTGTACCCATTAGAATCGCCTCATGAGTACACAAAATACATTTTCAAGAATAAAACAAGAAATGATATCAGAAATATACTGGTATTAACATCTGCAATTATGGAAAATAGTTCCAAGGGACTAAAGAATGAGTTCAAGTTAAAACATCCGCGATAAACGAACCATCGCGGTTGGAGTCATCAAAGTTTCACTGTATTACAAAAACACACTTATAAAAATGCATTGTAATTTTTACAAAAAAAAAATGTTAAGATAAAACATGTGATATATTTCTTATTTCTGCTCAAAATATAGATTATGGGTACTCGTTAGAACTGCCCCATCGAGGCGGTTCTAACCAGTACCCACACTTTATAATTTAGAGTAGAAATTTGAAAAATAAGGTTTACCCCTGTAAATCCCAGTTTTACTATATAAAAGAGGGGTTCAAGGAGGGTCAAAATTATAAAGGCATGTTTTTGTGATCATAACGAAAACACGCCTTTATAAATTGACCACCTTAATCCCCACTCTTATATAGTAAAACTGGGGTTTGCAGGGGTATACATTATTTTTCTTATTTCTGCTCAAAAACATAGATTGTGGGTACTCGTTAGAACCGCCTCGACCAGGATCCACAATCTATGTTTTGAGCATAAATAAGATAAATATCGAATTTTTTTGTCTAAAAAAAATCATTTTTTCGGTGGTAAAATTTACAATGTATTTGTATAGGCGTGTTTTCGTAATGATTGTGTTTGGGCATGGTGGCCATCTTGGAAATATGACCTGGACCATTCGAACCAGGTCAGGAGGCTGAGGGAGAAATTTCATTACGAAATCACGCCCATATAAATACACTGTAATCTTTACCGCTGAAAAAAAGAAAATTTTAAGATAAAAATTGTGATATTTTTCTTATTTCTGCTAAAAATATAGATTGTGAGAACTCGTTAGAACCGCCTCATCGAGGCGGTTCTAACGAGTACTCACAATCTATATTTTTGAGCAGGAATAAGAAAATTAAGTTATACCCCTGTAAATCCCCCTTTTACTATATAAAAGTGGGGTTTAAAATTATATTGGCGTGTTTTCGTAATGAATTGAAATTTGACCAGCTGTTACAGGAAAAATATCCTTTGAAAAGTTGATGAACCGGCCATGCCAGACACTTGAAGCCAAGGCCGCTAAATGATCTTGACCTTTTATTCTCACAGACACTAACATAGAACCTACTGTCATGTCACACACTAATATCCTTAGGTTTTGGAAAATGAATTGTTTTACCTTTTAGTCCATTCAGAGGCCTAGCGGACCACACTTGATTGGTCTGCAGCGCTAGTGACATGTGGCCAATGTCGTTGAATGACCCTGACCTTTGATAATCATAGATATTCATATAGTTCCTGATCACGTGTCACAGTCCACAATAGTTTGTTTTCGAAGAATGCACTTTTTTTTACCTTATTCCTCATTCAACAGCCAAATGGACCATATTTGACCTTGCCATAAAGTCGGTCAATGCCACCTTTGGATCATCAATTGAATAAACTTGGTAGTTCTAAGTGGCATTCAAAGAAAGTCCAATAGTTCCTACACTAATGTCACAAACAAATAGCTTCACCTTTTCCCTATTCAAAATGTTCTCCTTTGGAAGCAAGGAGTACACCACAGAACTGTAAAATATGATGTGTACATGTTTTCTGGGCCAGACTAGCTAGTAACGGCCAATTAGGCCTCATCAGTGACCCTCAGATATTTTCATAATTCCACAATGGAACCAATGATCCCAAAGGACAAGAAAATATATATTACGCTATGGTGTAGGGCATGGAGAAATTTTACGGCCGCCACACATTCCCAGACACCAGCTGTAATGACATTAAATATGTTCTAGAAAGGGTTATCCTTTGGAAGCAAGGAGTACACCACAGAACTGGAAAATATGGAATGTACATATTTTCAGTGCCAGACTAGCAAAACTCGGCCAATTAGGCCTCATCAGTTACCCTAAGATCAATGATCCCAAAAGCCAAACATTCCCAGACACCAGCTGCAGTGACCAAAGTAGGCCTTGTCATAAAATAAGTCAAGATTAACACAGGGTCATCATTTGAACAAACTTGGTAGTGCTCGCTTACCTGATGTTACATACCAATATCAAGTCAATTGGCACAGCAGCTCTGGAGGAGAAGATTTTGAAAGTGTAACAGGTGCAGAAAAAAATTAGACGACCCGACCGGGGATCAAACCCGGGCCGCCAGAGTGGTAAGCAAACACTCTACCGTGTCGCTATAAAAGCCGGATTGTACCTCGAGGCAGTACAATTGTGTTATACACCTATGCCCTATGACATCCTCCCCCTCCACATCGAAATTCGTCTTCGAATTTTAGAGAGTCAGAGAATTACGTGAAAACAAGAGGGTTATTTACGGTGGGCGCCAAATGTAACAGGTGCAGAAAAAATTAGACGACCCGACCGGGAATCGAACCCGGGCCGCCGGATTGGTAAGCAAACACTCTACCACGTCGCTATGAAAGCCGGATTGTTCCGCAAGGCAGTACAAGTGTGCTATATACCTTTATTATACCTCACGCGATTTTACCATACAAAACGCTCATAGACCAGAGGGTGATAATTTTTACTATCCCATGCGATATTAAACTATCACATGCGCAAAAATGATGCGCGTACGGTTCAATTTTTCAGGGTGATAATATCACATGCGCAAAAATGATGCGCGTACGGTTCAATTCATCAGGGTGATAATAAGTTCGGTATAATAAAATAAATATCACATTTCTGAGAGGGTGATAGTAAGAATGTTCACCCTTCGGAAATGATTATCGACCTCGGCTTCGCCTCGGTCGATAATCATTTCCTCAGGGTGAACATTCTTACTATCACCCTCTCAGAAATGTGATATTTATATAATACCCTATGACAAAAGGTTTTTACCATATTTGGGCATGGTCAAGTGACCTGAGCTATTCGAGCAAATTTTCGTTCCGCCATTGCCAGGCCGCCGCACACACAAGCACCCACAATCTATGTTTGACCTGGCAATGAGAGAAATAAAAAACAAATCTTCGAAAAATTCTACTTCTAGAGGTGAGATAGACAAAATTTTATTGCACGGTTTTTTTCATCGTAATGTACCTTCACTAAATATCGTTTAGCAGGAAATACAACATTATGTATAGAAATTTGACTTTTCAAGGGTTTATTCCGCTTTAAGGTATAGATTGTGGGTACTCGTGAGGCGGTTCTGACGAACATCCACTCCGGCCTAAGTTTGGTTTAAACAGTATTTATTAGAATAAATTCAAATGTATACATCGCATAAAAGTACTCGTATATAATACACATTACGAAAACACGCCTATACAAATACATTGTAAACTTTACCGCCGAAAAAACGACAATTTTAAGATGAAAAATTGCGATATTTTTTTTATTTCTGCTCAAAATATAGATTGCCGATACTCGTTAGAACCGCCTCAATGAGGCGGTTTTAACGAGTACTCACAATCTATATTTTAGAGCAGAAATAAGAAAAATAAGGTATACCCCTTTAAACCCCAGTTTTACTATATAAAAGTGGGGTTCAAGGGGGTCAATTATATAGGCGTGTTTTCGTGATGCAGGCTTATACGCTTTGAATATGTTCTATAAAAGGGTTATCCTTTGGGAGCAAGGAATACACCACAGAACTGGAAAATATGAAGTGTACATGTTTTCTGGGCCAGACTTAAGTATAAATAAGGAAACATCACAACTCAAGATATTTAACACATTTTTAAACTGCAATAATGTGTTTGAACATTTATTTAATGCTTTGAAGTTTGTGATCAGAGACGATAACAAATGCATAAAAAGTAAACAATGCGACAACGCGATTAGTGTATTTTATATGGCGCGCAATCGTGGTAAAATCAATTTATTTCGAAATTTAAGAAATTTATGAAAGACGAATAGATATGTGTTCAGTCATGTATTCAGTGTAAATTGACATTTTATGTCTTAATTAACGCGGCTTATTAAAAATGTAACAGACTTAATCATGGCAATATGTCAATATAATTATGTGTGGGATAATTGTTGTTTTTTTTTTGGGCAAGGATATCGAAATTATATATCACTCGCTTGTCACCGCAGCGGCCCGGGTTCGATTCCAGTCGAAATAAGACAGTGTCGTAAAGCCTCCGTGGTGTATTGGGTAAGCTTCTCGATTCACGGACAAGGTGTTCGATTCCGGGATTTCCTGTTTTTCGGAATTGTCTGTAAACGGAAGTCCCGTCACCATATGACCTTAGTTATTGGTAACACACACACGCACGCACACGCGCGCGCACGCACGTACGCGCACTCACGCACACACACACACACACACACGCGCGCGCGCGCGCATCTCCCACCTATTAACCTGCGACCGGCCTACCACTGAGAAACAAAGAAATGATTTTGCATACAGACCCGGACCCGTTGTCACGTTCTGTGGCGTCTAGTCTTGGTATACACAGTTTGTCAATGTCCCCAAAATGGGAAGCAAGGCATATTTTGGTTCAAGCAGTGCTGGTTCCTGTACCACGCAAAATAGCACAATCAAAGCACTGGTAGCACTAGTTGCAGATTAAATGACAGTATCTTTCCTTTGCCTTCTATAGAAGCGTTGTGGTAGAATTAGAGATGACTAATTAGGCTTCTTTACATCACGATAACAAGTCCGTGAAATGAACACCCCCTTACACCCCACATTATATATAGAAAACTGGGGTTTAGGGGGGTATACATTCTTTCCTTTATTTCTGCTCGTAGACATAGGTTGTGGGTACTCGTTAGAACCGCCTCATTGAGGCGGTTCTAACGAGCACCCACAATCTATGTTTTGACTATAAATAAGAATAATATCACAAAATTTCATCAGAAAATTGACCATTTTGGAGATGTACAAAAATGCATTATGACGCGCGTGTGTGTTATCGCAATGAAAGATGATCTTTTATCATAACAACGTTGCTGTTTTAGTTATTTGCGTCATGCCAAAATGATATGAACACACATTTAATAATACGCCGTTTATAACGCCGTCCGTAACAATTTTTTTTTTCGGGGGGGGGGGGGGGGGGGGGGGGGTTCACGGCCCTTTTAAGTTTTTTATCACGTCATGCCCCTTTCAAGTTTATATCACTTACTTCGATCGAGGGCGAAAGCCGAAGTACCCGGAGAAAAAAAAACTGACCTTCTGTTGCAGAACTTGGCGCCCCACATGTTACCCGAGTATGGCTCGAACCACAGCGATGAGAGGCCTAATGATTAAGAGTCAACGCTGATCAGTGCTCTTACCCAGTATGCAACGGAAGCCCGTTCAATGGCGTATGTGTCGCTACTGTTTTGTTTTGGAGTTTAACGGCATAGTCGACACTATATACAGTGTTGAGTTGACAACAAGCCTCACGAGTCCTTTGTTTCAAAAGACATCCTTATTTGCATTATGTGTCATCTTCGGGAATCGTTGATAAACGGGTTTCTTAAGGGGAATGGATGCACCACCTGGCGTATTCTTACGTCCATTTTCAAAGGGAGACAACGATCGGGATTTCCTTTTCCTTCTCTTTTAACTCTGACCCAAGGAAAAAGGGATCTACTCTTAAATGAAAGAATTTGCTCCAAAAAACTATTAGCAAATTCTTTCCTTTAAAGAGTTGATCCCTATCGACATGGGAGACAAAAATACTTTTACAGGAGTTGCCTCCCCTGAAGGTGTATCCAACCCCCTTAAATCAGCAGAATAAAAAGAATGGTCGTAAAACAGTTCATGATCAGTCTCTGCACAAGATTGTCTGGAAACAGGGCTTGAAATCACTGGCCGGACGCGTATCCGACAGTTCCTTCGGGCTAGACGCAGTATTATATTGTATGCTTTTTTTCCTGACCCCCTCCCGCTGATTCTCGAAAAAAAAAATATACTAAATGTATCATGAAATGTCCAGGTAAAAAGGAACGTGGGCATACGAAAAATAAATTCTCACTAAAGGTATCGTTATGTGATTGTAGGAGCAAGACAAAGAATAAATTATTTCTTTTAATACTTCTGCCTTTCAGAGGGAACATGAGGTTCCATCACGTGGACAAGTCCAGAAATGAACAACCCCCTAAACACCACTTTTATATAGAGATATCTGGGTTTACGGGGGTATACATTATTTTTTCTTATTTCTGGTCCAAGGCATAGGTTGTGGGTATTCGTTAGAACCGCCTCGATGAGGCTCTTATAAATAAAAGATTTGCCTAGGAAAAGTAGCCATTTGGAGGTATGAAAAAAGTACTATGTTGCGAGGGCGTTTTATCGTAATTTATCATATGACGTCGCGTCTGCATGAGAATGTAATAACGCCATGTAATATTATCGATAATCCACTAATGGAGTAAATATGCAAATTAGCTAGATACGTCCCGTAACGTTACATGTACGACGTTCTTAACGACGTCGCGTTTACTAATGGCGGAATAATGATATTTTGGTAAACAATCGTGAATAAAATGCGTTTTAAATGTCATATGATAAATAGAATCTTGCATTCGTGTATTATTGAATTTATTAAAAGAGTTGAGGAAAAGGGATAAAATGCTCGGCTGCCGAGCATTTTATCCCTTTTCCTCAACTAGTTTAATAAATTCTATGATACATGAACACTCATGTAAGATCCTCTATGTTTTAGTTTTCGCCCTTATAAATTAATGGAAATATTTATTTGTTTGATCTGCGATTTAACGTCCCCGTCAACACTATTTAGGTCATTTTGGAGACGTTGCTTCCAATTTTGTGGGGTTTTGTTACCCGGCATTTAGATGAAATGACACCTCAATACCTGCCGCCCAATGAAACCAATAGGGTTTATATGCATGGACGGGTCGACTCGCACCACTTAGCCTGAGGGTCACTGATGAGGCCTAAATGGCCCGAAACTAGCTAGTCTGGCCCAGAAAACATGTCTACTCCATATTTTCCAGTTCTGTGGTGTATTAGGATGACCCTCTCTATAACATATTAGACCTCCTGAGTGGTTTACCAGAACTCGTGTGCGGTCGGTTTCAGCTCTGCGTGGAAGCATCATGCAGCCCAATCTTTTTCTTCAAGCCCCGAAGGACGGCAAAAATTGATGGAAAATGTCCCATTCACTTTATGTATCGAATTAAATGTCACGGGCAAATCGAGATTGCAGCCTGTCTTTACAATGCTATTACTAGCCGTATGTGATATGGTCCGAAAGCATTGTTTGTTTTGTTGTACTAGTGGACTAGTACCATTAAGCACCAACTTATACTCACCGGAAAAAGAAACTATTCACCATATTTGCATTATTTGCTGGCTCCCAGCTTGCACATTGTCAATATTGGAAAAACAGGTAACCAGACCCCCCTGACCTTTCAAGGTCAGGGGGTTCTGGTTACCTGTTTTTCCAACACTGTTATCTTCAGACTAGGAACCAGCAGATAATGCAAATAAGGGGAATTCACTCATTTTTAAAGTGTCACTGGCAAAACATTATAATGAAATTATGCAGATTATATAAATTATCATCAGTGGCATATCCGCTATTGATTTATCGAATAAAATGTTTAATGATAGCTTCGATTAAACGGGTAAGGCCACAGACTCAAGGCAAGGGTCAAAAACTTGTTCAAGTTTCAGCTCTGCGTGGAAGCGTCATGCAGCCCATCTATTTCTTCAAGCCCCGATGGGCGGGGGCCGATTGTACTAGTGGACTAGTACCATTAAGCACCAACTTATACTCACCGGAAATAGAAACTATACACTCATTTTTAAAGTGTCACTGGCAAAACATTATAATGAAATTATTCAGATTATATAAATTATCATCAGTGGCATATCTGCTATTGATTTATCGAATAAAATGTTTAACGATAGCTTCGATTAAACGGGTAAGGCCACAGACTCAAGGCAAGGGTCAAAAACTTGTTCAAGTTTCCATTGTGTCAAACATTTTGTGTCTCGAATGGGATTCCGATTTTTACCAATTGTTACTCATCATCTAACGTTGGGAATATTGTTTACAAAATAAAAATATTCACAATGGTTGAAGTGTTATCAAGCTTTAAATATTGGACGAAACCACCGGAAGCGAACGAAAAGTATGGCATTTCTGATTGCAGTTTTTATTTTAATCAGCATTTAAAACGCAACTGAAGATGCTTAAACGACTGAAGAGTTTTGGCTTGACATATAATTTTGAAAATTTCGCTGAAAAACGCAGTTTTTGAGATTTCAATTAAATGTTTGTTTCTCGATAATTTTTAGATGCCATGTTATTTTTATTTCTTACTTTTTTACTTTTTACCGATACGCAAAAACTTTGAAGTCAAAATTCGATTACAAACAGATTTTATGAAAAATGTACCTTTAAGATTTTCCCCCAAAACTTTTATTCTGAAAACCAGATTTTCTTTAAATTGTTACAGGATTCATGTCTATAGATAGTCAAATTTTTAATCAGTATATTTTAACTAAATTATCCACTTATTATGTCAGGCGGGACAATTTAAACGTGTATAGTTTCTATTTCCGGTATGTTTGTTTGTTTGATTTGAGGTTTAACGTCCCCGTAAACACTGTAAAGGTCATTTTGGAGACGTTGCTTCCAATTTTGTGAGACTTTTACCCGACATTGAGATGAAATGACTTCTCAAGCCCTGTCTCCCATTGAAACCAATAGGGTTTATAAGCATGGACGTTCCGACTCGCACCGCTTTGCCTGGGCAGGCTTAGATCCTCTAAGCGGATTACCAGTACTGGTGTGCGGGTCGGTTTCAGCTCTGCGTGGAAGCATCATGCAGCCCATATATTTCTTCAAGCCCCGAGGGGCGGGGGCCGTATTTCCGGTCAGTAAAAACTATCGACTTAAACCTATAAAATCACTGTTAGGAATTATGTACAACTACCTATAATTCAAACAAATGGGTCTTTACGTGCATCATTCATTTTTTTTTTCGTGTAAACGATATGTTAAGTAAAATTTGAGAGTTCGTATCAGCTAAATCCGCCGCCACCCGAAGTTATAGTTTATAGTTTTTCTTAATAGAACTAGTCTAGTAATAGCAAGAATATTAAAATAGCAGAAGTGCAAGTAAATAGCTTTAACCAGGGTATAAGCCATCATTATGTAATGTTTAGATATCTATGAGAAAATTGCATTATATTATTACTTTACTTGTTTGATTTATATCCTAATAATATTCTGATGATTTATAACTGTTGTTTATGACCTCTGATGCAATCGTCTCAATTGCGACTCGTTGTGAAGCGCTATCGTCTGCAACAAATGCATTGAGCCGTATGAATATTTTACAGATCAGGCGGTGATTAAATTAAATTTTAAACTTATATGCCAGTGCGTATGAAACCCGTAAATGCCTTTAAGGGGAATGGGAACACCTTCAGGGGAGGCGTGTGTGTGTGTGTGTGTGTGTGTGTGTGTGTGTGTGTGTGTGTGTGTGTGTGTGTGTGTGTGTGTGTGTGTGTGTGTGTGTGTGTGTGTGTGTGTGTGTGTGTGTGTGTGTGTGTGTGTGTGTGATTTCGGGTTTAACGTCGCTTTCAACAATTTTTCAGTCATATCACGACGGTGTCTGGTTGCGACAGGGAGCTCAGTGCTCACATTTATAGTGCTGCCTCACTGAAGTATCATGTCCCAGACACATTACATGATACCACACCCAGTCAAATTATCCTGTCACTGGGTCGACCAGTCCTAGCTCTACCCCGTAAATCTGAGTGCCAAGCGAGGAGCAGCTAGTACCATTATTAACGACTTTGGTATGTCGCGGCCCGGGATTGAACCCGTGACCCATTGCCAGGAATTCTCGTACTACAGGAACTGTCACTCAGATTACCAATGGCCCATATTTGATTGACATCTGTTAATTCCCTCGGACCGTAGTAGAGACAGCGTCGTTTACCTGTGTTGATAGTGTGTAATCACAGTTTCACACCTCCCGGTTTGAATTACAATACACAACCAATCTGTGTTCTATCCAGTGCCCTGTTAAAATAAGTATGGCTATACATTGTAAATTTTGCCACCGAAAATTTCAAGATGAAAAATTGTGATATTTTATATAAAAAGGCATGTTTTGCTAACGGATGACCAGGTATTCATCCTCGATATAAGTCAAATATTCTTGGCTGGGCCGTTAATCCAAAATTATAGGGAAACAAGAATAGATCAATTTCACCGGAGCGGACACTCTACCAACTGTGCTATCAGGGGAGGCAACTCCTTCAAAAGTATTTTGTCTTCCAAGTCAATAGGGGTCGACTCTTAAAAGAAAGAATTTGCTCCTGTGGAGCAAATTCTTTCCTTTAAGAGTGGATCCCCTTTTTCAGTGGGACAGAGCTTATAGAAAAGCAAACAAGAAGTTCCAAAAGTTGTCGCCCTTTGAAAATGGTGGACAAATCTTCTAGGTGTTCCCATTCCCCTTAAAATATATAAAATGGCAAGTGCTTCGGAGAAAACGAGATTCCTGATGAATATATTTAACTTACTCGAAATAACCTTATTCTACTTTTAGTCAGGGATTTGAGACCAGATTTCGAAATATTTAATGCACCCAAAATTCTCAGGCTTTATTTGTGCCTTTTCATTGAGATAGAAGCCTAACCTATATGACATGTGATTATTTAGCAAATCTGGTGGGGAAAAGGGGTTGAAAATTCTATGAGTTTACACCCACCTCCATGCGAAGGGTATATTTGGATTAAGTTTAGTTATGTGTAGCTTGCGCTTACAAATGAATGTTGATTTATTGCATCAGCCAAAATATTTGTCAATACTCGAAGACACCAAAATTCATGATATGACGTAACTACATCCGGTGTTACCATAAATTTTGACCATTGTAATTTGACCCCACAAATTTGGTAAATTTTACACTATTTTCGCGCTAAATGATTTTTAGTACTTTTTGAAACAATTTCTTTTTCGTCAGTATGCAGGACGGTTATTTTTGCACGTGCATATGAAACTTGATGACTCTGTTTCAATCCGGGCATCAACAAGGGACTCCGATAACTATGGACCCTTTTACAGCTTTTTCCTATTGTGTCACAGATCGTGATAAAAATCCATATTCAAACAAACATAAAATACATTATTTTACTGGCTGGCCATAGGTGTATCATAAAAGGGACCAACAGATATATTTTTGAAAAGTTACTGATGGCCAATTCCTTCCGGTTTACATTTAGTGAGGGGAATATACATCACCAAGCATATTTGTCAGTGGCTGAACTATCAAGTGATTCTCTAAACTGGTGACTTGAATCAATCAACATTTAATGAATGCATTGTATATTTCAAGAATCATTATCCAAAGTTTCCGGTTAGTGCTGAAGGCTCCCCAAGTAACATCGACATTATTATATTTAAAACACGTAAATGTTACTGGCCACGACAAGGTCTCTATTGAAATCTTACTGGGTACCATATTTTCTGTTAAGTCGCACGACTAAAAATAAATAGTACCCGAGCTTTAATGTAACGTAAAGCTATCCTTTAAACATTCTTATATCTTCTCTTTTCCCAGAGTTGTGATATAACCTGTAAACGAGCATCTTAAGATGTCACCTGCACTTACTTTCTACCATTTCGTTGGACAACCTGCCTTCGATAGCCTTCATCCGGACTGAACAAATTATTTGTCTCAATCGCGACGGAAGTAGGGGCGAGGATTGTGGCCACGTAAAATCGATTTAAGCCCACCCCCCCCCCCCCCAGTAGAATTTGTTTCCGCTGACCGTTCCAAGGCGGTTGTTCTGTCGCGGTTATTTTTGTTATGGTTTGTCTTTAGGTGTTTGTGCCGCTTATATTATTTTATTTTGGATAGCATTTTGGCCATTTTGTGGGAAAGTGACTGTCTTCTTGGCTTTCCGATGTTGGTGTTTCCATTGGGGTTGGTTGCTTCATGTTTGTGTTTCTTTCCCTTTGGTGTCTCTGATGGGAGCTGTGGGTTGATTGTATCGATTCCTGATCATTGCCTCTACTTCTATTTTGTTCCTCTATTCACCATTAGCTCTTAGTTATTATGTGTCTCTTGTCACATACTGATTAATCTGGTCTTCATCTCCTTTTGTACTACTTCCTTTTACTGATATTTGTCCCATATATTGATTGTTTGGGGTTTAAAGGCACGTCAACCCTTGTTGGTCATTTTGTGTCCTCCCCACTAGAGAAAGGGAGAAAAACGATAGAAGATATTTTGTTTGTTTTTGTTTGTTTTTAGGTTTAACGTCCCCGTCAACACTGTAAAGGTCATTTTGGAGACGTTACTTCAAATCCCGACATTGAGATGAAATGACATCTCAAGCTCTGCCGCCCAATGAAACTAATAGGGTTTATAAGCATGGACGGGCCGACTCGCACCGCTTTGCCTGGGCAGGCTTAGATCCTCTAAGCAGTTTAGCAATACTCATGTGCGGGTCGGTTTCAGCTCTGCGCAGAAGCAGCCCATCTATTTCTTCAAGCCCCGAAGGGTGGGGGCGGTTTAGAAGAGATAGATGAGCAGATAGTTGAGCAGATGAAAGTGAGTGACAGAGGAGAAAGGGGAAAAATTGGAAAAGCAGAAACAGAAGAAATTATAATATTACCCCTCTACCCTTACCTGCTGCAAGAACAGCAGGTCTTGTCCAGCCATATTCACGCAAAGAACACGTCACTCTTGCCCCAATTGTCCCATACAGATTGGCCAAAAAGGCCTTCTATGACAAGCCATCAGAAGTTATCACGTTTGAAAAACAGAGTGTAGGCAATGATCAGGAATCTATACAAAATAGCTCGCCCCTCCTATTCAAAACAACAAAATGAAAACGTGGAAAGCCAGAAGGACAGTTATCTCCCGCCATGGCCAAACGGCTATTCAAAATGAAAATGGCATTAGCAATACATACATCTTAAGGACTAACTATGAAAATAATAAACCACAGAAAAGGACCGCCTTGGAACGGGGTCAGTAAGAAGTTTTACGGGGATGGGGGTGGACACTTTAATTGATTTTAGGTGGCCACAATACTCGCCCTTGATTGTGGCCACCCTTGATTGTGGCCACAATACTCGCCCTTGATTGTCTTCGTTAAAACCGATAACTTATTCACTCTGCATGATGTAATTCTGGCTAATCAGTGCAACATCTCCGAGAACAGAAAATCAAACGAATAAAGAGACAAAACCAGGATGAGGACTCGACAGCATGAAATAGCTAGAATGCTGCAGCAAAGGAAACCAAAGTTACATGTAGGCTCCGGTTAACCTTACCAGAGACAGAGCATCAGACACCTACCTTCAGGCGTTCTGGCGGAAATGCGTTCGTACATATGAAAGGAACTAGGCGGGCGGGTTAATTTACTTGAGGTTGAAACCTAATGTGTCAGTGAACAGGGACGATGGTTGACATAATAAATGTTACGATTCCTACGTAAATCAAGATTCTTCTCTACACCTTTGTCAAGAAGGGTGGGAACATCAGGTTCAACACAGACTCTCGACTGACCTTTTCTGCATCTTCATGTAACTTGCTGACCTCAATTTGCGCATGTTTGCCAAAAGATCGACCAAAACCAGAGCCATTCAATCAGCAAATAAGCTGGAGTATATCAAATCCACAGCTGGAGAGTTAGATGCTGATATTTAAATTTAGTAGAGTATCTTTTTCTGCAGTAAAAATGTTGAAAAGAAAACAAGACAATAAACCCCTAAAACATTTAAGTAAAGTCGTTCCACCAAATACTGTATAATGTTGTTTTTTTTTTTTTTTTTTTTTTTTTGTTTGCAGTAAAATTTCGCAGACCTTCAGTCAAAAGGAGGCTGGATTGTTTAGAGGCGTAAACTCATTAAAACATGTCTTTCCTTCAATTATGAAATACTGTACAAAAATCTGCCAATCCTTTGACAAAATAAACTGAAGTAGAGCCGCGCTGTTATCTTCACTGAACATTGTCGTCTTTCAGAGGTATTGCTGTCATGGTAACTTCATACCAAACTACCACTGGTCATCAATTAATTGTTTATGAAGGCTGGAAAATGCAGCTAAGCAACAAAAGATATCCAGTAAAGCATAAAACTGTGGCTGCTGTATCATGACAACGACAATTAAACATGGTTCACGCTTGCCATCAAGCTTACGCGACTTTTAATAAATGCCCTGAACACAAAATTATAAGCAAGCGGCCCATGGGAAACTAAGCTCACCAGAGCTCAAGTGGGCACAAATCGCCCCCCCACCCCTTGGTGGCCATTTATTTTAACAGACCATAATGGTTTAGTAGAGGCCAATCCCAGGACCATTGCTGCCAAATTATTTTGAAATCAACCATTGTTTTTTTGTTTGTTTGTTTTTTTTTTTTTTGTTTTTTTTTTTGCCGTCGCATATATTATCAGTTGGAACAATCTTCGCAGGGCTAGATTCCAAAATGCTGCATACCAAGGTCTTGTATTTCATGAGATGCAGAATTTAAAATCACTTTTGGACATATATTGGTGTGACGATCACACAGATCCCTCTAACAAACTTTGACTTCTCGACCACACTGATTCGGTTTATGTCATTTGGTATCAGGTAGCCCAGTAGTTTTAGAAAAAAAAATCTTATGGCCCCAGGATCATTAAGCTGATTGCAAATATCAACTATGATGTCATAAGCTGCAACAGAACCAGAAAATCCAGTCTTTTCCATACAAAATCCTAAGTGACCGAATGTGACCTTGACGTAAGAAAGGTCAGGGTCAACGAAATGTCATCATTTGAACAAATTTGATAGGGCCCGGGTCCCTAATATTGTATACCAAGTTTCAAGATCATAGGTCGATATGTTCCTGAGAAGGCAATTTTCAAAGGTGTTTACCATATATGGGCATGGTGGACATTTTGGTTATGTGACCCAGCCATTCAGAAAATATGTTTATTCTTCCACCCCATGGCGGCTTCACATATACTTTGGTTCCGATTGGCCTTGTAGTTTCAGAGGAGATGTCATTTAGAATTGTTTGGATGCTTAAATGCGAAGAGAGGGTAGGAACATTTATCTCCCCTTTTTATGTCTTTTTCCCCACTTTTTTGATTTTATAACTCCATTTTCAAGATGCTGAGAGACCTCTAAACAAATTCATATCATATTTAAGTGTGAGAAAGTAAGGTGCATTAAACTCCTTAAATACGGGTGCTACGAATTTCAAATCCCCGACTATTTATCAAAATCCTTATAACTCAATGTTTTGTTCTGAAAAAAAATAAGTGAGGGTCACTCATGCGATCTAGCTGGCCGAAACTAGCTAGTCTGGTCCGAAAAACAAACGTGTTCACTGAATGGGGTTCAGTTACACCTGTGGACACAAAACTTTGATGAGCTTCGTTTTAATTTGACTTGAAACATCATTCAATTTATCCTCAACTGCCAGACAGAAATAAATTCAAAACACAAGGTGATGTTCATTGCATTACTGACTCCTTCACAGTTCAATCAAAATACATCTCAGTTGCCAATCAGAAAGTGTTTGCCAAAATGAGACCAATCAATTGCTTGATCTAGTTTTAGAATTCTTGGATGAATAACATTTGCTAGTCAAACTATCTTGATGCAAAGAGATTCATTGAAAGTTATTTCATAGGAGTGTGAACGGTTTTGTGTATATGTGTGTAGTCATTGCTGCCAAATCATCACATTTATAGGAATAAACCGTTCCTTATAAGGTTAAGGAGAGTCAGATATGGTACGATGAAAATTGCCAACTGAAAAAGCAAACATTGCAAGAGGCCATTCGAGATTTTAATTTGAACAAAAGCGATCTAAATCGCAGAAAAATTTTCAATTGTAGAAAAGATTATAAATATTTTTGTCGAAAATGTAAACTGAAATTCAAGCGTGACAGATGCAAACAAATGAACGAATTAAGGAGAAGGAAACCTAAAGAATTTTGGAAACTATTTAAAAGGAAAAGTGACAATTTACAAACTAATTTATCTGAAAATGATTTTTACAATTATTTTTAACAGTTGTCTTCTGAAATAGAAGAAAATTCTCCAGACGAGGTGCCAAATTTCATGCAAAACTTCGAAAATGAGCAACGGGAACCGACTTTTGTTGAGCTAGATCAGTTAATTTCTCGAGCAGAAATACAAAAAGCAATTAAAAATTTAAATACAAATAAATCTGGCGGTTTTGACAATTTGATAAATGAATATTTCAAAAATGCGGCAGACATTTTAATAGAGCCTTTGTACACGCTATTCAATAAAATTCTAAATAGTAGATCTTTTCCAAAACATTGGGCAGTGGGTTTAATCGTTCCAATACATAAAAAGGGTGACGTTGATGACCCCAATAATTACAGGGGAATCACATTAATAAGTTTTTTTGCAAAATTGTTTACCTCTATTCTAAATGAAAGGCTTAAATTATGGTCAGTGGAGAACGAAAATATATCAGATGCACAGTTCGGCTTCAAGGAAAATCATAGCACAATCGATGCAGCATTTATTTTGAAATACTTAATTGACAGACAAGTAATGGCCAAAAAGAAATTATACTGTGCTTTCGTTGATCTAAAGAAAGCTTTCGATTCGGTTTCGAGGTCAAGTTTATGGTACAAAATGATAAAATCAGGAATTGATGGGAAATTATTAGATATTATCCAGTCATTGTATGAGAATATCAAGTTACGAGTTAAATGTCTTAACTCGCTGTCCGATTTGTTTACCTGTGATGTAGGGCTATTGCAAGGGGAGATAATGTCGCCATTTCTTTTTTCGCTGTTTTTAAATGACGTTGAGTCACATGTACAGGAAAATATCAATGATGGTATAAACATAGGACAACTTCAATTATATTTACTGCTTTTTGCAGATGATGCAGTTTTATTCTCGGAAACACGTGAAGGGCTACAGAATAATCTCAGTAATTTAGAAAGCTATTGTAAAAAATGGAATCTTACGGTTAACGTGGAAAAAACTAAGATTGTAGTCTTTAGGAAAGGTGGCATCCTCGGTAACAGGGACCACTGGTTCTACGCGGAGCAAGAAATAGAAATAATTAGCCACTTTACGTATCTCGGAATCGTATTTTCTAGTGGTGGGTCTTTTATGCAAAATTCTAAAACACTGTCCTGTAAAGCGCTTAGAGCTATGCATCAGTTGTGGCAAATCTTAAAAGATATTGAGGCAACTGTTAACATTTCTTTCAATTTATTTGATTCATTAGTAGCTTCAATACTAAACTATGGGTCAGAAATATGGGGCTTTATGACTGCCGAGTGCATCGAAAGTGTACATAGGAAATTCTGTAAATATATATTGAATGTGAAAATTTCTACAAATAATTATGCAGTATATTATGAGCTTGGAAGATACCCATTGCAAATTCAAAGACAAGTTAGAATTATTAAATATTGGTTATCCTTAATGAAGAAGTCAGTAAATAATTGCATTCTGCGTGCAGTATACATGTCTGCGGAAGCAAATGTAGAAGGTGATGTACAGGGTACCCTCTGGCTCTCTAAAGTAAAAGGTCTATTAGAACGAAATGGATTTGCAGAGGTTTGGTATTCCCCTGAATCTGTTAACATTAATGTATTTATGTCAGTGTTTAGAAGAAGGTTGATTGACAACTTCCTTGTAGATTTACGAGAAGGTTTGAATTCTTACTCCTCGATGACAATGTACCGAGAATTAAAACAAGATTTTGGTATGGCAGCTTACATGACACTTATACATAATAAGAAATTAAGAAATGGTATCTCAAAATTAAGGTTGTCTTCTCATCGCCTTGCTATTGAAACTGGTAGACATATAGGCACAGAAAGACAAAATCGAAAGTGCATTTACTGTTCCAAAGATGATATAGAAGACGAGTATCACTTTGTTTTAATTTGTACACGATACGATGATTTACGCAGACAACATATTAAAAAATATTATTACCAAAGACCAAGTATGTGGAAATTCATCCAGCTTTTAAACTCTACCGGAAAAATGCTTAACAACTTAGCAGTTTTTATTCAAAAGGCTTTCCAGCTAAGAAACGAAGCAATACATGATTTCGTATAAATTATTATGATGTTATTAGAAAAATCTGTAATGCTGTTTTCTGAACTACAATATGTATTTCGATTTGATATCCGTCGAAATGTGCTTGCCTATTATATTATATAGGGTATTTTTCTACTTTTAAGTAAGCATGCTCCCCAATGAAATATGACATTGGTGTGACTAGGATAAAAATAAATAAGTACTAGCATATGCTTTAAATAAGTTCACTTTCTCTAGCATTTATTCAAGAAATATCGAGTTGAATTTTTTATTCATACATATATCAAGCATAACCCACATTATATGATGCCTGTATTCATGTTGCTATACGGTGTATATATTTATTATGTTACACGATGAGCTTGTATATGCTTAAGTGTTGAATAAAATTTCTGTTCTGTTCTGTTCCTTATATGTGTAGAATGATTTAATTCCTTGTTAGACAGGAAAAAAATGTTAATTGTTTAAAACAGGGATTTGATCTAGTATTTGACAGATTTACACGTGTGTTGTATGTGTGGTTTTACCCGATAATTTTTCAATTCTAGACTGTAAGAATATTTAACTACAGACCTCCATTTTGGCCCCCGCCCATCGGGGCTTGAAGAAATATATGGACTGCATGATGCTACCACGCAGAGCTGAATCCGGCCCGCACACTAGTACTGGCAAACCGCTTAGTGGATCTAAGCCTGTCCAGGAACCGCGATGCGAGGCGGACCGTCCATGCTAATAAACCCTATTGGTTAATTGGGCGACAGGACTTGAGATGTCATTTCACAAAATTTCCCACAAAATTGGAAGCAACGGATCCAAAATAACCTTTACAGTGTTGACGGGGACGTTTTTACTTACCAAATTGGCTACTTTTCGGATGAAAATCTGTGATATTTTTCTTATTTATACTGCAAACATAGGTTGTGGGTGCTCGTTAGAACCGCCTCATTGAGGCGGTTCTAACGAGTACCCACAACCTTGGGTGCTCGTTAGAACCGCCTCATTGAGGCGGTTCTAACGAGTACCCACAACCTATGTCTTAGAGCAGAAATAAAAAAAATAATGTATGCCCCCCGTTAACCCCTTCTTTATGTATAGTGGGGTTTAGGGGATGTTCATTTCACGGACTTGTTCACGTGATGAATTCCACACGTACACAACCAAACTACAGTAAGGGGCTTGAAAAAATAGATGGGCTGCATGATGCTTCCACGCAGAGCTGAAATCGACCGCACACGAGTACTGGTAAACCGTCTATAGGATGCCTGCCCAGGCAAAGCGGTGCGAGTCGGAACGTCCATGCTTATAAACCCTATTGGTTTCATTTGGGGGGGGGAGCAGGGCTTGAGATGTCATTTCGTCTCAGTGTCGGGTGAAAGTCCCGTAAAATTGGAAGCAACGTCTCCAAAATTACCTATACATTGTTGACGGGGACGTTAAACTTCAAATCAAACAGACAAGACTGTATGAATATTTATTCTAACCCAGCGCGCCTATATAGGCAATTGCAAATAACCGTGTTTTGTTCTACAACAAATCACGGCAAGGAAGAGCGTGACGAGTGACGTCATTAAAAACTGCAAAAATATTACGTCACTAGTCGATATCCTTGACGTTGGACGGTGTAGCGTCATTTTCACGCATCGAAAACGTTAGAAAAGGATATAAATGCATGGGTTTCAGTCGATAATTTTAGGGGGATTTCTTCTAACAATGGCGAAAATTTGTGAGAATTTGAAGGAAACAACAGCATTATTGCCGAGTTTCAGCGTGTTAGAATCGAAATAGATCAGCTCTAGCTAGTGATTTGTTAGGTAATAAATCACAGTTTGTCGGTCAGTTGTAAGTAGACAAATCACGCGTGCTACGCGCTCGTGATTTGTCTACTTTACAACTGACCTCCAAACTGTGATTTATTACTCTACAAATCACAGCTAGAGCTGATCTATTTCTTAAACTACAGCTCTCAATTCCCCACAAACACAACCAAACAATGGTGCCTGATGCTCTGTCTCTTGTTGGGCCCATCGGAGTCTAACTGTTGGTTTTCTTTTGCTCCAGCATTTCAGTGGTTTCTTGCTGTCGAGTCCTCACCGTTGTCTCATCTCTGTGGTTCTTTGATTCTTTGTGTTCACGGAGATGTTGCACTGATGAGTTAGGAGGCCTTCATGCGGACTGAACAAATTATTTGTCTAAATCGCGACGGAAGTAAGGGCGAGGATTGTGGCCACGTAAAATCGATATAAGCCCCCCAGTGGAAATCTTCCACTGACCGTTCCAAGGCGGCTCTTCTGTGGCGATTTATGTATGTTGTTGTTTGTTACTTACTGTGTGTATCACTTGTGTCTTTTAATTTTGGATGGCCATATGGCCATTTTGTGGGAAAGTAACTGTCCATATGGCCTTCCTTTGTTTAGGTTTCCATTATGGTCTGGTCGCTTAATGTTTGTATTTCTTTCCCTTTGGTGTCTTTTATGGATGGAGTAAGTTAATTGTATCAATTCCTGATCTTTGTTTTACTTCTACATTGGTACGATCAAACATCTCTTCTTTAACCCATTTGGTACTGGAAACCCCAAAATTGGTAATCTGGCTCTGTCTCTGGTGCGGCCCATCGGGGTCTAACTGTTGGTCTTCTTTTGCTCCAGCATTTCAGTGGTTTCTTGCTGTCGAGTCCTCACCATTGTTTCATCTCTGTGGTTGATTAATTTTTGTGTTCACAAAGTAAGGGCGACGAAATCGATTTAAGCCCCCAAGTGGAATTCGTTTCACTGACCGTTCTAAGGCGGTTCTTCTGTCGTGTGTGGTTTATTTTTGTTATGGCTTGTCTTTGAGTGTATGTTTTGCTTTGGATAGCCAATTGACCATTTAGTAGGAAAGTAACTGTCCTTTTGGCTTTCCGCTAGCGATGTTATAGTAGGGTCTGGTTGATTCACGTTTGTGTTTCTTTCCCTTGGTGCCTCTGATGGGAGCTGTGGGTTAATTGTATCGATTCCTGTGCATTGCCTTCACTACTATTTAGGTAACCAATATAACGCAGGAAGCTTGTCTTAGCCTTCTTAAACACTTACAGCAAACTTGGTGGCTGAATGTCAAATGTCGTCAACAACAGCCCTCTCTACAGCTAAAGGCTGCAGAAAACCCACTTATAAATCACCTTCATTCTTGAAAAAGCACGTATCTGGCATTGTCTCTGGCATACCCCATTCTGTTTTAATTGGAATACCTCGCCCTTGCAAATAAGGAATAGTTGGATCATTTAATAAGCGAGCACTTGTGTTACGTTATAATAAAGAAAGACCCCTTGATTGAAAAAGGCGCATATTTGTCATTGTCTGCAGCATAATTCAATTGAATTTTATTGTAGATTTCCAAAACGTACAATGAAAAAAAAAGGCACGGATCGTATCATGAAAAACAAAAACTCGGAAACACGCCACAGCCGTATTTAAATCTTAACCCTTATCTTGCTGAATTATCATTTTAGCTACACCCATTTCAGACTTTGAACCGATCAGATTACTTGATGTAATTTATTCCTACAAAATCATAAACTGAATGTCGAACAGTGTAGATCCAGATCAGATGGCTTCTGAAGAAACCATCTGATCAGGATCGGCACTGTTTGCAAAGATAGGGGTTGTCGTGAACAGCATGATAAGAGTTAACTTTTGATTGTTGAAAATGTCCTGTTCTACCTAGGCTACAGTATAACTCTTTTGGATTTCATCGGCTCTTGTACAACCACTGAACTTTCCATTTTATTAACTTCATATCTTACTGCCATCAAAACGAGATTTAAATGGCGACAGAGTCTATAAAAAATCAGCGAGAAATCTGTTTGGTCTATTAAAAAACCTAAATCCTTCTAAATGGCCATTTTGTGGGAAAGTACATGTATCTGTCCTTTTGGCTTTCCACTATCGATGTTTCCATTGGGATAAAGTTAATTCATGTTTGTATTCCGTGCCCTTTGGTGTCTTTTTGGGAGATGTGGGTTAATTGTATCGATTCCTGATCATTGCCTTCACTTCTATTTTGATCGTAGACATTCATTACGCAAACACGCCTATACAAATACATTGCCACCTTTATCGCCGAAAAAATGAAAATTTGATGATGAAAAATTGCGATATTTTTCTTATTTCTGCTCCAAATATAGATTGTGGACACTCGTTGGCGGTTCTAACGAGTACACACAATCTATAGTTTAGAGCAGAAATAAGAAAAATAAGGTATACCCCCGGAAACCCCAGTTTACCTGTATAAAAGTGGGGTTCAAGGGGGGTCTAAATTATATATACGTGTTTTCGTGATGTAGAACAGGACATCGAGGTGGTTCTAACGTGTACCCTCAATCTATATTTTAGAGCAGAAATAAGAAAAATAAGGTATATCCCAGAAACCCCAGTTTTACTATATAAAAGTGGGGTTCAAGGGGGTCAAAATTATATAGGGGTGTTGTCGTGATGTAACGGCAAATCGGTAATCAAAATAAAAACGAAGTGAAGGCACTGATCAGGAATCTCTCAGAGATTTGGAACACGAGTGGCTTTTCGATGTATTAGTATACGCACTAGTACGAGCAGCTGAGTTTCACTGCGCTTGACAATGTTTTTGGTCGAATCATGAAATAGATACCAACATTGACATTCATCTGATACATGTGCACATTCTGACACAGATGGATGTACACCAGCAGCTTTGTTGCTTTAGCTCAACATAAATGTGAAGTAAAAATAGAACGTTTCTGTGCATGTGGAAGAAGGATTGGATGGGTGCTGGTGCAGGCCCAGTATGCCACCCTTTTTGCTTCTCTTACTCGCTATGCAATTGAATGGTCAAAATTTGTAAGATGGAACTATTTCGTCACGGATATTTTTTTTCAACCACGTAATTATCCATCCCAGAAGGGAAACGTATCGAAACATGACATGTTCACATTACGAAAACACGTCTATACAAATAAATTGTAAACTTTACCGCCGAAAAAAAACGGACATTTTTAGATAAAAAAAAATTGGATATTTTTCTTATTTCTGCTCAAAATATAATTTGTGGGTATTCGTTAGAACCGCCTCATCGAGGTGGTTCTAACGAGTAGCCACAGTCTATATTTTAGAGCAGAAATAAGAAAAATAAGGTTTACCCCTGTAAACCCCAGTTTTACTATATTAAAATGGGGTTCAAGTGGGTCAAAATGATATAGGCGTGTTTTCGAGATGCTTGGTAAAACGTATCGATATATAAAGGCTCCTACATCACGAAAACACGCCTATATAATATTGACTCCCTTAAACCCCACTTTTATATAGTAAAACTGGGGTTTCCGGCGGTATACCTTATTTTTCTTATTTCTGCTCTAAAATATAGAGTGTGAGTACATTTTAGAACCGCCTCGATGAGGCGGTTCTAACGAGTGCCCACAATCTATATTTTGAGCAGAAATAAGAAAAAAATATCACAATTTTTCATCTTAAAATTTTCATTTTTTCGGCGATAAATGTGGCAATGTATTTATATAGGCGTGTTTGCGTAATGAGTAATGCGTGTGTGTGTGTGTGTGTGTGAATTCGGGTTTAACGTCGCTTTCAACAATTTTTCAGTCATATCACGACGGTGTCTGGTTGCGACAGGGAGCTCAATGCTCACTTTTATAGTGCTGCCTCACTGAAGTATCATGTCCTAGACACATTACATAATACCACACCCAGTCACATTATCCTGACACTGGGTCGACCAGTCCTAGCTCTACCCCGTAAATCTGAGTGCCAAGCGAGGAGCAGCTAGTACCATTGTTTAAGACTTTGGTATGTCGCGGCCCGGGATCGAACCCGTACCTCCCGTTCCCCGGAGCGGACACTCTACCAACTGAGCATGAGTAATGCGTACACATCCCTAGTAAACGCACGACACTAAGACGTTTGATCCCCGGGTAATAGGAAGTAAACCGTAGTTAAACGCATTTAAACGTAATAGAAACGTAAAAAGAAACGGAGTAATCCCAGTTCCCTACACTCCGGGGCAAACTTTTCGCCAAACGATGGTTACTGGGGAAACGTAGGTAAAGTAGTGAAACTGGCCTTGCCCACAATACGTGGCAGTGAATCCGGGGTCTTAGCCCTTATCTTGCCGTTCACAACAATCCTTATCTTTGCAAACAGTGTAGATCAGATCAGATGGCTTCTGAAGAATCCATCTGATCAGGATCTACACTGTTTGGCATTCAGTTTATGAATTTGTAGCAATAAATTACATCAAGTAATTTGATTGGTTGATAGACAGAAATGGGTGTGGCTTAAATGAATATTCATCTAGATAAGGGTTAGAATGGCAGAAACCAACATATAAGCCCCACCGAGACCTCGAAAGGCCACTGCACCGTTTCACAAGCCCCTCAGGACAGAGCTCGGCGAATGGCTACAGGGCAAGGGGATCATGGCCCGTTGGCTCGGAGACACCTGAGACGTGAGACTACAAACACGGACGGACGGACGGGGCTGGAGCCGAGCGATGGTCTCCCTGTTCACCGGCAACTGGGAATAGGGGTACCACCGAACGACTACGGTGTAGTGCTAGCATGGATTCGTTCCCTGGGACCCCACCAGCTGACGACCCGCGACACGAGGAAACTGGAAAACAACAACTACAAGTCATTTGGTTTTTGGGCGTGTAGCGTGTTGTTAGTATTTACGGTTTTTGTTCTTTGTGGTCCATTGATTTTACGGTTTAACGTCTGTGATCAGTGACCATAATATGTAGGATAAAATGTCTGCGGTGCAGATGATACGATAGCGTGCTATTATGTCGTTTTAGTTAATGCACAATCTTGATGACATGCATTTACCCTTTTTGTACCAAATGGAATCTTCCTCCCTATATATTGCAGGAGTCCATTTCAAAATTTCGACGTGTCAGGTTGTGTTTTCTTCAAAATTGATTAGGAAAATGGCTGGACATTTTGCAAACAGTGTAGGCCCTGATCAGACGCCGCGTTCTGCGGCGTCTGATCTGGGCCTGCACTGTTTGCCAGGGTACCCCTTTTGGGTTTTCTGGTACTAAATGGGTTAATTTCGATGCTGAAAAATATGACGAAGTTATTAACCCTGAAGATGTCATGAAAAACTGCTTCTGAAAATGCTGCATCTTGTAAACTTTTCAAACATATCTTTCAACACAACTACTGTCGGGCAAACAGAGCAGGAGTCATATCTCTAAAAGATCTGGCAAAAATACTTTCAAAGGCACCAGCAGACGAAAAAGTAGACGAAATTGTTGTGTTTGGCAGCTTATGGGATAAAATGTTATGTTCAGTGGAGTATTATGTGATCAGCGACATTTGTCTTATCGCGATAATTTACTTGCTCTTAAGAAGTAATAAACAGAGTAAAGATGGAAAAAGAAGCATGAAAAAGCAAAAAGTCAAGCGCGAGAAAGCTAGTGCTTTCTATATATTACATACCTCTTTTAATTGTTATTTTGTTTAAGAGAGCGTCATGTAATAAAAAAACATGCGACCATACGTGTAATATTTTTTTTTTTTTTTTTTTTGTCGGTTTTGATTTTACGGCCCTTTCAAGATTATTTCACTCATATCGAGCCGATCGTTAATCAGAGGTGGGCGAAAGCCCTGAGAACCCGGAGAAAAACCACCTGACCTGCCGTTGGAGAACTTGGCGTCTCACATATGACCCGAGCGAGGCTCGAACCACATACGTGTAATTACCATCACGAAAACACGCCTATATAATTTTGACCCCCTTGAACCCCACTTGTATAAAGTAAATCTGGGGTTTCCGGGGGTATACCTTATTTTTCTTATTTCTGCTCTAAAATATAGATTGTGGGTACTCGTTAGAACCGCCTCGATGAGGCGGTTCTAACGAGTGCCCACAATCTATATTTTGAGCAGAAATAAGAAAAATATCACAATTTTTCATCATAAAATTTTCAAATTTCCACCCCCACCCCACCCCACCCCTCCCGCCCTCGGCGATAAAGGTGGCAATGTATTTGTATATGCGTGTTTGCGTAATGGTAACAAAATCAAAAGGAGAAACGATCAGGCACTGATATCATCAGATCCCAAACTGTTTCCACAATATCACTAGGGAAAGAAGTCGAAACATGGAGTGACGACAGTAAACAAAACGGACTACGGGTAAACTGAGTCGGCAACAACCCTATGTTTTATCCTTACGAAAACACGCCTATACAAATACGTTGTAACTTTTATCGGCCGAAAAAAAAATAAAAAATTTCTAAAATAAAAATTTGTGGCAGTTTTTCTTATTTCCGCTCAAAATATAGATTGTGGTTGCTAAGTATAAACACATTTTTTGTTTACTAAAGAATTTACAAAATGGAAAGTGCAACTTTTTTACAGGTCCACTCTGGTGTAGCCAGTCTTAATCGCTGGTGTATTGTTCCACCAATTTAACGAAGGAAGCAATACATCCACCTCACAACGGAAACGTTTCCCTCAATGGAACATTTACACCAGAAGTGAAGATCAGTTACACAATGATGTAAACTTTTCTTCGATCTTCGAGTGCTTAACTACACCATATATTTGGATTAATAGCCGGCAAATCGGCGAAAAGTTACCGAGCATACAATGGAGATAAATTACACCGAAATTGGAGGCAGCTCAGCTGCCACCAGTTTTGGTGTAATGTTTCCTTTCATTTTTCACAGTGTGGTAAACCGTTTTAGCTATTTCGGTAGAGGGTATCCTAAGAGATATTGCTGTGAAGTTTAAATTAATTTGAAGCAATGTTAATATTATTATTATTATTATTATTATTATTATCAGCTCTGGGGGCCGTCTTGTTCATTGCAGCAAAATTTAATGATTTAACTGAATGGAGATTCTAGTGAGAAGATTCTATCTATCTTGCATGTAATGAAAGAATTGTATTCTTCAATTCTAAAGAACATAAAAATTACACAATAAGGACCTGTTATAAATTAGAAAATGTGTGAAGCTGTCAATTTACCACTTGACAATATTTATATAAGATTTGGTACTAAGTTACTTGGACAAATTGTAGGACTTCCGATGGGTACAAATTTCGCACCCCTTTTGGCTGGTTTGCCATTGTTTTTATAAGAAAGAGACATACTAATGCCCCTTTCTGTTGAAATGCAATTTGAAGTTAATGAGGTCTTAACCTCGACGTCTACATATTTGACTGATTTATTAAATATTGAAACACCAACACCGATGGTTTGGTCAGTAAAATTTACCCTTCAGAACTTCAATTTAATAAAGCAAACCATTCTGATTTGGGATTTACGTTTGTCTATTTTACATGGGTTTGTTTCATGCGCAAATTTCATTAAAAACGCGATGAGTTTGAAATTATAAAGTTGCCTTTCTTACGGTGCGGCATCCTACGGTGTTTATGTATCGCAAGTGATTCGGTTTGTCAGAGTGTCTAGTCATGTAGCTGACTTCAACACTCGCAATAAATTGTTAATGGTAATCTTCTTAATCAGGTTTTTCGGAATCATACATTTTGCAAAGCCTTTTCTTAGTTTTATAGACGTAGTTTCAACGTTGGACTTAAATCTCTTCTGTAGCAAGGTCTATCAGAACCTTAATTTGGTGACTTGGTATATAAATTCAGTAAAGTAAATGCTTGCAATGATTTCTGTACCCACGTGGCTAACATTCTTCGATATAAAATACTGGATACAACATAACGTTATACCACAGACAGAACCCAATCGGTCGATAACTTTGCTGCACACCTGTGGGTCCGGCTTCTGACTCCAACACGGCTCCAGCCAGAAGTCTAATCTAAAATTTTTAAAGTAATGACGGTTGGTGCCTGTTGCTTTGTCTCTGGTCGGGCCCACCGGTGTCCAGCTGTTAGTTTCCTTTTTCTCCAGCCTTTCAGTTATTTTATGCTGTCGAGTGATCATCGTTTTCGTTTTATTTATATGTTCTTGTAGTTATTGTACCGATGAGCTGAAATATTTCATGCGGATTGCACAACATGGTATATAATGTATTAGGAAACTCTATAGGATGGGAGCAAGGCGACTGAACTTTACAAGAATAAATCTGTACAGTGACCAATGTAAGTGAAATTATTTTCGTAACAATGATAATTGCAGCCAATTGTTTTTAGATTTGGCGTCAAATCCTCTGATACACATCGAAAATTGACAATATGCTACATAATCTGTTTGTGCTGCCAACTCACTGAGAAAATGCAGATCCACAGTCGACTGTTCGCGGGTAAATTATCATGCGACACTTTTTACTCTTGTATGGATAGTTAAAGCATATTTACATGGAATAACACTGCCGTAATTCTGAATGACTCGCTCATTCTTTTCAAAACATACTAATACGGCGCTGCACCTACATTTGTTTACTGGAAATTTGACTGGAAAGCTGTCACAACCTCGAGAGGTGCCGGATGTGACGTGGGAACAAAGTCGCATTAACGCAATGGCGAGGTAGTTCCCCTGGACAAGTCTATTGATCATTTAATGGGTGTCCGTGAAATGAATACCCCACCCCCTACTTTATATAGAGAAATTGGGGTTTACGGGGGTAAACATTATTTTTCTTATTTCTGCTCCAAGAATAGGTTGTGGGTACTGGTAAGTACCATCTCAATGAGGCGGCTCTAACGAGCATCCACAACCTTTGTTCGCAGAATAAATAAGAAAAGTATTACTAGGCTTCACCAGAAAAGTAGCCATTTTGGAGATGTGAAAAAATCCACTATGTCGCAATGATGTTTTATTGTAATGTACGGGTTTCCCAGTAAGAATGGGTTAATAGGTTTAAATTACAAACAGATCATTATGCTGCAGATCATTATGCTGATCAGTATGTTTTAATAATCATATTTCTTTTTGATCTTTGTGAATAGTTTCTATTACAGTTGACATGCCTGACTGATGCCTTATTTCACTGGCGTATGGCATAATTAAACTTCAATACATACTATACGACTGCGTTCAACAAAAAAGGGTTTCTCTTGCATGCGTGCGCGAACCGTACGCACACCTAATTGTATTTAATTCGACACAATTAACCCACAGCTCCATTCAGAGACACCAAAGGGAAAGGAAAATAACTAGACCCTAATGTAAACATCATAAGCGGAAAGCCTGAAGGAAGTTACTTTCCCACAAAATGACCAATTGGCTATCCAAAACAAAAATATATAAGCGAAGACAAACCATAATAAAAATAATACGCGACAGAAGAACCGCCCTGGGACGGTCAGTGAAAAGGATTTCACTTTGAGGGAGGTGTGCGGAGGGGATGGGGGATTGGGGCGAGGATTACGCTGCTGCAATCCTCGCCCTTAATTCCGACGCAATTTAAACAAACGGTTTTAGTTATCTTGCTTACAAGCTTAAAACACACAAAAAAAAATTAAAGGGCCATAACTGAAGAAAAAAAATGAGATTTTTGCAAATGTAAATCGGTTCTTCTACTCATCATCCTTAACCAGCCTGTAAAGTTTCAGTGCTATAGCTCAAACAGTTATTGAGATATCTTGCTTACAAGCTGAAAACGCGCAAAATTTCAAAGGGGCATAACTCAAGAAAAAAATGGATTTTTGTCAAAAGTTAATTAGTTCATCTTCTCATCATCCCCAACCATTCTGTAAAGTTTCAGGGCAATAGCTCAAACAGTTTTGGTTATCTTGCTTACAAGATTAAAACGCAAAAAAATCAAAGGGCCATAACTCAAGAAAAAAATCGGATTTTTTTTTCTCCAAAAGTTAATCAGTCCATCTACTCATCATCCCAAACCAGTCTAAAGTTAAAGGGCAAAAGCTCAAACAGTTTTTGAGATATCTTGCTTACAAGATTTCAAAGTATTTTTGCAAGTGGGGCATAACTCAAGCCAGGGGCATAATCCTTCAGATTTTTTTAAAAGTTAATCAGTTCATCTACTCATCATCCTGAACCAGCCTGTAAAGTTTCAGGGCAATAGCTCAAACAGTTTTTGAGATATCTTGCTTACAAGCTTAAAATGCGCAAAAATTCAAAGGAGCATAAATCAAGAAAAACAAAGGATTTTTGTCAAAAGTTAATCAGTTCATCTTCTCATCATCCCCAACCATTCTGTAAAGTTTCAGGGCAATAGCTCAAACAGTTTTTAGTTATCTGGCTTTCAAGATTAAAACGCCAAAAATTTTAAAAGGGCCATAACTAAAGAAAAAAAATCCGATTTTTTCAAAAGTAAATCAGTTCATCTACTCATCATCCCAAACCAGTATGTAAAGTTTCAGGGCAAAAGCTCGAACAGCTTTTGAGATATCTTGCTTACAAGATTTCAAAGTATTTTTGCAAAGGGGCATAACTCAAGAAAGGGGCATAATCCTGGCGAGAAAAAATGGATTTTTGTCGAAAGTTTATCAGTTCATCTTCTCATCATCCCCAGTCATTCTGTAAAGTTTCAGGACAATAGCTCAAACAGTATTTTAGTTATCTTGCTTACAAGCTTAAAACGCAAAAATTTCAAAGGGCCATAACTGAAGAAAAAAATTTCGGAATTTTTTCAAAAGTTAATCAGTTTATCTACTCATCATCATGAACCAGCCTGTAAAGTAGAAGTAAAACAAAGATCAGGAATCGATACAATTAACTTACTCCACCCACCAAAGACACCAAAAGAAACACAAACATTAAGCGACCAGACCATAATGGAAACCCAAACAAAGGAAGGCCATAGGGACAGTTACTTTCCCACAAAATGGCCTTATGGCCATCCAAAATAAAAAGACACAAGTGATACACACAGTAAGTAACCAACAACAACATAAATAAACCGCCACAGAAGAACCGCCTTGGAACGGTCAGTGGAAAGATTTCCACTGGGGGGCTTAAATCGATTTTACGTGACCACAATCCTCGCCCTTACTTCCGTCGCGTTTAAGACAAATAATTTGTTCAGTCCACATGAAGGCCTCCTAACTCATCAGTGCAACATCTCCGTGAACACACATAATCAAAGAACCACAGAGGTGGGACAACGGTGAGGACTCGACAGCAAGAAACCACTGAAATGTTGGAGCAAAAGAAAACCAACAGTTAGACTCCGATGGGCCCGACCAGAGACAGAGCATCAGGCACCAACCAACATTACCTTGAATAAGATCTCTCTAGTTCTCAATAAGCCTTTACGTTGGAACCGTCATAAAATCTGAGGCCTGACCCACCGGCGTGCAATTAAAGAGGGAAGCAAAGTTGCCAACCGTGATTGGGTTAACTACCATGCATGCAGTCTGTCGTATAACATCCATGTTGTACCCTATCTTTTTATATCGAAGAATGATTTAACGAAATTGGGTGCTGAATATGTTCTATAAAAGGGTTATCCTTTGGGAGCAAGGAGCACACAACAGAAGCGAAAAATATGGAGTGTACATGTTTTCTGGGCCAGACTAGCTAGTTTCGGCCAATTAGGCCTCATCAGTGACCCTCAGATATTTTCAAAATTCCACAATGGAATCAATGATCCCAAAGGACAAGAAAATATAATCTACACTATGATGTAGGACAGGGAGACGTTTTACCGCCGCCACACATTCCCACACACCAGCTGTAGTGAAGTTAAATATGTTCTATAAAAGGGTTATCCTTTGGAAGCAAGGAACACATCACAGAAGCGAAAAATATGGAGTGTACATGTTTTCTGGGCCAGACTAGCTAGTTTCGGCCAATTAGGTCTCATCAATGACCCTCAGATATTTTCAAAATTCCACAATGGAATCAATGATACCAAAGGACAAGAAAATATAATCTACACTATGATGTCATTGCGGTTATATATTTTTCTGAATTTATATACTAAGTCACCATAAAATTCGGGCTCCGATAGACCTTGTTGCAGAAGAGATTTAAGTCCAATATTGAATTTTGAAATTAAATCAGAATGGCGTCTATAAAATTTTGAAAAGGCTTTGCGTAGTTTATGGTACCGATAACCCTGATTAAGAAGTTTAGCCGTTAATAATTTATTACGAGTGTTGAAGTCAGTTACATGACTACACACTCTAGCAAATAGAATTTATTGCGAAATATAAACGCCATAGGATGGCGCACGAGGAACATCACCATCCAAAAATGGAAAATTTACAATCTCAAAATCAAAATCATCGCGTTTATCATACATTTTGCACGAAACAAACCCATCTACATTAGATAGATGTAAATCCAAAAACGGGGCATCGGTTTAAGAAAAATTTGCTTTATTTAACTGAAGTTCTGGGGGGTAAATCTGACTGATCAAACCATCGAAATAGTTATTATCAATATTTAATAAATCATCTAAATATCTAGAAGTGGAGCTAAAAGCTTCAATAATTTCAGATTGGTTATCAATGGAAAGCGACAACATGAAGTCTCTTTCATAACAATACAAGAACAGATCACTACAAGAGGTGCGCAATTCGTACCCATCGGAATACCCACAATTTGTCTAAATAACTTTGTACCAAATCTAATATAAATATTGTCAAGTAGAAAGGTGAGGGCATCACACACTTTCTGACATGACCAAAGTGTATAATTCTTATGCTCTTTAGAAGTATAAAATGCATTTCTGACATTACATGCAGGATAGAGAGAATCTTCTCTGTGAAAAGCCCATTCAATTAAATCATTAAGCTTTTCTTTTATAAGATTATGAGGAAGTGTAGTGTAAAGAGTGGAAAAATCGTAAGTAGACAGACTTGAAGCACGGAAATGTCTGGATTTCAATTTATTTAAAACCTCATTCGAATTTTTTATAGACCAAAACAGATTTCTTCCTGATCTTTCAAAGACTTTATCACAATATTTAATCACATGCGTTTTAATCGCAGTAAGACATGATGTTTATAATTTAGAAAGTTCAGTGTAGTGCAAGAGCTAGAATTTGCAATAAACCGTGCTTTGTAAGGTCTTTTATGAAGTTTTGGTAACCAGTATAGCGTAGGAAGCTTGTCTTGGCCTTCGGTAACACACACGGCAAATTTGGTGGCTGAATGACAAATATGTTTATCTACTATAGCTCTCTCCTCAGCTAAAGGCTGAAGTTCATAGGCCTTAGTACCTGCTTAAGCGTGTTAACATAGTGGAGCCGTCACACAACGACGACGTTGTTAGCGGCCTTGTCTGCAGGGGCCAAAACAAACTTCTTATGAAATTCTTGAATACCTAGTTTAAGATGACGTAAAGACGTCATAGGCTTAGGAGGTAATAAGTTAGTATTTTGAGAATAAAAAGAAATGCGTTTATTCACTAGTTTTAAAATGCTAAGTTTCCAGTCCTTAAGGGCTTTATGCTCAACATACTCTCGCTTACACCATCGATTACCGAATTCATTCAAGGAAGCAGCGAATTCATCTCTACATTTACTGAAATCAATTTTAGAAGGAAACCGATATTTCGGTCCTTTAGAAATTATATTCTTTATCCTAGAATCAGGAATAATTTTCAAATTGCCAGTAATTACATGACCAGCAGCAGGATAGCAATACACTGAGTTTTTACAATCACATGAATCAGGAGTATTAGATCAATATCAAGATCTGAAACAAGTTTATTGAAATTAAAAATGATAGATCTAACAGGTTTGTTATATTTATAACAAATTAAGGTGTTTCAGTATTTTGAAAATAAGCAGGAATGGAAGAAAGCACCGTGCTCTCACGGAAGATACTGGGCATATCTATAAAATCCATACCCTTATTAATGAAGGATATTTTGAAGAAATGGCGTTTATGGTTAATTTCAGAATCAATGTAAGGACGGAGATTATGCTGAGTATAGCCTCTAGTTAAGAGAGCCGCATCATATAACTGATTAGAACTATCGTAGAATTTATTCGCCTCGGTTTCCAGAAGACGTAAAACAGAAACGGGTAATGAACTTAAAAATGAAAGCATCGAGTGGCGTCCATGATTTAATAATATAATCGACAGTCACTTCAGTCTAGTATTGTTTCGTTTAAACGCACGTAATTTACGTTTAAAGTTTCCATTTTTCCTGGTGCCGTGAGATCTAGTTCTGCGTTTTCGACTTTCCAGGAGCGAGAAAATATCAAAGTCCGGCATTCTGGAAATATTACCCTCATGATAAATGTTGTCATTAAATCCAAGTGGAAAAGGGGACTGTGAATATTTAATCCATTTCAGTTCAGCCTCATGTCTTTTGATTATTTTGAATCTAGATGTAGAATTTGCATCGTAATAAAGTTTTTCCACTGGTTGTATAACAATCACACCGTACAACCGGCTGCGTCGAAGACAGATAACTGTCTCTAAGACAGATCGCGGAAAACGTTTCATAGAAAGGGTAGGTGAAGTTTTTTTGTTTGTATAAATCGAGAAGGCAATCTGTTGACTTTTGCTGCTATTGGAGAAGAAACTAAATGCCTGGAGATACCGCAGCAACATTCTGACTATATTTCAAAGCCAGACAAGGCTTTTCCAGTTCGTTGAAAAATATTTTCATCGAAAATTTTATGAATTTTTATTTTCGGCGTCAAGTGTACGTCTACGCAACAAAATATGTTACATTCACTTATTCATGCTAAAACTTCGATTATTCAGCAGCAATTCTGCCAAATTGGACCGTATAACTCGGTTAAATAAACAAACTTCGCCCCTCTAAAGAGACCAGGTGTCCAAAAAATGCTGTCTCTAAGTACAGATTGTTTTTTATACGACTGTCCACAAACACAGATCAGAGATTTCGAAGGCTAACATTGAAAACCGATCAGAATTTCGGTTACATCTGCAATAAAGACGAATTCTGGATGACTTAACACCGGCAACTTCGGTGGAAGCTATTTCATGCCAGCTCCAGGGCATTACTTGTAATAATGCTGCAATTGAGTAACATAGAGGCTGCTCTACAATCATTTATATTTCCTGTAAACACACAAATTGTGCAATCAGTAGAAGCCTCCGTGGTGAAGTGGTTATGCTACTTGCCTTGTAAACCAGGATTCGCAGGATCGATCCCGGGCTTCTCCAGACTTTCGGATGTGTCTTTAAACCGAGGTCCCGTCTCCTTAGGTGACCTTAGCTGTTAGTGAGACGTACAACTCTCTCTCTCTCTCTTTCTCTCTCACTCTCTTGTGCAATCAGTAAACATCTGAGGCGTTATTTGTTTAATTTTCTTCTGCCTGTGCCTTTTCTTTCCTAGATGTCACACGACTCAGCGATTTCTGTGTTGTAATTAGTTAGGAAATCGATATTGAAAGTAAACAGCTGACGTTCGTGCGAATATCTGGTTGTGCCATTTTTTTACCATCAAACGCCATGTATTTTTATTGCACGAACAAGGTTGCACATTGCAATAATGAACCTTAAATAGGTCGTTATGCAAATGGTGCAGAGGCGACCATGTACTACAAGATGGTACGTGCGTCTGTATTAACCAATTCAGTACCAGAAACCCCTAAAGAGGTACCTTTGCAAACAGTGCAGGCCCAGATCAGACACTTCAGAATGCGGTAATGCGGCGTCTGATCAGGACCTACACTGTTTGTAAAAAGCTGAACCATTTTCTGAGTAAATTATAAGAAAACACAGCCCGACACCCCTAAATATCGAAATGGACTCCTGCCATATATATATGGTGGAAGATTCCATTTGGTACAAAAAGGTTACCTTTAATTCACTCAGCGCAGCTTGTGGGTTATATTGTATTTTTATGGGCGTGTTTTCTTTATGTCCACACTTTCGGCTGAGTCTTTAAACCGTATGACTTTAGCTGTTGGTGGAACACACACACACGCATGCACTCACGCGCACGCACTCACGCGCAAGTGTCCCTGCCCATCGGGGCTCGAAGAAATAAATGGGCTACATAATGCTTCCACGCAGAGCTGAAACCGACCGCACACGAGTACTGGTAAACCGCTTTGAGGATCTAAGACTGCCCAGGCAAAGCGATGCAAATCCGACCGTCCATGCTCATAACCCCAATTGATTTCATTGGGCGACAGGACTTGAGATGTCATTTCATCTCAAGGTCGGGTAAAAGTCCCACAAGACTGGAAGCAACGTCTCCAAAATGACCTATACAGTGTTGACGGGGACGTTAAACCTCAAATCAAACAATCAAAAACCTATTACTATGATCATGTTTAATCATACTAAAGAAGTTTTTCCATTCAAAGACGGGCCAACTTGTAGAGTTTACTTTTTCATTCTAGTGAAGCGTAAAACAAAAGTCCTAATGCCAAATATAGAGGAAAGTAGTACATTATTTGATTCAGCTAGTACATTATTTGATTCAGCCACACTAACATGGAGCACTGCACATAACAAGTGCTAAACTAAACTGCAAAGCTACACAAACAGATCACATTTCGATAACACAGCCGTGTGATAAAGTGCTTTCTTTCATACATCCAAAACCGTATATTCTGGTGAAAAAATGTGATATTTTTCTTTTCTATACCCCAAACATATGTTGAAGGTGCTCGTGAGGACTGTTGCATTGAGAAGGTATGACGAGAACCCGAAACCTATGTATTTAAACAGAAATAAGAAAAATAATGTGTCCCCCTGTAAACAAAGGTTTTCTCTGTATAAGCAAGTTGTAGAAGGGTGTTCATTACACGGACTTAACGCGATGCGAACCACAGCCTCAATGTTACTCAGATTA
Organism: Lucinisca nassula; assembly: GCA_963580285.1. Classification (NCBI taxonomy): domain Eukaryota; kingdom Metazoa; phylum Mollusca; class Bivalvia; order Lucinida; family Lucinidae; genus Lucinisca; species Lucinisca nassula. Next base: position 43,230,533 of record OY757010.1, on the reverse strand, counting down.
TGGCTCTTGTCTTGTATGGGAATATAACCTACAAGCGGCGCCGAGTGAAATAAAGTTAACCCTTTTTGTACCAAATGGAATCTTCCACCTTATATATGGCAGGAGTCCATTTCGATATTTAGGGGTGTCAGGCTGTGTTTTCTTCAGAATTTATTCAGAAAATGGTTCAGCTTTTTACAAACAGTGTAGGCCCTGATCAGACGCCGAATTACCGCATTTTGAAGTATCTGATCTGGGCCTGTACTGTTTGCAAAGGTACCTCTTTAGGGGTTTCTGGTATTGAATTGGTTAACACAGACGCACGTACCATCTTGATGTACATGGTCGCCTCTGCACCGTTTGCATTCTGAAGTGTCTGATCTGGGTCTGCACTGTTCGCAAGGGTACCTCTTTGGGTGTTTCTGGTACTGAATTGGTTAATACAGACGCACGTACCATCTTGTAGTACATGGTCGCCTCTGCACCGTTTGCATTACGACCTATTTAATGTTCATTATTGCATTGTACAACCTTGTTCGTGCAATAAAAATACATGGCGTTTGATGTTAAAAAAATGCCACAACCAGATATTCGCACGAACGTCAGTTGTTTACTTTAATTATCGAATTCCTAACTAATTACAACACAGATTGTCGCCCCCGCCCATAGGGCTTGAAGAAATATACGGGCTGCATGATGCTTCCACGCAGAGCTGAATCCGGCCCGCGCATTAGTACTGGTAAACCGCTTAGAGGATCTAAGCCTGTCCAGGAGCCGCGGTGCGAGGCGGACCGTCCATGCTAATTAACCCTATGGTTTCATTGGGCGACAGGGCTTGAGATGTCATTTCATCTCAATGTCGGGTAAAAGTCCCACAAAATTGGAAGCAACGTCTCCAAAATGACCTTTACAGTGTTGACGGGGACGTTACAAACAAACAGATCCCTACAAGTCAACTGGGCTAGATGGAATTGGCCCAAAAATTATCAAGCTAGCTGAAAATTGTTTATTCCCACATATAGCTGCACTAATCAATAAAAGCATTGTTACTGGAACATTTCCCTGTCAGCTTAAATATGCAAAAGTTCTACCAGTCTAAAAAACTGGTTCGAAAGCAGACCCTTCCAACTACCGCCCAATCTCAACATTGCCAACAATATCCAAAATATATGAAAAGCATGTAAACAAACACCTTATGAATTACCTTAATAAATATAAATTAATACACGAAAGCCTATCAGGTTTCCGCAAGAAGCATAGCTGCCAGACAGCTCTCATTAAACTAGTGGACCAATTGATGTCCTGTATCGATAAAGGGGATCTCGTCGGGGCGCTCTTTATTGATTTCCGTAAAGCGTTTGACGTCGTGGACCATCCAATATTAATGAAAACGTTGTCACTATACAAACTTTGCGAAACGTCTCTACAGTGGTTTAGATCTTATTTAACCGAGCGGAAACAAGCAGTAATGCATGGTCAAGGGCAATTTAGCTTCATAGAGATAAAATCGGGAGTTCCCCAAGGTTCAATCCTTGGGCCAACATTATTTTTGCTGTTTATTAACGACCTACCACTGCTCACAAAATCCTGTTTTTCTGACTTTTATGCGGACGATGCTACCCTCCAAACCCATAGTGACAGCCCTGCAACTATTGAATCTAACTTACAGACTGATGCGGGCGAAGCCAAAATATGGGGTAAACAAAATAAAATGCATATCAATTTTATCAAAACAACCTGCATGTTTATTGGGTCAAGACACAAATTAAATGAATCGCCTGAAATGAGTCTAAATATTGACGGCCACAAAATCACAAACGTCTCCCAACAAAAGCTGCTCGGCTTGCTTATTGACGACAAGCTGACTTGGTCGCCGCAAATAGATAATATCTGTTCAGCGCTTTCGTCAAAAATATCCCTTCTGCGACAACTAGCAACATATGTCTCAACTGACGTCCTTAAGACATTTTATCAGGGTTATGTCTTGCCCCTTATCGACTATGGGTCTGTAACTTGGTCGGGGACAGCCTCAACAAATCTCGATCGGATACTGAAACTACAGAAACGTGCTGCTCGTATTATTTTGCGTGCCGACTTTGATACACCGTCTGCAACTATGTTTAAATAGCTGGGGTGGCAGCCCATCAATAAGCGCCTCATCTACAATAAAGCTGTGCTTACGTACAAAGCTTTAAATGCCCTAACACCGGAATATATAAGTAATTTATTAAAACCAGTTTCGGAAACACAAAGTCGTACTCTGAGATCATCAGTCAATGGCACCTTGGTAATTCCAAGATCCCGCACATTTCTTTATGACAGGGCATTTTCGACCTCAGCTCCGAGACTTTGGAACACGCTTCCTATTTCTGTAAGAAACGCAACTTCATTAAGTTCCTTTAAAAACAGTCTTAAGGAAATTCTCTGACTCTTACAGTAAGAATAGTCATACATGAAGTGTAACTGTGAACATTTTATCTTTTTATTTCTCCTTTAGCGTTTTAAGCAGAAAATAATGTCATAGGGGTATATTTTATATAGATCTATGTTTTGTTGTTTAGTTTCATATTCTGTTCTGTTCGGTATACGAGGCAGGATAATCACTGGTTATCTATGAAACTTTTCTTTTTCATGTTTCATGAATAAGGCATGGAATATTTTGTGAACACTGCAGTCGTATGATTTTACATAATATAGACGCATCATGAGAAAGTATGTCTTTGTGTGATTGTGGCTCAGATTTAATAATGGTTTTAAGTTCATACCGCCGTTTATTTCATATGTTTAGAGGAAGATTTCACTTTTCCAACAAAGCATATTTATCGTATTCGTTAATTACCAAGTAATAGGGATTGTCCAGAAGCCAAAATGAAATATAAAATTTAACACACCCTTTTGTTGTAATTTTGCCAGGTGTTGGCCAAGGGTAGATTTTGAGACGTTACATGAGAAAACTTAACAATTGCATGTACTCATAACAAAGAGTGTTGATCGGGGCGTTAAGCCTAAATTAAATAAACAAACAGAACTTGACAATAACTGGGTCATTAAATTGGTGTCGTTGTGTAGTAGTGTAAGGCACTTGTACTGCCTCGCGGTACAATCCGGCTCGGTAGCTCAGTCGGTAGAGCGCTGGACTGTCACTCCGGCGGACCGGGTTCGACACCCCGGCCGGGTAAAGATGATTTTCATTTTTTTTTATCTGTTACAGTTGTATCGTTTTTTGTTTTTTTTAAGTAATGATTATCAGGATTGGTACTTTATTGCTATTGTGTTGATATGGTAAAGCAGGAGCATATAATTTCACTCATGAGGCTATCAGCTAGGGTTGATGTTAAGCCTAGGAAAGTAGTATCTCATTGGCTGTTGCTTCCCAGCAGAGATTGTCATTTATCTGTTTATGCAGCCCCCAAAAAAATGAAGGCTGTGTCAAGAAAATTTTCAACATGAACATGCATTTTCCATGTATCTCTATTTTCTCAACTTGGGCTTTCATAAAAATGCCAAAAGAAACTTGAAAATAACATTACACAAGACTGCAAAAGTAAATGTGTTCATCTTTATAGTGCATTCTGCTGACTTGTTGATTTTGTTACCGTCTACATGTATAACATCGCTTTTCCCTGATGTGGCTTAAGTTCTGCAGTAAACCATTCAAATTTGTTTACACTAGCCACAGGAGCTCTTGAAAAATGCTAATAAAATAAACGATGCTGACAGGTTGCTGATAACCTTGGAGTTTCCTCTCAGAGCAGGAACCAATGGTTAGTGGACTTACCATCACATAAGCTCTACAGAAGATTGTATAGAGAGCTGATAGCCCCGTGAGTGAAATTATATGCTCCTGGGTAAAGCAACTGGCTTCCGTGTTGTCGATCTGGGTTCGATCCCTGTCTAAGCAATAGAGAACTAGTATACTTGTTATCATTTATCAGCTTTTTTTGGAAAGCTTAATAACTATATGATAATGATATCATACGGTTACATGCAACTTTGAATTTTGGAATATTTAACTCTTAGAACGTGCCGTGATGAGATTCACAAGTTTTAGGTGTTAATTAAATTAAATGATTTCACTGTTAACAGCAACGCACTGCATGTTTGAATAACATTTTTTCAGCACAAAATGAATGTACTGGTCACATGATGGTGGCGAAAACAACCAGATACCATTAACGATGCTGTGGGTGGACATGGAGTGATAGTGTGCAGTTAGTCTGATGGATTGTAAGTGAATTTCATTCCTCATCAGTGTTCATGTTTTTGTAAATAGAAAATCATGAGTCTAGGCTGGCAAAAATTTTGTTTTTGACAGTAACAATATATTTTTCCTTTAACTGAAATCTGGGAACATACTGAATTTTAGTCTAAAATGCATTAATTATATCTGAAATATTGTTTCTTGCAATAAAATGATGAAAAAATATTATTTTGGTCAGTTGGGATTTTCTTCCTTAACCCTTTACCACTCAGGGATTTTGTGAATTTCACTAATTTTCACAGTGTTGCCCCTGACAGCAACTTCAACCAACCATTGTTTCATAAGGGATGGTCTGTTTTACACCAAACTCATTATGAATGTTCATTGGGCAGTAGCCTTTCAAATGCAACCTTTCATGACTTGATCATTGTTGTCATAGTAAAGAGGGGGCATCTCAAAGTTGGCAAAAAGTGTGTTTTCACATGAATTTTTGACCACATTTTAATCTTCACACAGCTGTCAAGGCAACAACTAAGGTGTTTGGCACTGGCCATTTTCACTGTTTGCAGCATGTTATATCAACATCAATTTTCAGGCATTTTGGACCCCAGACACCCTCAGATATAAATTTTAGCAGCCGGTTGGGCCATACACCCAAATTTTTTCGGGATGTGAGGGGGGCGTTGCCTCCCTTCAATGCCCCCAAGAATATTTTTAGTGGGGAGGCGCGCGAAAAAACAGGTCACTTTTTTGCCCAACAAATCCTAAAGCAAACATAAATATCCAGGGGTAGAAATGCAGATTTTAGGTGCTTCTGGGGCTTAAAATGGGGGGGGGGGGGTGCAGACACGTAAAAACACGTATCTGAGTGGCAAAGGGTTAATAATTATAATTTAATCCATGCAATTTAATGTATTTAAGTGCAGTACAGAGGTACTGTGCAAGAACTAGAAACACAGTTCATATTTTCAGTATAAAAGAAATTCATTATTTGATTATTATAGTCATTAGTTGTGACTATTTTCATTGTAACGATAGTAGCTGTAAACATGGTTGTTTCCCTTGTTTCTGAAACTAAAGCTACAGCTTTCATAATAAGTACCGGTCTATGCATTTACAAGTAAGCGGAAACTATTGACTGCATTGATTTGGTAACATTTTATATTAGATTTTTTAAATAATTACTTACATTATCATTAGCTTTTAATTTTTAACTTAGACTTGCACATGTATTGCGCATGGTATAAGGTATCATGTAGAAACATATTTAAAGCTGAACGGAACGAAGCAATTTAATTTTGTTATATTCCGTTACATGTGTATGTGCATTTGTATTATTTTTTCAGAGATGTTTTCATATTGAATAGATATTTAGATATTTTTAATCATGTTTTTCAGAATTGTTTTGTTCCTATGTAGTGAATGTGAATAAAGATGAACAAAACTTCCGTCTTGTCTTGAAAGGACCCGTACCGACCCCGTTAGAATAATACCTGTCTGTTGTATACTTTTAATACTACATGTATTTGACTTTGCGCGCCCATTCGTAATTTTAATTACCATAATCTTGTATGTTTTTAAAGTTTTAACAACCACAATCCGTATGGCTGCAAATTGACAAAACAGAGTGTCGGGCTTACAAGTTTCCATGTTTCCGGCTGGGCTCGGGTGTCGGGGCATGCGGTTTGGACATCGGTTCAGGGCAATAGCTCAAACACTTTTTGAGAGTGAGTGAGTGTTTGAGTTTTACGTCCCACCAACAGCTAAGGTCATACGGAGACGGGACCTCGGTTTAAAGACTCATCCGAATGTCTGGAGAAGCCCGGGATCGATCCTGCGATCCCTGGTTTACAAGGCGAGTAGCGTAACCACTACACCACGGAGGCTTCTACACTTTTTGAGATATCTTGCTTACATGCTTAAAACGCGCAAAATTTCAAAAGGGCATAACTCAAGAAAAAAAAATGGATTTTTGTCAAAAGTTAATCAGTTCATCTTCTCATCACCCTCAACCATTCTGTAAAGTTTCAGGGCAATAGCTCAAACAGTTTTTTAGTTATCTTGCTTACAACCTTTAAACGCAAAACGATTCAAAGGGCCATAACTCAAGAAAAAAATCGGATTTTTTTTAAAAGTTAATCAGTTCATCTACTCATCATCCCAAACCAGTCTGTAAAGTTTCAGGGCAAAAGCTGAAACAGTTTTTGAGATATCTTGCTTACAAGATTTCAAAGTATTTTTTTTGCAAAAAGGGCATAACTCAATAAAGGGGCATAATCCTGACGAGAAAAAAAAACACGGGTCAATTATTTTTTCAAAAGAAATCCATATATGAAATTTCAAAAACCCAGCACCCATGGTTCTTAAGTTATGCTATGCAGTAAAAAAGCGGGAGGGACGGAAGGACGGACGGACGAACAGGGCAAAACCAATATGCCCCCACACTTTCTTCGAGGTTGGGGGCATAAAAACACAACATTGCTGAAAGAAGTCACCAGACATCGCCTTAAGTAAAATCCGAAGCCATACAAGTAAACGTGCGGTGTCATGTTAGTGCGCATTATACCTCATTAATTTTCATGAGCCATTCCAGAATTCTGATTGGTCGAAAAAATACTACGCGCTCGGCGGCAAATTATCATGCCTCCCTGTAATATTCTCCTCTGACGTCACTGCTCAAAAGGTAGAAGCCTCCGTGGTGTAGTGGTGACGCCACTCGCCTTGTAAACCAGGGGTCGCAGGATCGATCCCGGGCTTCTCCAGACTTTTGGATGAGTCTATAAACCGTGTCCGTATGACGTTAGCTGTTGGTGGGAGGTAAATTCAAACACTCACTCACTGCTCAAAAGGAAAAGTGTACTGATAGATAGAATTCGGTATAAAAAAACATCTGTTGCCCTTGTGTGAGGGAATATGGCAATTTGTTCACCGGGCAGGTAATACTGCTCGAGGACTGGGCTTCCCGCGCAGGGTCCAGTCGTTCAAAACTAACGACGTCGTTAGCTAACGTGTCGTTAAAACTTTTAATTTGGCAAATATGCTAATATTTTTGCTGAAAAAAAATGTGAACCGCTTTTTCAAAAATAACAAAATTAAAGATATTGTTCTTACTTGAACAGTTAAAGATTAGGGTTATGTCACTTGGTTATGAATGGTTGTATTCATGTGCGGATAGAAACTTGGCATTTTCTTTGTTAATATCCTTAGGACTGCGGGGCATTTTTGAAACCATGACTAAAATGGGGGTAGGGGAGAACATTTCGCCCTAGAAGCCGATCTTTTGGGTCATTTAGCCTTGTCTAGCTCGTTTTCAATAGGAGACAAAATGTACTGTTCGGTATGGGAAAACAACCTTTCTGATGACGTCATAGGTCATGGCGCAGGGGCCACGCTATGCTAAAACATGCTCACGGACTTCTTTTTATTTACGTTTTTCTCAACCTTATTTTCCTCTCTTTTTTCTATCATTTTACCTTATGTACTTTTCACTATTTTGAACCTATTCTCGACATGTCTTTATTTTGGTCGCGTTTGTTTCGTACAGACAGCACGCCGTCTCAAAGAACATAGGGCAAAATGGCAATTTCAGAGGCTATTTTTTCGAATTTTTGCCATGGTTTGGAAGACTCCGGTCCTGTTCCAGTATCTCTTAGAGGATTGATATGCATGTTGTGAACAGTTGTTGGAATACCCTATTCAAAAACACCCTTGTCAAAAGTATGGTTGAATATAGGAAAGAATTAGGGTCGTTCAAAAAGTTTTGGCAGCAATTACGCAAAAATACGCTATGGTTATGGAAAGGATATTGCTATGATTCTGGAAATATTTGGCGGATGTGTTTGTTAAGTACGTATTAAGTTGAACAGATAAGAACTTTTACTTTTGACATTTGAAGACTTTCTCTCTCTATCATTACAAAGAAATCTCACCATTGTTATTCAGACTATTTACATTCTGTTGTGGTATATTTATAACCTATTGTGTCTAAATTACTTGCCTAGGGGGCCTTTCTCAAAGAACAGTCTAAACCGGTTAGGCGGATTCCATGACCAAAAATGGTCACGCATGAGTAACGCGCAATTCTCATTCACTGGCTACCGGATGGTTCCCACTTTTTATCGGTTGATATTACAGGGCGCTAAATATGAATGACAGACAGCTAATCTGAACCCCTTAATACTGGCGAATGATGATGATGATGATGATGAAACAGATCAGACAAATGTCAAGCATGTATATTCTCTAGAGAAGGATGATTTTGAAGAAATTGTGGTAAACCCGGTCCGATCACAGGAAATTTACTGTGTCATTGAGGATAGTCATATAGACTGTGCGCAAAAAACTGCTGACATCAAATTTTAACATACCCTCGAGACAACTGGTCAACGATACAAATGATAACGTTGAAGATGTATATAATGACATTCTTCAGTCATCCAGTGTCTCAGAAAAGCTTGTACAAATGTGCAGGGACATTCCAAAGGAGATGTTTCTTTCTAAACTCCTTAGTGACGATAGCTCCAGCGATGCCGAACTGTATAACATTCGTATTAATTGTTCAGTGAATTAAAATGTCTAGAAGAATTTCCGTTTGCGCCAGGATCAGAATTGAAAAAGCGAAAAAATACTAAAATTGGTGAGGGGATAGGCAATAAATTGTGCAATGACATTTGTGTCTTGATTTCTGTGATAGATGGAGCTCCATTCGAAGATATAAAGAACTTCTCAGTGTTTCAAAACCCTGTTCTCAAAATGAAAGTGTATGTGGAGATTTAACAACTGGAGGTGAAATTCAAATCATAATTAACTCAAAATCCAGTAGCTGAGACGTAGAACTACCCTGCTACGAAATCTTATAACCAATATGCAAGCCGATATTCTACTCCTGAAGTAGGAAAATAGCTCTAATCATAATGAATATACATCTGAGTTAACACTGATCAAGAATAATTTAAAACACTCAAATCTGACTTAATATCTGGTGTAAATAGTGTGTAGGACAACTCAGAGACAATATCTGAAATTCACCTGTTGGTTGACCGAATCAATAACGACAAATCAAATGACGTGGCAAATGTTAAGAGTGAAATTAAACAAATACGAACAGAACTCAGATCATATGACGATACCGTAGAAATACAATATCGATCAATAAATGAAAATTTCTCGTATTTTGAAAAACTCGAAAAACGAGTTTCAAAAATGGAAAATAAAATCAGCCCAGCCATTTCTGCAAGGAATGATGAATCCATGTCGGTTTCCAATGGACATGAACCAGAGCCAGTAAGCGATTCTTTCAATCACCGATCTACGGAAGAAACTAACCGATCGTTCACTGCGGGAAAGTCGTCATTGAGCGAGCTTTTGAGCGCCAACTGTAAAGATTCTGTTGGCAAGGACGTCGTGTCATGTGGGACAATTGTAATCCGCCTATTACCTGTGTCCGATTTAAACCCCGCGACAATTTGTATAGAAATTAATAGGGCATGTGAATCTAAGACATGATTGAGAAAATACTAGGCTAGATAGCGAAAATGTGATTGAAAATTATGAAAATTCAATCTTTTATCTTAATTTTGATAATAATTTTATATTTTTTAAATAAAATTTAAACTGGTCAATTTTGAAATGAAAATAGGACCCTTCGCCTCGTGAACCTCTCGTTTACTTCAATAGAAAATTAGGAAAAACTCACGAGGGTGTCAATTTTATACTGTAATAATTAAATTATAAAATACGTTGTTAAAAATGTGACTTTAGATTCTAGAAGAAAAATGATTTTTCTTTCCAACAGTATCAAATAATTGAAGATCAAATAAAAACAAAGTTGGTCATTTTCAGGTTGTTTTCTTGCCATTTTCAGTACTTTTAGCCGTCTCTCCTCATTGTATCTATTTATAGCTATCGGTTCTCATATTACGCGATTATCGGATTAAATCGGAAATTTCCGGGTTTTAGCTGGTTTAAGACGAATGTCAAAGTGAGCTGCTGAAAACATTTTTGTTAATTACATTTAATGCTGAAATAAATTTATTTTTATTTTGTCTTATTTATATATTTACTGTTTTTGATTTGTTTTTTTTTTCTTGTTTAATATATTTTTTCTGCATGTGACTGATGCGCAATTAACAAACACTTCATATTGCTTACAAAAGAAGAAGAAGAAGAAGAAGAAGAAGAAGAAAAAAAAAAAATAATTATTGATTTTTTTTTTTTTGACTAGCGAAAATATATTGATTTCGGTGAATTTTTTTTATTATTATTTTTCGGGTACTTCACACACATGCTTAATTGGCAATTGTTGCTAATTACTGCCAATCATGCCGGTTGTGGGAATACTACTTAAAATCCTTAGGTACTTTTACTGATCAGAGTCTACGTTGTCCGAAAGATCCAATGCTTCTTCATGCAGCAAGAGAAGTCTAGGATGCGCACGCTGATGTGAGTCTTTGCTCGGCAAACGTAAATTGTAGGGAGTGCTGTGCCTTGGTTCAAATATTATTTTCTGGGATAAATTGCGTGTAATTACACACAGAAAAATAATCATCACGAAAATACGCCTATATAATTTTGACCCCTTGAACCTCACTTTTATATAATAAAACTGGGTTTTACAGAGGTTAACCGTGTTTCTTATTTCTACTCTGTATATAGATTGTGGGTACTCGTTACAAAATCTATATTTTGAGCAACAGAAAATTTCACAATTTTTCATCTTAAAATTTTCTCTTTTTCAGCAATAAAATTTACTGTGAAGTTGTACAGGCATGTTTTGTAAATTGTTGTCAGGGTTGTAAAACAAAATATATTTTAATGCTAACCAGTAGTCATTAATATGCATCAATTAATACATGCATAGAATTTAAGAGTTGACACGCGCTGTGTGTATATTCAAACTAATTGCTTTATGACCCGGAAGCCTTAATTGTTGACATGATATCGACAAACTTATGTTAGGTAATCTTTAGACAAACGTTCTCTGTGGTTAATGGACTCGGTCCAGTTAACGCTTTCCCTTTCACCCCAAAGCTTCTGTTAATTAGAATTTAGCCCACCCCGGCCCCCATCCCCCCTCCCCCTCCCCCCCAAAAAAAAAGAAAGAAAAAAGGTTGAGCACAATTCAAGTCTTTCTATTATAACAAAATATATCCATATAACGCACAATGAACACTCTGATCAGATTGTGCAGATGTCAGGTTTGTCTGGGGTTTGTCATATAATCTTATTCGCTAGTTATCAAGTATCCTATTTTCTTCTTCAAGATATATCTCTTACAGCGGTCCTAACGAGTACCCACAATCGATGTTTTGGAGCAAGAATTAACACACTCGCGCGTCAACGTGCATTTTTTTAATATCTCCAAAATAGCTATTTTTCTAATGAAAATCCGTGGTAATTTTCTTATTTATACTGCAAACATAGGTTATGGGTGTTCGTTAGAACCGCCTCATTGAGCGCAAAATAGTGTATACCCCGTAACCCCAAGCTTTTTCCTATACAAAGTTGGGTTTATGGGGTGTTCATTTCACGGACGTGTTAACCTAATGTATGTATTTACTTTTTTTAGGTAAATACCAAAAATATTATTTCATTGAGTGTATTGAAAACATAAAATTTTTCACTCGTGCAAAAAAAAAAAAAAAAAACTTTTCTAACGAGTGCGTTGAAAACGTCATAGTTTTCACGAGTGTTTCAGATACGCAAATATTTCACTGCTAATCGTGATTAAGCCATTTCAGACTGGAAACCCCTAAACGGGTACCGTGGCAAACAGTGTAGGCCAAGATCAATCGGCCCAGATCAGACTGATCTGGGCCTACACTGTTTTAAAAAAAATTAACCATTTTCCAAATAGGTTTTGAAGAAAATACAACCTGCCACTCCTAAATTTTGAAATGGACTCCTGCTATAGGAGGAAGATTCCACTTGGTACAAAAAGGGTTAAGTGATGTTAGGCCAGTATGGGTTCAACGGATTAAAAACCGATTAGTTGTCAAATGAAATGATTAAAAATGAAACAGTTTGCTTACTGTGTTCCCCTTTATTGCTTAACGAGGCCAACAGAGCTTTTGTTTGTATTGGAATTTAGCGGTCCAGTCAACACTATTTTAGGTCATTTTTGAGCCGGTCAGTTTACCTATCCACTCTTTTCCTGGACATACTTATACGTAAGCGGTTAACCAGTACAGTGCACATTCTTTCGCTCTCTGACGTGCGGCTTGAAATAGCCTTTTCCCATCACGTAAAGCAAGTCCTTGAATAACCCCTCAAAAACACGCTCTGTATTAACAGGGGGCATACATTTTTTGCTCTTTCTGGTCCAAGACATAGATTGTGGGTACTCGTTAGAGCAGTCTCAATGATGGGTTTCAAACAGACCAGTGAAAGGCACGTGGAATCAGCAGTGCAAAGCTACTGTACTTAGTAGCGTTTGTCAATCCGTCTCAAAACTATCAAAACTTTAACATTGAGTCAACTACGTTAATTCTACTTAACACACATTGATCATCAAGGCCCAGTTGTTCAAAGCAGCGGAAGTTAACCCTTTTTGTACCAAATGGAATCTTCCACCTTAAATACAGCAGGACTCCATTTCAAAACGTAGGGGTGTCAGGTTGTGTTTTCATCAAAATCTATTTGGAAAATGACTGAACTTTAAGCAAACAGTGCAGGCCCTGATCAGACGCCGCGTTCTGTGGCATCTGATCTGGGCCTGCACTGTTTGCCAAGGTACCCCTTTCGGGGTTTCTAGTATACTGAATGGGTTTATGAACTCGCTACTGGTCAAAACGTTAACTATTCAATAGGTACCTAATACTCGCGTATTTCTACTGGAAAATGTGAGGAGCTTTTTTGCAAAATTGATGCAAAGTAGAAGTAAAACAAAGATCAGGAATTGATACAATTAACTTACTCTACCCATAAAAGACACCAAAGGGAAAGAAATACAAACATTAAGCGACCAGACCATAATGGAAACCTAAACAAAGGAAGGCCATAAGGACAGTCACTTTCCCACAAAAACCCTATTCGCACATTTTTTTTTTTTTTTTTTTTTTTTTTTTTTGCTGTACAAAATGATCAAAAATTTAACGACTCGTTAACTAACGACTTCGCAAAAAAAAAAAAAAAAAAAAATAATAATAACATAAAAATAAAATAAATAAAATAAATAAATAAAAGTGGCATCAGGTTATTTTATAAATGCGGCATAAAACAAACACTTTCCCTTAAAATACTATAATATTTGAAAAGCAATTTAATCCGTATTATATATGGACCAATAAATCATCATATTTAGTTAAAACAAATATGCCACTGTAATACCCTTAAGCAATTGTCTGAGACAAGGATTAACGGTCACAACCGATATTCATCGAAAACTGCCGACTATAGCCGAACTGCTCTAAAACAGGTGTCAAGTAGCGTAATTCTGGAAGCTACCTGGAAAAACTGCCAGTACAGGTTTGTTCCCTTGATTTCATATGGCCGAACTTTTCCCGTATGTTGGCGGTACGGCATTATATCGGTCTCCCAATTCAAAACGTATAAAGAGGACGCCACTGAAACACCTTCAAAATAAAATTGTTAAGTTTGGCGATAACGATGGGATTCAGCCTCCACCACCTTTGTCTTCATTTATTCCACCTCCTTTTCCTCCCGGGAGCGGAAACTTGGTAAGCTTATTTGATTTCTCACCTGTATCGCATAATAATTGTATGGACGAGGTACTTGTTGACTGTAGAAATGACATGATGTGGTTGCGGCTCATGTGCTTTGCACTTATGAGTGTTCCGATGAGGTAACATGCCGCTGCAGGACAGGCAGCCCCCATGGGAAGGGTATTCTTCACAATAACCGCGCCACCCGTTAACTTGGTTTTGAACAAGTTACCCTAAGAGCCGGACCGTGCCTTTGTGGGGGGACCCCCCTCACAAGCCCGGCCCGCCCTGTGCACAGAATGGGAAGCCAAAATATGTGACGGATGGCTGGGTCATATTAGCACAAGCACAATGTGAACTAATGACTTTTGTTTGTATTACAGGTACAGGTGGGACCCCGGGGGACAAGAAACTGGACACAACTACACTGATCCGAGCGCACACATGGGGTCCCAAAGCACTAATCCGACTTTTCTATTTCAGGAACGAGAGGAGGCTCGACGGAGCCCGTCAGGACAACATCCTGAGGGCACCTGGGAGAAAGCCCGTACTGGGCTCCCCCCTAGGTACCAACAGAATGAAGTCCCCTGAAGTAGGCAAAGCGAAGGCATAAATACTGCCAGAACAGAGCATACAAACGGGGACAGGTCACACGCTAAATATCTTTATAGGCGGGGCAACGGCAATATCCACCATTTGCTAGGTACATGTATTTGGAAATAGGAAGTCCCTTAAAAATGCCTTTTGGAAGACCATTCAAAAATAAAAATTAGCGGGATTGCAAAACGGCTGATTAGCCTCATCACTGCCTTTCCCAAACAAACACATACCTCCAAACACATCACGAAGACACACCTGTCCAATTTTGAACCCCACTTGCATAGGCAGGTCTCCGTGATGAGAGCACGGGTACTAGGACTTTTTGCAATAGCCGGAATTGGCTGGTCTATTAGTCACCCATCCTGGCTCACTTTAGATGCCTGTTCAAAATTCAAAAATTTCATGCGTTATCACCCTTTAACAAGCATCGTGACCGAAGGCGTTTTCTTTGCCATGTCAGGGGTGGAGGCAGAGAATAATGGAAGCCAGAACTGATAATGTATGTTAGCTTTTTTCCTCGGCCAGACATTCGAAAACAGGGCTGTGCTCTGACACATTTGGCAGTCGAAATTGGCAACACGTCATCACATACTAGAGCCCGTCTTTGGTCTGATTCCTGCACCCAAAATTCTAAAATCGCTATAGAACTGTGTTTCTTAGGACAAACGCTGTACCTTGGGTGCGATTTGTGCCTTCCTCCGATTAAGAGTTCAGTATATTCCCATTGGTCAGCTGACACCTGTCGAATTGACAAGTGCCAGCACACTGGAGGCCCTGGGAAGAGCAGTTCATAAACTAATCCCATTTAGCGAGATGGGGGTAGCCCCTATGTGCTTTTAGCGCCCGGTTACCTTACAAAATCTATCAAGTCAAGTCAAATGACATGAGCCCCGCCAAGCGAATTTGTGTCTTCGAGCATTCCGTCATAACAAATTTTAACTGCGCATGCCCAGCCATTCAGAGGGGCCAAGGATATGGCTTTCTGTCTGAAGGTTCCTCTTGATTCACTGTTTGTATGAGCGAGCAGCGAAGGTTCTGGCGAGACTGCGCGGATGCGCAGGCTCGCCTGAACCTTCGCTGCTCGCATAGGCGATAAGTACCAAAATAGCTTGACGGGGCCCACATGAAAATTCCAACTGAAACACATATACCTCAAAAATGAGTAGTGCAGGACTGTAATGACACAGCAAATCTTCAAGGCAACGCTATACCAGGAACTGCCTTTCATTATTAATGAGAGCTTTGGATCAAAACAGGCAACTGTAAATGACTGTTCCCTTCCGCATTTGATTCCTAATGATCCAATAGTAATGGCTAAAGAGCCGGCTTCATGTTTCGAAGAACATAACAACCGTGATATGGATTCTAATTTCCGACCTGTATCAGAAATACCCTGTATGAGTTCAACATACTCGTATCCATGTCCGGTACAAAATCGTTTTGAAACCCCTCAAGAGAGCTCTTACAGTGACATGCCTAAAGCGAATATTCATGACAAGCATAACGAGCGCGTCACCAATTCTAATTCTAATATACAAGTGCTTATATCAGACAGAAATTGTAAACGCTCTGCTTCTAGGCAAGGTAGCCACACCCAGCGTGATAGGACTAAACCTCTTCAGACCGATGGCGATGATTGTGACGACGATTTTGAAAAATACATTCGACGTAGAAGCAAGCGTTTCTACGTAGGTGGTTTTAAACCCAGTATATCGGAAACGAAACTGAGTCATTATGTTAAAGCTAAGGGTTTTCCTGTCAGCTGGGTGAGCATACGTCGGTATGAAAAACATAATAAAGCCGTTGTGAGACTAAACGTGGATGCTGAGCATGCTAGTAAGGTACTTGAGAGAGGATTCTGGCCTCGTGGCATATCTTGTAGACCTTGGCTCACGAAAAATCAATATAGAAACAAAATTACATCGAATGTGCATAGCTATGACTATACCGTCGGTGACTCGTATTAAAATGCTCAGACTGTGAGTAGCTATAGAGTGGGCGGTTGTGGGGATGATGCCGGTGCTCATTGATTCCTTGTGTCATTTATCTTTTTCTAAATAATGCTCTCCCTTAACAATGCTTCGTGGAACGCAACTGGCATAATGTCTAGTGCCTCATATGCCAAGGAGTTACTAGAAAAGAAACACATACACTTTCTTGGCGTGTCTGAGCATTGGCTTTATCCTCAAAACTTACACTTTTTAGATACAGTCGGCTGTGATTATACTGGATACGGTGTTTGTGATACTAGTATGAACACCGGGCGGGCGAAAAGTGGGTAAAGGTGGGGTTGCCGTATTGTGACACAGAGCTCTTAACCCTTAGATATAGACAGCGATCGCATATGTGGTATAAGATATAGATTGACTGAAAATCATTTCATATATCTTTTACAGGTGTATGCTCAATGTAGCAGATACCCTATTAACGTATACAGAGATTTTATAGATACAGTAGAATCCCGCTATTAAGACCACCTAAATCTAAGACAAATTTTGCTTTTAAAAGCATATTAAGAAGATTTAAGGTATATTTTCTTTGTGTTTTCCACATCCAGTGTGCTCTTGTAGGAGACCACCTTTGGGACTGTTCAAAAGTGGTCTTAAAGACCACTTTTTAACAGTCCCAAAGGTGGTCTTAATATAGGAATTTTACTCTAGTTTACATGTTATAATCAGCACGTATAGCCATACAGGTTTGGTAATTGTAATGGGTGACTTCAACGCTCATCTGCAAAGTAAAATATTCACAAAGAACACCGATGTTCGTGGAAGGTGCTTTCTTAATCTGATGCACATCCATAATATGGTTGCAATAAATACATTGCCAACCTGTATTGGTGCTGATTCAAGTTTTATTTCATACGGCGATCTTTATGAATCTCTTATCGACCATTTCTTCTTGCCGACCGAATTTTTTATCTTGTGAAATAGTGGACGATAATGTTTTGAATGTTTCTAGGCATCTGCCGATTGATTGCAGTGTCTCTGTCCCATCAGATAGTCTAGATACCAATAACTTTTCATTTCCAACTCATATTAAATGGGATAAGCTAAGTGATGAAACGTTACAGTTGTATAGATCTGAACTAGAAAATCTGATGATCGAGGGAAAACCTCGATAGAAAATATACACATCTTGTCCATTGTATAATAAAATCTTCAGATACAACAATGCCTAAAACCAAGTTTATACCTTACTTGAAACCCTACTGTGATAGGGTCTTGAAAGATCTTCATGCAATCATGAAGGAAAAAAGGCCCAATTGGATAGCGCATGGGCGACCAAGGGGGATGCAGTTTGAGACGTACAAAGACTACAAATCTGCTAAAGCTTTATTTCGCGCACATCACAGAAGATGTGCGGAAAGTTATCTGATTGAATTAAATTCAGAAATTGACCAAGCTGTTGATTTTGTTTGTTTGTTTTGAGGTTTAACGTCCCAGTCAACACTGTAAAGGTCATTTTGGAGACGTTGCTTCCAATTTTGTGGTGTGGGACTTTTACCCGACATTGAGTTAAAATGACATCTCAAGCCCTGTTGCCCAATGAAACCAATAGGGTTTATTAGCATGGACGGTCCGCCTCGCACCGCGGTTCCTGGACAGGCTTAGATCCTCTAAACGGTTTACCAGTACTAGTGTGCGGGCCAGAATCAGCTCTGCGTGGAAGCATCATGCAGCCCATATATTTCTTCACGCCCCTATGGGCGGGGCCCAAATCAAGCTGCTGAACTTGACAGCGCAGTTTTCTGGAAAAAAGGTTAGTTATAGGCGGAAAACGTCTCATACTAGCGCTGGTTGAGAAATAAAATTTCGTGACGTTGTTTGTCGCGACCCCGCTGAAATAGTTTCTGGCTGGGGCCTGTATTTTCGAGAACTGTATTCAGATGTACAGCGTGACCATTTCGACACTGTTTGAGCAGAGGGTAAAAACCATTACCGATACGGTTTCATCCTGCACGGGGAGGGACACTGTAGGCATATCGGCAGATGATGTTCGGACCGCGGTTAAAAGACTGAAACTTAAAAAGACCGAGTTTGCAATGAACATTTGTTAAACGGTGGGCCCGTTCTGTATGACCAGTTAGCAGTTTTTTACACTGAAATTTTTAATCGTGGGTACATTCCTAAATCCGTAAAGCAGGGTATTATTATTATCCTCCATAAACGTGGTGGTAAAACCAAAACTGATCCTAACAACTACCGCGCAATTATTTGTCATCTGTTATACTAAAATTGTTTGAAAGAATACTGCTGGAAAATGTAGAAACTGGAATTACTAAACCCCTTAATGGGCTTCAAGAGAGACTACTTTGACAGGGCTGAGGTAAACGATATGTGAACGGGATTAACATGATTAATAACGCGACCAACAACATTAAATAAACGCTCCTCGTAACAGTTTACCAGTCGGTTTCAGTGCTGTGTGGAAGCCATTACGAAAACACGCCTATCTAATTCTGACCCCTTGAACCCCAATGTTATACAGTAAAACTGGGGTTTACCGGGATAAACAATATTTTTCTTATCTCTGCTCTAAAATATAGATTGTGGGTAATCGTCAAAACCGCCTCTAACGTGCACACACAATCTATTAGCCAGGGACATATATCTCAGAAACCCTCTAGAAATACTTTTTTAATTAGCCATCGATTCGAAAGGATGAAAATACCTCTATATAAAAGAATACTGTTTACTTGTTTAGATTCAGGGTGTTGTCGCATCTTAAAGTGGGGACAAGTTGTTGCAATTAAGGGAGATAACTCAGTACCATATAAATAGCAATTATCGCAAAAGTCAGAACAATAGTAAATCATTTGTACCTATAGGGTAGAAAAAGAATAAATATTGTTATAAAATGTTGTAGAAAGGCCGTGAACATATTTTTATTAGTTTGATAAAGAAATATTGGGAACAATGCGCCAAAAAGATACCTTTTTGACAATATATACATTTTACTATATGAAGTCCTACTTTTCCATAAATTAAGTGCCATTATCATGAAAAAAAAAACAGATTTGAGGGACAGAAACTATTTGAGGCATTACAGCTTATATAATAAAATTCATAAAAAAATAAATCTAATGTCTGATATAAAGAGATATTCATATCAGTTTGGTTATCAGAATAAATAAGGTCGGACAAGCAGTTATCATCTACAGATTGAGAACTGCTAGTAATTCATAAATGACTATGTTCCTACCCTGACACATTCTATGTCTAAAATAGAGGTTGAATTGTTGGACTGCTTTCGTTTGTGCCATATTGTTTCATAAAATGATGGCACACAAGCCAAGGTACATGTAAAAGCCCTTAAGGAGGTAACATAGAAGTGAAGGAAATGATCAGGAATCGATATAATTAACCAGCAGCTCCCATGAGAGACATCAACGGGAAAGAAACAAAAACCTGAAATCTAGACCCTAAAGGTAACACAAATTGCGTAAAGCCAAAAGGACAGTCACTTTCATAGATACTGGCCAATTGGTCATCCAAAACAAAGTATATAAGCGATACACACACTCAAAGACTAACCATATCAAAAATAATCCTCGAAAGAAGAACCGCCTTGGAACGGTCCGTGAAACGAAGTCCACTGGGGTCTTAAATAGAGTTTACGCGGCCGCAATCCTCGCCCTTACTTCCGTCGCGATTTAGACAAATAATTCGTTCAGTCCGTATAAAGGCCTCCTTACTCATCAGTGCAACACCCCCGAGAGCACAAAAATCAAACAGCCACTGAGATGAAACAACGGTGAGGATTTGACAGAAAGAAACCACTGAAATGCTGGAGCAAAAGAAACCAACAGTTAGACTCAGATAGGCCCGACCAGAGACAGAGCATCAGGCGCCAGCGAACACTACATAAAATTAAATTCTCTCTAATTCTCAGTAAGCCTTTACGCTGGAACCTCATAGAATCTGAGGCCTGACCCACCGGCGAGCAATTAAAGAGGGAGGCAAAGTTGTTAACCGTGATTGGGTTAACTACCATGCACGCAGTCTATCGTATATCATTTATGTTGTACCTAATCTTTTTATATCGAAGAATAATTTTACGAAATTGGCTGCTGAAGTCATTGCAATTATATATTTTCAGCCAGAACATCTCTTAGGTTTTGATCACTGTTAGTTTTGACATTTGATGCTTGTCGTCCAGTCCGTAACTTTGTGTCTCTTTTTATTTGGCAAAAGTTTTAACGGACTACCAAAGATGTCGGAAGAGCCGACCATTACTTAATTCTTTGTAGATTCACATATGAAGTAAATTACTAACACGGACTACCAAAGGTGTTGGAAGAGCCGACCATTACTTTATTTGAAGATTCACATATGAAGTAAATTACTTACACCTAAAGCCAAGCTAGTGATTCTGGGCCGGCTATGACTCGTTATGTTAACAATCAACAATGAGACAGATGCATTCTAAAAAAATTGATTTGCCTTTTTGGTAAAACATTTGCATGCAAGGAAATATACTGGTCAAATCATCTGAAACGCATTGCAGACATTTACAATCTGGCGAAACTGAGACACTAAGAGTCCCGTTTTCAAGGACATCTTATTTTGAGAAATCATGTCCAATGGCTGGTGCGAAAGCATGGAATTCATTGCCAGTACATGTATGCCAATCCTCAGATCTAAACGTCTTTAAACGTCCCTTAAGTCGTTTCTTAGTGCTACATAATAAAAACAGCGAATGGTTCATGGGTTGCAGTGTTTCCGGTCTTATGTCATAAATACTACCTGTGACAGTTGTAAAGGTCACCTAAGCTAATGGACCATCAAACTGGTATGGGTGTAGTGGGCATGCTGTTTGGACATTGGTTTCCGCCACGCGTCCCTCTCTCCACCAGTTTCTTTATGGTTCCAGTGCGATCATAAACACAATTTTTATGGCGCGCGTCTCTGTACCGCGTTATGTTTTAATAATGGTATTTTATCACAACAGAAGTACTTTTTACGTCAACTTCATTTCCACTGCATTTACTTTATATTTCAACAACAGTGATTCATATAATATATTTGACCGTTTTTTTGGTACATTTTTTATACTTTTAGAAAAGAATGTCACAATGTTTTAGATATGACTCTTACCATAGCTACATAATTTACATTGCAATCATAATCTAGAAGATTTCTCTTTTGTCTAAATCGTGACGGAAGTAAGGGCGAGGATTGTGGCCACGTGGTGTCGTTTTGGGCCTACCAGTGGGGTTCGTTTCGCTGGACGTTCCGGGTAGTCCTCTGTCGTGGTTTCTTTTCTTATGGTTAGTCTTTGAGTGTGTGTATCGCTTATGTTGTATTGTTTTGGATGGCCAATGGGCCATTTGTTGGAGAGTGACTGCCCTTTTGGCCTTTCCATTGTGGTCTGGTTGTTTCGTGTTTGAGTTTCTTTCCCATTGGGGTCTCTGATGGGAGCTGTGTGTTAACTGTATCGATTCCTGCTCACTGCCTTCGATTCTATTTTGCAGAAGCTACCTTGCTTCAGCAAATTACAAAACTTTAAATAGATTTAATTTTGTTTCAAAATTTATGTTCGAATGCTGTTAAACATCGATTCCCACGTGTACATCTATAATTGTTTTTTCAGTTTGTAGCGTAGTTTTAATGACATGGCCTAGATTGAATCGATACTTTCAAGTTTTTGACAGTTACTGTACTACATTACATCGAGTCGTAGCGCTGTATTTATTATATTCATTTGCTAATGCACATTTTATATACCGTGATTTTTTTCGGTGCACTCGTGGCATTTAATATCAAGCTTCCCCGGCATTGCAGCCAGTAAGACTTTATTCAAGTTCTATACGAATTGAAGCTTTAAAAAACGCAATATTAAATTATTAAGTAATGGGGGTATGCTAACTAATTTGCATTTTTTTTTAAATAATTACTCAACGAATTCGCACCATTTTTATTCTGTCAATTACAGACATGTAGACCCCTTATATGACAGCAAAAAAATCATTTGAATCCAATGGTTATGTCCTCTGAGAAAAACAATACATATTTTTTTTACCATTTTCAGGGCTCATTTTCTGACATTATTTAAAAGAATATGGTTTGGTATTAAATGGCTAAAACTGCAGTGAACACTTGCTCAATGTATTCCGAATTACGGGACATGAACAGATTTTATAGGATATCCTGAAGTTTTGAAAAAAGCGTTGAAATGTTTTTAACCTTTTTTTTTTTACATAATTCGGGTGGTTAGCAAAAGGGTTCGTTTTGAAGACCTTGTCCCTACTTACAAATGCGACAACACCCAGAATGCGAAAGTTTAGACTTTGATCTATCCATTTCAGGTAAGTTTATCCTTTCGAACCGCCGACTAATTAAATTTTCGAAAATGAGTTATATGTCCCCGGCTATATATTTTGAGCAGACATAAGAAAAACATTACGATAACACATCCGTGCGAAAAAGTGCATTCTCTCATATCTCCAAAATGGTGAAATTTCTCATAAAAAATTGTGATATTTTTCTTATTTTTACTCCAAACATAGGTTGTGGGTACGCGTTAGAACCGCCTCATTGAGGCGGTTCTAACGAGTACCCACAACCTATGTCTTTGAGCAGAAATAAGAAAAATAATGTATACCCACGTAAACCCCAGTTTTCCCTATATAAAGTGGGGTTTAGGGGGGTCTTCATTTCACGGACTTGTTCACGTGATGATCTCAATTTTTCATCTTAAATTTTTCGTTTCACTAGCGGATAAAATATACAGTGTATTTGTTTAGGCGTGTTTTTGTAATGGTCCTAAGTCTATGTCAGAAATGGAGTTGATCATGCTATTGGTTCCACTGAAGGCTTAAATTGTTCAGTTTTATACATTAAGAAA
Source organism: Lucinisca nassula (assembly GCA_963580285.1). NCBI lineage: Eukaryota > Metazoa > Mollusca > Bivalvia > Lucinida > Lucinidae > Lucinisca > Lucinisca nassula. The sequence continues at coordinate 43,207,241 of OY757010.1, read as the reverse complement.
ACACGCCTATACAAATTCATTGTTACCTTTACTGCCGAAAAAAAACGAAAATTTTAAGATGAAAAATTGTGATTTTTTTTCTTATTTCTGCTCAAAATATAGATTGTGGGTACTCGTTAGAACCGCCTCATCGAGTATTTTAGAGCATAAATAAGAAAAATACGGTTTACCCCTGTTTACTATATAAAAGTGGGGTTCAAGGGGGTCAAAATTATATAGGCGTGTTTTCGTGATGACCATACAGCCCTATCTAATTCTCCAAGCCCTGATGGGCAGGGGCCCGAGTTAAAACTGTTATGGATCTGGTCAAGTGTGTGATTTGTTGAGTAATAAATTTTACTTAACAAATCAATGATATCGACGTTGTTAGTTAACATATCGTTAAAACTTTGATAAATGATTGTGGTAAATATGCTATTATTTTTGCTGAAAAATAAATGTGTGTAGCTACTTACAATTTTTTTAGCAAAATTACCACAGTATTAGATATTGTACTTGCTAGAACAATTAACACCATCACGTGAACAAGTCCGTGAAATGAACACCCCCCCCCCCCTATACCCCACTTTATATAGAGAAAACTGCCGCAGTTTGGGGGGGGGGGTATACATTATATACCAGACAGAGGTTGTGGGTACTCTTTACAACCGCCTAACGAGTACCCAAAACCTATATTATGAGAATTAATAAGAAAAATATCATAAAGTTTCATAAAAAAAATATCTTTTTTGAGGTATGAAAAAATGCACTATATCACACGGATGTGTTATCGTAATGACTTTGACCACTAACGAGCTCGTTAAGCTGACGAGGCTTTAAACAACTGGGCCCTGATTTTTTTTCGTAATTTTGATCCACTGAATATTTTTTGAATTTGAGTACAGTGAAGAGAAAACCTGGCCTCGAGGTTATAAAACTTTTTTTCATGCTCGACTCAGCTAAAGATGAAAGTTGTAATGCTCATAACTATTTGAATACAAATAAATCAGGCAATATTCTTGCTCAGATCAGCGCAAAATGTCTTTTATCCCTGCTTATAAATTTTAAAATGCCAACAGTTGTTGGCATTTTAAAATTTTTGAGCAGGATAAATTTCGAACCGTGAATTGAGCATGAAAAAGTTTTATAACCTTGGGGCCTGTCTTCTTAATGTGCGAGCAGGTAAGAAACAAATCGACCTGCTCAGCTACATAGGCTTGCAAGGGACGTGAACTTGTAGTTATTTATATTTAGCAGTGAAATCAAATAAAAAAAAAATAAAAGCGATATTTAATGATATTTTAACAGTGTGAAAAACTTAATGACCATGTTAGCTTCACAGCTTCCATGTTAGCCGGGACTAGTTTTTTGGTTTGTTTTACGTATAAAAAAAAAATCGATAAATACCAATATTTCATCGAATGTGTTGAAAACATATTTCATCGGGTGTGTTGAAAACATATTTCATCGAATGTGTTGAAAACATATTTCATCGGGTGTGATGAAAACTTCACTGCATGAGAAATGTTCACGAGTGGGAAGCGCGTTACAAACAACTGTTCTGTTACATAAAGTTACCAAAGTCACGTATAAAATCAAAAGTTTTTTTGTTGTTTTTTTTCGATAAATACCAAAACTATTTCATCTCGTGTGTTGAAAAAAAAAATAGAACTTTCACTCGTGCTTTGTACTCGTTAAAATCCCGATGTTTTCAACTCACTCGAAGAAATATTTATGGTATTCATCTAAAAAGTAAATATCATAATAATTACAATAATAATAATAATAATAACAATAATAATAATAATAAGCGTCTTTATTTATAGAGGGTAACACATTTTGTAAACTAGTACTAATCTTCCATGTGGCCCTCTTTTCTTCCTCTTCCTGAGTAGAAACCAGCACTGAGCAATGTGGATAAAGTCTCTTGCTCACGGAAACAACACTTGGCGCGTGCGAGGATTGAACCGGCTACCTTTCGATCTCAAATTCGACGCTTTACCACTGCATCACAGCGCTCCACAAGCAGCGAACATTGAGATGCTGATCACCTTTGTTGAAAACGGTTTTCTCACGCCGTGGCTCATATATTGTTTTGGGGGATATTAGTTTAAAATATTTATTAACCCTTGTCCTGCTGAGCCCGGCCATGTCTTATCTTTGAAACAATGTAGATCCAGATCAGATGGCTTCTGAAGAAGCCATCTGATCAGGATCTTCATTGTTTGTCATTCGGTTCATGAATTTGTTGCAGTGATTTGCATCAAGAAATCTGATTCGTTGATAAGCAGTGGTGGCTGTGTCATGTTTAAATATTCAACAGGTTAAGGGTTAAATAATGATAACAATGATTAACAGATATCTCTGAAAATATAAATGGACACGTCCGAATCTTTCAAACAGATGAGCCCGTTCGACGTAAATGGGATAAATACCAACTTGCACATGACTAACAGTCGATGCGAAAGGCCAACAATGGAATGAGTTATTTATGATTAACTTTTACAAAGGAAAATATCTAAAGATAAAAATATGGAAAACAGCAAGCGAAACAACAAACTTTTTCGAACATGTGCACTTGAGCAGAGTTGTTTAAAACGAGCTTGTTAGTGGTTAAATTGTTAACTGTTCTAGAAATACCCCGGCCCCGCCCATCGGGTTTGAAGACATATATGGGATGCATGATGCTTCCACGCAGAGTTGCAACCGACCCGCAAACGAGGACTGGTAAACCGTTTAGAGGATCTAAGCCTGCCCAGGCAAAGCAGTGCGAGTCTGCTCGTCCATGCTTATAAACCCTTTTGGTTTCATTGGACGGCAGGGCTTGAGATGTCATTTCATCGCATGTCAGGAAAAAATCCCACAAAATTGGAAGCAACGTCTCCAAAATGACCTTTACAGTGTTGGCGGGGACGCTAAACCTCAAATCAAACAAATAAATCTAGTAATTTATTTATTTTTTTTTTTGCTGAAAATATGAGCAGATAGGTGACGTTATTAGAAATTCCAAATTTATTACGTCACTAGTCGATTTCCTTGACGTTAGACGGTGTAACGTCATTTTCTCGCATCGAAAACGTTAGTAAAGGATATAAATACATGTGTTCCAGTCGACAATTTTAGCGGGATTTCTTCGAACATTGGCGAAAAGTTGTTAGATTTTGAAGGAAGCAACACCATTATTGCCGATTTTCAGCCTGTTAGAATCGAAATAGATCAGCTCTAGTTTGTGATTTGTTGAGTAATAAATCACAGTTTGTCGGTCAGTTGTAAGTAGACAAATCACGCGCGCTACGCGCTTGTGATTTGATCTACTATACAACTGACCTCCAAACTGTGATTTATTACTCAACAAATCACAGCTAGAGCTGATCTATTTCTTAAATCAAACAAACAAATAATTCTAGTAATACCGTGTTTTTGCTGAAAAATATGAGCAGGTTTTGCAGATGCAAAAGCTGCTCACATTTTTCAGCAAAAATATTAGAATATTTCCATAACAAAATGATCACAATTTTAACGATACGTTAACTGACGACGTCGTTACTTTTGAGCAACTGGTCCCAGGTGAAGATTCAGATCAGCCGACTGACTTGCGCAGGCTAACTCAAGTCTTTGCTGTGCGCAATATGGATGTCACCTGGCCCAAAGTTCCTTCATGGAGTCTTGAAAGACCGCATTTTGACGGAGCGCGTACGCCGGCTGATCTCATCCTTCCATTACATTTGCATTAGGTGAACGGTCTCGTGCAATGAAAAGCCCTGTAAACCCCACTTTATTCAGAGAAAAATGGGTTAACGTTTACAAGGGGTATTCATTATTCTCCTATCTCTGCTCATAGGTTTTAGCATTACGATAACTCACCCGTGTGACACTGTGCATTTTTCTCATCTCCAAAACGGCTGCTTATCTGATAAAAATTCGTGATATTTTTCTTATAAATGCTCAAAACATAGGTTGATGGTGCTCGTTAGAACCGCCTCATTGAGGCGGTTCTAACGAGTATCTACAACCTATGTTTTGGTGCAGAAATAAGAAACTTAATGTTTATCCCGTAGACCCAAACTTTTTCTATATAAAGTAGGGTTTAGGGGGTACTCATTCCACGGACTTGTTCACGTGATGGGTACTCGATAGAGGCGGCTCTAACGAGCATCCAGAACCTATGTTTGGAGTTAAAATAAAGAAAAAAATATCATAATTTTTTATCAGAAACATTACCATTTTGGAGAAATGAAAAAGTGCCGTATGTCACACGGATGTGGCATCGTAATACAGACAGGAAAGACTATTTTGACCAAGTGCGCACGCGACTGATCTCATCCCTCCATGCTACATCAGGTTAGCGGGTTCGTGTGGAGAACGGTCGCGCAAATCCCATTTTATAGAGAATAACTGGGGTTTACATGGGTATACAGTATTTTTCTTATCTCTGCCCCAAGACATAGGGTGTGGGTACTCGTTAGAACCGCATCAATGAGGCGGTTCTAACAAGCACTCACAGCCTATGTTTGTTGTATACATTACGAAAACACGCCTACGAGGGTATATAATTTTGACCCCCTTCGAACCCTACTTTTATATAGTCAAACTGGGGTTTAAAGTGGTAAACCTTATGTTTCTTATTTCTGCTCTAACATATAGATTGTGGGTACTCGCTGGAACCGCCTCAACGAGGCGGTGCTAACGAGTACCCACAATCTATATTTTGATCAGATCTAAGAAAAATACAACATATTTTTTCATCTTAAAATTTTCATTTTTACGGCGATAAAGGTTAAATAACACAAATTTCCATCAGAAACATGGCGAGTTTTGATAAATGAAAAAGTGCACTATGTCACACAGTAACCCGAGTACTTTACATAGAGAAGTGTTGGCTTTACAAGGGAATACATTTCAACCATGCAACCAGCAGTTTAGCAATTAGAATTCTCCCCGTCGCACGTTTGATGCAGTTTGCAACGAAAATCAAAGACGAGCCGAAAGTTTTGTCGAATCATTTTGAACTTTCCATCACGAAAACACGCCTATATAATTTTGACCCCCTCGAACCCCACTTTTATATAAAAAAAAAAAACTGGAGTTTGCAGTCTATATTTTAGAGCAGAAATAAGAAAAATATCACAATTTTTCATCTTAAAATTTTCATTTTTCGGCGATAAAGGTTACAATGTATTTGTATAGGCGTGTTTTCTTAATGCCACCATTTGCTTTTGAACAGGTTTTAGAAAAGACTGACAACGTGGGCGGAATGACCGCGCAGCTAGTCCTTCTCATTTGATTGGCTGAACCTTTCAGACAACATAACATTTTCAACCTGACTGACTTTTGTTTTTAAGGTAACCGGGCGCCAAGAGAACATAGGGGCCATCCCACATTTTTAACTCTTGTCCTCCTGAATATTTATACAGTCGAACTTCAATGGCTCGAACACCTTTGGGACCTTGAAAATCTATTCGAGACAGGGGTAGTTCGAGCCTCTGAGGGCTACTGCAAGGAGGTATACGATATCCTTTTTGATATTGTTTCGATGTTCTATAATGAAAATGTATGTTGTGTTTACTCATTAGAATCGCCTCATCGATGCGATTCTAATGAGTACACACAGCATACATTTGCAAGATAAAGGACGAAAATCTCCTTAGTTATCTCCCATTATTTCCTTTGTAGAGGATTTCCCTAGGGGCTCAAGAACGGGTTCGACACATCCCTGGTAAATGAGCCATCGGTGTTCGAGCCATCGAAGTTCTACTGTATTTGCCACACCCACTACCGATTATCAACCAATCAGATTACTTGATGCAAATTATTGCGACAAATTCATCAGATTATCAACAAATCAGACCCGCCCATCGGGGCTTGAAGAAATAGATCGGCTGCATGAGCTGAAACCGACCCGCACAAGAGTACTGGTAAACCGCTTAGAGGATCTAAGCCTGCCCAGGCAATGCGGTGCGTATAAACTATATTGGTTTCATTTGGCGGCAGGGCTTCAGGTGTCATTTCATCTCAATGTCGGGTAAAAGTCCCACAAAATTGGAAGCAACATCTCCAAAATGACCTTTACAGTGTTGACGGGGACGTTAAACTTCAAATTAAACAAACAAAGCAAATTATTGCGACAAATTCATAAACTGAATGACAAACAATGAAGATCCTTGCCAGATGGCAGAAGCCATCTGATCTGGATCTTCATTGTTTAAAACATAAGACATAGCCGGGTACAGCAGGACAAGGGATAACATGTGGCGCAAATCTGAGGAAGGCGGGGTTGCAGTGGTATACAGTTTTTGACCATCGCTAAGCTCCGTGTGATTCGGAAATTTACCGCTAAATATGGATTAAGGTTTCTTTGCACTTTGGCAAACATGTCATTTGTGACGAAATTCTTGTTCAGGGTGACAGTGTGTTTTGACGTATTTAGTGTATGACTAGGCGGAGCTATTCAGGTGTTGTCAATATATGTCAAACAGAAGATTCGGTAGAGTGCCTTTCGCATGCTTTCTGCAAGCGGACCAAGTGACCAATTATACGCAACAGCTTTGTTTGTGTTACAGTTGAATTCACACAGTCGGGTGACGTGGTTTACTTTTTTGTTAATAGAACATTCCAAAGGCAGGTGCAAACGGTAGCTCCGCCTAGTCAATCTCATCTGCGACTACTATACAAGGAACCGACGACGGATGTCGCATTGCTAAACTGCAAGTTGTGTGGTTGTATTTTCCTACTTCTTGAGATAAGCTTTTATTGATTGATTGAGTTGGGTATAACGACACGTCACCCATGGGGGCGGGGGGGGGGGGGGGGGGGGGGGCATTTTGAGAGGTCTCCAAGGCGAAGGGAGAAAAAAGACTGCAAAGACAGCAGAGGAGATGAAATTAAGAGACAGTGAAAGAGGAAAATGAATGGAATTCTCGCTCATTGTAGGCCATTTTGTTTCGTCTTCCAGAGGAAGGGAGAAAAGAGATAGAAGAGAGAGTAGAGATGAAATAGAAGGTCAGGGGAGAAAGGGGAATGTAAATGGAAGTGTAGAAACAGAATAAATACCGACATCCCCTCCACTCGTACCTGCTACAAACGCAACAGCATTCTTACCCAACTATAACGAAGGTCCAGTGGTGCAAGATGCATAACACCTTCGCTCCACCACGTGCCTCCGTGGCCTAGTGGATAAGAGCTCTGACTCTTTACCCTTGTCCGGCTGAGCCAGTATCTTTTGTATGTCCTGCTGAGCCAGTATGATTATTTTTCAAACAATGTAGATCCAGATCAGATGGCTTCGGAAGAAGCCATCTGATCTAAATCTACATTGTTTGCCATTAATTTTATTAATTTGTTGCAATAATTAACATCAAGTTATCTGATTGGCTGATAATCAGTAATGGGTGTGGCATATTTAAATATTCAGCAGGACAAGGGTTAATCAATCGGTCTCTCACCGCTGTGGTTCGAGCCTGGTCCGGGTCACGTGTGAGACGCCAAGTTCTGCAACGGAAGGTCATGTGTTTTTTTTCTGGGTACTCCGGTTTTCGCCCACCTCTGATTAACGATCCGCTCGATATGGGTGAAATAATCTTGAAAGGGCCGTAAAACCCAAACAAAACAAAAAAAACCTTCGCCCCACCCGAGCTTTCTATAGTACAGCTGTGTTTATTTGCTTGAATTCCGGATCATTGTACCCACTCAGCATTATCAGGTCATTTTGGTGACGTTGCTTCCAATACTCGACATTTAGATGAAATGACATCCCAAGCCCTACCGCCAAATGAAACCAATTGGGTGTGTTAGCTCAGTGGTTAGTGCACTTACCTCTGATGTTAGAGGCCCCGGTTCGAACCCCGGCGTCGGTGATTATTTCGGTGTCCGAACAAGCTCCATTGGCATCATTTGCAGGGATGAATGTCAAAAACTGCACTGTCCTTCGGAGCGGGACGTTAACTGGATGGAGGCCCTCTGTGCCGGAGGAGTCATCCCCTGTGTAGGTCAAAGACCCCTACCGTAGAGAGAGAGAGAGAGAGAGAGAGAGAGAGAGAGAGAGAGAGAGAGAGAGAGAGAGAGAGAGAGATAGATAGATAGATAGATAGATAGATAGATAGATAGATAGATAGATAGATAGATAGATAGATAGATAGATAGATACCAGTTTCGCTTTTCCTGATTCTATTGTTATAGATTATTCATAATTAAGTTTTGAGGAAGATTTTGGCAGCGAACAAAAAGAATTAATTCCTTGTTTCAAGGACAGGAAAAAGTAATAAGGGCTTAACTTAACAATACATTCGAGCCAGCGCATGTCAGAATCTACAAAAAAATTCGAACATGATAAGACTAAGACCAGCCGCCCATCCGCCTACTATGGCCAGAATGTTCGCATTTCACCTTTCTTCGGATAGCGCGGAGACGGTAGACTGTTTATGCGATCAGCGAAGACTCTGATCAGACTGCGCATCTGCGCAGTCTGATTAGAGTCCTCGATGTTCGCACAAGTCTTATAGTAGGTTTTTTTTCGGACGGTGGCGCATTTATAAAGCACAGCCACTTTAAAAACACATTGTGTGTCCTATATCAATAGCAAAATCCCCCAATGAAAGTAGGGGCATAATGACTCCATCGCACTTCCGATTTCAAAAAAAGAAAGTGTGTTAGCTTAGTGGTTTGTGGTCAGTTGTTCGATCCCCGCAATCGGGGATATATTTTCAATAGCCGAACATGCTCCATTGGCATCATTTGCGGGAATGACTGCTAAGGCACACCATCCTTCTTATCGGGACGTTAACTAGTGGTCCAGAAAGAAAGAAAGAAAAAGAAAGAAAGAGAGGGCATTTCAGAAAAAAATCATTTAGGACAGTATTTCTTATTTCTCTATTAAATCGTATGTAGAATTGTCTCAAAGGTGCAATGACATCAAGTACAAGAAATAAAGTGAATCATCCATTAATAATCACCATGACTCCTATGTGTACTACTTGTTCAGTGGTGTCACATTAGGTTCCACAGATGCTTCTTTCGGGAAGCGAACTTTCGGTTAAAACGGTGCAGCTGCGCAGGCTTATCGTAACTTTCACTGGCCAAACATTGGATTAAACAGGTTTATCATATGACGTCGCGTCTGAATGCGTAATAACGCTTTGTAATAAATTCGATAATCCACTAGTGGATTATATATGCAAATTAGTTAGATACGACCCCTAACATTACACGTACGACGTCCTTACAATGCGTAATAACGCTTTTTATCATATGACGTCGCGTCTGGGAGTATAATAACGTCATGTAATAAATTCGATAATCCACTAGTGGATTAAATATGCAAATTAGTTAAATACGCTACGTAACGTTACATGTACGACGTCCTTAACAACGGAAATGGCGGAATATTAACATTTTTGTAAACAAATCGTGCATTTTAAATGTCATATGATAAATAGAATCTTGCATTCGTGCTCATGTATTATTGAATTTATTAAACTCGTTGAGGAAAAGGGATTAAATGCTCGGCGAAGCCTCGCATTTTATCCCTTTACCTCAACTCGTTTAATAAATTCAATAATACATGAGCACTCATGTAAGATCCTCTATGTAATAAATTCGATAATCCCCTAGTGGATTAAATATGCAAATTAGTTAGATACGACCCCTAACGTTACACATACGACGTCCTTAACGATGTCGCGTTTAGTAATGGCAGAATATTGACATTTTTGTAAACAATCGTGAATAAAATGCGTTTTAAATGTCATATGATAAATAGAATCTTGCTCATGACTTATTTAATTTATTAAACTCGTTGAGGAAAAGGGATAAAACGATCGGCAAAGGCTCTCATTTTACACCTTTACACCTAAATTTGTATGTGTTTACAGGAGGACCGTATGTCAGATTAGTATGTATTTTCTAAATATTTAATCCCCTATAAATAAAGACATTATTATTATTATTATTATTATTATTATTATTATTATTAACTCGTTTAATAAATTCAATAACATCGCGTAAACATGTCCGTGAAATGAACACCCCCTTCAACCCCACTTTATATAAAGAAAACTGGGGTTTACGGGGGTAAACATTATTTTTCTTATTTTTCTTATTTCTGCTCAAAGACATAGGTTGTGGGTACTCGTTAGAACCGCCTCAATGAGGCGGTCCTAACGAGCACCCACAACCTATGTTTGAAGTTAAAATAACAAAAATATTACAGATTTTATCGGAAAAATAGCATTGTTTGAGATAAGAAAAAAAGCACTATGTCTCACGGGTGTGTTATCGTAATGAATACATGAACACTCATGTAAGATCCTCTATTTTGCTGACGGCATGACTCACATTGTTTTAACCCATTTATATAACAGGAGTGCATTTAAAAATTTAAGGGGAATGGGAACATCTGGCAGACTTTTCCGCCATTGTTCAAAGGGAGATAACTTTCGGGACTTCCTGTTTGCTTTACTATAAGCCCTGTCCCAATAAAAAGGGGTCTACTCTTAAAGGAAATTTGTTCCAAAGAAGCAATTTTTCCCCCTTTGGAGCAAATTCTTTCCTTTAAGTGTTGAGCCCTATTGGCGTGGGAGACAAAAATGCTTTTGCAGGAGTTGCCTTTTCTGAAGGTGTTCCCATTTCCCTTAAGCGTGTCAAACTGTTATTTTGAAAATGACTAAACTTTTTGCACACAGAGTAGGCTGAGCAGATGTCGCAGATCTGGGCCTGCATTGTCAGTATCCCGTTTTGGGTTTTCCGTACAAAGTAGGTTAAAGGAATAATAAGTATTTAAGCTTGTGAAAGAAGGAAACATCATATAAACAAACTCAAAGCAGGAAATTTTGTTTCGCCTTCGAAAATGATATTAGATTTTTTGTTGAAAGTGTTTAATGGTAGTGAGAGGGGAACGTCATGTTTTTAAAGAAAGTGAAAAAGATTTGTAAAACTAAACTTAAGCACATGTATGTTTCATGAAACACTTGTTCAAACTTGCGGTTGAATTGCACCATGTCTTTGAAGAATAATTACTGGTCTCTTGGAATGTATTCAAAAGAGACTTGGGAGAACGAAAGCGTACGTGATCATAATACGCTTTGTCCTACGAGGTCAGCGCCGATGTTGATAAAGGAGATCGCAGAGAAACGAAAATGTTTGTATGGTCAGCGAAGCTTTTCCAGGTCGCCAGAAGAAGCCCGTGTATTGCGAGAACTGCAGTCGAGCTCTGAAGAGAATATTAAAACATCGCATTGTTCATCGGTATTTAACAGTTGCACGGAAGAAGAAAACAGTAAGACTGGCAGTGGTGTACTGGAGGAGGAAAACATTGAATATCAATCTCAAAGCTCCGTGTACGAATCGGACACAAACAATGCGAGACATGATCTGCACGACGTGCAGCCAGTATCATTTCAGTTCGGGGAAAATGATCAATCTTTCCCTGATCATACCTATGAAAATATTAATTTTTCTGAAAATGGCATTAGCGAAAGTACTGAAAAGAGTTCTGCCTATTCATCCTGCGAATTTAACCAATCCTGTTCCGAATCATTCGAGAACTGCGATTACATGTCATCTGGAATAAATGCACAGGCTGGCCGTTCTTCTCAGGTATTCTGTGAGTACTGCATTCCTAAATGCAACTGTGTTATGAAAAAGAAAACTGCTTCTTCACACAAAGAAAAATCGAGCGCTTGGCCGACATTTCAAGATGAACTGAAAAATCGAGTAACAGGGCTGGATAACGGACTTCGCGACTCCGGTGGTTATATGTGCATGGACTCCTATATCCACATGAACGCTATCTCACAAGCTTTACAAAAAGACACATATCACAGCTATGAAAATGAAAGCGAATGGGTAAAGAAAGAAATGCCTATTACTGATCATGAGGGCCAAGACACATCTGTATCACACGTAAAACAGCAACACGATGTTGTATATCAAACACTGAATGGAACCCAAACTATTTCACACTTGTCTGATGACAGTGTCTTCAAGAAGGAGAGAATCCCAAGAGTCGGAGTGCAACAGAGCAATAGACTATCCTCGCAAAGTTTTAAAAAGAAAACACGGCGGAAAAATAAACCACTTGATCACGGCCTACTAGAAGCAACCCTTGCACAGCAGGTAAATATTGAAAGATAATCAGGCGAGAACAAGAAATCTTTGCGACCAGCAAAGGCTGTGATTAGACTTCGCTTCCGCTGTTCAGATTGCTTTTCGCATCAGCTAGCACAGAGAAAAACTTAGACTCTAATATCCAACGTCCATGCAGACAGAAATTTATGCCTTCGGATTAGTTCACAGATAAACTAAAACGAGGGTTAACCGAGTTTCTAACTTTATCCGTTAGACTCGAAATAAATGAAATACAACCATTTAAGGAGCGTAATACAAGCCTAAAATGTACAATAAAATTGCTGTTTTTAAACCATTTTTGAGACTGTTCTTTTAAGCCCACATTCGAACACCCGACCCTCACCCCCACCACCACGACCAAAAAAGGGGGAAAAAAGTGGTCTGTAACTGGAGGATACTGGATGAAGAAAAATGATTTTAGACAAAATTTTGCCTTAATTGTTGGTTTTGATGGTCTTAACTTCTTCTTCGAACGCTGTTCACTTTGTTAAGTAGAGGTGAATAAGTAACGCCAGTTATAATGCTAGTAATTCTGATATAATAGTGTCACTTGAGACAGTATTTACCTACGCCGCTAAAAATAGAACAAACACGGTCGCATGGGCAGATTTTCTTTGGGGATAACTGTATTCAAAATTGTCATTTGTGGAATTACTTGAAATCGACGGCTTTACGGTGACGCGCAGGCGGAGCCGTAAAAAGGAATTTGCGACCGTAAAACCGACGATTTACCACTCCAAAGTCACAATTTTTACAATACAATTGCAATTATTCGGTTGTTTTGTTAAAAAATTGTACTATTTCGCTCAGAGCTGCGTAAAACGAAATACTACGCAATGAAAACTGACGCTACATGAGCCCCGCCAAGCGAATTTGTGTCTTCGAGCATTCCGTCATGACAAATTTTAACTGCGCATGCCCAGCCATTCAGAGGGGCCAGGGATATGGCTTTCTGCCTGAAGGTTCCTCTTGATTCACTGCTCGCATAGGCGATAAGTACCAAAATCGCTTGACGGGGCCCACATGATGACGTGGGGTTTCCGACAGTATATCCTGCGACAGTACTTGTAGATCATTAAGGTTGTTCTTTACACGCGACAGTACTGTTGCATCCATCAAACGCCGCGTTACGTTCGCAAGCGCATTAGACATGTTAGAATAAACATTTTGTGGCGTAAACAACTTCACGGTAGGTTCAAATGTTAATTTATCACATGACGTTGCGTCTGAGAGTGTAATAACGCAATGTAATATTTTCGATAATCCACTAGTGGATTAAATATGCAAATTAGCTAGATACGTCCCGTAACGTTACATGTATGACGTCCTTCACGGCGTCGCGTTTACTTACAGCGCAATATTGACATTTTTTGTAAACAATCGTGAATAAAATGCGTTTTAAATGTCATATGATAAATAGATCTTGCATTCGTGCTCATGTATTATTGAATTTATTAAACTCGTTGAGGAAAAGGGATAAAATGCGAGGCTGTGCCTCGCAGTTTATCCCTTTTCCTCAACTCGTTTAATAAATTCAATAATACATGAACACTCATGTAAGATCCTTTATTCAATGTTTCTGGTAGTGTTTGGAACAACGCCAATACCGTGTGTATACATGAGCACCATCTAACCATTTAAGCATTTAACGTTTATCTTTAAAACATATTATGGGTAACGTATTCAACGTTATAGCAACCCCTACGTGACAGATGCCAGAAAACAGAAAAGGACTATGCAGATGTTGGAATATTTTCTATTTAAACCTTGAGGTCTACAAAAGTCCCTCGTGTAGATGGACAGCAAAACCCAAACAGCGTATAGAATTTCTCTAGTGACCGAAACTGGTATAATATGTTAAAATGCTTTTTTAAAAAAAGATCTGCTATTTTGTAGGAAGCTGAAGGTTCTACTACAAGTATAGTGGGTACGGAATTGACAGAGGAAGTCGGTGGTTCAGAGGATTCGCCCGGTAAGCAAAGTTGTGTAGGCTGTTTTCGCATTCATGATATCCCTTCCAGAATGTATGTAGTGACTCCAGATATGAGAGAGGAAGGTGATTTAGGGACACATTTTCTTAACCCTTGACCTGCTGAATATTTAAATATGTCTCTCCCACTACTGATTATCAGCCAATCAGATTACTTGATGCAAATATTTGCAACAAATTCATAAACTGGATGGCAAACAATCTGATCTGGATCTACATTGTTTTAAAGATAAGGCATATCCGGGCTCAGCAGGACAAAGGTTAATTCTTGTTCTTGTTTTGGGTTCTTGCAAGAATCGCCTCGATGAATCGTAGATTCCAAGAGGTGCCTAAAACATGTGTTTTAACGTTCTTGGTGCATGTTAGAATCGCTTTTCTAACAAGTACCCGCAGTATATGGTTTTATGAAGAACAAGAAATGATATGACACTGACAAAGTGTCTTATCAAGTGACTCGATTGTGATTGCATTGCACTAATTTGGAAAGGAACAGACAGTGAAATCTTATTATACAACCGTTCAGTTATAAACTTATAAACAAGAATTATTTGATCGTGTCGACATGAAAACTGAATTTGCAGTATCATATTCAACATGACCGGTTGTCTTGTCAGTTTAATCATGTTTGTGGAAAACTGTGTTGAATTTAACAGTGTAAGAGAGTTGAATTCGACAGTGACTGATCAATGGGCCCAGCCTTAGTGATATAACAAACCGACAAGCGCAATCAACAAAGAGACTGGTCTTCTTTATACATGTACTTAGCACCCTCCTTTTGAACACCAAGAACAACAGTAGTCCATTAATTCCGTGCGTGTTTATATATAATTATTGTTATTATAATTATTATCAACTCAATCATCGTTTTCTATATTTATTATTATTACTGATGAATTTTCAGCAAGTGTTATTCTTTCTCATATGTTACAATAATTATAATAATAATAATAACAATATTAATCCAAATCATAATACTTGTTATAAAAGTAGCAGTAGCAGTTGAAGTAATGACGGAAAAAGTAGTAAGTGTAATTATTATAATCATCGTTCGGATTATTGAAATTATTTTTATTATTATTATTATTATTATTATTATTATTATTATTGTAGTAGCAGTAGTAGTAGAAGTAGTGGAAGTAATAATAAGTGTAGTATTGTTTGTTTGATATGAGATTTAAAGTCCCCGTCAACACTATTTAGGTCATTTATGAGACGCTGCTTCCAATGTTGTGGAAGTTTTACCCTACATTGAGGTGAAATGACATGTCAAGTCCTGCCGCCCAATGAAACCAACACATGAATAGGATCTATCTACATGGACGGCCCGACACGCGCCACTTTGCCTGAGCAAGCTATAGTAGTAAGAGTTGTTGTTAGAATATAATTATTATTATACCCGCTTTTTCGAAGAAAAATCGGGTATATTGTTTTCGTACCACACTTCACTCCGGCGTCAGTCCGTCTGTCTGTCCGTCCGTCTGTCCGTCCGTCACGTTTCTTGTGATTGGATCTCCTCTGCAACCACTGAAGTTACACTTTTGAAACTTTGCATGTGGATAGTACATGGAATGTAGATGGCAGTGGGCAACTTTTTTGTGACCTTGACCTCAACATGACCCAAAGGTCAAAGGTCAAAAATTATGATTTGCCATATCTCCTAAACTATTGGAGTTACACTTCTGAAACTTTGCTTATTAGATGGTCCTTGGAATATAGAATATGTCAGGTTACTTTTGGTGTGACCTTGACCCCAAGGTCAAAGGTCAAAAAGTATGATTTTGCCATATCTTCTAAACTATTAGAGTTACACTTCTGAAACTTTGGTTATTGGATGGCCCTTGGAATATGGAATAAATTTTGATACTTTTGGTGTGACCTTGACCTCAACATGACCCCAAGGTCAAAGGTCAAAAATTATGATTTGCCATATCTCCTAAACTATTGGAGTTACACTTCTGAAACTTTGCTTATTGGATGGCCCTTGGAATATATGATTTGTTGGGCTACTTTTGGTGTGACCTTGACCCCAAGGTCAAAGGTCAAAAAGTATGACTTTGCCATATCTTCTTAACTATTGGAGTTACACTTCTGAAACTTGCTTATTGGATGGCTGTTGGAATATAGAATAAATTGGGACACTTTAGGTGGCCTCAACATAACCCCAAGGTCAAAGGTCAAAAAGTATGACTTTGCCATATCTTCTAAACTATAAGAGTTACACTTCTGAAACTTTGCTTGTCAGTTAGAATGTTCTTTGCAACTTTTTTTAACTTACTTGTAGTTTTGGCTAGCTATTACATAGTCATTAATAGTGTTATTAATAGAAAAAGCGGGTATTTGCGATGGTTTACCATCGACTGCAGATCTAGTTGTTATTGTTTTTAGTATTAAAATTATCATTATCATAAGTAGCAACAATAGTAGTAGAAGTTTGTTTGATCTCCGTCAACACTATTTAGGTCATTTTGGAGACGTTGCTTCCAATTTTGTGGAGCTTTTATCCCGCATTGAGATGAAATGTCATCTCAAGCCCTGACGCCTAAACAAACCATAATGTTTATATGTAGGGGCTGTCCGGCACGCACCATTTTGCATGGGCAGACTTAGACCCTTTAAGCGGTTAACCGGTACCCATGTGTGATCGGTTTCTGCTCTGCGTGGAAACATTATGCAGCACATTTTATTTCTGCAAACCCCGATGGGCAGGGCCCATGGAATAGTAGTAGTAGTTTAATTTATTTCATCATCGTTTTCATTATTCACATTATTATCAGTAGTAGTAGAGGTAGTAGTAGTTGTTGTTGTGATGGTATTATTATTATTATTATTATTATTTACACCCCTACAAACAATAATGGCTAGTTTTTATCAAATTTCGTTTTCATCACGTAAACATGCTCTTGTAGTGCCTTATAAATCCGATTTTATGTTATTTACTTTATTTTGATAATATTTCAACCAACAACCTTCAGTTGAATTGTTAGAAAAATGCAACTTTTACAGTCAAGAAACACAGCATTATCTGATCATTATGGATGAATTGTAAATATGTTTTCTGTCCTTATGAACTTCCTTTGAAACAAATGAGAAACATAATAAACCGATATCTTGTGGACAGTTTTATATTAATTTTTGTGACTAAAGTGCTTATAGCAGTTATACATCTTCTAAATGAGCATATCCTCAGTCAGGGCACAGCAAAATGCACTAGTTGGTAAGTTTGAAACACAACTTCCAATAAAAAGTGTCCACTAAGTTCCTTACGCTTAATATTCACCAACTGATCTTTTTATATGGCACTCGAGTATGTAAAATGATCATGAGTCATTCTTTATGCTGTTAATCAAAATGTAATGTGCAACCTTTTCTTGCTGAACAGCTATAAGATCATGTAAAACCTTCATGTAAGAATTGCTGCATTTCAAGAACCACTTGTGTAAAGAAATGTGTAAGAATTGCCGTGTTGAAGTCTTAAACTCTAATATTAGTGACATATGAACAGTTTATGCAAATCAACAGTTTCGAGTCACAATAACGGGACAATAAGAAAACTTTTCCGAAAATAATCCTTTTTTTTATCCTTAAGTGGAACTATGATACAAATAACTTAAAATGAAATCCCATAGTACCAGTGCTCATTGAGCTGTTAATAGTACGTCTAATCATAAGTAACAGAATTTCACACCCGCCAATCGGGGCTTGGAGAAATATAGACTGAAATACATGGTGCTTCCGTGCAAAACTGAATCCATCCAAGCATGAGTACTGGTATACCGCTTAGAAATGGTCTTCGCCTGCCCGGACAAAGTGGAGCGAGTTGGACCATGGCTGCATATAAATCCTAACGGTTTTTTATGGTAAAGACCTCGAGATGTCAAATAATCTCGATGGCGGGTGAAAGTCCAATAAAATTGGAAGCGACGTCTCCAAAATGGGCTAAAAGTGTTGATTGGGATATAAACCTCAACACAAACAAACAAATTGACATAATCATTAGACATAAAGGCGCCTAGCTCATCCACAAAAGACGGCTTTTTCGTATTATATATAAGGCTTTTCATGAAAATCAACTGCTAGTCAGTACCCACAATCTACTGTTTTGATCAGAACTTGGAAAATCATGTAAACCTGTATAACCTTATTTTTCTTTATATCAAATGGGGTCTACCAGGCTGTTCATTACAGGTTATATGCCATTTAAAGAGCGTCATAAAGTTGATGTGACATAGTATATTCGTTTTAATGCGCCTGACTACATGAGCTTCACGGCAGCCATAAAAGGAGATATCGAAGATATTTACTTTTTTGAGGTGAATACCAAAAATATTTCATCAAAAGTGTTGAAAACATCAGCATTTTCACGAGTGCGAAGCATGAGTGAAATTCTGACGTTTTCAATACACGAGATGATTTTTTGGGGGGTATTGATCGAAAACAAGTATTTTTTTATTATTATTATTTGGGCCCCGTCAAGCGATTTTGGTACTTATCGCCTATGCGAGCAGCGAAGGTTCAGGCGAGCCTGCGCATCCGCGCAGTCTCGCCAGAACCTTCGCTGCTCGCTCATACAAACAGTGAATCAAGAGGAACCTTCTGACAGAAAGCCATATCCCTGGCCCCTCTCAATGGCTGGGCATGCGCAGTTAAAGTTTGTCATGACGGAATACTCGAAAACACACATTCGCTTTGCGGGGCTTATTTTATACTTGACTTTGGCGATGCACTGTATATGAACCGGTGTTTGTTACGCTCGTACATTCTTGGCACTCATCACGTGAACAAGTCCTTGAAATGAACACCCCCCCCCCTCTAAACCTCAGTGTATATAGAGAAAACTGGGGTTTATTGGGTATACATTATTTTTCTTATTTCTGTTCCAAGAAATAGGTTGTGGGTACTCGTTAAAACCGCCTCAATGAGGCGGTTCTAACGAGCACCCACAACCTATGTTTGCAATATAAATAAGAAAAATATCCTGAATTTTAATTAGAAAAGTAACCATTTTGGAGCTGTGAAAAAAAAAAAACACTATGTCGCACGGGTGTGTTATCGTAATGCGTGAAAATTTCTGTTTTCAACACACTCGGTGAAATATGTTTCTATCACATTCGATGAAAAATAGGTATTTATCGAAAAAAAAAGTAACTTTTCTTTATATTTTATACGTAGGTGTACGAAAAACAAACCAAAAAAGTTGTCCGGGCTGCTACTGTGAAACTAACATGGACATGCTACTTTTCAAAGTAACAGTGTTAAAATATCAATTTTATTTGTTTCAGATATGCATTGATTTCCCTGCTGAGTATACAATTTAGAAAAAAAATGTTATTTTTTATGGGGTGCCATTTTACTATTTAATCCATATTTATAGAATTCGAATTATGGATATCCGTAAATCAGCCAAATAATGATTCCATTTATGGATATCATTAATTCAGAGCAATTTATGGATATCCATAATTCGAATTATGGATATCACTAATTCCAATTATTGATATCAATAAATCAAAATATGGATATCAATTATTCCGCGGATTTACGGATATCCATAATTCGAATTATGGATATCCATAAATAGAGTTATGGATATCATTAAATCAGGCTGACTGATTATGGATATCCATAATTCACCGCAAAAGCCTTTGGTTTCAGTCATAATTTATTGTATTTATTTGCCAAGACGAATTATGAATATCCATAAATAATTAAGAGTATCTATAAATAGGGAGTATATAGTGAAAGGGCACCCAATATTTTTTTATTATTATTTTAGGAATAGCAAACGAAGAAGACAAAACACCAGAGCAAACGGCACATTCAAGTCGACTGGTTCACCTTCCAAACATTCATCCAAAGCTGGTTAGATTCTTCAAATCATCAATAACGCGAACACTTCGCTTGGAAGAAGACCTGGCCCGTAAAGACTTGATTATTATTTGGCCACAGACAGATGAAGGTAATACAGTAAAATTCAGCTATTAAGACCACCTTAAATTAAGACTACAGTAAAACCTCCACTAATGGTCACCTCTGTTTAGCAGTCACCTCTCAACAGCAGCCAGAATATTTCCTCCTATAGCATCTTACTATATATTTAACCTCTGCTCAGCAGCCACCTCTCTCCTCCAGCCAGCAGCCACTTTACCAAATCTGAATTCCCTCTATTGAACAGCCAGAGTTAACTCAATAGCAAAAAATCGGATGTAAAAATAGGAATTTCTCTACTGGTGTATATATTTCAAAATTTATTTTTCTCAAAACTACCATTGTGATATATGCATAAATACAATATAAGCAAGTGAAAAGAAACATGCTGACACCTCTCCATCATTTATTTTCCTTTTAGTTCATCCATGTTGAGCTGTCTTCAATAATCACTATTTTTTGGCTGCCGATAACAAGCCATACATCATCTCAGACATTTCCCTCTGTTGAACAACCACCTCCCTAAAATAGCCAGTTTGGGAGTTTTCCCAGGATGGCTGTTTAATGGAGGTTACACTGTAATTATGTTTTAAAAAGCTTACTTATTAGGTTACAGTTATTTTTTCTTGTGTTTTCTGCAGTCACTGTCCACCTTTTGGACTGTTCAAAAGTGGTCTTAAAGACTACTTTTGAACAGCCCCATAGGGGGTCTTAATATAGGCATTTTACTGTATTTTGTGATATAAACGCTTGCTCTGCTGAATAAAATAACTTAGTCACACCCATTTGTGACTTTTAACCAATCAAATTACTTGATGTAATTTCTTCCAATATTTTCACAAACTGAATGTTGTGAGATAGAATAAGAAAAATCTCCAAACATTATCCAAATTATTTAAAATATATAACCATCTAAGTTATGGAAAGTTTTTTCTTGCACACCAGATAAGGAAATCCGTGACGGTTTGAGCCGGGATAGAAATTCAGTTCTTACCTTGGTTTTCTTACCCAGGCAAACTGCATAATCCTTGTGCGCTAAATATAACATTGAAAAAGTAAAATGAAAATTTTCAGTGGTGTTGTGCAAGAAAATGAATCGTATATGCGTTTATGTTAATGATGTACGTTTCTAACCCTTAGAATAACCATGCTGAGCGGGACCTCGATTCCGCCCTGTGGTTGGAAATGCCCATCTACAACAAAATCCCATATCAGATTCTTGGTGTTTGTTGTGTATGGGCGTTTCCAACCCTCGGGATAACCCTGCTGAGCGGAACCTCGGCATAGCCTCGGTTCGCTCAGCACAGTCATCCCTCAGGTCGGAAAAGCCCATCCACAACAGAACCCAAAATCAGATTCTTATATTCTTGGCACTCAAGAACAAGTTCTAAACGACTATGGTAACCAAGCAATCGGTGTTCGGACCATTGTAGTTTTACCATCACGAAAACATGCCTATATAATTTTGACCCCATTGAACCCCACAACCAGGAATTATCGTACTACAGGAACTATCACTCAGGTTATCGATATTCCGTTTTTATAGGGTTCGATTAATTCCCTTTGACCGGTCGTCTTATCTGTGTAAGCTGGTGTATGTGACACATCTGCCTGTTGTATTTTTTCAAATATAGCTATATTCTGCAAACTGTGGGCCACTTTTAATAAAAAAAAAAATGTTTTCAAGATTTTACCACAAAACTGAAGATATTAAATAGAACTATCAAATTAAAGGTTATAACGAGCGGAGAATTTTTTAAAACTATGGCTTATGGGGGTTTGAATTAAGGCTATTGTTCAGTTTCGTTGTAAAGTACAAAGACTTAATAAGGAAAAACCCTAGTAGCATTCATTTTTAAAATTTATCCTATTTCAACAAATTTGGTATCAAACTGAAGCAGATACATTTTTCTATCCATTGCGAGGTTATAATTATACCTTGTATTGATGAAAATGAATGATTTAATTGGTTAAATGTCGGACTCCTATATAATTTTATACATTTCCCCATTGTTACCTTTCTGAGGACTAGCGACAGGCAGTGAAGTCACAAAAGTGACAGATTGGTGCGGATTAGTACCTGAAGTACGAGAATTCCTGCGTGTGCCACTTTTATATAGTAAAACTGGGGTTTACAGGGGTAAACCTTTTTCTTATCTGCTCTTAAACATAGATTGTGGGTACTCGTTAGAACAGCCTCGATGATGAGTACACACAATCTATGCTTAGAGGAGAAATAAGAAAAAAATGGCAATTTTTCATCTTAAAATTTTTGTATTTTTTTTCGCTGTAAAATTTACAGTGTATTTGTATAGACATGTTTTCGTAATGCGTATTTTCTATCACAGGTGTTCTTGCCCTGCGGTCCACGACTGAAAACAGACAGCGTCCTCGGAAATCTAATACAAGTACTGAAGATGAAATTACAAATGCATTCCAGAAATATATTCGAAATTATACAGTAGATGACAGTATTAGTGTTGCCAGAGAGGTACATGTATAGAGATCAACTCCATATAACCAGG
This sequence comes from Lucinisca nassula, assembly GCA_963580285.1. Taxonomy (NCBI): domain Eukaryota; kingdom Metazoa; phylum Mollusca; class Bivalvia; order Lucinida; family Lucinidae; genus Lucinisca; species Lucinisca nassula. The sequence continues at coordinate 43,184,702 of OY757010.1, read as the reverse complement.
GTCCTACGTTTTAAAACTTTTTGAGCCAGCGCACATCAAAACCTTCATTAAGCCATATGCGCCCAGCGAAGAATCAGATCAGCCTACGCATTCATATAGTCTCACAAGAGACTTCTCTTGCTGCATGAAGGCGCATTGACACAACGAAGACTCTGATCAGACTGCGCGGATGCGCAGGTTGATCTGAGTCTTCGTTGGGCGCGCATGTCTTATGGTAGGTTTTGTTGTGCGCTGGCTCATTTGTCATACTCAGCTCAGCTGAGCATAAAATTTGAAATATTCATAAATATTAAAATACACAAAAAGTCAGCTTTCTTGCATACTGAGATGAGCAGCGAGTGTGTGTTATTTGTCCTGCTTATAAATTTTAAAATGCCAAAAATTGTTAGCATTTTTTTTAATTTATGAGCAGGACTAATTACGTGCTCGACTGAGTTGAACATGAAACAGTTTTTATAAGCTCGGAGCCAGCCACCGAACTACGCAGCGCCAGATCAAGGTCTACATAATTTGCTTTTTTAAAAATGAAACAGCGTAATTTATGATTCAGGACCATTTTGTCTATCCGTCGGCTGAGGCTTGATTTTTGGGGTCGATCGTTTACGATCGACCCGAATTCACTAAATGGCAAAATCCGAATTCACTCTGTTGTCCACGTGACCATCACTGATTTGGGAAAACCAATATTATGGTTATTAATATAACTTGAAAAGTTGCGCTATTTTTATCGATGCAACATGTAGGTCTGAGCTATCTATAGAGTCTTGACAGGAATCGTTTGCTGGTTTTGGCAAACACCGAATACCCAGATCACACACCACGGAATGTGACGTCTGCTCAGCCGGTTGCACAGGGCCTACACTGTTTGCTTAAATAGTGGCATTTGAGGATCATACGAAACAGTATAAGAATGCCAGGTTGCTCACGTTAGAAAGAAAAACAATATCTTAATTTAGGCCACGCTTTCACGTGACGTCTTTCGGAATATCCCATTCATAAAACTGTTAGAATTGGACGTTCGCACAAATGAATGCCAAGTCGAGTAAAATAGACTTTTCGCACTTCTGCTTAGAACTTAATTGTAGAAGCCTGAAATATTTAAGAGCAAAAATGATTAGCCCATATTTTAAAGATGTTACCGTGATTAGACGTACAGCGTAGACCCAGATCGGATAGACAGTGCATTGCTTCTGATCAGGGTCAGCACTGTTCACCATATGTATACAGCAACAGTTTTGAACATGATTCAGGCCCGTACGCAGACTCTGAAAAGGGGCGTGGGAAGGGTGCGAATTTCAGGTATTTTGCAAAGGGTGAAAACTGTTATTCAGAAGCTGGGATGCTGTGGTGGGACTGGGCGAGGAGAAGAGAAAAGAAGAGAAGAGAGAGAGGAGAAACTGTGACAAACATTGTAGATGCTGATCTGAAGCCATCAATTGATCTACACTGTTTGCAGCTGGATAAAATGTTAAACCTGTAATATTTTTCCAGAACAGATTATGTTGCATATGAGGTTAAGCATTATCAATGATTCAGAAAGATGAATCAATATACGTGTTTACAGAAGGGAAATAAATAAACATATTAACAAATGGCAAGTACATGTAAATAATTTTGAAAACTTTGACGGAAAATGCTACCAATTTGTACTGAATACTAAACATGTGATTCTAATAAGGATTATTCAATAAATGATTTTTCATGCAACAGATTCAAAGAAGGGCAACTGATAAGCAAGAATATATATAGCTTATCGAAATTAAATACAAGATAAAGGGCAACATTTTTTGTCCAACAAAATGGCATTTTCGCCTTTTACGTTCTTCCTTTGATTAGATGTTTATGTTTTTAAGGGATTTGTATTAGTGATTAACTTTTCATTAAGCAATTTTAGAGGGATAACTATGTAGTAAGCATAAAGATGCGGAGCAAAACAATAATTATGCGAAAATTTCAAATGAATATCTCTTACACAATTTGAGAAAAAAGACTTATTTAATTCACAATGATTTTAATTAAAAGGGAGATAATCCGGAACAGGCAGAAATTCCGTTGAGTTTGAAGCTGTTTGTCTGAATATTAATGCCGAAGTATTGATGTGGTCTTATCGATGAACGTTCGTACATGACTTTTGCATATGCATAGATTTGAATGTCATGTACAACACGAGATTTTATTTGAAATATTGACTTTAAATTAAGGGCAATAACTCCATCATGGATGACTGCAACAGGAAAGGAATTTGAGTTTTACAAAAGTAGACTTTTGGAAAAACGAACATAGGCATATTTTGTTGTAGATAGGAATCGAGATCCGGTATTCCAAATCAAAAACTGTAAACTTTTTATTGCCTCTGAGTAGATATAAGTCTCTCACATATTATATTGGCGACCAGCTTATGCGCAGTCTCGCATGAATAGCCCCAGTAGTTGGCTGCGGAGAATTTTAACACTATGCATGCTGGGTATTTTTAACCGACGATATTTTGAAATAGTCTTCTTACTACTTAAAAGAAAAAAAAAACATTTTGGTCATAACTTTCGAACCGTTTCGGATGGAGCCTTCATATTGACATGTAGGTTCCCTGTGATAAGAGCTTTACATTTATGTAAAATATTTTGACCATGACCTTAACCTTTGACCTATTTAAAAGATAAAATAAAATTGTTTATAACTTTTTAACCGTTTGAGATAGAGCCTTCATATTTGGCATGTAGTTTCCTTGTGACAAGAGCTTTACTTTCATGCAGACGTTTTTGACCTGTGACCTTGACCTATGACCTACTTTAAAGAATTTTTTTATTGTTCATAACTTTTGAACCGTTTAGGATAGAGCCTTCATATTTTGCATGTAAGTTCCTTGTGTCAAGGGCTTCCCACTCAAACAAACAATATTGACCTTTGACCTTGACCTTGAACTGTGACCAACTTAAAAAGATGACCATGCCCGGGGACATGTTTGTGTTTCACAAATACATCTTATTCATGTGTAAGCTCGTTTGTTTTCAGATTGGCGATGAGCTGTCTACTCTCCTAAACATTACGCCGTTGGTTTCCAAGTGCGCCATTTTTTTCGAGCACATGAATTTCTTTATCATAGGAGAAAAGCCCGCCGTTGAAGATTGCAAAAAGCAACTGCTTGCTTTAATCAAGTATCTTGAGTTGCGACTGAAAGCCTCCAGCAGCAGTAAGATAACAAAAACTAAATATTTGTCGAGACATCAGATCCGAATAGTTTTCGAAAGCAAACTCGTTGAAAGGTTTAGAGCGCAGTACGAAGGTTTGCAAGTTGATGCGTGTGAATGCGACATGTTTGAATTCATAAAATTCACAGGTGACATGGAATCAGTACATGCTGCGGAAGAGGAATTGTATGAGCATCTCCAAAAGGTAAAAGGAACGGTCTATAAATGTTCAAAATTGGTGAGACTTTTACTGAACCACGCACATGTGAAATCGATACTACGACAGTTATTTCGAAACCATGGTCTTGTGTGTGCTTGGAGAGTCGCTGACTGTATTTGCATCATTTACGGATTATCTCAGGAAGACATACAGTTTGTGAAAACTATCATCAAGAAAGTGTTAGTCACTCAGCATATTAAACTGTCACCAGGTCAACAGGAGCTGATGAAGTCGAGGTTAGGCATGACAGAAATAAAGGTCATGAAGAAACAGTACGAAGGCTGCCTTGAAATCGACCTTTCCGGTTCTTCCATTGACATTGCCTGTGTACAGCGAATACAAGAAGATGCTTGCAAAAGAATAAAAAGGTTTCTTTACGAGCATGACATTATTAAAACAGCTCAGGAAATGGAATCAGGAATTTTTCAATTGCTCCAGCAATTCAGTTGGGATAAGGTGACTGCTCTTAAGAAGCGCTGTAAAGATATACTCGTGGAAATGACTTGGTTCGAGGATGAATCCAAATGCGGATTTCTTTTCACCGGAAAAAGAGATTTTTGCAAGATAGCGATTCTGGATCTGGAAAAGCTGTTAGCTCACTTCGCTAGCTTTGAACACACAATTAGACGGGTGGGACTTACGGCATTCCTTCGTTCCGATAAAGGACGAGCTCAGATCTCAGAACTGGAGTCAAAAACGCAGTGTATCCTGTATTTACCTGATGGAAATCCTGTCAGTCAGAACAAAGTTTGTGTTTGTACGTATGCCGACAAAGAAATCATGGTGCTACAAGATGATATAAGTTCCGTTTCGACAGGAATATCTTATATTCCATGTAGCTCGTCTTGTGAAGATATGAGGCACAAAGTTGAAGGTAACATTAACCCATATATGACAATGGAATCTTCCATCTTATAAATTTGGAGTTGTCCATTTTCAATTATAGGGGTGTCAGATTTGTTTTGTTTAATGTAAGTTGTACAAAAATGTATGTTCTTTGAGCAAACAGTGTAGACCCAGATCAGACGCCGCGTTATGCGGCGTCTGATCTGGGTCTACACTGTTTGCCAACGTCCCAAAAAAGGGCCACTAGGCATACATGGGTTAAAATTCAGATTCTGAGATTTAACCCTTCTCTTGCTGAATATTCAGTTTAGCCACACCCATTTCTGACTTTGAACCAATCAAATTACTCGATGTAATTTATTGCTACAAATCCATAAACTGAATGCCAAACAGTGTAGATCTTGATCAGATGGCTATCTGATCTGGATCTACACTGTTTGCAAAGAAAAGGGTTGTTGTGAACAGCAAGATAAGGGTTAAAATTCAGATTTAAGAATATGAGTAGGCCTCATTACGAACACAGGCCTATATAATTCTGACCCTCTTGAACCCCACTTTTATAAAGTAAAACTGGGATTTAGGGGGATCTGCATTATTTTTCTTATTTTCATGCAATAATTTTCGTATTTTCGGGGGTAAAATTTACCATGTATTTACATGTATATGGGCGTGTTTTCATAATGCACAGAGAAGAAATACGTGTTCTAAAATAAATGTACATGTTCAGTGAGTGTCTTTCATTTTCATGAAACCGCGAAATTTCTTCTGTCCGAATAGTGTCTTTTTGACGTTCCTCTGGGCTTTCAAATAAGCCAGCACACGACAAAACAAACACTCAGATTTGTTCGACCAGTAAAGACTCAGACCGTCTTATCATTGTCTTCAGTGTTGGCATGGGCCTTCTCATTACGATAACCTCCCCCCCCCCACCCCCCACCCCCCCCCCCCCCCCACCCCCCCGTGCGACATAGTGCATTCTTTCATATCTCCAAAATGGTTACTTTTCCGATGAAAATTTGTTATATTTCTCTTATTTGTACTTCAAACATAGGTTATTGATGCTCGTTAGAACCGCGTCATTGAGGCGGTACTAACGAGTACCCACAACCTATGTCTCGGAGCAGAAATAAGCAAAATAATGTAGACCCCTGTAAACCCCAGTTGTCTCTATATAAAGTGGGGTTTAGGGGGTGTTCATTTCACGGACTTGTTCACGTGATGTCAATTTTCTTCAGATCAGCGACGACTCTCCGATGGGATATGAAAACTGATCCGAATCTTTGCAGGTCGAACAGGTCTTAGTGTAGATTTTCGTACCGGTTCATATAAGATGATTTCGTAAAAAAAAAAAATACTTATAAATTGCATCTTTTTGAGACAGCATGACAATAGCTGCAAATATTCAGCGATGGAACTTGTTTTCGGATAATTACTGAGTATAACTTTACTGTCCGAATGTGCAATAATTTTTATTAAAAAAGCCGACGGATTCCTCTTGCATATCTGAAAGTCTGTACCGGTGCAAATCTAATAACGGATTGCTGGCCCTAGTAGCCTGGTCATAAAGGGTTAGAGGCAATGATCAGTAATTGACGCAATTAGCTCGTTACGAAAACACGTCGCATCCCGCCCATCGGGGCTTGAAGAAATAGATGGGCTGCATGATGCTTCCACGCAGAGCTGAAACCGACCGCACAGGAGTACTGGTTAACCGCTTAGAGGATCTAAGCCTACACAGGCAAAGCGGTGTGAGTCGGTCCGTCCATGCTTATAAACCCTGTTGGTTTCATTGGGCGACAGGGCTTGAGATGTCATTTCATCTGAATGTCGGGTAAAAGTCCCACAAAATTGGAAGCAACGTCTCCAAAATGACCTATACAGTGTTGATGGCGGCGTTAAATGTCAAATCAAGAAAACACGACTATATAAATCTGACCCCCTCGAACTCCACTTTAATATAGTAAAACTGGGGTTTGCAGGGGTAAACCTTATTTTTATTTCTGCTCTAAAATATAGATTGTGAGTACTCGTTAGCATCGCCTCATTTTTCTTATTTCTGCTAGAGCAGAAATTAGAAAAATATCACATTTTTTCTTCTTTTTAGGCGGTACAGTTAACAATGCATTCGTATAAAGGGGATCTTACATGAGTGTTCATGCATTATTAAATTTATTAAACGAGTTGAGGAAAAGGGATAAAATGCGAGGCTTTGCCGAGCATTTTATCCCTTTTCCTCAACGAGTTTAATAAATTCAATAAGACATGAGCACGAATGCAAGATTCTATTTATCATATGACATTTTAAACGCATTTTATTCACGATTGTTTACAAAAATGTCAATATTCCGCCGTTAGTAAACGCGACGTCGTTAAGGTCGTCGTACGTGTAACGTTACGGGACGTGTCTAGCTAATTTGCATATTTAATCCACTAGTGGATTATCGAAAATAATGCATGACGTTATTACACTCTCAGACGCGACGTCATATGATAAAGCCGTGTTTTCGTAATGTTTCTAGACACATCAAAGGAAAACAAAGACACAAATAAAGCAATGGCATTATAATTAAACTATAACAGTTAGAAAGTCCAACCAATAAATACAAGAAAAGTCATTCACTGACAAAAATAAACGACAACAGAAGGATCGCCTTGGAACGGCTAATATAAAATACTTATGTGACCGCCATTATTCAGAGTGTTGTCTTTTAGATATTAATGTCTTTTAGACATTAACCCATAAAATGCCAATCACGACAATTGTCGTATGCTTTGCCGTCTACCGGTTCCCTTAAAAGATTTTTTTTGCAAACAGTGTGGTCCCAGATCAGACAACTCCTGTAGGAGCAGTCTGATCTGGGCCCACACTGTTTGCCTGAATGCAAAACATTTTTAAAAAAATCTGAAAAAAAAATCAGCAGACGACATATGCAGACGACATTTTCAGATGTAGTTTTGTTTTGTTTTGTTTGATTTGAGGTTTAACGTCCCCGTCAACACTGTAAAGGTCATTTTGGAGACGTTGCTTCCAATTTTGTGGGACTTTTACCCGACATTGAGATGAAATGACATCTCAAGCCCTGTCGCCAAATGAAACCAATAGGGTTTATTAGCATGGACGGTCCGCCTCGCACCGCGGTTCCTGGACAGGCTTAGACCCTCTAAGCGGTTTACCAGTACTAGTGTGCGGGCCAGATTCAGCTCTGCGTGGAAGCATCATGCAGCCCATATATTTCTTCAAGCCCCTATAGGCGGGGGCCGCAGATGTAGTTTTTCTCGGTGTCTTAAGGGTTAAGCTTCCCGCCGCTGTGGGTTCAAGCCTCGCTCGGATCGCATGTTAGACGCGAAATTCTCGAACAGAAGGCCAAGCGGGTTTCCTTCGACGCAAACTTATTGAATAGGCTATGAAATCCAAATGAAAGTAATAAACAATATAAGATGAAAAACAAAAGGTATTTCAAGCGACCGTGCTATATTGTACTCGCCTCTTTCAAACTATGGTCATCATCACGCAAACAATGCAATGTAGCTTTGTACAACCAACCGAGAGGGGAGGTTTACAGGGCTATACATCATATTCCTTATTTTTGCTCATAAACACAGAGTGTAGGTACTCGTAAGAACCGCCTCATTGTGCACCCAAATAGCACTTCTTTCATTTAAAAATGACATTGATGCAGACATTAAAGTTATTGAATGGATATGGTATCATGATGGCTCTCCATTGTCTCGAGTTATTGGCTTAAGGGGAATGGGAACACCTTCAGGGGAAACAACACTTGCAAAAGTATATTTGTCTCCCATATCAATGGGGGTCAACTCTTAACGGAAAGAATTTGCTCCTGAGGCCCCTTTTCAGTGGGACAGGGCTTATCGAAAAGCGAACAGGAAGTCCCAACAGTTGTCTCCCTTTGAAAAATGGCGGAAGCATCTGCCAGGTGTTCCCATTCCCCTTAATTTTCTAATCTCTTTTTTTTCTCTCTGTATCTCGGGTTGTTGTCTTTTCCTTCTTCTAATCTTTTTTATTTTTCTTCTGTATGTCAACAAATAAAGTACAGCATAAGACTAGCACTCCCATATGCAATAATACTTTCCTTCACATCTCTGAAATCTCCATTACATTTTCTGATGAAAATCTTTACTAGTCCTTTCTGCTCCAAGTGTTGTTTTACTTTTTTGTCAGGTGAAATGCCGAGGAAACTAGTGGTGAGAGAATGCATGGTATCACCGGACACCAACCATCCGAACAAGACCAATTTCTTCGCGTGTCTGCCTGAGGAACAGTCCTGGGATGTTGAAGTACGCGATGCTGTACAGGCAAGCGTGGGTCTTTGTCTGCAAGAGGCGAAGAAACGAGATATATCTCTTGTTTCATTTGCAACTAGCACTTCGAGCAAGCACTTTCCAGATTATGCCAGAATCCTGGTGGAAACCATAAAAAGCTTTATTGACACTGAAGGACGTAACACAAAGTTACAAACGGTGGTTTTTAGTGTAAAAGACGGAGATCAAATAAACAGTTTTGTTCAAAGTTTAAAACATTTGTTTGGTTGTAAACATGTCCAAGACAGTGGCCCTATAAGAGACACAGAAATTGTAAATCTGGCTCCTGCCCTGATGGATGACACCGGTAAGTTGATAGCTATGGATAAGAAGTAGAGAGGATATTTAGGGGATAACTGTACTGAAAATTGTCATTTGGGGAGGTAAATCGGGGGTTTTACGGTCGGAAATTTCGTTTTACGGTGACGCGTTAGCGGAGCCGTAAAACGTAATTTGCGACCGTAAAACCGACAATACAATACAGTTATCCCCAGTCTAATGAACTTATTCGGTTGTTAAGTTAAAAAATGTACTATTTTGCACAAGGCGGCAAGCGCGGTGAGCTGCGTAAAACCAAATGCCAGCCAATGAAAAGCGACGTTACGTGATGACGTCGGGTTTCCGACAGTATATCGCAGAATATACTGTCGCAATTTTTTTGACGTTATCCAGTCAGACGTCGCGTTACATAGCAAGTGCATTAGAAATTGGAATGTTTTGTCTGTTAAACCATTCAATGCGAGTACTTGTTAGATTTTTTGTTTGTTTGAATTGAAGTTTTACATCCCCGTCAACACTATTTAGGTCATTTTGGAGATGTTGCTTCCAATTTTGTGGGACTTTACCCGACATTGAGATGAAATGATATCTCAATCCCTGCCGCCCAAATAAACCAAAAGGATTAATATGTAGGAACGGTCCGACTTCCACTACTTTGCCTGGGCAGGCTTAGACCACTAAGCGGTTTACCAGTACTCATGTGCGGCCGGTTTCAGCTCTGCGTGGAAGGATCATGCAGCCCATCTATTTCTTCAAGCGCCGATGGGCGGAGGCCGAATAGTACTTGTTAGAATCTCCTCGTTTAGGCGGTTCTAACAATTACCCAAAACATATATTTCTAGCAAGAAATCAAGAAAAAATATCCCTTGTTTGACATTGGTAATTCGCACTGATGTAATGTCATCTTTGGCAATCCGATAATGCTTAAGGTTTTAACAAATTATGTGGCGGATACCTCAGTGCGTTATCTCAGACACCATAAAACTGGAAGGTTTGGTCTCAGAGAGCACGAGTTTGAGATAAGAGAAGTTGAAATTTAAAGAACAGAAGAATTTTAAGAGTAAAATTGCACATGCTTTTATTTTATGTTCCTCAATTTTTTAACTCCTTAAAATGTGTTTTAGAGATTCACTAATAAGGGCAAATCTGTCACACCATATTAACAAGTCTGTGAAATGAAGAACCCGTAAACCCCACTTTATATAGAGAAACTTGGGGTTCACGGGGGTAAACATTGTAACAGTTCTTATTTCTGCTCAAAGACATAGGTTGTGGGTACTCGTTAGAACCGCCTCAATAAGGCGGTTCTAACGAGCACCCACAGCTTGTGTTTGCAGTATAAATAAGAAAAAAATCGTGGATTTTCATCAGAAAGGTAGCCATTTTGGATATGTAAAAATTGCACTATGTCGCGTGAGTGCGTTAGCGTAATAAAAACTAGTTCTTTTATCAAAGTCATTGCCTTTTAGTATAATATTTTACAGTCATTCTATGTTTAAATTAGCATCTAGAGATGATTCCAAGCAAATATGTCATTGGACAATAGCACATAGCGAAGAGTTACATCTATCTGTGCACCCGCGCAGTCTGATCAGAGTCTTCGCTGTGCGCGGTATACCCGCAAAGCTAACAGTGTAGACCATAAACATATACCTAAACATATGCCTCGTTCAGCGGCGTCTGAACTCGATCTACACTGTTTGCCAATGTCCTAGGACATGCACCGAGTCCAGCTTTTACAGATAACTCTCCTTAGACAATGACAAGATTAGCACGGCTATAAATACCATTACCTGGATTTTGAACAAACTTCATTGACCACGTGGATACATAACGAAAACTGGCCTATAAAATGCTGACCCCTTGAACCCCACTTTTATATAGTAAAACTTGGGTTTACAGGGGGTAAACCTTACTTTTCTTAATTCCGTTCTAAAATATATATTGTAGGTCCTCGTTAGAATCGCGAAGCGGTTCTAACGAGGACCCACAATTTATATTTTGAGCAGAAGTAAGAAAACTATCAGAATTTTTCATCTTAAAATCTTGTTTTTTGGGCAGTAAATTTTTTCCAATATATTTGTATAAGCGTGTTTTCGTAATGATCGCAGATGTGTCGATTGATTAACAATCGACCCAATCAATTGATTAACAATCGACCCAAAAATAAATGGTTAGGACCCCTGGATCTTTTAGGTGCGTTTTGTTCGTAGTGGAAAATGTAACCAAAAATGTACCGTTTTCCTCCACAAACAAAAGCTACGCCCCCGCCCATAGGGGCTTGAAGAAATATATGGGCTGCACGATGCTTCCACGCAGAGCTGAATCCGGCCCGCACACTAGTACTGGTAAACCGCTTAGAGGATCTAAGCCTGTCCAGGAAACGCAGTGTGAGGCGGCTCGTCCATGCTAATAAACCCTATTGGTTTCATTGGGCGACAGGGCTTGATATGTCATTTCATCTCAATGTCGGGTAAAAGTCCCACAAAATTGGAAGCAATGTCTCCAAAGTGACCTTTACAGTGTTGACGGGGACGTTAAACCTCAAATCAAACAAACAAAACAAACAAACAAAAGCTGGCACCCCTTTATTTGGAAATGGACCGCTCCATTCTCATATATGAGATAATAAGTATAAAAAAAATGCGACCAATTTGACATGAGACTGACCTTTATGGAAGGAATAAATTAGTCAATACTATCGCCTAATACGTCGGCTTTCGTAAACTTCACGTGAATTTTCGGCATCACGTGAATAGCGGCCCATTTACCGACCTCTTTGCATAATAGTCGCAGATAAGATTGACTAGGCGGGGCTATTTAGGTGTTATCAGTATTGATGTAAAATTCGCTGAGTCCACAATAAGATTCGGTAGAGTGCCTTTCGCATGCTTTCTGCAAGCGAACCAAATGATCATATACGCCACAGCTTTGTCTGTGTTACAGTTGAATTCACACATTCGGGTGACTTGCTTTACCTTTTTGTTAATAGATCATTCCAAAGGCAGGCGCAAACGATAGCTCAGCCTAGTCAATTTTATCTGCGACTACTATATTGTACAACAATATCGCCATCTTCGGAAAACAACGAAGATAAATATATGCATTCAGTCGGGTGTGAAATTATGTTAATAGAGTTCGCCAGTCTCAGGTCAATTTGTTCGAACTTATAACAGCCCTAATCAAGGAACATGACATCCTTAAGTTAATGAAAGAACAGTAAGTGGTAGGAATGCACGCACAGAAATAATACAGGAATGTGCCTGCCAACCAAGATATACGAAACAGCCTTGAAGGAAACTACTAGAGTGGTGTAGTACAGAGCTTACGAAACGTTAACAACTCTCGTCCTGATTTCCAGCGAGTGTGATTTAAAGACTCAAAACAGCCTGCATACTTACTTAGTCAGACAACGGCCTCTTTTATTGCCGCTGCCCATGCTTGGAGAAATAGATTGGGCTGCATGATGCTTCCACGCAGAGCTAAAACCGACCGCTTATGAGTTCTTGTAAACCGCTAAGAAGTCCAAAGCCTGTCCAGGCAAACTGGAGCGATTTGGACCGTCCTTGCATATAAACCCTATTGGATCAATTGAGCGACAGGGCTTGAGATGTCATTTTATCTCAATATCGGGTAAAAGTCCCACAAAATTGGAAGCAAAGGCCACAAAATTATCATAATTTGGTGTTGACGGGGACGTTAAACCCAAAATCAAACAAAACCACTACCTCTTTCTCCATGACTCTTATTCCTGTGCCAATCATAAAACGCACCGCGAAGGCTCTGATCTTCCTTCACGAATATACAGACTGATCTGAGGTTCTGCTGTGCGCATATGTCCGATGGCAAATTCACTTTCCGCCGCTGTGAAGAAGACCTCATCACCAACCTGCTAATTGACCCTATTTCTGTATTCCTGCAGTAAAAACGCTAAAAATTCGGACACCTTGAGGATAGCTGTAACTCTCCTAAAATTATATCCCAATACTCAGGATCATTACAGTATTTCCTGTTTATGACCTTTTCCACAGCTAAAGAAGCCAATGAGTCTGAAGACTATGATAGCTGTATGGCAATTGATGTAAATCTTGTGAAAGACGAAATATCAGCCATAAAGGTAAAAACAATTTTTTTTTTTTTTTTTGGTTTGCATGTGGGTTGGGTGGGGACTGGTTACGGGCCGATAAGTATTGTTTTACTGTTAATCTAAGATGAGAGAACACCGGAGGAGCTAGAGAAACCAGCCCTTCTTCCATTGCAAATCTTGAAAGTTCACGGAGGCAACTTAATCGAACCTATATCACTCTAATCCAAGGCCAGAAAGGTCCGTAAAGGCAAATGTCTAGCTTACTATGGTTGGTATTCTGTTATGTGTTTTATCATATGACGTCGCGTCTGAGAGTGTAATAACGCCATGTAATAAATTCGATAATCCACTAGTGGATTAAATATGCAAATTAGTTAGATACGTCTCATAACGTTACATATACGACGTCCTTAACGACGCCGCGTTTACTAATGGCGGAATATTGACATTTTTGTAAACAAATCGCGAATAAGATGCATTTTAAATTCCATATGATAAATAGAATCTTGCATTCGTGCTCATGTGAAATTGAATTTTAGTAAACGAGTTGAGGAAAAGGGATAAAATGCGAGGCTGTGCCTCGCATTTTATCCCTTTTCCGCAACTCGTTTAATAAATTCAATAATACATGAACACTCATGTAAGATCCTCTATATTTCATAACACGGGCTAAGTGGGACGATTCTAGGGAGTACATACAACATACTTTTATTCTATAGAAAATAAAAATATCCCATTTTGTCTCCTGGTCCGCCGCTATGATTAACCCACAATGGCTCGATCTACCCCTATCTCGAATAAATGTCTATGGTGCCGAAGATGTTCGAGCCATAGAGATTCGAGTGCACTTATTTATATTACATAATCTCATATATTATAGTTTATTTCATTGTCAAAACTATTGCCCGTCAGTGCTGAGGACGACCTAATGCACTATTCAATTTGCCCGAGGCAAAAGACCGAGAGCAATAGCGCACCAGGTCGTCCACAGTACCGAGGGGCAATAGTTTTGACTGTACACCAAGCTGCCATGTAATATCTGTTTTATTACCCGATCCATGGAATACACCGTATAAGAGACCAATGAACAGTTTTAAAAAAAAAAGACATGATACTTTCAGATCTGGGAAAGAACACCACTTTCCAATCATTATTATAACTTTCATAGTATGTAAACAAAACACGTTTAAAGAACCGTGTTTTAATTTGATTCTTTACAACACTGTTTTGGACATACCAAGATTGGAAGATTGATTCCAAAAAGGCACATCACGAAAACATGCCTATATAATTTTGACCCCATTGAACCCCACTTTTATATAGTAAAACTGGGGTTTCCGGGGGTATACCTTATTTTTCTTATTTCTGCTCTAAAATTTAGACTGTGGGTACTCGCATGAACCGCCTCGATGAGACGGTTCTAACGAGTGCCCACAATCTATATTTGGAGCAGAAATAAGAAAAATATCACAATTTTTCATCATAAAATTTTCATTTTTTCGGCGATAAAGGTGGCAATGTATTTGTATAGGCGTGTTTGCGTAATGTATAGACCAAAGACCGTTCAATAATAATAAAAAAAATATTAGACGGTGATATTGTTCAGTCAGGATAAAACTGGTATAAACTCATTCTATAGCCAAAATATATCATAACACTTTATATAGTAGATTGGGTAATAAAACCTGTTGTGGCATTTATGTGTTGTTTTTCGGTTTGTGATAATAAAAGCCGGAACCCAGCACACGTGATGTTCGTCAAGTTCGTCGTGTGGAGGGTTTTCTTGGGTGAACGAAGAAGATTTAGTAACAGATTGGGTAATAAACGCGTTATTTCACGACTCTTGGAGTATAGTCAAAACTAATGCACCTCGGTGCTGTGGACGACCTGGGGCCAGTTGTTCAAAACTAACGACGTCGTTAGCTAACGTATCGTTAAAACTTCGATTATTCAATATGGTGAAAATACTAATATTTGTGCTGAAAAAAAATGAGAGTAGCTTTTGCAAATGCAAAAGTTGCTCACATTTTTTTCAGCAAAAATGCCAAAATTTCAAATATTAAACTTGCTAGAACAGTTAACAATATGACCACTAACGAAATTAACGATGCTTTTAACAACAGGTCCACAGCACCTATCGGCAATACTTTTGACTATACTTCAAGCTGCCATTATATATCTGTATACTGTAAATATATTGGAGTTCGGGTTTGGGTGTCAGGTCAGTGAGTCGAACTCGTATGCGATTCCCACTGATTATCAATCACTGGCGGCCATGCTTGACTTTTATGTAACAGAGCGGCCGTGTGGCTCGATAGCTCAGTCGGTGGACGTCTCACGGGACGAGTCTCAATAGGCAAGGTGGGAAAAATAGCAGGTCGACGGTGTGGCTCGATAGTCATTACGAAAACACGCCTTTAAAAATACATAGTACATTTTATCGCCGAAAATAGATTTTACGATGAAAAACTGTGATATTTTTCTTATTTCTGCTCAAAATATAGATTGTGGGTACGCGTTAGAACCGCCTCATCGAGGCGGTTCTAACGAGTACCAACATTCTATGTTTCAGAGCAAAAATAAGAAAAATAAGGTATACCCCCGGAAACCCCAGTTTTACCATATAAAAGTGGGGTTCAAGGGGGTTCAAAATTGTATAGGCGTGTTTTCGTGATGTCAGTCATTATAGTGTTCGCTCAGTATGTGAGAGGCCCTGGGTTTTCCTCCCCTGTGATATATAAGTAAACCACACAACTAGAAAGTAACACTGTAGTTCAGTCCTTCAAAACCATTTCGTTTGTTTGCTTTTTTTTTTTGTCATCCACAGGAGGATGCAATATTCATTCCAACAAATGAAAAACTTGACCTTCCACAAGACATCTTACAGTTGAATCCCGAAATAGCTGAGAAGATCAAAGATAAACTTCGTGTTAATTTTCCCTCTGGTCTAGCTACAGGACAGGTTGTATCAATGACATGTGATATTCTTCATTGTGATCTGCTCTACATGGCAAATCTAGGCCAGGCCAACACTAACAAAGAAGCTACAAGAAAGGTTAGTATATGGTGTCTCATTGTTACATGTGGGTTTTCGGCGTCCCGCAAACCCCCATGCTGACAAGACAACCGAGCGTGATCTCTGACAGGTGTACGGGCAGCTGTGGGGAAAGGCACAAGAAAGATATTAGATGAATGACATGAATTATTTACAGTATCTACATACAACACTTACTAACACAAAACATCACAATTTGTTGCTTCTGTAGCCAACTCACGACGTCCGCCCCGAAGGCAAAACAATGTTCAGTGCGCGGAACGGGTGACGTGAATGCCTACAGAAGCAAACAACAAAACAACAACAACAAAATAATAAAAAAAAGAAACAACACAAGACTCGACTGGCCAGTTTATAACTTAGGGTGAATCCCCCACTCGCGTGAATCCCCCTCTCGCGCACTAGTGTAAACTATTTTGTCGACATTGTTGCCGACCACAGGTTGATATGTACTATTTAGCGATCGCGCACTAGCTTGATTCGCCTGAATCGCCTGCAGGTTATTTATTGGACCTCTTCCATTTGAATGGTCTCACATTCGCTTCACATTGCTACGAGCTGTTTATGTTGGTTCGTCCGCCCTTGCTGGACTCTAACCGACAGCGTCGTACCAGTACCTGCTGCTATATTGCAGGGAGCAGCAGGTCACCACACATTGTTGTGCCTGCAAATTACGATAATTGGACTAAGATACAGTTCACAAAACATACATGCTATATCATGATCCCCCTCCCGGAGAAGTAAGAATATGTTCATGCATATACCGTTATTGCGCATGCGCCGACCAGACACACAGGCTGATTAGTGCATGTGACAAATAACCGTACAGCAGAACTCAACTTGACTATGCATCAAATTATCAGCACCCAGCGCTTGACACAATAATACTCAAAGTTCATGTTTCCTTACTGAGCACTACAGAAATCAATTAATGTTCACTACTACTGAGCATAATACTGATCAAATTTGTGCTCACTACATTATCACAAGTAAGAGGCAATTGAACAGACCACGCCTTTGCGCTACCTGGTCAGCCGCCAATTACAGGAAACATAACAAGCTCTATTTCAAATCCTTCTCCGCGACACGGCTCACAAATATAGCTATTCACAAATTCATTACATTAACAACAGATAGAAACTACAAACAGAAAGATTTCATCTATAATCCACAACATTTGTTAGTGTCTCATAAGGGCCAACACTGTTTGCCGTAAATTCTCTCTGTATTTGGTAGGCACCCCGTCACAACCGTCCTTGCGACGCCGATGACGCAGCTGACGTCATCCGCGCCGCTCAGGCCGTTATGACGTGTGGCGACCAAATACTCCCACTTATCATCATCACGTTCTTTATATGTACATACATGCACAAACTGAGTTATCAGACAAAAACGGCATCATTACAAAATGAACTTATAATTCTTCTTGAACAAAATTATTTCTACTCAACATGAACACGCTTGTAAAATCAGATTCATCATGGTTCATCATCACGGATAACCCGGCAGGCTCTTGTAAGAGTTTGCCCTGATGATGAAGATATGGTTAAACCCGTCTTAAGTTTACGTCCCCTCTACACCTAATATCATATAGAGACGGGACCACGGTTTTCTAACCACAGCTAGTCAAAAGTCATGGATCAAACAAGTGACCCGGCGTTTATTAATTACATTCTACAAAAGGGGTCTAAAAGCCTAAATGAATCTAGAATGAGCGGGTGTCCAAACTTTACGTCTCACCAAAATCTAAGGTCAGAATGAGACAGGACCTCACTTAGAAAGACTCATTCAACTACTGGGAGAAGCCTGGGATCGATCCTGCGACCTCTAGCTGGCAAAGTTAGTAGCCTAATCACTACAGGCTTCAACAGTGAATTCAGAATAGGCTTCCACTGCCCGTTCCAAGGCGGCTCTTCTGTGGCGATTTATTTATGTTGTTGTTTGTTACTTACTGTGTGTATCACTTGTGTCTTTTGGTTTTGGATGGCCATATGGCCATTTTGTGGGAAAGTAACTGTCCTTATGGCCTTCCTTTGTTTAGGTTTCCATTATGGTCTGGTCGCTTAATGTTTGTATTTCTTTCCCTTTGGTGTCTCTTATGGGTGGAGTAAGTTAATTGTATCAATTCCTGATCTTTGTTTTACTTCTACTTTTCAGAAAGTTGGGGTATACTAGATGTAAACCCCTCCAAAACCTACAAGCATGTTCATACAAAAATAATACTAAACATAGATTTAACATACCTTTCAATATACCTTCACTTTCCCGTAACAATGTTGTGGGTACGCGTTACAACTTGACCTGCTGCTAAAGAGTGATCGTTTTTTCAGGGGTTTTATATCTAAAAATACTTCCGGAAAATCATGCATACTCATATTAAGGCCCGTTTACACGATAAGATTAGTCTTTCATGACTTTGTCATGCATGATTTTCTCCGGAAAGATTTTTACGTTTACACATCATGACAAATCTTACATGATTTTATTTTTCCCGCCTTATATCAGGAGATAAACAATGGAGGAAGAATATCTTGTAATTCCTTTATGTATGATAATAATTGCAAGTGCAGTTTTGCGTCTGAGGAGGGAAAGAAGACCTTTATCTGGCTGAATAGCTTAATTTAGCCACACCTAATTTTAATATCCAACCATCAAATTACTTCATGTTATGCATTCATTAAACTCACAATCTGCCTGACAGTGCAGATTCGGATCAGATGGCTACTACATGGCATATTTGCTTTATTTTTTCACACCTCGATATGCAGGGCAATTTATCAATGGAATGTTTAGCCTTGACTCTAAAATTTTATGTGGAAATAATTAACCTCAGTCACCTTTGCTCTGATTGGCTGAAATGGCATGACTAGTCTTGCCGAAATAGAACATGTTCTATTTGCCATGACTGTCATACATGACTCCCAAGACTGTGTAATAGCGGGGTTTACATGGCAAGATTTGTCTTGTAAGACTAATCATATAAGACTAATCTTGTCGTGTAAACGGGCCTTAAATTAGCTTGCTAAAATCGTGGCGAGGTGGAGATACCGTCCACAATTAACGCCAGATAGCAAAAATCGAGTAGATAATGGATTTGCGTTCAAATAGTATATTTCCCCATAGGAAAAAAATGATGAAACGACCCTATAAGTCAATGCCATGACTACTGTCAAAACGAACACCCATACAACACGTGACGGGAATGAAAATCATATATGGCAAAATTTGGCGTTGGCGATATTTAGGCAAATTTTATAGAACTCAGCCTTATAGCGGCCCCCCTGTATTGCAAAAACAGATCTCCACAAACCACTCATGCATACATCGTATGATATGTGCATGACTTGTGCATGGAGCAGCACATTTTGCCTACCATATTTCATCTAAAATATTTCACTCGCACCGCCCTACCATATATCTACTAAAATAATTTTAGATGTGCATAAGCACCAGAGAGGTTTCCTATTCCATCCCGTAACACTCATGATATATGGATGCTCCTTCCGGTATAGCAACTTTTTCATCTTTTGAAGAGACAAAATCATTCTTCTATAGGAGTGCTAGATATTTTTAGAGAAGACGTTTTTTCATAGGGATTGAGAATACTATCGGAAATTTACATGGGTGTAAGGGGTGGATAAAAATATCCGCCCCGAGGGTTACAATCCGGCATCGCGAGACTTGCTTCGTCATGCTGGACAGTGATCCTGGGGAATGATTTTTCGATCTACCCCTCACACTCATGTAAGAATCTTTCTCTTGCATACCTTTTATTTCTGAGATTGCATTTTTAGACTGTCGATGCCCGCCGTGTGTTTGATGACAGTAATGCGCTGTTTTTGGCGTCACTGTACGTTCACTGACATAAAACTTATCGACGGCCATTACGATAACATATCCGTGCGACACAGTGCATTTTTCACATTTCCAAAATGGCTACTTTTCTGATGAAAATCAGTGATCTTTTTCTTATAAATACTGCAAATATAGGTCGTGGATGCTCGTTAGAACCGCCTCATTGAGGCGGTTCTAACGAGTACCAACAACCTATGACTTGGAGTAAAAATAAGAAAAATAATGTATACCCCGCAAACCCCAGTTTTCTCTATATAAAGTGGGGTATAGGGGGGGTCTTCATTTCACTCGATGGCATACTTTACGACCTAGTCAACTAGTGCACATTAAGCGCGCGGAAATTCTGGGTAGGATAAGAATTTCTATTCCAGTGCTTTGTCTGCAGTAAAAATGTGAGCAAAATTTAGCAAATGCAAAAGCGTCTCACATTTTTTCTGCAAAAATTTTCGTATGTTTGTCATAATAGTTTATCAAAGATTACACTAATTAACGACGTCGTTAGTTTTGAACAATAGCTGGACCCCGGTGTATACAGTCACCTAAAAACGCACCGGTTCTGTCGTTAACTCATATCATATGGTTTTGAACAGAATGTAAATGTAGAAACCGGGACACACTACCTTATATTTGATCTTTATTTGCTATTTGAACAATGCCTTTGAGATTCGCACATTAAACAGAACCTCCTAATGAATCGCATTCCAACTGGAACAAAAATATAGTTTAAAAAAAAAAGAAGTAAAGGCAATGATAAGGAATCGATACAATTAACCCACAGCTCCCATCAGATACACCAAAGGGAAAGAAACACAAACATGAAACAACAGACCCTAATGGAAACATAAAAAGCGGAAAACCAAAAGGACAGTTACTTTCCAACAAAATGGCCAACTGGCTATCAAAAACAAAATAATATAAGCGATACAAACACTCATAGACAAACCATAACGATATTAACCGCGACAGAAGAACCGCCTTGGAACGGGCAGTGAAACGAATTCCACGGGTGTGGGGGGGGGGGGGCGGGGGGGCGGGCTTAAATCGATTTTACGTGGCCACAATTCTCCAATTCTCGCCCTAACTTCCATCGCGATTTAGACAAATAATTTGTTCAGTCCGCATGAAGGCCTCCTAACTCATCAGTGCAACATCTCCGTGAACACAAAAAATCAAACAACCACAGAGATGAAACAACGGTGAGGACTCGATAGCAAGAAACCACTGAAATGCTGGAGCAAACGAAAACCAACAGTTAGACTCCGATGGGCCCGACCAGAGACAGAGCATCAGGCATCCACCAACATTACATAGAATTAGATTCACTCTAATTCACAGTAAGCCTTTACGCTGGAACCGTCATAGAATCTGAGACCTGACCCACCGGCGTGCAATTAAAGAGGGAAGCAAAGTTGTCAACCGTTATTGGGTTAACTACCATGCACGCAGTCTGTCGCATAACATTTATGTTGTACCAATTTTTTTATATTGAATAATGATTTTACGAAATTTGGTGCTTATTCATTGCGGTTATATATTTTTCTGAATTTATATACTAAGTCACCATATAATTCGGGTTCCGATAGACCTTGTTACAGAAGAGATTTAAGTCCAATATTGAATTTTGAAATTAAATCAGAATGACGTCTATAAAAATTTGAGAAGGCTTTGCGTAACGGGGCTTCGGTATCAGAATTTAGGACGAGGGTTGGTAGCAAGCAAAATCCACTCAGGAAAAGCCACAATCATCGAACACAGTCATCTCATGTCACCAAGGAATAGATTCATTGATTGTTTGACGTTTACGAGACGTTAACCCTTAAAAGCTTGTGGGTCATTTTGTGTCCAGAGAAAGGGAGAGAAAAGGAAAAGAAGAGATGGTAAAGGAGATAATAGTGAGGGGCAGGGGAGAAAAAAGAAAATGAATGAAAGTATATAAACGGAATAAATAATAGGACTCCGCCTCTATCCTTACCTGCTGCAAGGACAGATGACCTCGTCAAGCTGTAAGTCAATATCAGCTGGACGCCCCAGTGACGCAAGATACACATCTCCTTTGCCTCACTCACCCAACCACTCCACCAAAGGAATAAAAAGAAAGCTATAAAAAGTAGAAGTAAAACAAAGATCAGGAATTGATACAATTAACTTACTCCACCCATAAAAGACACCAAAGGGAAAGAAATACAAACATTAAGCGACCAGACCATAATGGAAACCTAAACAAAGGAAGGCCATAAGGACAGTTACTTTCCCACAAAATGGCCATATGGTCATCCGAAACTAAAAGACACAAGTGATACACACAGTAAGTAACAAACAACAACATAAAATAAATCGCCACAGAAGAGCCGCCTTGGAACGGTCAGTGGAAGATTTCCACTGGGGGCTTAAATCGATTTTACGTGGCCACAATCCTCGCACAAAGTTCGGCTTCAAATAAATAACATATTGCAGTTAGAAAACTAGAGTCTCTGTTTTAAAGAGTCTCTTCAGTAGGGCTGGCTAATCGGAGCTGAATAGATAATCGACTATCAGTCCTGTCACTGCGATCGATAATCGATTAGTAATCGCTAAGGTTTTTGTCATAATTTTACCTGTCTGGCTTTCTGTCTGAGCATGGCTCTTACCATATGTTGCATTTTACCATATGTTTATTTGAACAGACAGGCCTGAGCAAACAGTGTAGAACCAGATGAGACGCCGCATAATGCTGCGTCTCATCAGGATCTGCACTGTTTGCCACTCATTCAGCTATTTTAGGCATAACTTTGGGTAGTAAATTGTACCTATCAAGTAATCGATTAAAATCAAATCAGAAATGATAATCATTTTTGTGGAATTTATCGATCGATTAATCGATTATACCATTAATCGTGTCAGTCTAACTCTTCAGAAACAGAACATACCGCAAAAATCCTAAAAATTCGAACACCTTAAGGACTTGCCGCAATTGCCGCAATTCACAAATTTGTTTCACGATCCAGCAAGGAGCCCAAAGGGTGCAGACGGAATGACAAACTGTGTAGACGCTGATCAGACTAAAACTGATCAGACTAGTCTGATCAATGTCTTCTGGCCCCCGCCCATCGTGGCTTGAAGAAATAGATGGGCTGCATGATGTTCCACGCAAAGCTGAAACCGACCGCACACGAGTACTGGTAGTCCGCTTGGAGGATCTAAGCTTGCCCAAGCAAAGCGGTGCGAGTCGTACCGTTCATGCGTATAAACCCTATTGCTTTCATTGGGCGACATGTCTTGAGGTGTCATTTCATCTCAATGTCGGATAAAAGTCCCACGAAATTAGAAGCAACGTCTCCAAAATGACCTAAATAGTGTTGACGGGGACGTTAAACCTCAAATCAAACAAACAAAACCGATCTTTGTTATCACTTAGCTTAGGCCTATCTGTCCCAATACTAAGGATCATTACGGTACTGATGTTTGCAACACTGTTTTGCTATTTAGCGTATACATTCGAATAAATCCATTTTCAAAGTTACCACAGTGAGCTCTATGACAACAGCGGAAGCACATGTGAAAATATAAACTGCAGATAAACTATGATGAAGTACGGGAGATATTCTATCACCCAAACACGGTTCATAATATCAGCCGCAAAGATGAAAAACACAAAGTTATATAAGATGTAGAGACATGCAGATGCACATAAAACACATTTATCAGTTACCCCCTATATATATATTACATTGTAACGCATTGACCTGATAAAGATATGCTATCTCAGGACAAGTGAGCTTTATCACGTAAACGTGACGTCGCACTTTTATGACTTGCCTGGACTACTGGAAAAATGACAAAAAAATGTTATTGTTACTGGGAAAAATGTAAAAATTGCTTGAAAAAAATACCATAGGAAAAATATGGTCAGCTGATACTAAATATATCAACCGCCAGACTGCTGGGACGCACTCATACGGGAAAAGTTCGGCCATATGAAATCAAGGGAAATCAAGGGAACAAACCTGTACTGGCAGTTTTCCAGGTAGCCTCCAGAATTACGCTACTTGACACCTGTTCTAAAGCAATTCGGCTATTGTCGGCAGTTTTTGAGGCTATCGGTTGTTACCGTTAATCCTTGTCTCAGACAATTGCTTAAGGGTATTACAGTGGCATATTTGTTTTTACTAAATATGATGATTTATTGGTCCATATATAATACGGATTAAATTGCTTTTCAAATATTATAGTATTTTAAGGGAAAGAGTTTGTTTAATGCCGCATTTATAAAATAACCTAATGCCACTTTTATTTATTTATTTATTTATTTATTTATTTTATTTATTTATATATTTATTTATTTTTGCGAAGTCGTTAGTTAACGAGTCGTTAAATTTTTTTATCATTTTGTACAGCAAAAAAAATGCGAATAGGGTTTGCATCAATTTTGCAAAAAGCTCCTCACATTTTACAAGAGTATTACGTACCTATTGAATAGTTAACGTTTTTACCAGTAGCGAGTTCATAAACCCATTCAGTATACCAGAAACCCCTAAAGGGGTACCTAGGCAAACAGTGCAGGCCTAGATCAGATGCCATAGAACGCGGCGTCTGATCAGGGCCTGCACTGTTTGCTTAAAGTTCAGTCATTTTCAAAATAGATTTTGATGAAAACACAACCCGACACCCCTAAATTTTGAAATGGATTCCTGCTGTATATAATGTGGAAGATTCCATTTGGTACAAAAAGGGTTAACTTATGCTGCTTTGAACAACTTGGCCCTGATGCTCAATGTGTGTTAAGTAGAACGCAGTTGACTCAATGTTAAAGTTTTGATAGTTTTGAGACGGATTGACAAACGCTACTAAGTACAGTAGCTTTGCACTGCTGATTTTCACGTGCCTGTCACTGGTTTGTTTGAAACCCATCATTCGGACTGTTCTTACGAGTACCCACAATCTATGTCTTGGACCAGAAAGAGCAAAATAATGTATGCCCCTGTCAATACAGAGCGTGTTTTGAGGAGTTCTTCAAGGACTTGCTTTACGTGGTGGGAAACGGCTATTTAAAGCCGCACGTCAGGGAGAGAAAGAATGTGCACTGTACTGGTTAACCGCTTACGTATAAGCCAGTCCAGGAAAAGAGTGGATAGGTAAACTGACCGGCTCAAAAATGACCTAAATAGTGTTGATTGGGCCGCTAAATTCCAATACAAACAAAAGCGTTGTAAAGTAAGCTTTCCAGAAAAAGAGAAAATGGCAAATAGAATGGACTGAACAAGGCATCTGATCGGGGCATTCACTGTTTGCATAAAACATAAGACCAAACTTTTTCTCCGTTCAGCACCTTTTCCCCAGTTTAGAGACAATCGAGCCACTATTAAGTTTTCAAGTTTCAGTATTTGCCTCATCACGTTAACAAGTCCGTGAAATGAATATCCCTGTAAACTCCTCTTTATATAGAGAAAACTAGATTTACGAGGGTACATATTATGACATAGGTTGTGGGTATGAGTTAGAACTGCCCCAGTGAGGCAGTTCTAATGAGCACCCAAAACCTATGTTTGGTGTAATATGACAAACTTTCACCAGAAACTATCCGTTTAAGAGATATGAAAAATGCAATATATCACACGGTGTCGTAACGTTATGGACCTGTTGGCCTCGTTAAGCAATAAAGGGGAACACAGTAAGCAAACTGTTTCATTTTTAATCATTTTATTTGACAACTAATCGGTTTTTAATCCGTTGAACCCATACTGGCCTTATATCACGTAACCCGTTTTGTACCAAGTGGAATCTTCCTCCTATAGCCAGAGTCCATTTCAAAATTTAGGGGTGGCAGGTTGTGTTTTCTTCAAAACCTATTTTGAAAATGGTTGAATTTTTTTAAACAGTGTAGGCCCAGATCAGTCTGATCTGGGCCGACTGATCTGGGCCTGCACTGTTTGTCACGGTACCCGTTTAGGGGTTTCCAGTCTGAACTGGATTAATCACGATTAGCAGTGAAATATTTGCATATCTGAAACAAATAAGGATATTATTTTCACACTGACTGCGAAGCTTGTGATAAACCGCTATTTAACTACAGTATACCCGCATACACGTAGTCGCGTATAAAATGAAAAGATTTCTGTTTTGTCGAAAAAACAACAACAACAACAACAACAACAAAAAAAAAAAAACAGAAAATATTTCATCTCGTGTATTGATAATAATAATAAAAAAATAACCCATGCTGCACACTCGTGAAAACTATGACGTTTACAACGCACTCGTTAGAGAAGTTTCTTTTTTTTTTTTTTTTTTGCACGAGTGAAAATATTTATGTTTTCAATACACTCGATGAAATAATATTTTTGATATTTACCTAAAAATAAGTAAATACATACATTAGGTTAACAAGTCCGTGAAATGAACACCCCTAAACCCCACTTTGTACAGGAGAAAACTTGGGTTTACGGGGTATACACTATTTTGCGCTCATTGAGGCTGTTCTAACGAACATCCATAACCTATGTTTGCAGTAAAAATAAGAAAATTATCACGGATTTTCATTAGAAAAATAGCTATTTTGGAGATATGAAAAAATGCACGTTGACGCGCGAGTGTGTTAATTCTTGCTCCAAAACATCGATTGTGGGTACTCGTTAGGACCTCTGTAAGAGATATATCTTGAAGAAGAAAATAGCATACTTGATAACTAGCGAATAAGATTATATGACAAACCCCAGACCAACCTGGCATCTGCACAATCTGATCAGAGTGTTCATTGTGCGTTATATGGATATATTTTGTTATAAAAGAAAGACTTGAATTGTGCTGAACCCTTTTTCTTCCTTTTCGTTTTATTTTATTTATTTATTTATTTTTTGTGTGGGGGGGGGGGGATGGGGGCCGGGGGGGGGGGGGGGGGGTTAAATTCTAATTAACCGAAGCTTAGGGGTGAAAGGGAAAGGGTTTACTGGACCGAGTACATTAACTACAGAGAACGTTTGTCTAAAGGTTACCTAACATAAGTTTGTCGATATCATGTCAACAATTAAGGCTTCCGGGTCATAAAGCAATTAATTTGAATAAACACACACCGCGTGTCAACTCTTAAATTCTATACATGTATTAATTGATGCATATTATTCGAAACTTGTCAAATCAGGTTTTGTTTTGCAACCCTGACAACACATAACAAAACATGCCTGTACAACTACACAGTAAATTTTATTGCCGAAAAGAGAAAATTTTAAGATGAAAAATATAAATTGTGTAACGAGTACCCACAATCTATATACAGAGTAGAAATAAGAAACAAGGTTTACCTCTGTAAAAGAGAGTTTTATTATATAAAAGTGAGATTCAAGGGGTCAAAATTATATAGGCGTGTTTTCGTGATGATTATTTTTCTGTGTGAAATTACATGCAATTTATCCCAGAATGACCAACTTTGTTTTTATTTGATCTTCAATTATTTGATACTGTTGGAAAGAAAATTCATTTTTCTTATTGAAACTAAAGTCACATTTTTAACAACGTATTTTATAATTTAATTATTACAGTATAAAAACATACACCCTCGTGAGTTTTTGCTAATTTTCTATTGAAGTAAACGAGAGGTTCACGAGACGAAGGGTCCTATTTTCATTTCAAAATTGACCAGTTTAAATTTTATTTAAAAAATAAAAAAAATATAATAAAAATTAAGATAAAAGATTGAATTTTCATAATTTTCAATCACATTTTCGCTATCTAGCCTAGTATTTTTTCAATCATGTCTTAGATTCACATGTCCTATTCATTTCTATACAATTTGTCGCGCGGTTTAAATCGGACACAGGTAATAGGCGGATTACAATTGTCCCACATGGAGGACCATCAATAACTGATCGTAAATTGCTTATTTAAGAGTGTACAAGGGGATAAACTGATAAATAGAATACTAGATTAGTATCATTTGATATCAAGTTTATCAGACTCAGCTTCGAGAACTCATGTAGAATCGCTCGGCAAGCCTCGCGATTCTACACGCGTTCTCAAAGCCTTGCCTGGTAAACTAAAAGACACTCACCTGGTATTCTCTATTTACCAATAGGTGCGACAAATACATAGAGGATCTTAAATGTGTGTTCATGTATTATTGAATTTATTAAACGAGTTGAGGAAAAGGGATAAAATGCGAGGCTTTGCCGAGCATTTTATCCCTTTACCTCAACGAGTTTAATAAATTCAATAATACATGAGCACGAATGCAAGATTATATTTATCATTGACATTTAAAACGCATTTTATTCTCGATTGTTTACAAAAATATCAATTTTCCGCCATTAGTAAACGCGACGTCGTTAAGGACGTCGCACATATAGTGTTACGGGACATATCTAGCTAATTTGCATATTTAATCCACTAGTGGATTATCGAAAATATTATTACGTTATGGCGTTATTACACTCTCATATGATAAAAATGTTAATTAACGAGTTGATTTTAAAGAGCATGTGTAATTTATGTTTAACATTAAGGAAAATATCACAGCTGAAAAAATCTTGTTTTCTGGCAATAAAAGACGATTGTGTTATCGTTATGAAAATCGATTACTGATCGATTCAATGGCGATGCGACATCAGTCACGCTGCATTATTCCTGGATTGAGCGCAGTTCACAATATAAACGCTGAAACCTTGAACTTTTGTCAAATAGAACTAGAACATGAAAACAAATATATCTGTTCTACGCAAAGTAAGAATCGGTACAATTCCGGAATTGTCCTTCGTAAAGTAGGAATTCTCACTTTGAGCAGCAATTCCGGAATTGTACTGGTACAATTCTAGAATTGTGCAAAGGACTGGTTGCAATGTTGTCGATAATTTGTCAAAGTAAATATCTCTGCACAAAGTGGGAATTTTTGGACAAAGTAAGATTCAAATCATATTGAGTTATTTTTAGATGAAATAATGACTAATGTTGATTATTTTTTTTTTCTTTCTCCATTTCCCTTTATCCAGTACGATTTTCAGGAATACCGATATTTTAATGCAAAGCTTGGAAATAAGCTTAAAGAACTGGGGCCAGTTTGTCAAAACTAATGACGTCGTTAGTTAACATATCGTTAAAACTTTGATCATTAAATATGGCAAATATACAAATATTTTTGCAGAAAAAATACCAAAACTTTTGATATTGTACTTGCTAGAACAGTTAACAATATGACCTCTAACGAGCTCGTTAAGCTAACCAGGCTTTGAACAACTGGGCCCTGAGGAATTCCTACATATACCTGACCTATATTAACCCTTATCCTGCTGAATATTTTAATCTACCATACCCATTACCGATTATCAACCAATCAGATGACTTGATGCAAATTATTGCAACAAATTCACAATCTGAATGGCAAACAATGTAGATCCTGATCAGATTGCTTCTTCAGAAGCCATCTGATCTGGATCTTCATTGTTTGGAAAATAAGGCATATCCGGGCTCAGCAGGACAAGGGTTAATGACATATTTTAACGTAAGAGTTAGAGACATAAATACTTATTGTTTCTTAATTGTATCGACGTGTCAAACAGAAAGAAACAGGTTACTTAGGAAAACTCTTGAACATAGTACACAACCATCTGAGGCCACAGAACAAGAAAAAAGACTTACAGACATTAAAACACACACACACACACACATACACACACACACACACACACACACACACACACACACACACACACACATACACACATACTGAGAACGAATTAACCTACATGTATATGGAACCGCAAATTTTGCTCTAGCATTTCAGTTATTATACTGTCAAATCCTCATCGATGTTTCATCCCTGTAGTCGTTTGCTTTTTTATGTTCTCGGCTCTACCTCCAGATGTTGCACTGATGAGTTAGAAAGCCTTCATGCCGACTGAACACATTATTTGTCTAAACTGCGACAGAATCAAGGGTTGTCTAAACTGCGACAGAACCAAGTGCGAGGATTGCGGCCACGTAAAATCGATTTAAGGCCCCTCCTCCCCTACTCCGCCCCCCCCCCCCCCCTCCCCCTCGCACCCCACACACAGTGAAATACTTTTTACTGACCGTTCCAAGGCGGTTCTTCTGCCGCGGTTTATTTTTGTTACAGTTTGTCTTTACATGTTCGTTTTGCTTATATCTTTTTTTTATTTTGGATAGCCGTTTGGCCATTTTATGGGAAAGTATCTGTCCTTTTGGCTTTCCGCTTGTGGTGTTTTCATTAGGGTTAAGTTCTATCATGTTGATGTTTCTTTCACTTTGGTGTCTCGGGTAGTTGTATCGATTCTTGATCATTGCCTTCACTTCTATTTTCAACTCAGTGTTTACGACATGAATTTACCCACAACTTAACAAAAATAGGGCTCATTTAGCGTTTCAATAATTTGCTGATGAAATCCATAACCAAAAACTGCAATTAATTTCTACAATAACAATTTTGACGTAGATATTAGAGACGGTGTTGCGAGACGTGCTTGACAGGTGTATGGAGGACGAGGTGGAAGCCTTAGCGCTGAGCTCACTCGGCAGTGGTATTTATCTTCTCGCCGAGATCCTGTTCGACTTTATAGAGCCCTTAAAGTACCAAGACACCATTCTTCAAAGGGTGGACATCATAATCGATCCTCAAGACAGAACTTCTTATCTGGTACTTCTTTTTATTATTTAACCCTTATCTTGCTGAATATTCATCTAAGCCACACCCATTTCTGTCTATCAACCAATCAAATTACTTGATGTAATTTATTGCTACAAATTCATAAACTGAATGCCAAACAGTGTAGATCCTGATCAGATGGCTTCTTCAGAAGCCATCTGATCTGGATCTACCCTGTTTGCAAAGATAGGGGTTGTCGCGAACAGCAAAATAAGGGTTAAATGGAGGTATTCTGTGAGCATTTTTAAACCGTCTCATCGAGGCGATTCCTCAGTGTACACACAACATACCACTTAAAGATGAGATAAAAAAAATATTCTGAATTACATGAGTTGTGGGAACAATGTCTTAAGGACGAGTTCGGAACAACCATACTAAACGAGCCATCAGTGTTTGAACCATTGAAGTTTCACTGTAGATACTGTTTTAATAGGGGAATGGATATATCTTCAGGGGAGGCAGGCAACTATTTAGGGTATAACTGTATTCAAAACTGTCATTCGGAAGGTAAATCGGCGGTTTTACGGTGGTAAAACGGAGTTTGCGACCGTAAAAGTGACAATTAACCTGACAATAATTATTAATACAGTTATCCCCATTCTGATGCACTTATTCGGTTGTTTTGTTAAAAACTTTACTATTTTGCACATAGCGACAGGCTCTGTGAGCTGCATAAAACAAAATGCCCGTCAATTATAAAACGCGACGTAACGTGGTGACGTCGGGTTTCCCACAGTACATCGCAGAACATACTGTCGCAAAATTTTGACTTTATTCAATAAGACGACGCGAATCATATGCAAGTGCATTAGAATAAAAAGTTACCTTTGGTAACAAAGAACACACACAAGAATGAAATTAAGAGGTGCGTTCAACTACGCGGGCGCCCGTCGAACGCTCACTTTACTGCCTACAGACTCGACATTATTGGCCAGTCTATCTATTTTGGCAAATTAGGAAAACTCGTTTTATATTTCAAATGTAAAATGCCTACGATGAAGTATAGGGAGGCGTTCTAGCACAACCAAACGACACTTTACAACAGCTGTAGTGACGTTAAATAAAGCTAGTCTTTGGAAAATGAATGGTATCCTTTAGACCATATGGCGGCAAATATGCCAGTTGCATTAAATGCCCTTAAATGTCCATACGTTTCATCTATTGTTTGCATCCGAAAAATCTTAAACAATTTGTTTGACGGTGAAGTTCTTAAAGACACATTTTTGATTACATAACAGCCTAATGATCGTTTATTAAAGAATGGAGTTTTAAGATAAGATACACTTGGGGTATTCTGGCTGTCATACAGGTAGGGGACCAAGGCAGCGTAATCATTACCTAGGGATATAGGTTTGAAAAGTCACATCTATTCTTTTACTTGTTTGATAACTACGTCCTGGTTTTGATATTAATGGAAGAAACATCCACACGTTTATTCTTTTTTTTTTTAGTCACCGTTATATCATTACAAAAAATGCCTATTCAAAAACATTGGTTAAATTTTATCACCGAAAATGAAATTTTTCAGATAAAAATTCTGATATATTTTATATTTCTGCTCAAAACATATAGTTTGGGTACTCGTTAGAACTACCTCAGTTAGGCGGTTATAACGAGGACCCACAATATATGTTTTTAGTAGAAATAAGAAAAACTATGTATACCCTCTAAATCCCACTTTTACTATAAAATATGTTTTTACATTGTGATTACTCTTTAGAACCGCCTCTGCGAGGCGATTCTAACGAGCACCAACAGTATATGTTTTGAGTAGAAATAAGAAAAGTACTGAATACCCTTTAGTACATTAGTTTTACTGTATAAAAAATGGGTTTTAAGGGGAGCTATTTTCTGATATACGTGTGTCTAAAACAAGAAACAGTTTATAGTTCCATCTTGACTGAAACTACAAAATGCTAATGATTTAGACATTATATGATTTTGTGGCATTCTTTCACAAAATAAATAAATGTTAATTGATTGCTTCAATCTTGAATTAATCAATTAATTACAGTGTTTGTTTACTTCTTTTCACTTTTGAGTTAATGATAAAATGGATATGTCAGTGTTTAACTTAAGCTTTTTTGGGGGGCAATTTAAAACAACATTTTGCAAAAACAATCTCAGTAAAATCATATACCATCACATAAGTTCCCCTTATAGAGCCCACTTTTAAACATATCTCACAGAGAAACCTGTTCTTAATTACCTCATAGTCACTTAGATAAGATAAGCCTTCGATGTGCACTATGGTCCGAAGGAATTGTTTATTGGAGACGATTAAACAGGCCACCCCTTTTATACAGAGAAAAAAAATGTGTCTTTAACATTCATTTCTATGACCAAGGGTTGACATTGCTCTAAATTGTGAATATATCCAATTGAGAAAAAGTTTCCCGATACATATCATTATCACAACGATGTGTATGTAAGGCCATTGCACACAAAGAAATGTTTTTGATTTTTGACCCTAGCCATGAGAAAAGGACCCTTAGCTACAGCAACGTCTGATTTACGTTATTCAGTAGAACGTGCGCAGCCAACTAACAGGGCTAGAGAGTCGTGTATGTTGTCGCCATGTCTGCTCTACATACTAAAATAATGTTTTATTGCAAGACAAGCAATGGGGTTAGGCCACAAGTTCTCTCAACATTAGTTACGGCCCTTCCCCTACGCTACATGTCTGTGAATATCAAATACAGGCGAGATCGCCATTCTCCACAGGCTCGCAAACGCGAAAACACGCCTATAGTTATAGTCTATAGAAGTGTTGTTCAAGAGGTTCAGAATTATATAGGCGTGTTTTGTGATGATTAGATTTAAGTACTTTTTCTCGTGTTCTGGCATATGATGACATGTTCTGTTGAAGAATGTTTTACATGTATATTTTCAAATCTGTTCACGCCAGCCGTTTGAAGCAATGAGAAAGCGTTTCCATGACAAAACAAGCCGTGCTGACACAAGTGACTGTTTGAAGCTTGAAGAAATCCAACCTAAATCTAAGGGTAAGCACCATCGTAGAATTTCTTTTCTTTTCGTATTATGCGATTTTGAAGTCTTTGTTCGATTTTGAATTGCATCTTTCTTTATTATGCCATTATTCAAGATTGTTATAGAAGCCTCCGTGGCGCTACTCGCCTTGTAAACCAGGGGTCGCAGGATCGATCCCGGGCTTCTACAGACTTTAGGATGAGTATTTAAACCGAGGTCCCGTCCCCGTATGACCATAGCTGTCGGTGGGACCTAAAACTCGAACACTCACTCACTCAAGAATGTTACATTTATATGACCGACATTTTATCATCTAAACCAGGACTCCTGGAGAAAAATCTACTGACCTTCTATAATCCGATTTGTAAGTCGGGCCCATCGGGGTCTAATTGTTGATTTTGTTTTGTTCAAACATTTCGATGTTTTCTTGCTGTCGAGTCCTCACCGTTGTTTCATCTCCGTGGTTGTTTGATTTTTTGTGTTCACGGCGCTATTGAAGTGATGAGTTAGGAGGCCATCATGCGGATTGAACAAATAATTTGTCTAAATCGCGACGGAAGTAAGGGCGAGGATTGTGACCACGTAAAATCGATTTAAGTCACCCCAGTGGAATTCTTTTCACCGACCGTTCCAATGCGGTTCATCTGTCGCGGTTTAATTTCATTATTATGGTTTGACTTTGAGTGTTTGTATCGCTTATATTATTTTGTTTTGGATAGCCACTTGGCCATTGTGTGGGAAAGTGACTGTCCTTTTGGCTTTCGCTATTGATGTTTCCATTAGGGTCTGTTGTTCCATGTTTGTGTTTCTTTCCCTTTGGTGTCTCTGATGGGAGCTGTGGGTTAATGATATCGATTCCTGGTCATGAGAATCTGAATAGCTTACCAGGTTCTCAGTCAATGGAAATATAGGCCATGGAAACATGTGTGTTGCGCACGCTTGTGTCTGCATATGAAGCTCAATGGTAAAGAGGTCCATTTAGATGTTCAATGAATTACTTTCATAGATAATGATGCACTAGTGATCTTGGTCATGTGAAAGAGCATACGAAAACCAGTTCGGTCGATATAAAACTCCATAGGACATTTATTTTCAATCTGCTTGTAAGGTAAAATGGTTACTGAAAGAACTTGACCAATGGTATTGGTGCCAACTTTGATATCAAATGCTGCAGTAGATTCGCAAAAATGCATATTAATTAAGGAATCCACTTAAACTGTAAAACAATATGTCAAGGCCAGCCAACTTAGAACGTGCGTGCGTGCGTGTGTGTGTGTGTGTTTACGTCCCACCAAAAACTAAAGTTATATGATTGAAATACTCATTCCAAAGTAATGAAAAGCCCTGAATGAAACCCACGACCCAAGATTTATAAGGCGAGAAGCTTAAGTACTACACCATGGACGCTTCTGTCGAAATATTTTATATATTCAGGATCTAGTAACAAAACAAGTCGGCAAAACAAAGAAAAGACATTTCATTCAACATAATCATGCAACATGCAAACATTTGCATTTTATTTTCAGCATATTTTGAACATAGACTAGAATAGGAATAGAATAGAACTGAATTTTCACATTGAAGCGTAATTGTTTTGTAGATGGAGAACAGAAACTGTCGTTTGGTTCTGTGAATGTTGATATTCTGATGGGCGATATCACCAATGAAACAGCTGAAGTTGTTGTAAACAGCGTGCATGCCAATTTAGATATGTCAATAGGTATTATTGCCTTACAATTGCTCTGCATGTAGGCAAGAACAAACGAGTACTTTGACAAGATATCTGACACGACAAGTTCGCCAAGCGGGAACATAACGTGTATGCAACATCGTATCAACTTGATATGTGCCCGCAGGGTTGTTTGAGAAGAAAATATCCAAATGCAATAACGTTTTATTCTTTTACTTTGACCGGAGTGACACTACACGTTGCATGAGTGGTGCAATTTTAAACTTTGCTCCAAAATCCAGCGTAATTCCATTTATGAACTTTATCCATTTAGGCATTATAAAATCCTTTCAACCAATTACAAGTGTATATACTGATAAAGGTTCAGGATGTAGACTCCTTGCCATCCTGTTTCAGTAAAACTCCATGTGTCACAAAATGGGCGTGTCCAAGAGTTCAGTTCAGAAACAGAGGGATGAAATAGTTAAATCAATGAGGCGGTTCTAACGAGTACCAACAATCTATTTGGAATATGAATAAGACAAAAACACAAATTTTCATCAGAATAGTAACCATTCTGGAGATATGAAAGAAT
Organism: Lucinisca nassula; assembly: GCA_963580285.1. NCBI lineage: Eukaryota > Metazoa > Mollusca > Bivalvia > Lucinida > Lucinidae > Lucinisca > Lucinisca nassula. Next base: position 43,148,973 of record OY757010.1, on the reverse strand, counting down.
AGTATTCTCAGTGTCACACGGATATATTATCTTAATGCAGAAACACAGGTATGTCTTCTTTGTGTGGAAGGATAGAGAACTCTTGTACATGCACCCTTGTAGAGTATGCATAATACATTACTTGCTTAAAAATGTGTTACTCATATTTTTAACAAAACTATCTGTGTATGAGATACTGTGTTCCTGTTAAAACGTTTTCGCCTTTCACATACAGAATTGAAGGGTTTTGATTAGACCAGTTCTTGCATTATTTTTACTCGTTTAATTGACAGAATAGAAGTGAAAGCCATGAGCAGGAATCGATACAATTTACCCACACCTTCTATCAGAGACACCAAAGGGAAAAAACACAAACATGAGACAACAGACCCTAATGGAAACATGAATATCAGAAAGCCAAAAGGACAGTTATTTCCCCACAAAATGGCCAACTGGCTATCCAAAACAAAATAATATATATTTAGACAAATAATTTGTTCAGTCCGCATGAAGGCCTCCTAACTCATCAGTTTAACATCTCTGTGAACACAAAAATCAATCAACCATAGAGATGAAACAACGGCGAGGACTCGACGGCAAGAAACCACTGAAATGCTGGAGCAAAAGAAAATCAACAGTTAGACTCCGATGGGCCAGAGAGAGGGCATCAGGCACCAACCAACATTATATAAAATTAGATTCTCTCTAATATTCAGAAAGCCTTTACGCTGGAATCGCCATAGAGTCTGGGGCCTGACCCACCTGCGTGCAATTAAAGAGGGAAGCAAAGTTGTCAACCGTGATTGGCTTAACTGCCATGCATGCAGTCTGTCGTATAACATTTATTTTGTATCCAATCTTTTTATACCTAAGAATATTTTTACGAAATTGGGTACTGAAGTCATTGCAATTATATATTTTTCTGAACTTATATACTAAGTCACCATAAAAGCCGGATTCCAATAGACCTAGTTGCAAAAGAGATTTAATTCCAACATTGAATTTTGACACACAAGTCGCATTAATCTAAGGTCCGTGATTTCATTTTGCTCAAATACAGATAGTATCATAAGTCCATGAGACCTGAAGTAAACATGCCAAGATTTCTTTGTTGTAGGGAGGCTAACCAAGGCAGTGTCTGAGGCGGCCGGAAATAGTTTACAAACAGAGCTCAGAACCAAACGTACGTTAATGTGCAGATTCCAACTTGAAATCTATTGAGGGGAATGACAACACGTGATATATTTTCCGCAAAATTTATAAGGGAGGCAACTGTCGTGACTATCTGTTTGCGTGCCTATAAATGAGCCCCTCTAGAAATTGATCTACTCTTAAAGGAAAGAATTTGCTCCTCAGGAGCAAATTCTTTCCTTAAGGAGTAGACCTCTGTAGTAAAGAGAATGAAAAAAGTTTCGAAAGAATGCTATTTATTCACTTAAACTTCGCGATCTATGAACAGTAACTGTTGTGTTATCATCTATTGTCAACTTCCCCGCAATATAAATTTACTCAACACGCACTAAGGAAAACATATCTGGAAGGAAAGGGTTTTATATCCCTTTTCTTAGTTGGATCATGTTTAAAACAACAGTAGGATAGCGCACCCATCTTAGATAAAATTTTAATTTATGACCCTTGAATCACAACTTTCTGATAACAAACAGCGTTTCCTTATTTCGTTTCAAACAATAAATTATGAATACCTGAAAGAAGTGCCCTCAGGTACCTGCCCGCTATTCTAAGTAAAATGCCACTTTTGGCGAAAGACTATGCACTTAACTGGTAAACTGCTTATTGCATAAGCCTGTCTAGGAAAGGTGTGGTTAGGCAAACACACCGGCTCAATATCACCTAAATAATGCGGGCTGGACTGTTAAACTCCAAACAAACAAGCACACAAACTAAGCAGAAATAGAAATTGTCTTCAATTAAGCAATGAAGCTTGCCCTTAGAAAGAAAGAAGACATTGCATACAGAAAATAATGCAATGATCCTAAGAATTGGGATAGATAGGCCTAAGCAAACATTGCCGGTCCAGATCAGGCTGCTCCTCATAGTGATCATAGTGTAGATTATATTTTCTTGTCCTTTGGGATCATTGATTCCATTGTGGAATTTTGAAAATATCTTAGGGTCACTAATGAGGCCTAATTGGCCGAAACTAGCTAGTCTGGCCCAGCAAACATATACACTCCATATTTTTCAGTTCTGTGGTGTATTCTTTGCTTCCAAAGGATAACCCTTTTATAGAACATATTTAACTTCAATACAGCTAGTGTGTGGGAATGTGTGACGGCGGTAAAACGTCTGCCTGCCCTACATCATAGTGTAGAATATATTTTCTTGTCCTTTGGGATCATTGATTCCATTGTGGAATTTTGAAAATATCTTAGGGTCACTAATGAGGCCTAATTGGCCGAAACTAGCTAGTCTGGCCCAGAAAACATATACACTCCATATTTTTCAGTTCTGTGGTGTATACTTTGCTTCCAAAGGATAACCCTTTTATAGAACATATTTAACTTCAATACAGCTAGTGTGTGGGAATGTGTGACGGCGGTAAAACGTCTGCCTGCCCTACATCATAGTGTAGATTATATTTTCTTGTCCTTTGGGATCATTGATTCCATTGTGGAATTTTGAAAATATCTTAGGGTCACTAATGAGGCCTAATTGGCCGAAACTAGCTAGTCTGGCCCAGAAAACATATACACTCCATATTTTTCAGTTCTGTGGTGTATACTTTGCTTCCAAAGGATAACCCTTTTATAGAACATATCTTCACTGTTTGCTATTCCGTCTGCACCTAACCAAATAAAACAAAAATACTGAACAGAAATAATCTATTCTTTTGGAAAGAGTAAAGGCGTTTATTAGGGGTGTATACATTACAGACACTTTTTTCACTGGAGTCTGAGACGAATCTAATGGTACAAGCTTAAACTGTCTTTTTAGTTCTTCAGAAAACGTAATTAAAAATTGCAGCAATGATTTTACTGTGACTGGGTTTCAGATATATTTTCCTTGAAAAGATGAAAGTTGGAAATCGTCATTCTACTTGCTTGCTTCGGATAATCGCTGAAGCAACAATGCCTTTCTATTTCTTCAGAAAATGCCAGCAAAATTCGTCGTGACGGTTTTGTTGTGACTGGACCAGGACAGATGCACTGCAGATATATTTTCCATGTTAAGATGAAAGGTAGCATAGAAGGCTGGAAAACCGTTATTTCTGCTTGCCTACATCATGCAGAATCTCTCGGGATTCGGTCTATAGCATTCCCGGCGTTAGGGACAGGTACAATTTTCCTTTGTCAAAGAAAGCAAGCTATTGTGTCATCTTTAACTGTTTAGGTCGCTCATCACTTTGGATTCGAGCCAACTTTAACTGTTTAGGTCGCTCATCACTTTGGATTCGAGCCTCGCTAAAACAACACGAAAGAAGACAAAGTCTGCATCGGACAACCGGATGATTTATTTTCCCGGTTCTCCCTTTTTCGCACACCTCTAATTAACGTTCGGCTTGACAGAAAACAAAAACTGTTGAAAAGAAAAAAATAAAAAAAAATAAGAAATTACTTCAACTGCACCTGATAGCCTCCTTGAGATGGTAATATGGACATTAAAAAGAGAAACGATCAGGAACTGATACAATCAGAACATATTGTGATTGTTTCCATACAGTAAAGAACTGATCGGCAAGCCTTCCGCACCTATCTCACCATATGAGCGGCAATGCTGCTCACAGGAGTTTACACTGTTTCAGTATAATAATTGAAATCATCATTACTTTTAAGTCTGAATGCTGGCTACTGAATAGAAGTGAAGACAATGATCAGGAATTTATACAATTACTTTACTCCTTTTATCCAAGTTATCAAAGAGAAAGAAGCACAAATCCATAATTAACCTATTGTATACTAATGGAATATTCCATTGCTATATGTTGGACAAGTCCATTTGTCATATAAGGGGTGTCAGACCTATTTTTTTTTCTTTTTTATTTATTTATTTGTTTTTTGTCTTTATTCTATTTTTGGCGGAAAATTCTGTTTGCAAATAGTGCAGGCCCTGATCATATGCCGCGTTCTGTGATGTCTGATCTAGGCATGCACTGCTTGCCAAGGTACCCCTTGGTTTCCCTCATGCAGTGGTTTATAACAATACAAGCAGAAAGCAAAAACGACAGTATTCCAAACGGCTATTACCAGGATAAACAACGATGATAAAAAAAAACCTCGGCAGAAACACCGCCTTGTAACGGTGGGTAACAAATTAACTTTGAGCTTGTTTAGTCTGTGCTAAAGACTGCTGACATTATACATAATTAAATTTCTCTTTATTTAACCCATAGCATGTCAATCACGACAATTGTCGTCTGCTTTGCCGTCTGTCGGGTACCCTAAAAGTCACGTTTTGCAAACAGTGTGGAACCAGATCAGACTAGCAGTCTGATCTGGGCCCACACTGTTTGCCTGTGTCCAAAAATATTTTTGAAAAGTTTGCAAGAAGATTCAGCAGACGACATTAGCAGAGAACATTTGCAGATTTAGTTTTTCTCCGCGTCTTAAGGGTTAACAATCATTCGAAAGTTCATGTAACTTTCAATATTTGATAAAATGTCAAAGAAGACTAAGAATTGATTTTTATGCATTATTATATTCAATTCAATTTTTGAGCGAGGTCATAAGAAAACGGTACTTGTCGAATACATTACGTAAACAAGTCTGTGAAATGAACACCCCTCTAAACCCACTTTATATAGAGAAAACTGGGGTTATCGGGGGTATAGATTTTATTTCTAATTTCTGCTCTAAGACATAGGTTGTGAGTACTCGTTAGAACCACCTACGCTGAGGCGGCTCTAATGAGCACCAACAACCTATTTTTGCAGTATAAATAAGAACGACATCACCGATTTTCATAAAAAAAAAACAGCCGTTTGGAGATGTGGCAAAATGCACTATGTCGCAAGGGTGTGTTATAGTAATGAAGGCAACTAGAAAAGGCATCTACGAGCACAGCCTCACCTCACCAGAGCCTTTGCTATTCCTAGACAGGTACTGAAGATCCTAAGATATTTTCATGCAAATAGTTACGTGTCTAGCTTTACATGTTGGCTGCGCATGCGAATTTGCAAAACGTTACTTTTTCTGATATTTGTTTCAGGAAGAAAAGGAATAAAACCAGATTATTTTACAAAGTCCATTCTGAAGTGTATCAGAAATTTTGCAGTTGCACAGCCAAAATCTCTGCAGAATATCCGGATAATTATTTTTGAAAACACCATGCTCGAGACAGTCCTTCAAGCAGCGAATAACTTTAAATCCAGAAAAAGAAGACATACTCTGAAAGGTAAAGTTGAATCACATGAGTTCCAAATGAGGGTCTTTAAAGTAGAAGTGGAGGCAATGATCAGGAATCGATACAATTAACCCACAGCTCCCATCAGAGATAACAAAAGGGAAAGAAACACAAACATGAAACAACAGACCCTAATGGAAACATCTATAGCGGAAATCCATAAGGACGGTTACTTTCCCACAAAATGGCCAATAGGCTATCCAAAATAAAATAATATAAGCGAGGCAAACACCCAAAGACAAACCATAACGAAAATAAACCGCGACAGAAGAACCACCTTGGAACGGTCAGCGGAAACGAATTCCACTGTGGGGCTTAAATCGATTTTACCTGGCCACAATCCTCGTCCTTACTTCCGTCGCGATTAAGACAAATAATTTGTTCATTTAGCCTGAAGGTGGCCTAACTCATCAGTGCAACATTTCCGTGAACACAAAAATCAAACAACCACAGAGGTGAAACAACGGTGAGGACTCGACAGCAAGAAATTACTGAAATAATGGAGCAAAAGAAAACCAACAGTTAGACTCCGATGGGCCCAACCATAGACAGAGCATCAGGTACCAACCAACATAAGCCTTTGCGCTGGAACCGTCATAGAATCTGAGGCCTGACCCACCGGCGTGCAATTAAAGAGGGAAGCAAAGTTGTCAACCGTGATTGGGTTAACTACCATGCATGCAGTCTGTCGTATAACACTTATGTTGTTCCCAATCGTTTTATATCGAAGAATGATTTTACGAAATTGGATGCTTAAGAAATTGCGGTTATATATTTTTCTGAATTTATATGCTAAGTCACCATAAAATTCGGGTTCCGATAGATCTTGTTGCAGAAGAGATTTAAGTCCAATATTGAATTTTGAATTTAAATCGAAATGACGTCTAAAAATTTTTGAAAAGGCTTTGCGTAGTTTATGGTACCGATAACCCTGATTAATAAGTTTAGCCGTTAACAATTTATTACGAGTGTTGGAGTCAGTTACATTACTACATACTCTGGCAAATCGAATCAATTGCTAAATGTGAACGCAATAGGATGGCGCACGAGGAACATCACCATCAAAGAAATGGGGAAAATATACAATCTCAAAATCAAAATCATCGCGTTTATCATAAATTTTGCAAGAAACAAACCCATCTACAATAGATAGATGTAAATCCAAAAACGGGACCTCTATATCAGAAGAATTTGTTTTATTTAACTAAAGGTCTGGGGGGGGGGGTGTAAATTTGACTGATCAAACCATCGAAATAGGTATTTTCAATATTTAATAAATCATCCAAATATCTAGAAGTGGAGCTAAAAGCTTCAATGATTTCAGACTGGTTTTCGGCAGAAATGGACATCATGAAGTCTCTCTCATAACAAAACAAAAACAGATCAGCCACAAGTGGTGCGCAATTAGTACCCATCGGAATTCCCACAACGTGTCTAAATAACTTAGTACCAAATCTTATGTAAATATTGTCAAGTAGAAAAGTTGAGAGCTTCACACACTTTCTGACATGACCATAAAGTATAATTTTTATGCTCTTCAGAAGTAAAAAAGGCATTTCCTAATATTACATGCATGATAGAGGGAGTCTTCCCTATGAAATGTCCCTTCAATTAAATCATTAAGTTTTTATAAGATTATGAGGAAGTGTAGTATAAATGTTGGAAAAATCATAAGTAGACACACTTGAAGCACAAAAACGCCTGGATTTCAATTTATTTAAAACTTCATTTGTATTTTTATAGACCAAAACTGATCTTTCGAAGACTTTTGTTGCAATATTTTATCACATACTTTTATGGCAGTAAAACATGAAGTTAATAATTTGAAGAGTTAAGTGGTGGTACAAGAGCTTGAATTTGCAATAAACCGTGCTTTGTATGGTCTTTTTTAAGTTTAGGTAACCAATTTAACGTAGGAAGCTTGTCTTGGCCTTCTGTAACACAGACAGCAAACTTGGTGGCTGAATGACAAATGTGGTCATCAACTAAAGCCCTCTCTACAGCTAAAGGCTGAAGATCATAGGCCTTAGTACCATAGGCCTCTGTGTTAACATAGTGAAGCCGTCAAACAACGACTGCATTGTTAGCGGCCTTATCAGCTGGAGCCAAAACAAACTTTCTATGAAATTCTTGAATACCTGGTTTAAGGTGACGTAAAGACGCCTTGGGTTTAGGATGTAATAAGTTTGTGTTTTGCGAATAAAAAGAAATGCGTTTGTTCAATAATTTCAGATTTCAGAAGCCTCTGAATGCGCTAATGGAAGAATTTCCTCACTCTGTACATATTTTATTCTTTTCCTGAAGTATCTATACTCATTTAATTTGTTTGGTTAATGGGGCCTTGAACAACTGGGCCTTGGTGTTTCGATTCTAAGCCATTTGGTTGAAATAAATTTTATTTAGAAAATTTCGCAATACAATAAATCAAACACACGTACGCTCAATAACCTATTGGGAAGGATAATAACTTCTACTACTGTACCCATATATAACAATGGAATCTTTCACCTTGTAAAGTAGAAGTAAAACAAAGATCAGGAATTGATACAATTAACTTACTCCACCCATAAAAGACAAGGGAAAGAAATACAAACATTAAGCGACCAGACAATAATGGATACCTAAACAAAGGAAGGCCATAAGGACAGTTACTTTCCCACAAAATGGCCATATGGCCATCCAAAATTAAAAGATACAAGTGATACACACAGTAAGTAACAAACAACAACATAAATAAATCGCCACAGAAGAGCCGCCTTGGAACGGTCAGTGGAAGATTTCCACTGGGGGCTTAAATCGATTTTACGTGGCCACAATCCTCGCACTTACTTCCGTCGCGATTTAGACAAATAATTTGTTCAGTCCGCATGAACGCCTCCTAACTCATCAGTGCAACATCTCCGTGAACACATCTCCGTGAACTCCGTGTAAGTTTGATATGCCCATTTTCATTTATAGGGGTGTCGGATTTGTTTAAAATAAGTTGTACAAAAATGTATGTTCTTTGAGAAAACAGTGTAGACTTGGATTGGATACCGCGTTTGCTGATACGGGTCTACACTGTGTATGCATACCTGTATATGCATATACAAAATATGTGGGTTAATAGCATGCAACGTATCCTCTGTGTGGTGCTTTATAACTACTTAATTATGCTGAATAAATAGAGATTATGAAAGATACAAACTGCAACTTAACAAAAGGGGTATGCTATGTTGAGAAAGGGAATACAGATATACCGCTTGGCCAGAATCATTGAATCATTAAAGGCAAGTTTAGTAGTTTACACGCAATATTCGTTCCGAAGCATTTAGTCTCTAATAAAATTATGTTCATGTATCAGTAAGCATGGCAAGAGAAGATGAATGCTTGAATTGAAAAGTGTGCATGAGACGGTATAACGAAATGACAATATTTCACTTTAATAAATCATGAAAGGTTGTCAGTGGAACCAGACGCATATTATAAAATATTTTGGAAAAATCAGTCATAAACACAGTGAAGTGATGATGAGTTTTTGTGACCGCTCGATGTCCGGCGCCCTTCATATGAAGTACATCGTCCGTCTGTAAACCATTTACTTAAAAGACATCTCTTGCTAAGGCGGTGAATGGATTTTGAAATAATTTTACAGGTATGTTCCGTGTGTAAGCCTGTTCTAAAATTGTTATCAGAGTTGAAATAGTAAAACATTAAAATTGCATCTCCTCCAAGGCCACTGGCCCGATTTCAAAATAATATCATAGAAACGTTTCTTGGAAAACCCTCTACCAACATTGCTAAAACAAAGGATATAGAAGTGAAGGCAATGATCAGGAATCATTTTGATTTACCCAAAGCTCCCATCAGAGACACCAAAGGGAAAGAAACACAAACATGAAACAACAGACCCTGATGGAAACATCAATAGCGGAAAGCCAAAAGGACAGTTACTTTCCCACAAAATGGCCAATTGGCTATCCAAACCAAAAAAATATAAGCGACACAAACACTCAAAGGCAAACCATAACAAAAAATAAACCGCGACAGAAGAACCGCCTTGGAACGGTCAGTGAAACAAATTCCACTTGGGGGCTTAAATCGATTTTACGTGGCCACAATCCTCGCCCTTACTGCCGTCGCGATTTAGACCAAATAATTTGTTCAGTCCGCATGTAGGCCAACTAACTCATCAATGCAACATCTCCGTGAACACAAAAAATCAAACAACCATAGAGATGAACCAACGTTGAGGACTCGACAGCAAAAAACCACTGAAATGCTGGAGCAAAAGAAAACCAACATTTAGACTCCAATGGGCTACGGTCTGTTAACAATTTACTCAAACGAAATATTCCCCTAAACCGGTGGCTGGATTTCAAAATAATTTCACAGACATGTTTATTGGGTAACCATCTACCTAAATTGCTGAAATGGTTCTGCTCCGCTAATTAAAATGGTCATCAGAGCTGAAAATAGAGAATCATTCAAACGGCATATTTCCCTTAGCCAATAACCCAGCTTCGATCAAAACTCTGGTTTCTATGGCAACCGTTAGCTTCCATTGAATTATAATGGTGAAAATCATTTCCGCTCAATAACTTGTTTATTTTTGATTGGATCTTCATCAAACTTACAGATAATCAGCACATACATAAAATCTCGGATGAGTTCGAATTTGGGCCAGATCGGATTTTTCACTTCAGAGTTACTTGCCCTTGAATTGTTAATTTTTGATCCAGTCTTCATCAAACTTACAGATAATCAGCACATCCATAAAATCTCGGTGAGTTCGAATTTGGGCAAGATTGGATTTTTTTACTTCAGAGTTACTTGCCCATGAACGCAAAAAGTTATGGTTTCCGCTCAACAACTTGTTTATTTTTTATCCAGTCTTCATCAAACTTACTGATAATCAGCACACCGATAAAATCTCGGATGAGTTCGAATTTGGCCCAGATGGGATGTTTCACTTCAGAGTTACTTGCCCTTGAACACAAAAAATGATGGTTTCTGCTCAATAACATGTTTATTTTTTATCCAGTCTTCATCAAACTTACAGATAATCAGCACATCCATAAAATCTTGGATGAGTTCGAACAGGGCCAGATCGGATGTTTCATTTCAGAGTTAATTGCCCTTGAACACTAAAAATTATGGTTTCCGCTGAATAACTTGTTTATTTTTATTCAGTCTTTATCAAACTTGCAGATGATCAGCGCATCGAAAATCTTGGATGAGTTCGAATTTTGGCCAGATCGAATTTTTCACTTCAGAGTTACTTGCCCTTGAACGCAAAAAAAAATAATGTTTTCCGCTCAATAACTTGTTTAGTTTTGATCCAGTCTTCATCAAACTTACAATAATTAGCACATGCATAAAATCTCAGATGAGATCGAATTTTGGCCAGCTTGAACTTTTCACTTCAGAGTTACTTGCCTTTGAATGCAAAATAAAAAAAATGTTTTCCGCTCAATAACGTGTTAGCTCACCTGAACAGAAGGCTCACAATGTGATCTTATGGTAAAGCAAGGCTCTGTTGTCCGTCTTCGTCCGTCGTTGTTTGTCGCCGTCGTCCACACTTTCAAACAAGAATATCTCTAAGAACAGACCGGTCCCGATAGCTCAGTTGGTAGAGTGTCCGCTCCGGGGAACGGGAGGTCTCGGGTTCGATCCCGGGCCGCGACATACCAAAGTCGTTAAAAATGGTACTAGCTGCTCCTCGTTTGGCACTCAGATTTACGGGGTACAGCTAGGACTGGTCGATCCAGTGTCAGGATAATGTGACTGGGTGTGGTATCATGTAATGTGTCTGGGACATGATACTTCAGTGAGGCAGCACTATAAACGTGAGCATTGAGCTCCCTGTCGCAACCAGGCACCGTCGTGATATGACTGAAAAATTGTTGAAAGCGACGTTAAACCCGAATTCACACACACACACACACATCTCTAAGAACAGTGGGTCAATCCTGTTCAATTTTCATGTGCACCATTGTTGGTGTGGGGGATCGGCTGCATAATGTTTTTGGGCAGATTTCATCAAAACTTTGCTTTCCATGGTAACAGTTGGCTTCCCTTGAGTTATAAAGGTGAAATGGCCACCTACTTTGACGTTTGCGCCGGTTACTTTTTTGGCTATGAAACTATTTTTTTTTTTTCATGATTCAGTTCGATTTTATCCCTTTCGGGTATTTCATTTCAACCGAGTAAATTTCCGGTCGATTCGAGATTCAAGTTTCGGCCTTAATCAATTTGTACATTTTTTGGTATATCAAAACTGAAGGTCCTACGGTGATTACAAGCATTTCCCATTGTAATAATAATAATCGACCTTATTTATAGAGGGTAACACATTTAGTACTAATCTTCCATGTGGCCCTCTTTTCCTGGATAGGAAACAGTACTAAGCAATGTGGATAAAGTTTCTTGCTCGAGGAAACAACACTTGGCACTTGCGAGGATCGAACCGGCTACCTCTCGATCTCAAATCCGATGCTTTACCACTGCACCACAGCGCTTGTAACTCTATTGGACCTTGTGGTTTCCATGTCAACCAAAGTTTTCAATAAATTTTGATTAAAAGCTTTTTTTATGCCCTATGCCCCCAAGAGAATCTTTGATTCGGTTGGGGGGGGGGGGGGGGCATATAGTATCTGTCCTGTCTGTCTGTTTGTTTGTCTGTCTGACCGTTACAAAAACGTTAACCTTGATCATGACTTCAAAAGTATTTGACCTAGCCCCATGAAACATCACACACTTATTCACCATCACAAAGGCTACAATCTAACCAAGTGCCATAAATATGTTTTCATTTTTGGCAGAATTATCTCCCCTTGAAATTTTGCAAAAAAAAAAAAACCTCAGAAATTGGCTCTCACAGGGGGGCATTGGTCACCTATAGTGACAGCTCTTGTTTCAGCTACAGATTAGAAATGATTGCAATCAGCCTTCAGGCTGCAGAAATATAAACGGTCAAACGTGCTGTCAGACATGAAAGGGTGGACCTTGCCACTTTTCAAGCATATCCTAGCTTTCATTCTGAGCTTACTTATATGCTAGGTTTATAAAGATCTGATGAAAACTAAACAACCTGTGGTGATGACAAGGGCCAATATAGGCATTTTCAGGTTGGATCGAAACTAATTAACTTGGTCAAATTTCCGCCTCCGCCCACCAGGGCTTGGAGAAATAGATAGGGCTGCACGATGCTTCCACGCAGAGCTGAGACCTAACGAACATGAGTACTGGTAATCCGCTTAGAACGTCTAAGCCTGCCCAGGAAAATTGCTGCGAGTCGGCCCGTGCATGCTTATAAACCCTATTGGTTTCATTGGGCGGCAGGGATTGAGATGTGATTTCATCTCAATGTCGGGTAAAAGTCCCACAAAATTGGAAGCAACGTCTCCAAAATGACCTAAATAGTATAAACCTCAAATCAAACAAACAAAATTGGTCAAATCATACTTGAATATAGAAGTATAGGCAATGAGACTGCATTTTTGGTTCAAGTTTCATGAAACTTGTCAAGAATGTTTACCTTTATAAAATCTTGAATATGTTTGAATATGGGTCATGTAGGATCAAAAACAAGGTGATGAATAGACTCAGGTGAGCGATAAGGACCATCATGGTCCTCTTCTTGTGTTCTCGGAGATGTTGCACTGATGAGTTAGGAGGCCTGCATGTGGACTCAGCAAATTATTTGTCTAAATCGCGACGGAAGTAAGGGCGAGGATTGTGGCCACATAAAATCGTGACTTTAGAGTGTGTGTGTCGCTCATATTTTGTTTTGGATAGGCAATTGGCCATTTTGTGGGAAAGTAGCTTTTCGCTGTTGATGTTAAGGAACGGGCTTAACTGGCAATAGCGGTTTTACGCTGAAATGGCTATTGCCAGTTGGCTTGCCCGATTATTACTTTTACGAAGAGGTATAAATTAGTATTTTTATTCCTTCTCTAAAACATAGACTGTTGTTCCTGTTGTTACGAGTGTCTGTTTTCGGCATAAATGAGAATATCACAATAATGCATATTTTAAGCCGGAAGTGAAAAAAAAGAAAGAAAGTTCAAAGTTACACAAGAGTCATTTTTGACCTGAAGAGCTATATGAAATTGCAAAGAAAGTAAACAAAATCGATGAGGCAGTTCCAGTACCCGTATTCTATGTTTTAACAACTTTATCAGTTTCACCAGAAAATAACTGTTCTTTCAGCCATTCATCACGACAACATGCCTATATAATTTTGACCAAATTAAATCCTACTTTAATATAGTAAATACATAAATCTTTATAAGAATTGAAGTTGGAAAGATGCGACCAGAATTGGGACGAACCGTCGACCCCTTGCTTTGCTTACAAGGGAAGTATTCTACCGACTGAGCTATCCGGGCGCTGATAACATTTCTCCAACTTTGAAGTTTTATAAATTTAGTAGATAAACAGCACTATTAATGAAAGTGCGGGGGGCCTTTTTACAGGCGCCACAACTGCACTTAAAACCGGCTGTTCCAAATAAATGATAAATCTTTAAAACTGGGGTTTACAGGGGTATACTTTATTTTTCTTATTTCTGCTAAAACATAGATTGTGGATACTCGTTAGTTCCTAGAATCTATGTTTGGGGCAGAAATATGAAAAATATCGGAATTTTATCTGAAATTTTTCACTATTTTGTGTGTGTGTTGGGGGGGGGGGGGGCTGAACATTTTCCACTTTATTTGAATAGGCGTGTTTTGGTAATGAATATTCCATTGCATTGAATAGATGTCTTTTAATAATGTTTAGTTTTAACGAGTAGCAAATAATAGAAACATATAGAGAGTTCTTAATTTATTTGCACACATGTAGAACTACATCAGACAGCTGAACTCTGCAAGCTGCATTTTTGGTAGGATATATATTACAGTATTAGATGGATATATGTCACTTGTCAGAAACAACCACAATTTACCATATGTGCATAATCATTCAGATCATTAATTTATTTTATATTCGGCGTTTCATTTTATTTCATGGTAAATGGCAATAAGATATTTTTTATTTAACTGGCAATATCGATTTTACGTTCAAATGGCTATTACCAGTTAACTGGCAATAGCACTTTTAACGTAAAACCGCTGTTGCCAGTTAACTGGCAATAGCAATTTTAATGTAAAACCGATATTGCCAATTAAATGTCAATAGCCACTTCGAATAATTAATTGTTGATCTAGAAAGAATGACAAACTTTTATCAAACACATCTTCATTTTCCCCAGTTGTATGCAACAAGCCTGTTGGCCAATCGTGACTGGTTTAAATTACATGTTTACATGTCGACAAGAAACCGTTTCATGTGCCTTCAAAAATAGGACGAAGTTCTTAGAAGAAACATTTTTTCTTTAAAATGACGAATGAAGAATAGAAGTGAAGGCAATGATCAGAAATCGATACAATTTGATTGTTTGTTTGTTTGTTTGATTTGAGGTTTAACGTCCCCGTCAACACTGTAAAGGTCATTTTGGAGACGTTGCTTCCAATTTTGTGGGATTTTTTCCCGACATTGAGATGAAATGACATCTCAAGCCCTGTCGCCCAATGAAACCAATAGGGTTTATTAGCATGGACGGTCCGCCTCGCACCGCGGTTCCTGGACAGGCTTAGATCCTCTAAGCGGTTTACCAGTACTAGAGTGCGGGCCGGATTCAGCTCTGCGTGGAAGCATCGTGCAGCCCGAATCGATACAATTAACCCACACCTCCCACCAGAGACACCAAATGTAAACCTGCCATTTTTCGGCAGTTTCTTTTTCAGTTTGTTTTTTTTCTGTTCACAAAGCCTCAAAAGGGAAAAGCACTGCAGAAAAATATTTTGGAAATGTATACCCATCTCTAGAATATCATTCTTCTAATGAGTAAAACCAATGTAAACATAGTGTCAACATGCGAAAAAGTTCAAACACCACTGAATGAAATATATGTATTTTTTTTTTTTTTGATAGAATTAAGTCCATTTGAAAACTATGGACAGACTCTTTTTCAGTTTGTACAAGTGGCAACGGCAAAAAATATATAAAACGGGCCTCCGTGGCCTAGTGGATTAGAGTGCTGATTTTTAATCATTAGACCTCTCACCGCTGTGGTTGGAGCCTGGCTCGCGTTACATGTGACACGCAACGGAAGGACAGGTGGTTTTTCTCCGGGTACTCCGGTTTTCGCCCACCTCTGATTAACGAAGTGAAATAATCTTGAAAGAGCCGTAAAACCAAAAAGGGCACACGCAAAATAAAACAGATTGTACGCACATCAATTAAAAGTCTAGAAAAAGTGCACTCCATATAATATAACTTCTTAAAATGGAGCTGGGAAGGACATGAAAGGACTTGATCTCTATTAGAACAAGATAGAAGTGAAGGCAGTGATCAGGACTCAATACAGTTACTTCACACACAGAAGGGAAATCTTTTATTATATTTTTCCAGATCGGATATATGAAATGTTGAAGAAGGAGACACCAAAACAGACCGAGGAAGAGGTCACACTTCGGGTTTACACCACAGCTGATAATGTAGACAATGTCAAGAGACAGCTTAATGAATTGTGCACTAAATGTAAACCATAAAACATTCATTTTGAGCATCAGATTGTTCCTGGTCAAATATTTTAAATAAGGCGAGTACTGTGGCTCAAACGCCGATATACTTTTTCTGTCTTCTGTAGCCTTGGTTTGTTGAAAATGGAAGTTCACAATGAATAATAAAAGACATTCTCGGAAAAGCATAAGGATTTGAATGCTGAATCATCATGAAAACACGTCTATATAAATCTGACACCCTTGAATCCCACTTTTATATAGTAAAACTGGGATTTAAAGGGAAAAACCTGCTCTAAAGTATAGATTGTGTGTACTGGGCGGTTCCAACGGGTACCCACAATCTATATTTTGAGCAAAAATAAGAAATATCGAGGCGGTTCTAACGCGGTCCCCACAAACTATATTTAGAGTAGAAATAAGAAACATATCACAAAATATATCACAATTTTTTATCGTATTTTTTCGGCGGTAAAGTTTTCAATGCATTTTGTATAGGTGTGGTTTCGTATTGTCATAATAGAAAAATAGGTACTCGGGGAAAAGCCAGGGTCATCGCAAACAGCCAATTTAACCCATTTAGTACCAGAACCACCCCCCCCCCCCCACCCAAAAAGGGTACCCTGGCAAACAGTGCATTTAGTACCAGAACCACCCCCCCCCCCACCCCAAAAAGGGTACCCTGGCAAACAGTGCAGGCCCAGATCAGACGCCGCAGAAAGCGGCGTCTGATTAGGGCCTCCACTGTTTGCTAAAAGTTCAGCCATTTTCCAAATAAATTTTGAAGAAAACACAACCTGACACCCCTAAATTTTGAAATGGACTCCTGCTATATATAAGGAGGAAGATTCCATTTGGTACTAAAAGGGTTAAGGCACCTAAAGAAGAAAAAAAGTTGGTGACATGAAGGACACAAAATCAAGCAAAGCATTAACAACACTGTTGAGTCGATTGTCTGAGTAAGGCTCGAAAAATGGTCCCGACCGGAGACTTAGACTGTTTCGTTTAATCTTCAAAGTCCCGTGATGTTAGCAAACAGTTTAGACTCGGATTGGACACTGCGTTTAGATGAGGCGGTTCTTACAAGCTCCCAGAACCTATATTTTCAGTTAAAGTACAAAAATAAAATATCACAATTTTTAACAGAAACCTGACCGTTTTTGAGATATGAAAGAATGCACTATTCCACACGGATGTTATCGAAATAGTATGATTATCATACGATGTCATTGATAAGCAGTGGATAACGTCGTATAATAAAAATCGTATGACCACACCTGTAATAACACTTTGGCAGGATTAAGTAACGTCATGACGACGTCCATGTCAACTATGCATTCTTTTATGGAAAATTTGTCAAAGTTAAAGGCCACATGATAAACAGAATCTTACACTCGTGGGCATTTCATGTGAAATTTATGAAACTCGCCGAAGTCTCGTTTCATAAATATGATATGAAATGACCACTCGTGTGAGATCCTCTATATATTCAACCCATTCCTCAGTTCCAATGCAGATTCATTTAAGAAATGAAATTTATTTTTCTGCAGTTCATGGAAATATGAACGCAGTGGGTCGCGTGCAAAGTAAATGAACCCCGGAGGGGTTCATGTAAACTTTTCTTAGCGACCCACTGTCGTTCATACTTCCATGAAAAGCAGAAAAATTAAGTTTATTTTTTATATTTACATTATTTGCCCCTCATCACTGGGGGAAAACATGCTTGTAGGGCAAACTTTTAAAGCTAAAAAACATTTACACGCTGTGTTTCTACAAACAGCGGAGCAGCGTTGACGTCATCAACCCCCGTAGAGAACAATTGTTTAGAATGACGTCATTTAACGTCACTGAAAATCATGTGATTCGATGCGTTCATGGAAGTATGAACGCAATTGTTTTCTATAGGTTTACATTAGACTTTACACTGGAAATGTAAATATTAAAAATTACAATGATGTGGTTGGTCCGTGTGGAGGAATACCAACACAACGGTAAGTCAGCAACCTACAGAGAAAAACAACTACGCTTGAATCATCTTAGCCTGCCCAGGCAAAGCGGTGCGAGTCGGTCCGTCCCTGCTTATAAACCCTATTGGTTTCATTGGGCGACAGGGCTTGAGCTGTCATTTCATCTCAGTGTCGGGTAAAAGTCCCACAAAATTGGAAGCAACGTCTCCAAAATGACCTTTACAGTGTTGACGGGGACGTTAAACCTCAAAGCAAACAAACAAAACGCTTGAGTCAGGATTATCCGTTTATCCGTTTCCTGAGGAATAAACTACTTAAGCCACACCCATCATTGGCAATAAGCCAATCAAATTACTTGTTATAATGTACTCGTTCATTTCATAAACTGCATGACAAACAGTGTAGAGCAGACGCCATCTGATCTGAATCTGTACTGTTTCTATAGAGGTTGTTGTGTTCAGCAGGATAATGGATAAAAAACAATGGATAATGGATGAACAACAATCTGACATTTGAGAAGAACATCACGTGAACATGTCTGTGAAATGAACACCCCCTAAACCCCGCTTTATATAGAAAAAAACTGGGGTTTACAGGGGTATACGTTATTTTCTTTTTTCTGCTCCAAGACATAGGTTGTGGGTACTGAGGCGGTTCTAACGAGCACCCACAACCTACGTTTGCAGCATAAATAAAAAAAATATGACGAATTTTCATCAAAAAAGAAGCCATTTTGGAGATATTAAAAAATGCACTATGTCGCACAGGTGTGTTGTCGTAATGAAAACGACCTGTTAGATCACGGAAGTACAAACTCGTGACAAAACTTCAGACTCCTTTCCACTGAGTGAGTGAGTGTTTGAGTTTTACGTCCCACCAACAGCTAAGGTCATAAGGAGACGGCTCCTCGGTTTAAAGACTCCTCCGAAAGTCTGAAGAAGCACGGGATCGATCCTGCGACCCCTGGTTTACAAGGCGAGTAGCACACCCACCTACACCACGGAGGCTTCTTCCATTCCACTTAAAGAATTGAGAATGGGATCATGTGTTAAGTCATTTGCACTAAATTATTTACGTTCATGAATCTCATAGTTTGATTTAATTTATATAAGACAATATAGAAATTTAAACTGTTGTAGTAGTATAGGCAGCTCTTTAGCGCCAATGACGTCACAAGATGGTCGACAAGATGGCCACCATTTTGACCCTCGATGACCTCGCGGGGGTCGCTCTCAATGCGGGGGTTTGAGACCAAGATGGCCGCCAGTTCCGACCCCCGCGCGTGGGGTCGCCGGATGACCTTTGCGGAGAGGGGTGATGCGTTTAGTAGAAACGCCCTAGACCACGGGAAGGTAGCGTCACGTCCTAGGGCACGGGGGTCATCTATATACAGGCTTATCTACAGGGTGGATGGGGGATCCTATTCTACCGAATGGTGACGATCGAACATGCACAGATCGGGCTTGATCAATCCGTAGAATTTCTAAAGGAAGTCGGATGACCTTGCGGGGGTCGTCTTTGTAGGCCAAGATGGCCGCCTGTATTTCCTGTTCGTAAAATGTACCTTCGATACGTTCATTGTCCCAGTCACCTAGAGCGTATATAGGCTTTATTCTGTGTCTTCCAATTTTGAACCACAGTTTTATACAGCGTCTCGGGACCCGTAAAGCTCCCTGGGTGGTTCTCATTAAAGTAGATAGAAGGTAACCAAAGACTCGTACTTCAGGGGCCAACGTACCAGTACGTGTACTTCCTATCCACCCATATTCCGCGAAGGCGTCCACTTCGATCCGAACAGGATAGGAGCGGTGAATAACTTTAACTTTATAACGGTAGGGGTCTTTAAACTGCACAGGAGATGACTGTATCTGCACAGGAGACCTCCAGTTAACGTCCCGATCCGAAGGACGGTGCACTTTTTTGGCTTTCATCCCCCACGCAAATGATGCCAATGGAGCGTGTTCGGACATCGAAATAATCACCGCCTCAGACATACATACATACTAACAGTACCGGAGATCTACGTTATCGTGTATAAGGCGCGCTACGAAAAAAAAATCAAACTACTAACAGTACCGGGAATCAACTTATCCTGTATAAAGCGTGCTACGAAGTGTGTGTGTGTGAATTCGGGTTTAACGTCGCTTTCAACAATTTTTCAGTCATATCACGACGGTGTCTGGTTGCGACAGGGAGCTCAATGCTCACGTTTATAGTGCTGCCTCACTGAAGTATCATGTCCCAGACACATTACATGATACCACACCCAGTCATTATCCTGACACTGGATCGACCAGTCCTAGCTTTACCCCGTAAATCTGAGTGCCAAGCGAGGAGCAGCTAGTACCATTTTTAACGACTTTGGTATGTCGCGGCCCGGGATCGAACCCGAGACCTCCCGTTCTCCGGAGCGGACACTCTACCAACTGAGCTATCGGGGCCGGTAGCGTGCTACGAAGAAAAATCAATGTAATGGCAGTACCGAGAATCTACCTTATCGCGCATAAGGCTTGCTACGAAGAAAAATCAAAGTAATAGCAGTGCCGAGAATCCACCTTATTGTGCATAAGGCTTGCAACGAAAAAAAATCAAAGTACTAACGCTACCTTTAATATTGCGAAAGGAATCAAAGTACTAAAAGTACCTCAAATACTGCGAAAAAAATCAAAGTACTAAAAGTGCCTCATGCGAAAAAAATCAAAGTACTAACGGTACCTTAATTCACAATTTAAGACAGATTACATACATACATACATACGTATAAATCTATATGCCATTTAGGCTTTAAATGGGTCTCAGTGCGCTGGAAGTATCGATCATAAATGGTCTAGCCCACAATGGAATCTTCTGCCTAAAATTATGGAGTGCTCCAATAAAAGCGGTGCTAAGTTAACGATAAGCTTTGCGAGATTAATGAGGTCAAGACCTCAATCGAACGCCGCGTCTGATCAGGGCCCCGCACTGTTTGCAAATGTGCCCGAAAAGGGGCACTAGGCATATGCGGAAACGTGTATTGAAATTGATAAAATATTTGTTATAATACATAAAGGTCATCATCAAACGGCGTTTAAAGGAACTGACCTAACCCCATTTCAGCCGAATGAGTTCTCCGGTCTTAGACGAGTGCAGACAATTCAAAGTGCGAAATGGGCGAATGTTTTTCTCATTAATTTCTATGCCGGCCTCGGTGGCTCAGTCGGATGCGCGTCTGACTGGTGATCAGGAGGTCGCGGGTTCGACTCCCGCCGGGGTCGGCAACATTCTTTCGTGGAGATTGATCATGAAATCTTTTCTACGGTCATTCTCTCCCTTCCGCTGATTCAAGAAGGGCAGTTGTCAGTTTCTGGCGAAAGAATGTGCACTGTACTGGTTAACCGCTTACGTATAAGCCTGCCCAGGAAAGTGTTGATAGGTAAACTGACCGGCTCAAAAATGACCTAAATAGTGTTGACTGGGCCGTTAAACTCCAATACAAACAAAAACAAATCATTAATTTCTATACCTTTTCGTCCAGTACATTAAGCTATGTACGATACGCCTTTCTGGAGTATTTCATAACCAGTTGTAAAGCTGTAAGGTTGGATTTGAAGGTTAACGTCTCCGTCAACACTGTAAATGACATCTCAAGCCCTGTTGCCCAATGAAAACCATGTTTAGAAACGTGAACGGTCCGACTCGTGTGCACCGTTTTGCCTTGGCAGGCTTAGATCCTAACCCAGTATGCGGACGGATTCAGCGTGGAAGCATCGTGCAACTCCATCTATTTCTTCAAGCCCCGATGAGCGGCGGGGGGGGGGGGGGGGGGCGGCTCAAGTTTTAGATAGAAATGATGATGAACATCATAAAATCAAAGCAGAGCGTTTATTTACCTGGGTAAGTACCGAAAAACCATTAATGCGCGATAGGATGTAACATTTTTATGACGACTAACCAAAGTCCATTAAAGCCGAATGAGTTCTTCCGTCTTAGACGAGTGAAGACAATTCAAAGTGCGAAATAGGGCGAATGTTTTGTCATTAATTTTCAAAATATATTAACCCATCTACAACAGAGAGAATTTTCCGTCTTGCTGGAGTAATTAGACAATGTCGATGTATATGAAATAAAGTAGTCGAAGTTAGAAAAACCAGTGTATAAAAGGCTTGAAATGGTGTCGAATTTAATGTGTCAGCGGGGATGTTTTTCTCATTATAAATGGTCTAACCCATATACGATAATGGAATCTTTTCCGCTTATTAAGTACGGAGTGTTCCATTTTCCGACAGTTAGTGGTGAAGACCTAGATCGTTCTGAAAGGTCATTTAAGGTCAGCCGACATATTAAACGAAGAGTTTAGCCATTTTTCAATCATTTAGGACGAGGCAGCAAAGAGAGTAGGCTAAATACTGGATACCCGTATTTTTATTGTCGTCTGCTAAATATTTTCGCATTTTATTTAATCAAAAGAAGAAGGGCTCGAGCTTCACCGCTCCTATCCTGTTCGGATCGAAGTGGACGCCTTCGCGGAATATGGGTGGATAGGAAGTACACGTACTGGTACGTTGGCCCCTGAAGTACGAGTCTTTGGTTACCTTCTATCTACTTTAATGAGAACCACCCAGGGAGCTATACGGGTCCCGAGACGCTGTATAAAACTGTGGTTCAAAATTGGAAGACACAGAATAAAGCCTATATACGCTCTAGGTGACTGGGACAATGAACGTATCGAAGGTACATTTTACGAACAGGAAATACAGGCGGCCATCTTGGCCTACAAAGACGACCCCCGCAAGGTCATCCGACTTCCTTTAGAAATTCTACGGATTGATCAAGCCCGATCTGTGCATGTTCGATCGTCACCATTCGGTAGAATAGGATCCCCCATCCACCCTGTAGATAAGCCTGTATATAGATGACCCCCGTGCCCTAGGACGTGACGCTACCTTCCCGTGGTCTAGGGCGTTTCTACTAAACGCATCACCCCCTCTCCGCAAAGGTCATCCGGCGACCCCCCGCGCGAGGGTCGGAACTGGCGGCCATCTTGGTCTCAAACCCCCGCATTGAGAGCGACCCCCGCGAGGTCATCGAGGATCAAAATGGTGGCCATCTTGTCGACCATCTTGTGACGTCATGGCGCTAAAGAGCTGCCTATACTACTTGCCAGGAGCAAGAAAGTTGACTTAGAGAACCTAACATAAATTGTCATTTCATATTAATTCACGGAACTCAATTTTACGAGTTTCATATAATTCATATAAGTTGAACATGAGTATAATATGACTATTTGCATGTCGGACCATTTGGCATTGTTTCATGGTTGTATGGCATTACTATGACTTGTAACGTTGTCAGTCACGCCAAAGAATGACAGCGAAACTACAGTAAAACATGTTATAGTGGCCACCTCTATTAAGCAAGCTACCTGTCTTAAGCAAGCACATTCAATTCCCAGAAATGGCAAATACATTAACCCTTGTCTTGCTGTTCACGACAACCTCTATCTTTGCAAACAGTCTAGATCCAGATCAGATGGCTTCTGAAGAAGCCATCTGATCATGATCTACACTGTTTGGTATTCATTTTATGAATCTGTAGCAATAAGTTACACCAAGTAATTTGATTGATTGATAGACAGAAATGGGTGTGGCTTAAATGAATATTCAGCTAGATAAGGGTTAAAATTTACCTGTATTAAGCAAGCACATTTTGATTATCCCTTAGGTGCTTACAGGTTATACTGTATAAAGCAATTGGT
This sequence comes from Lucinisca nassula, assembly GCA_963580285.1. Lineage (NCBI taxonomy): Eukaryota > Metazoa > Mollusca > Bivalvia > Lucinida > Lucinidae > Lucinisca > Lucinisca nassula. Next base: position 43,125,382 of record OY757010.1, on the reverse strand, counting down.
TATTCATGTTCTTCACATGAGAAGCCTCCGTGGTGTAGGTGGTTACGCTACTCGCCTTGTAAACCAGGGATCGCAGGATCGATCCCGGGCTTCTCCAGACTTTCGGATGAGTCTTTAAACCGAGGTCCCGTCTCCGTATGACCTTAGCTGTTGGTGGGACGTAAAACTCAAAAACTCACACTCACTCATGTTCTTCACCAGTTCAGAACTAAAACTTGTCAAGCGTTTGGAGAATGCAATCCTAGTCGACATGCCATGTTCACTTCCTAATCATGTCAAGTCAGTGTAATGAAAATGCCACGTCATATAGAGAAATAATGGGCGTTTCATCGGTATATTTTATTTCCCTAATGTTTGCTGAAAGAACACATACTGTGGGTACTTAGTAAGGCTTAAACCATTTAGTACCAGAAATCCCAAAACGGGTACGCTGGCAAAACAGTGCAGGCCCAGATCAGACTCCACAGAGGGCCTCCACTGTTTGCTTAAAGTTCAGTCATTTTCCTAATCAATTTTGAAGAAAACACAACCTGACACCCCTAAATTTTGAAATGGGCTCCTGCTATGATATAAAGAGGAAGATTCCATTTGGTACAAAAAGGGTTATTGCAGCAGCGACATTCTATGTTTGCAGCAAAAACTAGAAAATATTGCAAACAATCTGTTAACTGCTCCAGCATGCACAATATGTTATACTGTTGTGCTATTACTGTTCAAACTTTAGTAACTATTGCATATGCAAAAGCTTCTTGCCATTTTTCAGCAAAAATAGCAGCATATTTGCTGCATTATATTGTCAAAGTTTTCACGCTACGTTAGAACTATGGAAATTCAGTGTCCCACATGGGTGGATTATCCTAGTGTATGGACAGTCTTATAGCATTTTTGAATTACCATTCGGCTTGATGTTGTTCCAGTTTGTGTATTATCCTTATTACTGTTGTTTTGTGTTGAGTTGTTCTTTTCCTTTCTTTTCATTCAGATTATTTTATTTTCCCGCGAATCACCTACTCTTCCACCATGTAAAAATGTTGGAGCGATTAAGGGGAATTTGAACACCTTCAGGGGAGGCAACTCCTGCAAAAGTATTTTTGTCTCCCATGTCAATAGGGGTCAACTCTTAAAGGAAAGAATTTGCTCCTGAGGAGCAAATTCTTTCCTTTAAGAGTAGACCCCTTTTTCAGTGGGACAGGGCTTACAGAAAAGCGATCAGGAAGTCCCGAAAGTTGTCTCCATTTGAAAAATGGCGGGAAAATCTGCCAGGTGTTCCCATTCCCATTAATACCTTTGAAAACCTCACTCTGTATTTACAAGGGTATTCTTAAACAAAACGTGTTTTCATTGTCAGAAAGCTGTAGGACAATTTCGTTGGATAAAAAGTCATTTTCAAGACATGAAAGCTAGCCTTATCAAACTTAATGCTTTTGTTTGTTTGAGTTGATGTTTTACGTCCCAGTCAACATTTTTGGGTCATTTTGGAGACGTCGCTTCCGATTTTGTGAGTTTTTTTACCCAACATTAAAATGAAATGACATCCCAAGCACAACCAACCCATAGAAAAAGCAAGGGTTTAAGGAATGGTCCGACGGGCATCACTTTTCCTGGGCAGGCTTCGACCTAAGCGGTTTACCAGTTCTCAAGTTCGGTCGGTTTCGCCTCTGCGCGGAAGCACTATGCAGGCCAATCTATTTAGTCAAGCCCCGATCGGAATATAAACGTAAATTACGTGCTTTTAAAAGAAACAATACCAGGTTGAAGTGACTGTCCATAATATTATTGAATCATGGACGCCACTCAATGCTTGCTTTTCTAAGTTCATTACACATATCTGTATTACGGATTTTGGACACCGAGGCGAATAAATTCTACGATAGTTCTAATCAGTTATACGATGCTGCTCTTTTAACTAGAGGTTATGCTCAGCATGCTCTTCGTCCTTTCATCGATTCTGAAATTAATCACAAACGTCATCACATCAAAATATCCTTTAATAAGGGTTTGGATTTTATAGATCTACCTACATGTATAGGGAAGAGCATTAAGGCCGGGTACACTTTTAATTCTTTTCATAGTAACTCGAACTTTCGATTTAATACTTCGAACTTTCGACTTTGTATCTCGAAATTCCGATTTATTAACTCAAAATTTCGACTTAGTATCTTGAAATTTCGAACATAATTCGAAACTTCGACTTATTATCTCGCAATTTAGACTTACTAACTCGTAGTTTTGTCTTAAATCAAAATTTCGACTTACTAACTCGAAATTTCGACTTAGTGTCTCGGAATTTAGACTTATTATCTCAAAATTTCGAGTCATTATCTCGAAATTTAAACTTAATAACTCGAAATTTCGACATAGTGTCTCGGAATTTGGACTTATTAGCTCAAAATTTCGATTTATGATCTCAAAAAAATCGACATAATAACTCGAATTTTCGACTTAGTATCTCGAAATTTCGAAATAATAACTCGAAGCTGGCTCTGTGATCTGCGATCTGCATTCAACTCTGAATTGGGATTAGCCATAACAGGCGTCTTGTTATCTTCAATTCTGAGTTGAAAGTATACCTCAGATCTCAGAGCATAAAACAGACGTCGGTTTAAATATGAAGTTAGCATAATTTTTGCATGTTTAGTGCCAGAAGTTATGCCTCATTTTAAGAACTAACCATTTGCCACTAGACATGTGTGCTAGACCCTGCCGTTCTGTGGCAGCATCGACCTATCTCCAACGTAACGGAATTGACACATTGGCTTGGTCAGTTAGATGCCCGGATTTGAATCCCCTGTAACATGTTTGGGAGATTCTTGGGCGTCGGATACAGGACATGGACCCCCCCACACACACACACACACACACACACACACGTCGCACGTGGCAAGAGCTGACCATTCATCAAATTCGAGGTCTGGACGTTGGGATGAAACGTAGGATCTGGGAATCTGCTGCTCTATTCTTAAAGACACAAGTGACCGTTTATTGAAAAATTCAGTTTTGAGATAAGATACATTTAGCGTATTCTGACTGTCACACAGGTAGGGGGCCAAGAGAGAGCAATCAATTACCTAGAGAAAATTCACATTTATTCATTTGCTTGTTTGAGTAAAAATAAAAAAATAATGTTTACCCCCTCTAAATCCCAGTTTTACTGTACAATATTATTAAATTGTGAGTACTCGTTAGAACAGCCTCTGCGAGGGGCTTCTAACAAGGACCCACAATATATATTTTTGAGTAGAAATAAGAAAAATAATGTATACCTTTCTAAATCCCAGTTTTACTGTACAATATATTTTGACATTGCGGATTCTTGTTAGAACCGCCTCTGTGAGGTGGTTCTAACGAGGTCCCAAAATATATGTTTTTAGTAGAAAAAAGAAAAATAATGCACAATCATTTAGGCCCCTGTTTTACTGAATAAAAATGTGTGTGTGTGGGGGGGGGGGGGGGGTCTCTTTTCTGATATGATTGTGTCTAAAAACAAGAAACACTTTATAGTTGCATCTTGACTGAAACTATATAAAATGCTATATTATGTTTTAGACATTGTATGATTTGTATAACATACTTTCAAACATAATGAATAAATTAGTAAATAAATAAATGTTAATTGATTGATTTAATCTTGAATTAATCAGTTCATTTAGTTTACTTCTTTTCATGTTTGAGTTAATGAAACAATGAATGTCATTGTTTTCCTTTACTTTTTTTTTAAATAAAAAAAGAAGTAATTTAAAACAACAGTTTGTTGGAAACAATCTCAATAAAGAAAAATTGTAATATTTTTATCCCCACGCTTTAAAAAAAAACGCGTTCGGGGATATTGTGAACGCCTCCGTCCGTCTGTCCGCCCGTCCGTCCGTCCGTCCGTCAAGCTATCGCCTCCTTAACCACTGGTCGGAATGTAACCAAATTTGGTACACAGCTTCTTTACATGATGAGGGCGTGCAACGTCACATTTATTTTTGGCCCCGCCCCCAGTGGCCTTGTGGAGGGGGTAAAAAGGTCAAATATCAATTAAATTCAATTTCAAAGTCAATTTTATAGATTTTGAAACCAAACTTTGCATAAGTAATGCTTAATGATACATGTAACATATATTGAACGGGATTTTGGCTGCGACCCCTGGGTCATGCCCAAGGAGTCAGACTTGGGGGGGGGGGGGGGGTCAGGGGGTCAGAATTCAAATTTTACCGAATATAGTCATATGGAATATCAAATTGAAGGGGGGTCATTAGTAGAATACAATACAAGTAAAATTTTGACCCTTGGGTCAGATTGGGGCCCTGGGGAGGGCTCAAAGGGTCAAAATTTAAGTTTTTTTGGAACATAGTCATGTGGCATATCAAATTGAAGGGCATGATTAGTATAATATAATACAGGTAATATTTTGACCCTGGGGTCAAATAAGGGCCCAGGTTGAGGGGTTTTGGTACTTTGCCCCTCTGTAGAAAGCATGGGGATTTGCACTGGCGCGCCATCGACAGTATTTTAGTTCTTATTTCTGCTCAAAATATAGATTGTGGGCACTCGTTAGAAACGCCTCATCGAGGCGGTTCTAGCGAGTACCCACTATCTAAATTTTAAAGCAGAAATAAGAAAAATAAGGTATACCCCAGTTTTACTATATAAAAGTTGGGTTCAAGGGGGTCACAATTATATAAGCGTGTTTGTGTGATGTATATGCGTATCACCTGAATTTTGAATGAGTTGTAAGAATAAAGTTCTCCCGAACAGAATGAGCATCCGAGAGACCATTTAAGTATTTTTCTTTCGCAGATCTTAGCGCATTCTCCCTCATAGTTTCATAATCACCTTTGTGGTATGAATAAAAAAAATTGCGAGTTTCTTTGCCGGTGGAATGTAGATTTTTAAAGATCCTGAAACAATGTCGTGATCGCTAAGTTTGTCTGGAGAATAAATATCTTCAAACTGGCCTTGTAAAGAGATGAGAATCATGTCTGAAGCATTCTTAGCTAATCATCTGTTCAAAGTCATGATAATGTCATAATGTCCTTCAGTTTGACTCAGCATTATACCTGATTTGCTGGGCCTGTCAAGCCGAACGGTTTCTTTAAAGTTGAAGTCATCTGGGGCACGGGCTGATGGAAGTTTTACGACGTTATGCTGGGACTTAGTGCGATCAAGCTGGTCTCGAATCAATTGGAAGTCTTCTATTTTGCCACTTGGTTATTGATACCATGCAGCGTGTCACAAAATGATAAGTTTTGTTCATAATGAACACCAAACTCACTCCGAATCATTTTCAATAATAATAATAATAATCGGCTTTATTTATAGAGGGTAACACAGCATTAATCTTTCATGTGGCCCTCTTTTTCTTCCTCTTCCTGGGTAGAAACTAGTACTAAACAATGTGGACAAGGAAACAACACTTGGCTCTTGCGGGGATCGAGCCGGCTACCTCTCGATCTCCAATCCGATGCTTTACCACTGCACCACAGCGCTCCAGTTACATTATTGGCATGTGAGAAATGTCTCTTTAAATGTGCAATATCACCCCACGACCGAGAGGATTCCTGTCTTTTATGTAAAGTTACTCGAAATAGATAAACAAAAGTGTTGTTGACCTGTCAATCTTTGTTTCCTGAACGGGATGCTGAGTATCAAGGAAAGTCAGGAGTCAAAGGATTTTGCCTTTGATACCACTGATATTTATACTACAAATTTTAGTACTTAACAAAATAGAAGTGTAGAAGAGTGGTTATAGCATGGATGATATGCGACAGACCGCGTGTTTGGTTGTCGGCCCTTTACAGTGGACAACTGGTGGTTGCACGGCGGTGGGCCGGACTCCGGACTCTTTCATGACGGTCCCACCCTTATCCTTTAAATTCGGGAAGGGTGGAGCCGGATGTTCCCGGGGTTCGACCCTCCGTGATCTAACTGGTGGTTTTCTTCTGCTCTGACGTCTGATAATTGTTGAGTCCTCAACCCTGATTCATGATAAAATTATTCTATACATAACTATTTGATTTCCAGACACTTCGGCCCCACTACCACCTCGGCCCCTAGACAGGTCGGCCCAAAACCAAGTCGGCCCTAGACACCGCGGCCCTAGTTACCTCGGCCCTAGACACCTCGGTCCCACTGTCACCTCGGCCCCTAGACATCTCGGCCCCAAAGACACCTCGGCCCCACTTTTGATATCTGTCAGGGTATTGGCATTTATATCATGTTAAAATCGGCCCCGCCCATCGGGACTTCAAGAAACCGACAGCCGGTGACCTGAGTACTAGTAAACTGCTAAGAGGTTCTAAGCCTGGCCAGGAAAAGCGATGCTAGTCTGACCGTTCATACTTATAAACCCTATTGGTTTCATTAGGCTGCAGGGCTTGAGAGGTCATTTCATCACGAGTGTTAAGTTGGTTCCTTATTCCTTATTCCTTATTCCTTGTTCCTTATTCCTTATTCCTTGTTCCTTATTCCTTATTCCTTATTCCTTGTTCCTTATTCCTTATTCCTTGTTCCTTATTCCTTATTCGATTTTCAACTTCATAGTACTTTGCCACGCGGTGTAACAGAACATTTGCGTATGTCCTAATCATCATCATTTTTACTTCTAAGCATGATGGTATAGGTTTCGAATTCCAGCAGGTATCAACTGCGAATAAGGAATAAGGAACAAATCCAAATTTTCCTTATTCCTTATTCGATTTTCAACTTCATAGTACTTTGCCACGCGGTGTAACAGAACATTTGCGTATGTCCTAATCATCATCATTTTTACTTCTAAGCATGATGGTATAGGTTTCGAATTCCAGCAGGTATCAACTGCGAATAAGGAACATATCCAAATTTTCCTTATTCCTTATTCGATTTTCAACTTCATAGTACTTTGCCACGCGGTGTAACAGAACATTTGCGTATGTCCTAATCATCATCATTTTTACTTCTAAGCATGATGGTATAGGTTTCGAAATCCAGCAGGTATCAACTGCGAATATGGAATAAGGAACAAATCCAAATTTTCCTTATTCCTTATTCGATTTTCAACTTCATAGTACTTTGCCACGCGGTGTAACAAAACATTTGCGTATAGTGGAATCATCATTAATTTTACTTCGAAGCATAATGGTATAGGTTCCGAAATCTAGCAAGTATTAATTGCGAATAAGGAATAAATAAAAATATTCCTTATTCCTTATTCGATTTTCAGCTTTATAGATCTTTGCCGGACCACTACGGGACGGATGGTCATCAACTCTAGAGAGTCTCCGTTACTCTCGCCGTTAAGCCGCGGTGTGGTCTAATGCAGTATGTGTCCACTGTCCTGTCGCCGGGCTACCGCGGGACGGATGGCCATCACCTATAGTGAGTCTCCGTTACTCCCGCTGCTTAGCGCGGTGGTTTAGCCATAGTAACGGGCCATCAGGCGGGGTCGCGGACTCTCAGCGCCCGCCGGCCATAAAGAGATTCGCCCGATACAAGGATGCGGTGTAAAATCATTCGTAGACGACCTAGCTTTCGGTCGGGGCGTCGTACTTAGTAGAGAAGCCACCACACTGCGATCTATTGAGACTAAGTCTTTCGACTGGCGGTTTGTCCGCATAAGACGGGCACATACCTACCGGGTGGCGTTGTCTCTCCGTTGTCGTCGAATTCAGTCTATAGACATTTAGCAAAATACTTTGTCAAAACGCACGAAAAAAATGTAATATTTTTTTTTCATTTTTAGGTTATATTCGGTATTTATTTTTTCCTCACATCTTTCCATTGTTATTTCTCGCCATTTCCGGTGATTATCTTTTTCACCCTGTGGGCCACGGCGTCTGTAGCCATCATCGAAAGCGAGTCTCCGCTACTACCGCAGCGTAGCCGCAGTTTGGTGTATATGAGTTTATGTCGACTGTCGTGTCGCCGGGCCACTGCGGCACGGATGGTCATCACCTCAAGAGAGTCTCCTTTACTCCCGCCGTTTAGCCGCAGTGTGGTCAAATGCAGTATGTGTCTACTGCCCTGTCGCCGGGTCACTGCGGGACGGATGGTCATCACCTATAGAGGGTCTCAGTTGCTCCCGCCGTTTGGGCGCAGTGTGGTCTAATGCAGTAGGTGTTCATTGCTCTGTCGCCGGGCCACTGCGGGACGGATGGTCATCGCCTCTATGGAGTCTACGTTGCTCCCGCCGTTCGATTATCAACTTCATAGTACTTTGCCACGCGGTGTAACAGAACATTTGCGTGTGTCCTAATCATCATCATTTTTACTTCTAAGCATACTGGTATAGGTTTCGAAATCCAGCAGGTATCAACTGCGAATAAGCAATATGCAACAAATCCAAATTTTCCTTATTCCTTATTCGATTTTCAACATCATAGTACTTTGCCACGCGGTGTAACAGAACATTTGCGTATGTCCTAATCATCATCATTTTTACTTCTAAGCTTGATGGTATAGGTTTCGAAATCCAGCAGGTATCAACTGCGAATAAGGAATAAGGAACAAATCCAAATTTTCCATATTCCTTATTCGATTTTCAGCTTCATAGATCTTTGCCGGGCCACTACGGGACGGATGGTCATCAACTCTAGAGAGTCTCCGTTACTCTCGCCGTTAAGCCGCGGTGTGGTCTAATGCAGTATGTGTCCACTGTCCTGTCGCCGGGCTACCACGGGGCGGATGGTCATCACCTGTAGAGAGTCTCCGTTACTCCCGCCGCTTAGTGCGGTGCTTAAGCCACAGTAACGGGCCATCAGGCGGGGTCGCGGACTCTCAGCGCACGCCGGCCATAAAGAGATTCGCCCAATACAAGGAAGTGGCGTAAAATCATTCGTAGACGACCTAGCTTTCGGTCGGGGTGTCGTACTTAGTAGAGAAGCCATCACACTGCGATCTATTGAGACTAAGCCTTTCGACTGGCGGTCTGTACGGGCACGTACCTACCAGGTGGCGTTGTCTCGCCGTTGTCCTCGAATTCAGTCTATAGACATTTAGCAAAATATTTTGTCAAAACGCAGGAAAAAAATTGTAATATGTTTTTATTTCATTTTTAAGTTATATTCGGTATTTATTGTTTTCCTCGCATCTTTCCATTATTATTTCTCGCCATTTCCGGTGATTATCTTTTTCACCCTGTGAGCCACGGCATCATCGAAAGCGAGTCTCCGCTACTACCGCAGCGTAGCCGCAGTTTGGTGTAAATGAGTTTATGTCGACTGTCGTGTCGCCGGGCCAATGCGGCACGGATTGTCATCGCCTTAAGAGAGTCTCCTTTACTCCCGCCGTTTAGCCGTAGTGTGGTCTAATGCAGTATGTGTCTACTGCCCTGTCACCTGGCGACTGCGGGACGGATGGTCATCACCTATAGAGAGCCTCAGTTGTTCCCGCCGTTTGGGCGCAGTGTGGTCTAATGCAGTATGTGTCCATTGCCCTGTCGCCGGGCCACTGTGGGACGGATGGTCATCGCCTCTAGAGAATCTACCGTTGCTCCCGCCGTTTAGCCGAGGTGTGGTCTAATGCAATATGTGTCAACTGTCTTGTCGCCGGGCTACAGCGGGACGGATGATCATCACCTATTGCGAGTCTGGTATAAAGGAGAACAAGTCCATTTCCTTGTCGCCGGGCCACTGCGGTACGGATGGTCACCACCTATAGAGAGTCTCCGTTACTCCCGCCGCTTAGCCTCGGTGTGGTCTAATGCAGTATGTTTACACTGCCCTTTCTCCGGGCCACTGCAGCACGGATGATCATCACCTAAAGAGAGTCTCCGCTACACACGCCGCTTAGCCGCTGTGTGGTCTATTGCAGTATGTGTCCACTGTCTTGTCGCCGGGTCAGAGCGGGACGGATGATCATCACCTATAGCGAGTCTCCGCAACACCCGAAGTCTATCCGCAGTTTGGTCTAAAGGAGTACATGTCCGTTTCTCTGTCGCCGTTCCACTGCGGCACGGATGGTCATCACATAAAGGGTGTCTCCGTTACTCTCGCAGCTTAGTCTAATGCAGTATGTGTCCACTGCCCTTTCTCCCGGCCTGCGTCACGGATGATCATGTCCGCTACTCGAGCCGCTTTGCCACAGTGTAGTCTATTTCAATATGTGCCCACTGTCTTGTCGCTGGGCTACAGCTGGGCGGATGATCATCACCTATAGCGAGTCCCCGATACCACCGCAGCCTATCCGCACTTTGGTCTAAAGCAGTACATGTCCAGTGCCCTGTCGCCGGGCCACTGCGGGAAGGATGGTCATCACCTAAAGAGTCTCCGTTACTCACGCCGCTTAGCCGCGATGTGGTCTAATGCAGTATGTTACACTTCCTTTTCTCCGTGCCACTGCGGAACGGATGATCATCACCTTAAGAGAGTCTCCGCTACTCCTGCCGTTTAGCCGCAGCGTGGTCTATTGCAGTATGTGTGCACTGTCTTGTCGACGGGCTACAGTGTGACGGATGCTCATCACCTATAGCGTTTCTCCGCTACTCCCGCAGCCTATCCGCAGTTTGGTCCAAAGGAGTACATGTCCACTGCCCTTTCTCCGGGCCACTGCGGCACGGATGGTCATCCTCTCTTAAGACAGTCTCAGTTACTCCCGCCGTTTTGGCGCAGTGGTCTTATGCAGTATGTGTTCATTGCCCTGTCGCCGGGCTACTGCGGGATGGATGGTCATCAACTCTAGAGAGTCTCCGTTGCTCCCGCCGTTTAGCCGTGGTGTGGTCTAATGCAGTATGGGTCCACTGTCCTGTCGCCGGGCTACCGCGGGACGGATGGTCATCACCTACATGGTGTATAGCGAATCTCCGCTACGCCCGCCGCTTAGCCGCAGCGTGGTCTATTGCAATATGTGTCCACTGTATTGTCGCCGGGCCACAGCGGGACGGATGATCATCACCTATCACGATTCTCCACTACTCCCGCAGCCTATCTGCAGTTTGGTCCAAAGGAGTACATGTCCAATGCCCTTTCTCCGGGCCACTGCGGCACGGATGGTCATCACCTATAGAGAGTCTCAGTTACTACCGCCGTTTTGGGCGCAGTGTGGTCTAATGCAGTATGTGTCCATTGCCCTGTCGCCGGGCCACTGCGGGACGGATGGTCATCACCTTTCGGGAGTCTCCGTTGCTCACGCCGTTTAGCCGCGATGTGGTCTAATGCAGGATGTGTCCACTGTCCTGTCGCCGGGCTACCGCGGAACGGATGGTCATCACCTATAGCGAGTCTCCGCTACGACCGCCGCTTCGCCGCAGTGTGGTCTATTACAATATGTGTCCACTGTGTTGTCACCGGGCTACAGCGGGACGGATGATCATCGCCTATAGCGAGTCCCCGATACTCCCGCAGCGTATCCGCACTTTGGTCTAAAGGAGTACATGTCCAATGCCCTGTCGCCGGGCCACTGCGGGAAGGATGGTCATCACCTATCGTGTCTCCGTTACTCCCGCCGCTTAGCCGCAGTGTAGTCTAATGCAGTATGTGTCAATTGCCCTTTCTACGGGCCACTTCGGCACGGATGATCATCACCTTAAGCGAGTCTCCGCTACGCCCGACGCTTAGCCGCAGCGTGATCTATTGCAATATGTGTCCATTGTATTGTCGCCCGGCTACAGCGGGACGGATGATCATCACCTATAGCGATTCTCCGCTACTCCCACAGCCTATCCGCAGTTTGGTCCAAAGCAGTACATGTCTACTGCCCTTTCTCCTGGCCATTGCGGGACAGATTGTCATCACCTATAGAGAGTCTCCGTTGCTCCGCAGTTTTGTCTAAAGGAGAACATGTCCATTGCCCTGTCGCCGGGCCACTGCGGGGCGGATGGTCATCACCTAAAGAGAGTCTCCGTTACAGCCGCCGCTTATCCGCGGTGTGGTCTAATGCAGTATGTGTCCACTGTCCACTGCCACTGCGGCACGGATAATCATCACCCCAAGAGAGTCTCCGCTACACCCGCCGCTTAGCCGCAGTGTGGTTTATTGCAGTATGTGTCCACTGTCTTGTCGCCGGGCTACAGCCTATCCGCAGTTTGGTCTAAAGGAGTATATGTCCATTGCCCTGTCGCCGGATCAATGCGGGACGGATGGTCATCACCTAAAGAGAGTCTCCGTTGCTCCTGCCGTTTAGCCGCGGTGTGGTCTAATGTAGTATGTGTCCACTGCGGCACGGATGGTCATCCTCTATTAAGAGAGTCTCAGTTACTCCCGCCGTTTAGGCGCAGTGTGGTCTTATGTAGTATGTGTTCATTGCCCTGTCACCGGGCTACTGCGGGACGGATGGTCATCACCTCTAGAGAGTCTCTGTTGCTCACGCCTTTTAGCCCTGGTGTGGTCTAATGCAGTATGTGTCCACTGTCCTGTCGCCGGGCTACCACGGGACGGATGGTCATCACCTACATGGTGTATAGCAAGTCTCCGCTACAACCGCCGCTTAACCGCAGCGTGGTCTATTGCAATATGTGTCCACTGTCTTGTCGCCGGGCTACAGCGGGACGGATGATCATCACCTATCGCGATTCTCCACTACTCCCGCAGCCTATCTGCAGTTTGGTCCAAAGGAGTACATGTCAAATGCCCTTTCTCCGGGCGACTGCGGCAAGGATGGTCATCACCTATAGAGAGTTTCAGTTACTACCGCCGTTTTGGGCGCAGTGTGGTCTAATGCAGTATGTGTCCATTGCCCTGTCGCCGGGCCACTGTGGGACGGATGGTCATCGCCTCTAGAGAATCTACCGTTGCTCCCGCCGTTTAGCCGAGGTGTGGTCTAATGCAATATGTGTCAACTGTCTTGTCGCCGGGCTACAGCGGGACGGATGATCATCACCTATTGCGAGTCTGGTATAAAGGAGAACAAGTCCATTTCCTTGTCGCCGGGCCACTGCGGTACGGATGGTCACCACCTATAGAGAGTCTCCGTTACTCCCGCCGCTTAGCCTCGGTGTGGTCTAATGCAGTATGTTTACACTGCCCTTTCTCCGGGCCACTGCAGCACGGATGATCATCACCTAAAGAGAGTCTCCGCTACACACGCCGCTTAGCCGCTGTGTGGTCTATTGCAGTATGTGTCCACTGTCTTGTCGCCGGGTCAGAGCGGGACGGATGATCATCACCTATAGCGAGTCTCCGCAACACCCGAAGTCTATCCGCAGTTTGGTCTAAAGGAGTACATGTCCGTTTCTCTGTCGCCGTTCCACTGCGGCACGGATGGTCATCACATAAAGAGTGTCTCCGTTACTCTCGCAGCTTAGTCTAATGCAGTATGTGTCCACTGCCCTTTCTCCCGGCCTGCGTCACGGATGATCATGTCCGCTACTCGAGCCGCTTTGCCACAGTGTAGTCTATTTCAATATGTGCCAACTGTCTTGTCGCTGGGCTACAGCTGGGCGGATGATCATCACCTATAGCGAGTCCCCGATACCCCCGCAGCCTATCCGCACTTTGGTCTAAAGCAGTACATGTCCAGTGCCCTGTCGCCGGGCCACTGCGGGAAGGATGGTCATCACCTAAAGAGTCTCCGTTACTCACGCCGCTTAGCCGCGATGTGGTCTAATGCAGTATGTTACACTTCCTTTTCTCCGTGCCACTGCGGAACGGATGATCATCACCTTAAGAGAGTCTCCGCTACTCCTGCCGTTTAGCCGCAGCGTGGTCTATTGCAGTATGTGTGCACTGTCTTGTCGACGGGCTACAGTGTGACGGATGCTCATCACCTATAGCGTTTCTCCGCTACTCCCGCAGCCTATCCGCAGTTTGGTCCAAAGGAGTACATGTCCACTGCCCTTTCTCCGGGCCACTGCGGCACGGATGGTCATCCTCTCTTAAGAGAGTCTCAGTTACTCCCGCCGTTTTGGCGCAGTGGTCTTATGCAGTATGTGTTCATTGCCCTGTCGCCGGGCTACTGCGGGATGGATGGTCATCAACTCTAGAGAGTCTCCGTTGCTCCCGCCGTTTAGCCGTGGTGTGGTCTAATGCAGTATGGGTCCACTGTCCTGTCGCCGGGCTACCGCGGGACGGATGGTCATCACCTACATGGTGTATAGCGAATCTCCGCTACGCCCGCCGCTTAGCCGCAGCGTGGTCTATTGCAATATGTGTCCACTGTATTGTCGCCGGGCCACAGCGGGACGGATGATCATCACCTATCACGATTCTCCACTACTCCCGCAGCCTATCTGCAGTTTGGTCCAAAGGAGTACATGTCCAATGCCCTTTCTCCGGGCCACTGCGGCACGGATGGTCATCACCTATAGAGAGTCTCAGTTACTACCGCCGTTTTGGGCGCAGTGTGGTCTAATGCAGTATGTGTCCATTGCCCTGTCGCCGGGCCACTGCGGGACGGATGGTCATCACCTCTAGAGAGTCTCCGTTGCTCACGCCGTTTAGCCGCGGTGTGGTCTGATGCAGTATGTGTCCACTGTCCTGTCGCCGGGCTACCGCGGAACGGATGGTCATCACCTATAGCCAGTCTCCGCTACGCCCGCCGCTTAGCCGCAGTGTGGTCTATTACAATATGTGTCCACTGTGTTGTCACCGGGCTGCAGCGGGACGGATGATCATCGCCTATAGCGAGTCCACGATACTCCCGCAGCCTATCCGCACTTTGGTCTAAAGAAGTACATGTCCAGTGCCCTGTCGCCGGGCCACTGCGGGAAGGATGGTCATCACCTAAAGTGTCTCCGTTACTCCCGCCGCTTAGCCGCGGTGTGGTCTAATGCAGTATGTGTCAACTGCCCTTTCTACGGGCCACTAGCACGGACGATCATCACCTTAATATAGTCTCCGCTACTCCTGCCGCTAAGCCGCAGCGTGGTCTATTGCAGTATGTGTGCACTGTCTTGTCGCCGGGCTACAGCGTGACGGATACTCATCACCTATAGCGATTCTCCGCTACTCCCGCAGCCTATCCGCAGTTTGGTCCAAAGGAGTAAATGTCCAATGCCCTTTCTCCGGGACACTGCGGGACAGATTGTCATAACCTATAGAGAGTCTCCGTTGCTCTCGCCGTTTAGCCGCGGTGTGGTCTAATGCAGTATGTGTCCACTGTCCTGTCGCCGGGCTACCGCGGGACGGATGGTCATCACCTATAGCGAGTCTCCGCTACGCCTGCCGCTTAGCCGCAGTGTGGTCTATTGCAATATGTGTCCACTGTCTTGTCGCCGGGCTACAGCGGAGCGGATGATCATCACCTATAGCGAGTCTCCGCAACCCCCGCAGTCTATCCGCAGTTTGGTCTTAAGGAGTGCATGTCCATTTCTCCGTCGCCGGGCCACTGCGACACGGATGGTCATCACACAAAGAGTGTCTCCGTTTCTTTCGCAGCTTAGCCACGGTGTGGTCTAATGCAGTATGTGTCCACTGCTCTTTCTCCGGACCTGCGTCACGGATGATCATCTCCGCTACTCCAGCCGCTTAGCCACAGTGTAGTCTATTGCAGTATGTGTCCACTGTCTTGTTGCTGGGCTACAGCGGGTCGGATGATCATCACCTATAGCGAGTCTCCGCTACTCACACAGCCTATCCACAATTTGGTCTAAAGGAGTACATGTCCATGGCCCTGTCGCCGGGCCACTGCGGGAAGGATGGTCATCACCAAAAGAGTCTCCGTAACTCCTGCCGCCTAGCCGCGGTGTGGTTTAATGCAGAATGTGTACACTGCCTTTTCTCCGGGCCACTGCGGAACGGATGATCATCACCTAAAGAGAGTCTCCGCTACACCCACCGCTTAGCCGCAGTGTGGTCTATTGCAGTATGTGTCCACTGTCTTGTCGCTGGGCTACAGCGGAACGGATGATTATCACCTACAGCGAGTCTCCGCAACCCCCGCAGTCTATCCGCAGTTTGGTCTAAAGCAGTACATGTCTATTTCTCCGTCGCCGGGCCACTGCGGCACGGATGGTTATCACATAAAGAGTGTCTCCGTTACTCTCGCAGCTAAGCCACGGTGTGGTCTAATGCAGTATGTGTCCACTGCTCTTTCTGCGGACCTGCGTCATGGATGATCATCTCCGCTTCTCCAGCCGCTTAGCCACATTGTAGTCAATTGCAGTATGTGTCCACTGTCTGGTCGCTGGGCTACATCGGGACGGATGATCATCACCTATAGCGAGTCTCCGCTACTCCCGCAGCCTATCCGCAGTTTGGTCTAAAGGAGAACATGTCCATTGCCCTGTCGCCGGTCCACTGCGGAGCGGATGGTCATCACCTACAGAGAGTCTTCGTTACTCCCGCCGCTTATCCGCGGTGTGGTCTAATGCAGTATGTGTCCACTGTCCTTTCTCCGGGCCACTGCGGCACGGATGATCATCAGCTCAAGAGAGTCTCCGCTACACCCGCCGCTTAGCCGCAGTGTGGTCTATTGCAGTATGTTTCCATTGTCTTGTCGCCGGGCTACAGCGGGACGGATGATCATCACCTATAGCGATTCTCCGCTACTCCCGCAGCCTATTCGCAGTTTGGTCTAAAGGAGTACATGCCCATTGCCCTGTCGCCGGGTCAATGCGGGACCGATGGTCATCACCTAAAAAGAGTTTCCGTTGCTCCTGCCGTTTAGCCGCGGTGTGGTCTAATGCAGTATGTGTCCACTGTCCTGTCGCCGGGCTAGCGCGTGACGGATGGTCATCACCTATAGCGAGTCTCCGCTACGCCCGCCGCTTAGCCGCAGTGTGGTCTTTTGCAATATGTGTCCACTGTCTTGCCGCCGGGCTACAGCGGGACGGATGATCATCAGCTATAGCGAGTATCCGCAACTCCCACAGTTTATATGCAGTTTGGTCCAAAGGAGTACATGTCCATTGCCCTGTCGCCGGGCCACTGCGGGAAGGATTGTCGTCACCTAAAGAGTCTCCGTTACTCCCGCCGCTTAGCCGCGATGTGGTCTAATGCAGTATGTTACACTGCCTTTTCTCCGGGCCACTGCGGAACGGATGATCATCACCTTAAGAGAGTCTCCGCTACTTCTGCCGCTTTGCCGCAGCGTGGTCTTTTGCAGTATGTGTTACCTGTCTTGTCGCCGGGCGACAGTGTGACGGATGCTCATAACCTACAGCGATTCTCCGCTACTCCCGCAGCCTATCCGCAGTTTGGTCCAAAGGAGTACATGTCCACTGCCCTTTCTCCGGGCCACTGCGGCACGGAGGTCATCCTTGCTTAAGGGAGTCTCAGTTACTCCTGTCATTTTGGTACAGTGTGGTCTTATGCAGTATGTGTTCATTGCCCTGTGGCCGGGCCACTGCGGGATGGATGGTCATCACCTCTAGAGAGTCTCCGTCCGGCCGTTTAGCCGCGGTGTGGTCTAATGCAGTATGTGTCCACTGTCCTGTCGCCGGGCTTCCGCGGGACGGATGGTCATCACCTACATGGTGTACAGCAAGTCTTCCCTACGCCCGCCACTTAGCCGCAGCTTGGTCTATTGCAATATGTGTCCACTGTCTTGTCGCCGGGCTACAGCGGGACGGATGATCATCACCTATCGCGATCTTCACTACTCCCGCAGCCTATCTGCAGTTTGGTCCAAAGGAGTACATGTCCAATGCCCTTTCTCCGGGCCACTGCGGCACGGATGGTCATCACCTATAGAGAGTCTCAGTTACTACCGCCGTTTTGGGCGCAGTGTGGTCTAATGTCGTATGTGTCCATTGCCCTGTCGTCGGGCCACTGCGGGACGGATGGTCATCACCTCTAGAGAGTCTTCGTTGCTAACGCCGTTTAACCGCGGTGTGGTCTAATGCAGTATGTGTCCACTGTCCTGTCGCCGGGCTACCGCGGAACGGATGATCATCACCTATAGCGAGTCTCCGCTACGCCCGCCGCTTAGCCGCAGTGTGGTCTATTACAATATGTGTCCACTGTGTTGTCACCGGGCTACAGCGGGACCGATGATCATCGCCTATAGCGAGTCCCCGATACTCCCGCAGCCTATCCGCACTTTGGTCTAAAGGAGTACATGTCAAATGCCCTGACGCCGGGCCACTGCGGGAAGGATCGTCATCACCTAAAGTGTATCCGTTACTCCCGTCGCTTAGCCGCAGTGTGGCCATGGTCTAATGCCGTATGTGTCAACTGCCCTTTCTATGGGCCACTTCGGCACGGATGATCATCACCTTAAGAGAGTCTCCGCTACTCCTGCCGCTTAGCCGCAGCGTGGTCTATTGCAGTATGTGTGCACTGTCTTGTCGCCGGGTGACGGATCTTCATCACCTATACCGATTCTCCGCTACTCCCGCAGCCTATCCACAGTTTGGTCCAAAGGAGAACATGTCCACTGCCCTTTCTCCGGGCCACTGCGGGACAGATTGTCATCACCTGTAGAGAGTCTCCGTTGCTCCCGCCGTTTAGCCGCGTTGTGGTCTAATGCAGTATGTGTCCACTGTCCTGTCGCCGGGCTACAGCGGGACGGATGGTCATCACCTATAGCGAGTCTCCGCTACGCCCGCCGCTTAGGCGCAGTGTGTTCTATTGCAATATGTGTCCACTGTCTTGTCGCCGGGCTACAGCGGGACGGATGATCATCACCTATAGCGAGTCTCCGCAACCCCCGCAGTCTATCCGCAGTTTGGTCTTAAGGAGTGCATGTCCATTTCTCTGTCGCCGGGCCACTGCGGCACGGATGGTCATCACAAAAAAGTGTCTCCGTTTCTCTCGCAGCTTAGCCACGGTGTGGTCTAATGCAGTATGTGTCCACTGCTCTTTCTCCGGTCCTGCGTTACGGATGATCATCTACGCTACTCCAGCCGCTTAGCCACAGTGTAGTCTATTGCGGTATGTGTCCACTGTCTTGTTGCTGGGCTATAGCGGGTCGGATGATCATCATCTATAGCGAGTCTCCGCTACTCCCGCAGCCTATCCACAATTTGGTCTAAAGGAGTACATGTCCACTGCCCTGTCGCCGTGCCACTGCGGGAAGGATGGTCATCACCTAAAGAGTCTCCGTTACTCCCGCCGCCTAGCTGCGGTGTGGTTTAATGCAGAATGTGTACACTGCCCTTTCTCCGGGCCACTGCGGAATGGATGCTCATCACCTAAAGAGGGTCTCCGCTACACCCACCGCTTAGCCGCAGTGTGGTCTGTTTCAGTATGTGTCCACTGTCTTGTCGCTGGGCTACAGCGGAACGGATGATCATCACCTATAGCGAGTCTCCGCAACCCACCCAGTCTATCCTCAGTTTGGTCTAAAGGAGTACATGTCCATTACTCCGTCGCCGGGCCACTGCGGCACGTAAAGAGTGTCTCCGTTACTCTCGCAGCTTAGCCACGATGTGGTCTAATGCAGTATGTGTCCACTGCTATTTCTGCGGACCTGCGTCACGGATGATCATCTCCGCTACTCCAGCCGCTTAGCCACAGTGTAGTCTATTGCAGAATGGGTCCACTATCTGGTCGCTGGGCTACATCGGGACGGATGATCATCACCTTTAGCGATTCTCCGCTACTCCCGCCGTTTAGCCGCAGTGTGGTCTATTGCAGAATGTGTCCACTGTCTGGTCGCTGGGCTACATCGGGACGGATGATCATCCCCTATAGCGAGTCTCCGCTACTGTCGCAGCCTATCTGCAGTTTGGTCTGAAGGACAACATGTCCATTGCCCTGTCGCCGGGCCACTGCGGGGCGGATGGTCATCACCTAGAGAGTCTCCGTTACTCCCGCCGCTTAGACGCGGTGTGGTCTAATGCAGTATGTGTCCACTGCCCTTTCTCCGGACCTGCGTCACGGATGATCATCTCCGCTACTCCAGCCGCTTAGCCACAGTGTAGTCTATTGCAGTATGTGTCAACTGCCCTTTCTCCGGGCCACTTCGGCACGGATGATCATCACCTTAAGAGAGTATCCGCTACTACTGCCGCTCTCTTTAGAGGCTGCGGGACTAGCGGAGAAGCGCTATAGGTGATGATCATCCGTCCCGCTGTAGCCCGGCGACAAGACAGTGGACAAATACTGCAATAGACCACGCTGCAGCTAAGCGGCAGGAGTAGCGGAGACTGTCTTATGGTGATGATCATCCGTGCCGCAGTGGCCCGGAGAAAGGGAAGTGCATACATACTGCATTAGACCAGGCCGCGGCTAAGCGGCGGGAGTAACGGAAACTCTCTTTATGTGATGACCATCCGTCCCGCAATGACCCGGCGACAGGGCAATGGACATGTTCTACTTTAGCGAGTCTCCGCTAGTCCCGCAGCCTATCCGCAGTTTGGTCTAAAGGAGTACATGTCCAATGCTCTGTCGCCGCGCCACTGCGGGACGGATGGTCATCACCTAAAGAGAGTCTCCGTTACTCCCGCCGCTTAGCCGCAGTGTGGTCTAATGCAGTATGTGTCATTTGCCCTTTCTCTGGACCACTTCGGCACTGATGATCATCACCTTAAGAGAGTCTCCGCTACTCCTGCTGCTCTCTTTAGATGATGACCATCAGTCCCGCAGTTGCTCGGCGACAGAGCAATGGACATGTACTCCTTTAGACCAAACTGCGGATATTCTGCGAGAGTAGCGGAGAATCGATAAAGGTGATGACCATCCGTCCCGCTGTAGCCGGCGACATGACAGTGGACACATACTGCAATAGACCACACTGCGAGGTATATACGGAGATGGTTTATGGAATCAGTAACCATGCCAGTCATCATGCAATACGCATGCGCCGACGGGAGTGCTGGCTCCAGGTTTTGCATTTCCGGCCTGATTTTCTACTTTCGATTTACTGACGGCCTTTATTGACACCGAGTAATTTGTTCACATGAGAATATTTAGGTAATAATTAATTATCAGAATCCTCACACACTAGAATAAGATTGTGTCATATGTTAATTCTTGCATATGGTATAATTGGGGCCATAATTTGTATTCATACAGCCTCTGTCAATCTGTCAATTGAATTGTCCGCTGGAGAGAAAATTGTCCATAAATTCGTCATGGGCCTAGTACGGCAAATGTAACAGGAGAGCTCCGTGGTGACTGGTTTTTGTTTGATTTGAGGTTTAACGTCCCAGTCAACACTGTAAAGGTCATTTTTGAGACGTTGCTTCCAATTTTGTGGGACTTTTACCCGACATTGAGATGAAATGACATCTCAAGCCGTGTCACCCAATGAAACCAATAGGGTTTATTAGCATGGCAGTCCGCCTCGCACTGCGGTTCCTGGACAGGCTTAGATCCTCTAAGCGGTTTACCAGTACTAGTGTGCGGGCCGGATTCAGCTCTGCCTGGAAGCATCATGCAGCCCATATATGTCTTCAAGCCCCTATGGGCGGGTGCTGCCGTGGTGACTGTGAAGTATGGCAAGCCATTTTACTATTCATTATGGAATGTAGATATCTAATTTATTATATAAGATATATATTATATTAGATATCTTATTTGTTATATAAGATATCTTATATAGCATATAAGATATCTTATATAATATATGAGATATCTTTATATATAAGATATCTGATATGTTATATAAGATATCGTATATGCTTTATTAGATATCTTATTTATTATATTAGATATCTTATATAGGATATGAGATATCTAATATAGGATATAAGATATCTTATTTACCAAAATATATAAGATAGCTTATATAATAAATAAGATATCTAAAATAGCATATGAGATATCTTGTATAGCATATCAGATATCTTATATATTATATAAGATATCTTATTTATTATATAAGATATCTTATTTATTATACAAGATATATTATTTTAAGATGGAAATAAGATATCTTATATGATACATAAGATATCTGATATATTATATAAGATATCTAATATGTTATATTAGATATCTTATTTGGAATATTAGATATCTTATTTAGCATATCAGATATCTTATATATTCCAGTGAATAAGACATCATATCCTATATCAGATATCTTATTTGATATATTAGATATCTTATACAACTTATAAGATATCTTATATAATATATAAGATATCTTATTTACCTAAATATATAAGATATCTTATTTGACAAATAAGATATCTAATATATTTTACCAAAAACATAATGAAGTCTACCCCAAACTGCCAAAAGCATATCTGGAAATGACTACCCCCATTTATGCCTAACATTCCATAACCCATTTTGTGCCAGAACCCCTTGCAAATAGTGCAGGCCCAGATCAGATCAGGGTCTACACTATTTGCAAAACGTTCAACTATTTTCAGATTACACAACCTGTCATACCTAATTTTCAAAATGGACTCCTGCCATATATAAGGAGGAAGATTCCATTTGGTAAAATAAGGGATAAAAGGGACAAAGAAATATTGAACTAATAATGCGAAAAGTAGAGGCAGAAACCATGCTGACTATATGCACAGTCTGGTGAGAGGCTTTGTTTTTTTTGTTTTTTTTTTTCAAAATACATGCAGCGAGCAGCGCTTGGCATAACTCAGAGTTTGAAGTTCAATTAAGACTTGTACTATCTGAAGAATTTTTGTAAGGGAGGATTATTAAATTATACAAACAAAAGCAAGCTGGATTTATTATCTATATTTCTCTCTCTCTCTCTCTCTCTCTCTCTCTCTCTCTCTCTCTCTCTCTCTCTCTCTCTCTCTCTATAAAAAACACACTTCAAAAAAGCATTTATAATCAATTTTTTCCAGTCCTCTGTCTGTGTAGCAGTCTAATGTGCATATAGATACAAGAGGGAGCGACTATTATTTGTTATTTCTTTCGAATTTACATAAGATATCTTATATGTTGATTAAGATATCTTATTTATCAAATGTATATAAGATATCATTTGTTAAATAAGATATCTTATATGCTATATAAGATATCTGATATGTTCAATAAGATATCTGATATACCAATTAAGATATCTTATAATATACCAATATAAATAAGATATCTTATATAATATATCTGATATGTTACATAAGATATCTTATATGCTATATTAGATATCTTATTTAGTATATTAGATATCTTATATAGCATATAAGATATATGTTTTAGTAAATAAGACAATCAGATATCTTATTTAACATAAAAGATATATTCTATGTTATATACGATATCTTAATTAAGATACAAGATAACTTATATATCATATCAGATATCTGAATTGCTGAATTAAATAACTTATATCATATAGGATATAAGATATCAACTTTAGGATATTAGGTATCTTATATCCTATATGAGATATCTTATATAATAAATAAGATATCTAATATAATAAATAAGATATCTATATGCCATAATAAATAGTAAAATGGCTTGCCATAGGGAAGCAACGTTGCATTCATAAGCTGTTTGCGACAAACAAAGTATCCTTCAACAAATAATTACCTGCCTTCATTTATGAGGTGCCGTTTTACTATTTAATTGAATTTCAAGATTTAGTTTATTTGCTTGTATTGGAGTTTAATGGCCCAGGCATCACTATTTAGGTCATTTTTGAATCGGTCAGTTAACTTATCCACACTTTTCCTGGGCAAGCTTATACCTAAGCGGTTAACCAATACAGTGCACATTCTTTCACAGAAACTGACAACTGCCCTTCTTGAATCAGCAGAAGGGAGAAAATGACCATAGAAAAGATAGGAAGGAATGTTGCCGACTCCAACAGGAATCGAACTCGTGTCCTCCTGATCACCAGTCAGACCTGCATCTGACTGACCTACCGAAATATCTTTAAGTCAAATTATAGATAACTATAATTAACAATTTTTATACCTGTAATTATCGATATTTTTGATATCATAAAAGGTAACCAATGATATGTAAAATATATTTCTTGATATCTATAAATTTATTTTATGATATCAATTATTCCATTGCATATATAGATATTCAAAAAATCCAATTATAGATATCATTTCAAAGGCTGAATTAAAGAATTAAAGATATCACAATTTTCAGTAATTGATACCAGAAAATATATTTTGGATATCAATAAATGTAATTATCGATATCCTAAAATGTTCTTCAATATTTGATATCTATATATCGAATAAAAGATATCTATAACTGAATTATAGATATGTCTTAACATATTTTAGATATCATAAAATATATAATAGATATCTTAATATTATTTTTAGATATGAATGTCAGAAAATATATTATGGATATCAATAAATGATATTTATGATATCCTAAAATGTTCTTCTATATTTGCTATCTATATATAGAATAATAGATATCTATAATTTGAATTATAGATATCCTTTAACATATTTTGAATATCATAAAATAAATAATAGACATCTAATATTATTTATAGATAGTTAAAAATAATTATTGATATCCTATATTTAATTACAGATATCTATAAATCAAATTATAAATATCAATAAACCAAATTACAGATATGTACATTTAACATTATTGATATCTATTATTATCTGTATTTTTGATATAATAAAATGAAATCCAGGATACGTTATATATATTTCTTGATATTAATAGATTTGTTTTATGATATCAATTATTTCTTTGCATATATAAATATCTAAATTCGAATTATAGAAATCATTTAAAAGGCTGAATAATGGATATCACAATTTTCATTAATGGATAACATAAAATACATTATTTACATCAATAATTGAAAATATTGATATCCTCAAATGCTCTTCAATCTTTGATATCTATATATCAAGTAAAAGATAACTACAATTGGAATTATTGATAACCCTTTACATATTATAGATATCATGAAATAAATAATAAATATCCAATATCAATAATGTTAATTATAAATGTCTATAATTTGATTTATAGATATCTATAATTTGATTTATAAATATCTACAAATTGATATATAGTTGTCTGTAATAAAAATATAGAATATCAACAAATATTATTATATATCTATAAATAATATTAGATATGTATTATTTATTTCATTTTATCCATAATGTGTTAAGGGATATCTATAATTCAAGTTATAGATATCTTTTATTCAATACATAGATATCAAATATGGATGAACATATCAGGATATCAATAATTACATGTATTGATATCCATAATATATTTTCTGATATCCATTATTCAAATCTGTGATATCTATTATCCAGCTTTTAAATGGTATCTATAATTGGATTTTAGATATCGTTGTATGTAAAGGAATAATGGATATCATTAAACAAATTTATAGACATCAAGAAATATCATTGATTACATTTTATGATACCAAAATATTGATAATAATGTTAATTATTGATATCTATAATTTGATTTATAGATATCTATAATTTGATATATAGATACCTAGAGTAAAATTATAGATATCTCCCAATTGTATTAAATAGTAATTCGGCACCCCATATTCATTTATCTTCCTAGGACTACCCCTGATAATGCAAGAGTCCTGTTATTTTTCATATATATTGTGTGTGCCATGTATGCTTTGCAATGTGTGGTACCACTGATATTGTAAAGTAGAAGTAAAACAAAGATCAGGAATCAATACAATTAACTTACTCCACCCATCATAGACACCAAAGGGAAAGAAACACAAACATGAAGCGACCAGACAAAATTGGAAACCTAAACAAAGGAAGGCCATAAGGACAGTTACTTTCACACAAAATGGCCAAATGGCCATCGAAAAAATAAAAAGACACAAGTGATACACACAGTAAGTAACAAACAACAACATAAATAAACCGCCACAGAAGAACCGCCTTGGAACGGTCAGTGGAAAGAATTCCACTGGGGGGCTTAAACCGATTTTACCGATTTCCACTGACCGTGACTCACATCAACATGACTCACACAGCTAATACCTCCATTCCTACAGCTTTAACAATGAATCTCACAGCTATCACAATGACTCATATAACTGTCATCATGATTCACGCATCTCTAAGCGTGATTCCTACAGCTACCACCTTGACGAAAGCAGCTGTCACCATGGAACATACATCTGTCTCCGTGATTCATACAACCATCTGTATGTCTCATACAGCTATAAGCATGACTCATACAGCTGTCGTCATGGGTCATTGAGCATTCACCGTAACACAAGGTCCATACAGCTGTAAACATGACTCATACAGTTGTAACCATGGCTCATGCAACTGTCTCAATGACTCATACAACTATCATCATGACTCGAATTGCTGCCAGCGTGACTGATAAAGCCGTCATCATCACTCATACAGCTATCGCCATGACGTATGCTGACAACACTATCATAGTGCTGCCAGCATAAGTCATATAGCTATTATGCTGGCTCTTCCAGCTGTCTCTGTGGTTCTTACAGCAATCACCACGACTCATATTGCTGTCACCATTACTAATACAGCGATTGTCATGGCCTATTCAGCTATCACCATGAATACAGCATACATCTACCACCATGTATCCTGTAGCTATTGCATTGACTCATACAGCAATTTGATCACTCACACAGCTGTCACCATAACTCAAACAGCTATCAGCACGACATCTACAGCTATCACCAGGAATCATACAGCGCCCACAATGACTCGGATATCTTAATTTCAAATACAACTGCCACCAAGATATATTCCGTTAGCAAGTCATATATCCTATAGCTCTCAGCATGAATTATGCGACTGCAACCATTGTTTATATACCTGTCACGACGACTCATAGGACTGTCACGATGTCTTTCAGTTGTCACCATAACTCAGTTAACATGGCACACACAGCAGTCACCATGATCCGTAAGCTTTAACCATGACTCATATACAGATATCAACATGCTTCATACAGCTATCGGTATATATCATGGCTCGAACAGCTGTCGCGATGACTCATACAGCTGCATGACATGATGGCTAATACATCTGTCACAAATCACGACTCATATGCAGCCATGACCATAACTACCACTACCATGATGCATACAGCTATCACCATGACTGATTTAGCTGTCACCGTGAAACATACAGGTATCACCATGCCCCATACACATGTCATGCTGACTCATACGGCTGTCACTAACACTAACACACACAACTGTCATTATGACTCATACACCTGTCATCATGACTCTAGCACATGTCACTCCCTGTCACTTTGACTCGTTTACCCCTGCTATGACTCACACAACTGTCACACTGACCAATGCAGCTGTCACGATGACTCGTACTTCTGTAACCATGACTCAACATGTTGTCACGAGTTGCAGACAGCATGGCTCCTACAGCTGTGACGACGCCTCAAACAGTTGTCAGCAAAACCCTTGAAGCTAATGACTACTACTGCTGTCACCATGAATTATACGACACCGTAAATCAAACAGCAGTCATCTTAGCTCACACGGCTGTCACGATGATGCATTCAGCTGGCACCATGGATTATACAGTTGACACAATGACTCATAAAGCTTTCACAATTACTTATGATATAGCTATAACCGTGACTAGTACAGCTATCACATCGACTAATACAGCTGTAACGAAGACTCATATCATTACTTATACAGCTATCATGATGGCTCATACAGCTGGCTCATGCAGCTGTCACCATGACCTACATAGCTATAACCATACATCTGTCACCATGACGCCTATATCTATCAGCACGACTTCTGTAGCTTTTACTAAGGCTCTTATTGCTACTGTCATGACTTGTACAGCTGTAAACATGACTCCTATAACTAAGGCTCTTATTGCTACTGTCATGACCTATACAGCTGTCACCATGACCAATATAGCTGTTAATATCACTTTTACACCTGTCATCATGACTCAAATAGCTATCATCATGACTCCTACAGCTGCCACCATGACTACTACAACTGTCATCATGACTGCAACAGCTGTCAGTATGACTCATACATGTATGACGATGACTAATAAAGCTATCACTAGGATTCATATAGGTTTTATTTTAAATATACTCAGAGGGAATAAAAAGTAAACAGTTTTTTATTTGGAGTACCGGATCTTATATTGCTGTCTGTCATAAAATATGCCTATGTATGTTTTTCCCAAACGTCTAAGTTTGTAGTAGTCCGATTCTTTTCCTGTTGCAGTCATCCATGATGGAGTTATTGCCCTTACTTGATAATCAATATTTCCAGCTGTTAACACCACTCATACAGCTGTCACCATGACTCACTAATCTATCATCATGGCTACTGCTGTTGTCAGTATAACTACTACAGCTATCGATATGACTAATGCATCTTTAAAAATGGCTTATACGACCGTCAGCATGGCTTATACAGCTATCGCCAATGCTTACAGCTTTCACAGGGACTCTTACAACTGTCACTAAAATTCATGCAGCTCTAATCGTGATCCCGACAGCTATCACCATGACGAATATAGCTGTCACCACAGCTCGTACAGCTTTCTCCGTGACTCATACAGCCATCATTCTGTGCTCATACAGCTTAAAGCATCGCACATATTGCTGTCGACAGGGTTCATACTGCAAACACTATGTCTAATACAGCTGTAACAATGAACCAGATGACTACGTCTAAAGCTGTCTTCATGCCTCATACAGCTATCAGGATGACTCGAACAGCTGTCACAATCACTCATTCAGTGACCACCATGAGCCATATAGCTATCACCATCACCAATACAGCAAGCTCCAGCCCATCGGGACTTGGAGAATTAAATTAAGATGCAAAGTGTTTCCACGCATAGCTGAAACCGATCGCACACGAGTACTAGTATACAGCTTAGGTCTAAGCCTGTTCAGGCAAAGTGGTGCGAGTAGGACCGTTCATGCATATAAACCTTTTGGTTTCATAGGGCGGCAGGGCATGCGATTTCATTTCATCACACTGTCGGGTAAAGGCCCACAAAATTGAAAGCAACGTTTCGAAAATGACCTAAATAGTGTTGACGGGAACGTTAAACCTCTATTCAAACAAACAAACAAAAAACTAATACAGCTATCTCAATCACTCCTACAGCTATCACCATGAGGGTTGTAGCTATTACCGTAACTCACACAGCTATTAAGATGACTCATACAGCTGTCTCTAGGACACACACAGCTATCACCACGACATCTTTAACTATCACAATGAATCATATAGCTACCACCATGATTCATACAGATATCTTAATTCACATACAACTGTCACCACGACCCATAGCGCTTTCATCAGCCATATCTCCAGTACTGTCATTATGAACCATTGCTCATACAGCTGTCCATATCAATATGACTCACACAGCTTTCCTCACGACTCCTACAGCTGCCACCATGACTTCTTCAGATGTCATCATGTCTCATACAGCGGTCGCCATGACACATACAGCTGTTATCATGACTCATACAGCTATCAGCACGACTTCTACACGAATCATACGGCGCCCAAAATGACTCGGATATCTTAATTTCGTATATAGCTGCCATCAAAACTTATTCCGTTTTCAACAATCATATCTCCTGTAGCTATTAGCATAAATTATGCAGCTGTAACCATTGTTCATGTAGCTATCAACTTCGCTTATAAAGTAGAAGTAAAACAAAGATCAGGAATTGATACAATTAACTTACTCCACCCATAAAAGACACCAAAGGGAAAGAAATACAAACATTAAGCGACCAGACCATAATGGAAACCTAAACAAAGGAAGGCCATAAGGACAGTTACTTTCCCACAAAATGGCCATATGGCCATCCAAAACCAAAAGACACAAGTGATACACACAGTAAGTAACAAACAACAACATAAATAAATCGCCACAGAAGAGCCGCCTTGGAACGGTCAGTGGAAGATTTCCACTGGGGGGGGGGCTTAAATCGATTTTACGTGGCCACAATCCTCGCCCTTACTTCCGTCGCGATTTAGACAAATAATTTGTTCAGTCCGCATGAAGGCCTCCTAACTCATCAGTGCAACATCTCCGTGAACACAAAAATCAAAGAACCACAGAGGTGAGACAACGGTGAGGACTCTACAGCAAGAAACCACTGAAATGCTGGAGCAAAAGAAAACCAACAGTTAGACTCCGATGAGCCCGACCAGAGACAGAGCATCAGGCACCAACCAACATTATCTCTCTAATTTTCAATAAGTCTTTACGTTGGAGCCGTCATAGAATCTGAGGCCTGACCCACCGGCGTGCAATTAAAGAGGGAAGCAAAGTTGCCAACCGTGATTGGGTTAACTACCATGCATGCAGTCTGTCGTATAATATCCATGTTGTACCCAATCTTTTTATATCGAAGAATGATTTTACGAAATTGGGTGCTGAAGTCATTGCGGTTATATATTTTTCTGAATTTATATACTAAGTCACCATAAAATTCGGGTTCCGATAGACCTTGTTGCAGAAGAGATTTAAGTCCAATATTGAATTTTGAAATTAAATCAGAATGGCGTCTATAAAATTTTGAAAAGGCTTTGCGTAGTTTATGGTACCGATAACCCTGATTAAGGAGTTTAGCCGTTAATAATTTATTACGAGTGTTGAAGTCAGTTACACGACTACACACTCTAGCAAATCGAATTAATTGCGAAATATAAACGCCATAGGATGACAGACACGGCTTTCTTTTCGACTTCTACAGCTGTCACTGTGACTACTTCAGGTGTCACCATGACTCTTACAATGGTATCCATGACACATATAGCTGTCACCATGACTCATACAGCTATCACCATTGCTCGCACCCCTCTCACCAAGACTATTATAGCTTTTATAGTGTCTAATACAGCGATCACTATAACTAATACAGCTGCCACGATGAGTCATATAATGACTAATACAGCCATCACGATGACTCATACAGCTGTCAAAATGACTCATACAGTTGCCACCACGACACATACAGCTATTACCGTTACTCATACAGCTTTTACCATGACTCTGATATCTATCAGCACGCCTTTTTAATCTTTCACTAAGACACATATATATACCGCTATTAAACATTCAGATGTCACCTTGACTTTTAAAGCTATTGCCATGACCAATACAGCTGTCACCATTACCAATTGAGCTGTTAACATCAATCATACCATGACTCACACATCTGCCATCATGGCAAATGCTGCCTTCAGTATGACAACTACAGCTGTCAATATAATTAATACATCTTTCAAAATGGCTCATACGGCTGTCAGCATGGCTTACACAGCTATCACCATGACAACAGATTTCACCGTGACGCTTACAACTGTCACCATAATTCATACAGCTTTCGCCAGGGGCCATAAAGCTTACACTATGCCTGATGCATTGAATAACATGATTGAATAACATGAGTATGCATAAAGCTGTCTTCACGCCTCATACAGCTATCAGCATGAATCAAATAGCTGTCACAATGACTCATTTTGTGACCACCATGACCAATATAGCTATCACCATAACTAATACAGCAAGCCCCGTAAACCTCTATTCAGATCAACAAAGGAAAGACTAATACAGCTATCGCAGTCACGCATACATCTATCGCCATGATTCTTGTAGCTATTACCATAACTCATACAGCTATTAAGATGACTCATACAGCTGTAACCGTGACTCACGCAGCTATCACCACGACTTCTCCAACCATCACCATGATTCATACAGTTACCAGCATGACTCATAACGATATCTTAATTTCAAATACAGCTATCACCAAGACCCATAACGCTTTCATCAGCCATTTTATCTCATGTACTGTCACTATGATTCGTGCAGCTGTAACCATTGGTCATACTGCTGTCCATATCAACATGACGCACACAGCTGCTGTCCTCACGACTCATTCAACTGTCACCATGACTACTTCAAGTGTCATCATGTCTCACACAGCGGTCGCCATGACACATACAGCTGTCATCATGACGCATACAGCTATCAGCATGACTCGCATAGCTCTCACCATTGCTCACACAACTGTCCCCATGACTAATACAGCTAGCCCGATGACTTACAATGCTATCACCATGACTCATTCAGCTGTCACCACCTTTAAAGATTCCGCGGGTGTAGCGGTTAAGCTACTCGTCTTAGGAACCAGGTATCTTGAGTGTGATTTGGGCAGATTATATTTTCTTAGTGCAGATTATATTTCCTTTTCCTTTGGGATCATACGCCTTGCAAACTATATTGCTGTTTCTGAAGGTACTCAATAAAACCGAGTCTCCGATTTTCGTTCTTTTATTTGTTCTTTGTTTCCCAAGGCAACCCTTACCTCACTGCAGCTGGTGTTAAGTGCCGTGTGGTGGACGTAGAAAGTCTCCCCGTCCTTCATCATAGTGCAGATTATATTTTCTTTTCCTCTGGGGTTATTGAGTTTGAAAATCGAATATCGCTTAAGCCGGTGGTAGGAGGCGTATGCAGCCTTGCAAACTATATTGCTGTGTATGAAGAGACTCAATAAAACCGAGTCTCCGATTTTCGTTCTTGTATGTGCTCTTTATTTCCAAAGGCAACCTTTCAGCTTTTTATTCTCCAGACTTTCGGATAAATCTTTAAACCGAGGTCCCGTTTCTATATGATCTTAGCTGTTGGTGGGACGAAACACGCCCCAGCACGCACGCACGCACACACACAGAGCTGTCACCATGACTTAAACTGCTGCAACCGTGACGACCACAGCTATCACTACGACTGGTACATGTACGTGTCACTACCACAGGGACACATTCATTTATTGTCATCGCTCTGGTAGCTATTACCAGGACTTAAACAGCTTCCACCATGACTCCTATAGCTATTCCCATTACTCATTATGGTATTAATATGACTAATACAGCCATCACCACAACTCACACAGCTAGCACATTGACTCCTAAAGTTATCACCATGGCTCATACAGCTGCCACTATGATTCATACAGCTGTCCCTATGACGTATAAAGCTGTCACAAGACCAATACAGTTGTCACAATGACTATCAGAAGAATAACATAGCCCAGATAACCCTGTACACTATGATTTTCTGTTCCGTGTTGTAGTCCTTGCTTCCAAAGGATTATGATATATGACTTCACCACAGCTTGTATTTAGGGAATGTGTGGCGGTCGTCAAACGTCTCCCTGCCCTTGATCATAGTGTGGGTTATATTTTCAAGTCATTTTGGATCATTGATTCCACTGCGAAAATTTGAGAATAGTTGAGGGTCACTGGCTAGGCCTAATTGTGGAAACTAGCTAGTCTGTCCCAGAAAAAACTTGTACACTACGGGTTTCGGTTCCGTATTGTAGCCCTTGCTGCCAAAAGATTGCCCATTATATAGAACATCGTACAGTTATAACCATGTATCAAATGGCTATCAAGATGTCACCCCCAGCTGCCTTCATAACTCATACAGCTATCATCATGATTCATTTAGCTGTCATCATGACTCATTCAGCTATCCCCACGAATCATATTGCTATCACGGTTACGCCTGTATTACCTTTGTACATACAGCTATCACCATGACTCATACAACTGTCAACATGACTCATGCAGTTACCACAAATGCTCATGCAGCTGTCAAGATTAATCATCAAACTCTCACTATAACTCAAAAAGCCATCACCATGACTCATACAGCTTTCACCATGAATCATATTTTAGTCTTACTCTTATAATTACTCTTATAGCTATCACCATTTGTTAAACAGCTATCACCACGATTCGTACTGCTGTAATTGTGTGTCATACAGCTGTCCCCATGATTCATATACCGTAGCTACCATCATGAATCATATAACTACTCTTATAGCTGCCATATTGGCTTATACAGATATCAGCATAGCCCATGCAACTGTCAACAAGGCCATGAATCTGTAAACATGGCTTATTCAAGGCGGTTCTTCTGTCGTGGTTTATTTTCGTTATGGTTTGTCTTTTGGGTGTTTGTGTCGCTTATATCATTTTATTTTGGATAGCCTATTGGCCATTTTGTGTGAAAGTAACTGTCCTTTTGCCTTGCCGCTATTGATGCTTCCATTAGGGTATGTTGTTTCATGTTTGCGTTTCTTTCCCTTTGGTGTCTCTGATGGGAGTTGTAGGTTAATTGTATCGATTCCTGATCATTGCCTCCACTTCTACATTATTATGACCAGCTAGTGTACTACATGTATCTAACAATCTTCAAGCCGAATATGCATGTTGGTGAGGTATAGATAAACACATAGTAGTTTTTCATCACTTTTGGAATATAAAAATATGCAAGTATATAGGAATGACTTTAGCTCTATTGTGATGAATGTTACAAATTTTAAAATTTCTGTAAAATGTATAGATCTGTCCATGTTCATTATGGCCCCAACTTCAAAGAAGTTGGAAGGGCATATTGCTTCTACTTCGTTCGTCCGTCTGTCCGTCCGTCCGTTACGCTTTATATGCATAACATAACCTAAGAACCTATATGCTAGGGTTTTGAAATTTCATATATGGATACCTCATGGAAAATAAGGTGACGCGTATTATTTTCTCATCCCTATCAAGAGTAATTGCCCTTTGAATTTTTCTATTTGATAAAATCTTGTCAGCAGAATATCTCAAAACCTAGAAGAGTTAGAGGCCTTGAAAATTTGTGAATAATTTGGTGGTGATGACTAGATGACTTCATTAACTTTTGACTAAATTCCGAAAAATACTTCATGAGTTATGGCCCTTTGTTACTTTGGGTATTTGTACATTGTATGCTTTGTGATGCATAGCCTAACTTAAGAACCATGTATGCTAGGGCTTTGAAATGTAATATATGGATTCCTCATGGAAAGTTAGGAGACGCGATTTTTTTTCTCATTCGGATTATGCCCCTTTCAAGAGTTATTGCCTTGATTTTTATTTTGATAAAATTTTGTCAGCAAAATATCTCAAAATCCATTGAAATTGAAGCTAGAGCCTTGAAAGTTGGTGAATAGATTTGTGGTAATGAATTATGACCCGTTGTCACTTTGGACATTTGTACATTGTACCTCTGTATTTTTTGTGATGCATAGCATAACTTAAGAACCGTGTATGCTAGGGTTTTGAAATTTCATATATGATCTTCTCATGGAAAATTAGCAGACACGTGTTTTTTTCTCCTTATCCGGATTATGCCCTTTTCAAGTGTTATTGCCCTTTGTTTTTTTTTTGTTGTTGTTTTTTTTTTTTTTATAAAATCTTGTCAGCAAAATATCTCAAAAACTATAAGAGCTAGAGCCTTGAAAGTTGGTAAATAGATTGGTTGTGATGAGTAGATGACCTGATGAACTTTTGACTAAATTCCGAAAAAATAATTCATGAGTTATGGCCTTTTGTCACTTTGGGTATTTGTACATTGTATGTTTTGTGATGCATAGCATAGCGTAAGAAACGTGTGCCAGTGGAGTCGATAGAGTGCTGGACTACGAATCAGATGGTCGATTATGAATCAGAGGGTCGTGAGTTCAAACGCCGGTGGAGGAATGGAAATGTGTTCTTTTTTTCTTCTTTTCTTTTTTTCTTCATAAACACACATAAACAGTTATCATCTCCCTCGCACAACCAAGCTGTTAGGGGTGGGGATATTGCATTTATACATGCATACCTGTGTGTGCGTGTGCATGCATGCATGTGTGCATGTATGCGTGCCTGCATGTGTGAGTGCATACATGCATGTATGTGTGCATGCTTGCATGAGTGTGTGTATGCACGCTTGCAAGAGTGTATGTGTGCATGCATGTGTGCTTGCATGCATGCTTGCGTGAGTGTATGCACACTCATGTACATGCTGTATGTATGTGTGCATGCAAGAGTGCATGCATGCATTTGTGTGTGCGCATGCAAGCGTGTGTGTACATGCATATGTGTTTGTGCATACATGCATGTTTGTGTGCATGTGTGTGTGTGTGCGTACATGTATGCATGTGTACATGTGTGCACGTTTGCATGACTCGCACCCCTCTCAAAAATGACCATAAGTATCTGTCAATCTTTTATATTTAAATTGTGATGGATTTTTTCCTTGTGTTTCAGAATCAATATCGAGGGGAAGAAGAAAAGTAAAAGACGTTAAAGGCTGGAAGCAGTGAAATGAATTATAATTAAGAAATAAATGAAATATTGTCTGGCAACGAAATTCAGTTGTTTTCTTGCTTACTTTCAGTTTTTTTTTTCATGCCTGCTTTTAACATGGCACGACTTAGGGACCTATTTTTCTGTCCATTTGTTTGTTCATCCACCAGCACACAAAATAGATGTGAAGGCAATGATCAGGAATCGACAAATAAACCCACAAAATTGGAAGCAACGTCTCCAAAATAATCTTTTCAGTGTTGACGGGGACGTTAAACCTCAAATCAAACAAACAGCTCATAATTTCTCTGAGGGACTTACAAATTAAATTTTGCAAGTCCCAAGACTCACCATTATTTCGAAATACTTAGGAAAACTGTGTTTTGTACAAATAATTTTGCAGTGGAACTTATAGATTGGGACATAGCGAGTTCACAGGACTCATTAGAAAAATGTGAATAGATCACCAATATGTTTATAACCAGTGCAAGTATAGTGAACATTCGTCTTTTAGAAACTGACAACGGTCCTTAGATAAGCAGAAGAGGGCGAGATGCTATAGAACATAGTTCGTGATCAAGATCACTTGCCAGAAACATCCTCAGCCTAGAGATGATCAATCCCACGAGCTGATCATTAGTAACTTGCGCATTCAACTGAGCCACTGAGATACTTTATGGTCACAAAGCTGCTGTTGAAATAAATTATGCATATACTGTTAAAACAAACTAACAAGTCCGGGAAATGCATATCCATTTAGACACCACTTCATACAGATGAAAGTAGGGTTGGCAAGGGCATACATTTTTACCATATTCTTACCCACAGCATAGACGTACTATGTACTCATTATACCCCCGGTATACGAGGTATGCTATGGGGTATAATGCGTTCGTCCGTCCGTCTTTCCGTCTGTCAGCACCAACAAATGGATAGTTAGGTGGCTATGTAAATGGACAGAATCAATGTAAGTCAATGGGATTTATTCCGTTAGACACCGAAAATACTTCTTTTCTGTGGCTAAAAGTAGCCACTTAAGTATCGATCCGGCCAAAAATAGCCACATAACTATCCATTTGTGAGAACGTCCGTCCGTCCATCTGTCCGCCCGGTGTCCGTTCATCCTTCTTCCTTCCGTTAACATTGTGGTTAAAGTTTTTGCGTCATAGTTTCTAAGAGATTATATCTTCTGAACACTTTGATAGATTTAGTTGATTATTACACTGAAGTTATATACTGGTCTAAAGATATCATTGATGCATGTCCCAGCCCCACAGTGACCTTGAGGTCAAGGTCAAAGACTTAAAAAGTTTGCATTTGGTTAAAGTTTCATGACAAAGTTTATAGATGCCTGTATGTTCTAAACTCTAACACAAATTCAGTAGATACTTGCATCATAGTTGCAAACCAGGCCAAAGATTTCGTTATGTTTGTCCCTTCCCCCACCCAAGGTGATCTCAAGGTCACAGACTTAGAAATTTTACATTTGTTTAAAGTTTTATGACAAAGTTTATAGATGCCTGTATGTTCTATACTCTAAGATAAATTCAATATATACTTGCATCGAGTTTGCTTACCAGAACAAAGATTTTATTGATGCATATCCCACCCTGCTGCTTCAGTAACATTGATGCCCCCAACCCTTCAGTAACTTTGATGCCCTCACTCGGTGGTCCAATTAGAATTTTTATGTTTGGTTTAGCTTTTACAAGCACATATATAGATTCTTATAGCTTCTTGACTTCTTCATTCATATTACATACAAGCTCAAAAGCTATATTAGAGGGTGGCGCTGGCCTGGGGTATACGTGACCCACTGGTCGTTTTCTCTAACTGCTTCGAAGAGTCTGTTCTAATGAACACCATTTATCTAAATTTGAACCAGAAGTAAGAAAAGTGTCACAAACTTCCATAGATGGAGAAAAATTGTCAGAAAGCAGTGTAAGATGTGTGTGTTTTCATAATGGGTCCCATTGACAGAAGTACTGAATTGAAGAGCTACTACATTTTCCAATGTTTTATAATGTTATTAAAATTGTGATTAAAGCATCAAAACTAGATGGCGCATCGATGGTATACCATCGCAAATACCCAATTTTTCTGTGAATAACACTAAAGATATGGCAATGTCATACTTTTTTACCTTTGACCCTGGGGCCATGTTGAGGTCGAGGTCACACGAAAAGTATTCCAATATGTTCTACATTCCAAGGGCTATCCAATAATCAATTTTCGGCAGTGCAATCTCAACAGGTTAGAAGATATGATAAAGTCCTACTTTTTTACCTTTGACCCAGGGGCCATGTTGGGGCCAAGGTCACACGAAAAGTATTTCAATATGTTCTACATTCCAAGGGCTATCCAATAATCAAGTTTCGGAAGTTCAATCCCAACAGTTTAGAAGATATGATAATGTCCTGCTTTATGACCTTTGCCCTTGGGGGCCATGTTGGGGTCAATGTCACAAAAATGTAGCCCACTGCCGTCTACATACCATGTACTATCCACATGCAAAGTTTCAAAAGTGTAACTTCAGTGGTTGCAGAGGAGATCCATTTACAAGAAACTTGACGGACGGACAGACAGACAGACGGACGGACAGACGCTCACTCAACTCTGGTACGAAAACAATATACCAGATTTTTCTTCGAAAAAGCGGGTATAATATCATTGATGAAATCATTCGCAAATGTAAGCAGAGAAACGTTTGATAATTAAGGCGTAACTATACCTAATTTAGTGACACAGAGGCCTTTCTGATATTTAATCTTCATCAGTGTGTCTCAACCCCAAAGTTCTGAAACCGAAACGGATGATGGACAAGACCCGGCAAACACAGCACATCCCCTCCGAGCACACACCGACCGACGTAGCTCGTGAGACAGGTCAACTTGAGGCATCAGGCAAGAGACGCCCTTGATAAATGACGTTTTTGAAACATTGCCGAAATATTCGCACAATAAAATGACGTCTGTAAACGTGTTAGAAACGTTAATGGAATCGAACTGAAGGCAATGATCAGGAATCGATGCAATTACGGCTTACCGCTTAGAAGATCTAAACCTTTCCAGGAAAAGTGGTGCGAGACGGACCGTCTTTTAAACCCTTGCGGTTTCTTTGGGCGCTAGGCCTTTAGATGTCAGTTTATCTCAGTGTCAGGTAAAATCCCTCAAAATAGAAAGCAACCCCTAAATCTCCTAAATGGTGTTGCCTGGGACGTAAAAACCAAAGACAAACAAATCTCAGCTATTGCCACAGTTAATATGGCTATGATCTTAGTCGCACAGCTATCATCACAGGAAGAATGACTGTCAACTGAGTCATATACATATATGTCTACACGGTTGAGTTTCACAGCTATCACCACAGGTAATGAGGCTGTTCCCTGAGTTATACGGCTGTCACCACAGGTTTAATTGCCAGGTAGAATGGCTATCACAACTGATGCCGTACACAGCTTTTACCATTAATATTTTGGCTTGTATGGCTTTGAACTTATTCTCACAGAAATCACCGCATGAAATATGGCTATCAACTGAGTTTCACAGCTATCACCACGGGTGATATGACTTGAACCGCAGTTTCACTGCTATCACCACAGGTTATATGGCTAACTCTTCAATTTTACAAATGTCACCACAGGTTATTGATCAATGGCCTCTGTCTCACAAAAGTCGCAATGGGTAGTATGGTTCCTAGAGTTTCACAACTATCAACAAAGTCAATATTGCTATCACCCGAGTTTTTCAGGGATCACCACAACACGACAGGTAATATGGCTATCACCTCAGTTCCACAACTGTCACCTTGTATATTATAGCAATAACTTCAGTTTCACCGCTGTCACTAGAGGTATTATGATTATCACCTTAGTTTCACAACTATCACCACAAGTAATATGACTAACACCTGGCTTTCTCAGGTATCCTTCACAGCAGGTAGTATGGCTATCACCAGAATATTCATATATATCGCCAAAGGTTATTTCTCTATCACCTCAGTTTACAGCTGTCACCATAGGTAATAATTATAGCAATCAATTATGTTTCACCTTTTCACAACAGGCAGTATGGTTATCGGACGAATTTCAAAGCTATCACTGCAGGTAACATGGTTATCACCTAAGTTTAACAGCTGTCACCACAGTTCATATTGTTTTCACCAGAGTTTCACAGCTATCACCATAGGTAATATGGCTATAACCTCCGTTTCATAGCTGTCATCTCAGGAAATATGGCTATCGCCTGAGCTTCACAACAAGAAATATGACTATCGCCTGATTTTCACAGCTATCATCGCAGGTAATACGGTTATCGCCTGTGTTTTACAGCTGTCAACAAAGGTAATATAGCAATCGCATCTGTTCATAGCTGTCACTAAATTGAGTAAGGATATCTCCTGAGTTTCACAGCTGTCACCACAGGTAGTAAGGCTATTACACCTGAGCAGGTAATATGGCTTTAACAGCTGCCACAACGGGTAATATGGCTGTCACCTCAGTTTCATATCTTTCACCTCGGGTAATATGGCTGTCACCTGTATTACACAAGAAGTAGTAGGACTATCACCTGAATTTTACACCTGTCATTAACGGTAATATACATATCACCTCGGTTTGGCAGCTGTCACCACAAGTAGTGCAGCAGTCACCTCTATCACCGTAGGCTATATATGGCCGCTACCTGAATAACAGTTACCACTATATATAATATGGCTATCACCGCAGTTTCACAGCTGTCACCCCAGGTAGTAAGGCTTTCAGATTAGTCTTACAGATATCACCACAGGTAATATGGCCATCACCTGAGTTTCCAGTTTCACAGCTGTCATCACATGTGATGTGACCTAATGCGGACTTACGATTATTTGTCTAAACCATAAAAGAACCAAAGCCATGTACAATCGATTTAAGCCCCCGAGTGGAAGACTTTTGCTGACCGTTCCAAGGCGGTTCTTCTGTTGTGCTTTATTTTTGTTATATTGCGTCTTTGCATGTATGTATTGCTTATGTCTTTTTATTATCTACAGCTGTGTGGCCATTTTGTGTGAAAGAAAATGTGATTTTGGCTATCCGCTTGTGATGTTTTCATTAGGGTTTAGCTATTTTATGTTCGTATTTCTTTCCCATTGGTTTCTCTGTTAGGAGATTTTGGGTAATTGAATTCGTCCCTGATCATTGCCTTCACCTCTATTTTTAAACCAAATTTCACAGCTACCACCAAAGGTGGTATGACAAACACCTCAGTTTTACAACTGTCACCACAGATTATTAAGCAATGACCTCCGTTTCACAAATGTGAGAACAGGGAGTGTGGTTATCACAGGTAGTATGGTTATCACCTGGCCGTATCGCTATCACATCAGACTGATAGCTATATCCAAAGATAATATAGCAATCCACTGTGTTTCACACATGTCACAACATGTAGAATGGTTATCACCTGAGTTTCACAGCTATCACTACAGGTAACATGGCTGTTACCTCAGTTTAACAGTTGTAACCACAGGTTATATTGCTGTCAACTGAGTTTCACAGCTATCACCAGAGGTAATATGGATATCACCTCCATTTCACAGCTGTCACGACAGGAACTATGACTATCATCTGAGCTTCCCACAAAAAATAAGAATCACCTGAATTTCAGAGCTATCGTTACAGGCAATACTACTATCATCTCGGTTGACATCTGTCACAACAGGTAATACAACAATCACCTCTGTTTCACAACTGTCACTTCAACTAGGATGGTTTACACCTGATTTACCCCGCTGTCACAACAGGTAGTAATTAATGCTATCACAGGAGTTCACTGGTTTTTGTTTGCATTCGAGTTTAATGGCCAAATCAACACTATTTTGTCATTTTTGAGCCAGTCAGGTTACCTAGCCAGACTTTTCCTGGAAAGAATGACCGTAGAAAAGATTTCATGATCAATCTCCACGATAGAATACTGCCAACCCCGGCAACTATCGAACTCGCGTACTTCTGATCACCAGTCAGACGCATCACCGCCGGTAATATGGCTATAACCTCCGTTTTACTGCTACCACCACAGGTTATAAGACTGTCACCTCAGTTTCGCATCTTACACCTCAGGTAATATGGCTATCACCTGAATTTCACAAGAAGCAGTATGACTATCATCTGAGTTGCACAGCTAGCATTACAGGTTATATGCCTGTCACCTCATTTGGACAGCTTCCACCACAGGTAATACAGCAGTCAAGTCTGTTTCACAGCTATTCCCATAGCTTGTTTGGCTATCCCCTTAGCTTGACAGCTATTCCTAGAGGCTATATGGCCATCATCTGAGTAGCAGTTACCACTGCGGTATTATGGCTATCATTTCAGTTTCACAAATGTCGCCATAGGTGGTTAGGCTTTCAAATAAGTCTCACAGATATCACCACAGGTAATATGGCTATCACGTGATTTT
Organism: Lucinisca nassula; assembly: GCA_963580285.1. Taxonomy (NCBI): domain Eukaryota; kingdom Metazoa; phylum Mollusca; class Bivalvia; order Lucinida; family Lucinidae; genus Lucinisca; species Lucinisca nassula. Next base: position 43,083,134 of record OY757010.1, on the reverse strand, counting down.
TCAAGTTTCACAGCTTTCATCACAGGATATATGGCTATGACCCCAGGTAGTATGGTTATCGCCAGAGTTTAACAGCCATCGCAGAATTATAAATAACCTGTGGAGATAGCCATCACCTCAATTTCTTAGCTTTCATCACATCACCACAGGTTATATGGCTCACAGCTGTCGACACATATCATATAGCAATAATTTCAGTTTCACCGCTGTCACTATAGGTAGTATGGCTATCATTTTAGTTTTCAGCTATCACAGCAAGTTATATGGCTATCACCTGACTTTCTCAGCTTTCCTTCACAAAAGTAAGATCGCTATCACCTCAGTTTGACAGTCGTCACCACAGGTAATACAGCAGTCAACTATGATTAATAATTGTCACAACAGTTAGTATGGTTATCACCCGAGTTTCAGAGTTGTCCCTACAGGTAACAACGATATCACCTCAGGTTATATTGCTATCATCTGAGTCCCATAGCCATTAATGTATGTAATATGGCTATCACCTCAATTTCACATTGTCACCTCAGGAAATATGGCTTTCACTAGAGCTTCACAACACGAAATGTGAAATTGTGCTGAAATCAACATAACATATTGAAAAGCTGTTAAACTGTGGTGATGCTGAGTTGACACTATAACGTGCGGTGATAATCTGTGAAACAGCGGTGATGGACATTTGGACAGCTGTGAAACGGTGCTGAATTATAAATAACCCGTTGTGGTAGCTGTAAGACAGTGGTCATAGCCACATAACCTTCGGTTACAGCTGTGAAATTGTGCTGAAATCTGATTAATCTGTGGTGATACCTGCCAAAATTTTGTGAGAGCCAAGTATCTGTGTTACAGCTGTGAAAAAGTGCTGAAATCTTTAATCTGTGGTGACAGCTGTGAAACTGTGGTGACAGCTATGTTATCTGTTGTCAAACTGTGCTGAAATAAAAAAAAACATTTTGTGAAAGCTATAAACCTGTGGTGATGCCGAGTTATCTGTTGTGATTGCGAGTTTTCCGTTGTGACAGTTATAAAACTATACTGAAGACTAAATAACCTGTGGTGATATCTGTGAAACAGCGGTGATGGCAATTTAACCTGTGGTGACAGCTATGAAACGATGCAGAATTATAAATAACCTGTGGTGATAGCTGTGAAACTGTGGTGCTAGTCGCGTAGCATGTGATGGCAGTTGTGGAACTGCTGAATTAAAAAACAACAACCGGAAATATGTTCTATCCTTTGGAAGCAAGAAATAAACAACAGATCCGAAAAGCATGGAATGCACAAGTTTTCTGGCCCAGAACAGCTAGTTTCGGCCAATAAGGCCTCATCAGTGGCCCTGAAATAATTTCAAAATTCCACAGTAAACCAATGATCCCGAAGGACAAGAACATATAAACTACCTATGACGAAAGGCGGGGACACATTTTACGGCCCCCACACACTCCCTTTACGCCAGCTATAGTCACATCAAATATGTTCTATGAAATGCATAAAGTATACATGTATTCCTTGGCAAAACTAACTTGTTTCGTCCAACGACCCTCATCAGAACCCTGAAATAGTACAAAAAAAAAAAAAACTGTGAAACTGTTGCGATGGCCAGGCGACCGATGGTGACAGTTTTGACCTGTGCTAAAATCTAAATAATCTGGGGTGACAGCTGTGAAATTGTATTGAAATCTAAATAGCCCGTGGTGATTGATGGCAAACTGTGGGGATAGCCACATATTAACCTGTGGTGACTGCTGTGAAACTGTGCTGAAATCTGAATAACCTGAGGTGATACCTGCGAAAGTTTGGTGATAGCCAAGTATATGTGTGACAGCTGTGAAAATGTAATGAAATCTGTATAATTTGTGGTGATAGCTGTGAAAATATGTTGACAGCTATGTTATCTGTTCTGAAGCTGTAAAACTGTGCTGAAATCAAAATAACACACTGAGAAAGCTCTGATACCGATTTTCCTGTTGTGATGCTGAGTTGTCTGTTGTGACAGCTATAAAACTATACTGAAAACTAAATAACCTGTGGTGATATCTGTGAAACAACGGTGATGGCCATTTAACCAATGGTGGCAGCTGTGAAATGAGGCAGAATTATGAATACCTGTGGTGATAGCTATGATAGTGGGTGTTAGTTACGTAGCTTGTGGTGACAGCTGTAAAACTGCTGAATTCAAATAGCCTACTGTGAAATATGTTCTATAAAGGAGTTATTCTTTGGAAGCAAGGCATAAACAACAGATCAGAAAAGCATGGAGTGCACAAGTTTTCTGGACCAGAGCAGCTGGTTTCGGCCAATTCAGCCTCATCATTGACCCTGAAATATTTTAAGAATTCCACAATAAACCAATAATCCCGAAGGACAAGAGATTATAGACAACATAATGACGAAAGGCGGAGAGACATTTTACGGCAGCCAAAAACTCCCTTAACGCCAGCTATATTCACATCAAATATGTTCTATGAAAGGTTTATCATTTGTAAGCAAGGAATATACAACAGCGCCTAAAAGCATGGAATGTACAAGTCCGTGGTGATTGATGGCAAACTGTGGTGATAGCCACTTAACCTGTGGTGACAGCTGTGAAACTGTGCTGAAATCGGAATAACCTGCGGTGATACCTGCGAAAGTTTGGTGATAACCAAGTATCCGTGTGACAGCTGTTAAAATGTACTGAAATCTGTATAATTTGTGGTGACAGATGTGAAACTGTGGTTGAAGCTATGTTATCGGATGTGAAGCTGTAAAACTGTGTTGAAATCAAAATAACATATTGAGAAAGCTGTGAAACTGTGGTGATGCCGATTTACCTGTTGTGATGCCGAGTTGTCTGTCGTGACAGCTATAAAACTATACTGAAAACTAAATGACCTGTGGTGATATCTGTTAAACAGCGATGATGGCCATTTAACCTATGGTGACAGCTATGAAGCGATGCTGAATTATAAATAACCTGTGATGATAGCTGTGAAACAGTGGTGCTAGTCACGTAGCCTGTGGTGACAGCAGTGAAACTGCTGAATTCAAAATAACCTACTGTGAAATATGTTCCATAAAAGAGTTATCACTTGGAAGCAAGGAATAAATAACAGATCCGTAAAGCATGGAGTGCACAAGTTTTCTGGGCCAGAGCAGCTTGTTTCGGCCAAATAGGTCTCATCAGTGGCCCTGAAATATTTTCAAAATTCCACCAATGATTCCGAAGGACAAGAAAATATAAACTACATGGTGACAAAATGACGAGAGACAGTTAACGGCCGCCACACACTCCATTAACGCCAGCTATAGTCAAAGCAAATATGTTCTATGAAAGGCTTATCATTTGGAAGCAGGGAATATACAACAGAGCCTAAAAGCATGGAATGTACAAGTCCGTTGTGACTGATGGCATACTCTTAACTTGTGGTGACAGCTGTGAATCTGTGCTGAAATCTGAATAACCTGTGGTGATACCTGCCAAAGTTTGGTGATAGCCAAGTATCTGTGTGACAGCTGTGAAAATGTACTGAAATCTGTATAATTTGTGGTGACAGCTGTGAAACTGTGGTGACAGCTATGTTATCTGATGTGAAGCTGTAAAACTGTGTTGACAGCTATGTTATCTGTTGTGAAGCTGTAAACTGTGCTGAAATCTGTATAATTTGTGGTGATAGCTGTGAAACTATGTTGACAGCTATGTTATCTGTTGTTAAGCTGTAAAACTGTGCTGAAAACAAAATAACACATTGAGAAAGCTGTGATACCGAGTTTCCTGTTGTTATGCTGAGTTCACTGTTGTGACAGCTATAAAACTTTACTGAAAACTAAATAACCTGTGGTGATATCTGTGAAACAGCGGTGATGGCCATTTAACCTATGGTGACAGCTGTGAAATGAGTCAGAATTATGAATACATGTGGTGATAGCTATGATTGTGGGTGTTAGTTACCTATCTTGTGGCGACAGCTGTGAAACTGCTGAATTCAAATAGCCTACTGTGAAATATGTTCTATAAAGGAGTTATCCTTTGGAAGCAAGGCATAAACAACAGATCAGAAAAGCATGGAGTGCACAAGTTTTCTGGACCAGAGCAGCTGGTTTCGGCCAATTCAGCCTCATCATTGGCCCTGACATATTTTAAAAATTCCACAATAAACCAATGATCCCGAAGGACAAAAAATTATAGACAAGATTATGACGAAAGGCGGAGAGACATTTGACGGAAGCCAAAGACTCCCTTAACGCTAGCTATATTCACATCAAATATGTTTTATGAAAGGTTTATCATTTGTAAGCATGGAATATACAACAGGGCCTAAAAGAATGGAATGTACAAGTCCGTGGTGATTGATGGCAAACTGTGGTGATAGCCACTTAACCTGTGGTGACAGCTGTGAAACTGTGTTGAAATCGGAATAACATGTGGTGATACCTGCGAAAGTTTGGTGATAACCAAGTATCTGTGTGACAGCTGTGGAAATGTACTGTAATCTGTATAATTTGTGGGGACAGCTGTGAAACTGTGGCGGAAGCTATGTTATCTGATGTGAAGCTGTAAAACTGTGTTGAAATCAAAATAACATATTGAGAAATAAAAATCAAAAATGAGTTCCTTTAAGAGCAATGAAAACATTCATAAGAAAGAAGATGGGTCATACTACGTAGTTTCGGCTAATAAAGCCTCATCAGTGACCCAGTAATAATCCGGCTACGAAAGCCAGAGGAAACATACTGCAATTTTTCGAATTTTGAATAGGCAGTCGATTCAAAGACTGATATAAATAAAAATAGTGTCCAAATAATTAAAAACCTGTCTAGAATATGAGTCTAAACCAATAATTATATATGATTTTCCAGAATATTTACGCTGATCTCAAAGGACAAAAAGTAAAATATAAACTGCACTATGGTTGATGTACGGGGAGACGTTTTACGGCCGCCACACGGCACAACACCAGCTGCTTTGAAGGCAAATAAAAATCAAAAATGAGTTCCTTTAAGAGCAATGAAAACATTCATAAGAAAGAAGATGGGTCATACTACGTAGTTTCGGCTAATAAAGCCTCATCAGTGACCCTGTAATTATCCGGCAACGAAAGCCAGAGGAAACATACTGAAATTTTTCGAATTTCGAATAGGCAGTCGATTCAAAGACTGATATAAATCAAAATGGGGTCCAAATAATTAAAAACCTGCCTAGAATATGAGTCTAAACCAATAATTATATATGATTTCCAGAATATTTACGCTGAAAGCTGCGAAACTGTGGTGATGCCGATTTACCTGTTGTGATGCCGAGTTGTCTGTTGTGACAGCTATAAAACTTAACTGAAAACTAAATGACCTGTGGTGATATCTGTGAAACAGCGATGATGGCCATTTAACCTATGGTGACAGCTATGAAGTGATGCTGAATTATTAATAACCTGTGATGATAGCTGTGAAACAGTGGTGCTAGTCACGTAGCCTGTGGTGACAGCAGTGAAACTGCTGAATTCAAAATAACTTACTATGAAATATGTTCCATAAAAGAGTTATCCTTTGGAAGCAAGGAATAAACAACAGATCCGTGAAGCATGGAGTGCACAAGTTTTCTGGGCCAGAGCAGCTAGTTTCGGCCAAATAGGTCTCATCAGTGGCCCTGAAATATTTTCAAAATTCCACCAATGATCCCGAAGGACAAGAAAATATAAACTACATTGTGACGAAAGGCGGGGAGACAGTTTACGGCCGCCACACACTCCATTAACGCCAGCTATAGTCACAGCAAATATGTTCTATGAAAGGCTTATCATTTGGAAGCAGGGAATATACAACAGAACCTAGAACATTGAATGTACAAGTCTGTGGTGATTGATGGCAAACCGTGGGGATAATCACTTAACCTGTGGTGACAGCTGTGAAACTGTGCAGAAATCTGAATAACCTGTGGCGATACCTGCCAAAGTTTGGTGATAGCCAAGTATCTGTGTGACAGCTGTGAAAATGTACTGAAATCTGTATAATTTGTGGTGACAGCTGTGAAAGTATGTATACAGCTATGTTATCTGTTGTAAAACTGTGCTGAAATCAAAATAACACATTGATAAAACTGTGATACCGAGTTTCCTGTTGTGATGCTGAGTTGTCTGTTGTGACAGCTATAAAACTATACTGAAAACTAAATAACCTGTGGTGATATCTGTGAAACAGCGGAGATGGCCATTTAAGCTATGGTGACAGCTGTGAAATGAGGCAGAATTATGAATACCTGTGGTGATAGCTATAATAGTGGGTGTTAGTTACCTATCTTGTGGCGACAGCTGTGAAACTGCTGAATTCAAATAGCCTACTATGAAATATGTTCTATAAAGGAGGTACCCTTTGGATGCAAAACATAAACAACAGATCAGAAAAGCATGGAGTGCACAAGTGTTCTGGATCAGAGCAGCTGGTTTTGGCCAATTCAGCCTCATCATTGGCCCTGAAATATTTAGAAATTCCACAGGAAACCAATGATCCCGAAGGACAAGAAATTATTGACAACATTATTACGAAAGGCGGAGAGACATTTTACGGCAGCCAAAGACTCCCTTAACGCCAGCTATATTCACATCAAATATGTTCTATGAAAGGTTTATCATTTGTAAGCAAGGAATATACAACAGAGCCTAAAAGCATGGAATGTACAAGTCCATGGTGATTGATGGCAAACTGAGTTGTCACTTAACCTGTGGTGACAGCTATGAAACTGTGCTGAAATCGGAATAACCTGCGGTGATACCTGCGAAACTTTGGTGATAACCAAGTATCTGTGTGACAGCTGTGGAAATGTACTGAAATCTGTATAATTTGTGGTGCCAGCTATGAAACTGTGATGGAAGATATGTTATCTGATGTGAAGCTGTAAAACTGTGTTGAAATCAAAATAGCATATTGAGAAAGCTGCGAAACTGTGGTGATGCCGATTTACCTGTTCTGATGCCGAGTTGTCTCTTGTGACAGCTTTAAAACTATACTGAAAATTAAATGACTTGTGGTGATATCTTTGAAACAGCGATGATGGCCATTTAACCTATGGTGACAGCTATGAAGTGATGCTGAATTATAAATAACCTGTGATGATAGCTGTGAAACAGTGTTGCTAGTCACGTAGCCTGTGGTGACAGCAGTGAAACTGCTGAATTCAAAATAACTTGCTTTGAAATATGTTCCATGAAAGAGTTATCATTTGGAAGCAGGGAATAAACAACAGATCCGTAAAGCATGGAATGCACAAGTTTTCTGGGTCAGAACAGCTAGTTTCGACCAAATAGATCTCATCAGTGGCCCTGAAATATTTTCAAAATTCCACCAATGATCCCGAAGGACAAGAAAATTTAAATTACATTGTGTCGAAAGGCGGGGAGACAGTTTACGGCCGCCACACACTCCATTAACGCCAGCTATAGTCACAGCAAATATGTTCTATGAAAGGCTTATCATTTGGAAGCAGGGAATATACAACAGAGCCTAAAAGCATGGAATGTACAAGTCCGTGGTGATTGATGGCAAACTGTGGGGATAGCCACTTAACCTGTGGTGACAGCTGTGAAACTGTGCTGAAATCTGAATAACCTGTGGTGATACCTGCCAAAGTTTGGTGATGGCCAAGTATCTGTGTGACAGCTGTGAAAATGTACTGAAATCTGTATAATTTGTGGTGACAGCTATTAAACTGTGGTGACAGCTATGTTATCTGATGAAAAGCTGTAAAACTGTGTTGACCTGTAAAACTGTGCTGAAATCTGTATAATTTGTGGTGATAGCTGTGAAACTATGTTGACAGCTATGTTATCTGTTCTGAAGCTGTAAAACTGTGCTGAAATTAAAATAACACATTGAGGAAGCTCTGATACCGAGTTTCCTGTTGTGATGCTGAGTTGTCTGTTGTGACAGCTATAAAACTATACTGAAAACTAAATAACCTGTGGTTATATCTGTGAAACAGCGGTGATGGACATTTAACCTATGGTGACAGCTGTGAAATGAGGCAGAATTATGCATACCTTTGGTGATAGCTATGAGAGTGGGTGTTAGTTACGTAGCTTATGGTGACAACTGTGAAACTGCTGAATTCAAATAGCCTACTGTGAAATATGTTCTATAAAGGAGTTATTCTTTGGAAGCAAGGTATAAACAACAGATCAGAAAAGCATGGAGTGCACAAGTTTTCTGGACCAGAGCAGCTGGTTTCGGCCAATTCAGCCTCATCATTGACCCTGAAATATTTTGAAAATTCCACAATAAACCAATGATCCCGAAGGACAAGAAATTATTGAAAACATGATAACGAAAGGCGGAGAGACATTTTACGGCAGCCAAAGACCCCCTTAACGCCAGCTATATTCACATCAAATGTGTTCTATGAAAGGTTTATCATTTGTAAGCAAGGAATACACAACAGAGGCTAAAAGCATGAAATGTACAAGTCCGTGGTGATTGATGGCAAACTGTGGTGATAACCACTTAACCTGTGGTGACAGCTGTGAAACTGCGCTGAAATCGGAATAACCTGTGGTGATACCTGCAGAAGTTTGGTGATAGCCAAGTACCTGTGTGACAGCTGTGGAAATGTACTGAAATCTGTATAATTTTGTGGTGACAGCTGTGAAACTGTGATGGAAGCTATGTTATCTGATGTGAAGCTGTAAAACTGTGTTGAAATCAAAATAACATATTGAGAAAGCTGTGAAACTGTGGTGATGCCGATTTACCTGTTGTAATGCCGAGTTGTCTGTTGTGACAGCTATAAAACTATACTGAAAACTAAATGACCTGTGGTGATATCTGTGAAACAGCGATGATGGCCATTTAACCTATGGTGACAGCTATGAAGCGATGCTGAATTATAAATAACCTGTGATGATAGCTGTGAAACAGTGGTGCTAGTCACGTATCTTGTGGTGACAGCAGTGAAACTGCTGAATTCAAAATAACTTATTGTGAAATATGTTCCATAAAAGAGTTATCCTTTGAAAGCAAGGAATAAACACTAATCCGTAAAGCATTGAATGCACAAGTTTTCTTGGCCAGAACAGCTAGTTTCGGCCAAATAGGTCTCATCAGTGGCCCTGAAATATTTTCAAAATTCCACCAATGATCCCGTAGGACAAGAAAATATAAGATACATTGTGACGAAAGGCGGGGAGACAGATTTCGACCGCCACACACTCCATTAACGCCAGCTATAGTCACAGCAAATATGCTCTATGAAAGGCTTATTTGGAAGCAGGGAATATACAACAGAGCCTAAAAGCATGGAATGTACAAGTCCGTGGTGATTGATAGCACACTGTGGGGATAGTCACTTAACTTGTGGTGACAGCTGTGAAACTGTGCTGAAATCTGAATAAACTGTGGTGATACCTGCCAAAGTTTGGTGATAGCCAAGTATCTGTGTGACAGCTGTGAAAATGTACTGAAATCTGTATAATTTGTGGTGACAGCTGTGAAACTGTGGTGACAGCTATGTTATCTGATGTGAAGCTGTAAAACTGTGTTGAAATCAAAATAACATATTGAGAAAGCTGTTAAACTGTGGTGATGCCGATTTAACTGTTGTGATGCCGAGTTGTCTGTTGTAACAGCTATAAAACTATACTGAAAACTAAATGACCTGTGGTGATATATGTGAAACAGCGATGATGGCCATTTAACCTATGGTGACAGCTATGAAGCGATGCTGAATTATAAATAACCTGTGATGATAGCTGTGAAACAGTGGTGCTAGTCACATAGCCTGTGGTGGCAGCAGTGAAACTGCTGAATTCAAAATAACTTACTGTGATATATGTTCCATAAAAGAGTTATCCTTTGGAAGCAAGGAATAAACAACAGATCCGTAAAGCATGGAGTGCACAAGTTTTCTGGGCCAGAGCAGCTAGTTTCGGCCAAATAGGTCTCATCAGTGGCCCTGAAATATTTTCAAAATTCCACCAATGATCCCGAAGGACAAGAAAATATAAACTACATTGTGACGAAAGACGGGGAGACAGTTTACGGCCGCCACACACAGTCACAGCAAATATGTACTATGAAAGGCTTATCATTTGGAAGCAAGGAATATACAACAGAGCTGAAAAGCATAGAAGGTACAAGTTTTCTTGGGCCAAACTAACTAGTTTCGTCCAATGAGCCTCATCATGATCCTTATATAGTAAAACAAACAGTGAAACTGTTGCGATGGCCAGGCAACCAGTGGTGACAGCTGTGACCTGTACTAAAATCTAAATAACATGGGCGACAGCTGTGAAACTGCACTGAAATCTAAAAGCCTGTAGTAATTGATGGCAAACTGTGGTGATAACCTGTGGAGACAGATGAAACTGTGATGAAATCGGAATAACCTGTGGTGATACCTGCGAAAGTTTGGTGATAGCCAAGTATCTGTGTGACAGCTGTGTAAATCTACGGAAATCTGTATAATTTATGGTGACAGCTGTGAAACTGTGGTGACAGCTATGTTATTTGTTGTGAAGCTGTGAAACTGTGCTGAAATCAAAATAACATATTGAGAAAGCTGTGAAACTGTGGTGATGCCGAGTTACCTGTTGTGATGCCGAGTTGTCTGTCGTGACAGCTAAAAAACTATACTGAAAACTAAATGACCTGTGGTGATATCTATGAAACAGCGGTGTTGGCTATTTTACACTATGGTGACAGCTGTGAAACAGTGCTAAATTATAAATAACCAGTGGTCATAACTGTGAAATTGTGGTGATAGTCACGTACCCTGTGGTGACAGCTGTGAAACTGCTGAATTCAAAATAGTATGTTCTATAAGAGTTATCCTTTGGTAGCAAGGCATAAATAATAGACCCGAAAAGCTTTGAGTACAAACGTTTACTTGGCCAGAGCAGCTACTTTTGGTCAATAAGGCCTGAAATATTTTCAAAATTCAACAATAAACCAATGATCCCGAAGGACAAGAAAATATAAAACTACATTATGACGAAAAGTGGGGAGACAATTTACGGCCGCCACACACTCCATTAACGCCAGCTATAGTAACATTCGAACTGAAAAGCATGGAGTGTAAATGTTTTGGTCAAACTTTCTAGTTTCGACCAATTATCACATCAGGACTCAGAAATATTATATAAAAACTGTGATACTGGCGATGGTCACGTAACCCCTGGTGACAGCTGTGATCTGTGCTAAATAACCTGGTGTAAGAGTTGTGAAACTCTACAGAAATCTAAATCACCTGTGGTGATAGATGGGAAATTGTGGTTTTAGCTCTGCATCTGTTGCGATAGCCACGTAATATGTGGAGACAGCTGAACCACATAACCTGTGGTGACAGATGTGAAACTGTGCTGAATTCTGAATAACCTGTGGTGATACCTGCGAAACTGTGGTGATAACCACATAACCTGTGGTGACAGATGTAAAACTGTGATGAAATCGGAATAACCTGTGGTGATACCTGCGAAAGTTTGTTGAGAGCCAAGTATCTGTGTTACAGCTGTGAACATATACTGAAAAGTAGAAGTAAAACAAAGATCAGGAATTGATACAATTAACTTACTCCATGAAATCTGTATAATTTATAGTGACAGCTGTGAAACTGTGGTGACAACTATGTTATTTGTTGTGAAGCTGTGAAACTGTGCTGAAATCAAAATAACATATTGTGAAAGCTGTGAAACTCTTGTGATGCCGAGTTGCCTGTTGTGACTGCGAGTTTTCTGTTGGGACAGCTATAAAACTATACTGAAGACTAAATAACCTGTGGTGATATCTGTGAAACATCGGTGACGGCAATTTGACCTATGATGGCAGCTATGAAACGATGCTGGATTATAAATAACCTGTGAAACTGTGGTGCTAGTCATGTAGCCTATGGTGACGGCTGTGGAACTGTTGAATTCAAAATAACCTACTGTGAAATATGTTCTATAAAAGAGTTATCCTTTGAAAGCAAGGAATAAACAATAAATCCGAAAAGCATGGAGCGCAAAAGGTTACTTGGCCAGAGCAGCTAGTTTCGGCCAATAAGGCCTCATCAGTGGCCCTGAAATATTTTCAAAATTCCACAATACACCAATGATCCCGAAGGACAAGAAAATATAAACTACATTATGACGAAAGGCGGGGAGACATTTTACGACCGCCACACACTCCCTTAACGCCTGCTATAGTCACATCAAATATGTTTTATGAAAGGTTTATCATTTGGAAGAGCAAAACAACAGAAGTGAAAAGCATGGAAAGTACACGTTTTGGCCAAACTTTCTAGTTTCGACCAATTATCGCATCAGGATTCTGAAATATTGTAATAAAAACTGTGAAACTGGCGATGGTCACGCAATCAGTGGTGACAGCTGTGATCTGTGCTAAATAACCTGGCGTTACAGCTGTGAAACTGTACTGAAATCTAGATAACCTGTGGTGATAGATGGGAAACTGTGGTTATAGCTCTGCAGCTGGTGTGATAGCCACGTAATCTGCGATGACAGTTGTGAAACTGTGCTGTAATCTCCAAAATATGTGGTGATAGCTGTGAAAATGTGGTGATGACCCCGTACCCTGTGATGACAGCTATGGAACTATGCTTGAAACTAAACCTGTGGTGACAGCTGTGAAACTGCAGTGATTATTATGTTGCCTGTGGTGACAGCTGTGAAACTATGCAGAAATCTAAATAACATGTGGCAAGTGGCACATAATACTAGAGCTGTTAACTCTTCAGCCTGCCATTTCCGGAAAACTGATCTGATTGGTTAGGTTCAAACAGAAAAGTTCAAATCTGATCTTTAGTTATCATAACATTGTGGTGAGACTTTAATGTCAGAAGTCATATTTCTGTTAACGAGCTTTAACATTTGAAACCGAGATACAGATAGGCTATGCTTTTTTGAATTTGCACAGTCTTTATTCTTGTTGATAGCTAAGGATGTCGTCAAAATTAAAGGAAAAGTTGAAATGTCTTGGCACAAAAAATACAGCAACAAAAAAAAAAAAAAAAAAAAAAACTTAAGGAGTAAAAACATTTTGAAAATTAATTAAAGCAACCGGCCTTATCTGGAACATTGTCCCTACAAGGGACATTTTCCTTTTTCCATTGAGTATTTGTTGAAAGGGATAATTGTCCCTGTTTCCCATGCACTCTTTAGAATCGCCTTCGCGATTATAATGAATATCCAAGTATGGAGAAAATTATCCTTTAATTAATTTTCCTTTAATCGTATAATCAAATACCCTCTTATCTATGTCAATGTTTACTTCAAACTGAAGTCGCATCAGGTAAAAACTTACCGCCAGTGCATTTAATAAAATACGATTCATTCCTTGAAAAAAACAACACATATATATAAATGAAGAACTGACCATTAACTGCATAACACTAAAGCACTTTTAAATAAACTGATCATCAATACATTTCAAATACATTGTCTGATTCACTGGCTGTGATATAAACTCCAGATTACTGGGTAATAAAACACTTTGTGGTTTCAGCATCTGACACTTATGGCCCTTGGCAGAAACTGGCTGCCTTTTAAACAAGCAGATACTAATCCACGGAAACAACTGTCCATATGTAGTTAATAGAGGGGTTTGGTGCTCTCCTCTAATAAGCTCTTCACTGTGGTGATAGCTGTGACACTGTCGTCAAAAACATATAATATGTGGCGACAACAGTTGTGAAACTATAGTTATAGCCAAATAAACTTTGTGAGTTGCGAAAGCTGTGAATGTGCTGAAATCTATATTATCTATGATGGGAGCTGTGAAACTATGAGGTGATTACAGCTGTGAATCTGTGCTGAAATATAATTTACCTGTGGTGATAGCTGTGACCCTGTCGTTAAAGTCATGTAATCTATGGCGACAACAGCTGTGAAACTATTGTTATAGCCAAATAACCTTTGCGAGTGGTGACAGCTGTGAAAGTGTGCTGAAACCAATATTATTTGTGGTGGGGGGCTGTGAAACTGTCCTGAAATATAAATTACCTGTGGTGAAAGCTGTAAAACTGCCGCGATAGCCACGTAACCTGTGGTGACTACCGTGAAGCTGTTCTGAAATCCAAATAACCTGTGATGATGAGGTTAAACTGTGCTGAAATCGAGATAACCTATGGTGTTAGCTGTTAAACTGTGGTGATAGCCACGTAACGTGAAGTGACAGCTATGAACTGCGCTGAAATCTATAAATAACCCGTGGTAATAGCTGTGAAGCTTTGGCGATATACACATAACCTGTGCACACGTGACAGCTATGAAACTGCTGAAATCTATATAATCTGTGGTGAAAGCTGTGGAATTGTGGTGATAGCCATGCGACCGATGGTGACAGCTGTGAAATTGTGCTGCTAAAACCTATATAATCTGTAGTCATAGCTGTTAAACGGTGATGACACCCACGTAATGTGTTATGACAGCTATGAATCTGAGCTAAAAACTCAACAACGTGTGAGGAAAGCTTTGCTCTGTGCTGATTATTACGTTACCTTTGGTAAAAGCTCTGAAACTGTGCTGAAATCTATAAAAGCTTTTGGTGTCAGCTGTGAAACTGTGCTGAAATCTTTAAATTCTGTGGTGATATCTGTGAAACTGTAATGATGGCCATGTAACCTGTGATGTCAGCTTTGGAACTGTGCTAAAACCTTAATGAACCGTGGTACTGCAGGGTTCACATTACCAATAGTGACAGCTGTCAAACTATGATGAATTCTAAATAATATGTAGTGATAGCTGTAACACTGTGGTGATACCAACGTAACCTACGTCGACAGCTATGAAACTGTGGTGGTAGCCAAATAAACTTTATGGGCTGCGACATCCATGTAAATGTGCTCAATAGAAGTGAAGGCATTGACCAGGAATCGATACAATTAACTCACAGCTCCCATTAGAGACACCAAAGGGAAAGAAACACAAACAAATCTATATATTTTGCGGTGATAACTGTGAAACTGTGATGACAGCTGTGAAATTGTGCTAAAATCTAAATTACATGTGGTGATATCTGTAAAACTGCGGTGATAGCCACATAACCCTCGGTGGCAGCTGTGAAGCTGTGCTGAAATCCATATAACCTGTGGTCATAGCTTCGAATTTGTGGTTATAGCGACGCAACCTATGGTAAAGGTGCAAGTGTAATGAAATTTAAATAGCCCAATGGTGACAGCTGCTGTAAAAAGGTGCTGAAACCTAATAAACATGTGCGGATAGTTGTTAAACTGTGGCGAAAGCCACGTATGAGACTGTGTTTAAATCTAAATAACCGTTTGATTTTAGCTGTGATATTGGCGTGATAACCATATAACGGGTGGTGAAAGAGCAAAACATAGCAATATAGCGTCGGGGATAACCGTGAAGCTGCTGTAATAGCCATGTAATCTGTCGTGAGCGCTGTGATAGTGTCGTTATTTATTACCTATGGTTATAGCCGTGAAACTGTTGTGAAAGTTTTATTACACATGTGACCTGTGGTGATAGTCATGGAAACTGTGCTGATTATCAAAATAACCAGTGGTGACAGCGCTGAAACTGTGTAAATAGCTATATAGCCTATGTTGATATGGCGACAACTGAAACGGTGGCGACACGTTTATAAGCTGCGATCCCTGGTTTATGAGACGGGTAGCAAAACCACTACACTATGTGGAGACAGTTATGAAGCTGTGGTAATAGATATTTAGTGTATGGTGATAGTAGTGAATGTGTTGCGAAAGTCATATAAAATGTGGTTGCATATGAGAAACTGCAGTGATAGTAATATAACATGTAGTGACAGATTAGAAATTATGGTATTTTTAACCTGAGATTGTGCTGTAAAGCTGTGATGATAACCTTAAACAGTTTTGTAATCGAGTTAATTTCATATTCCCGATGTGACTGCCTTGAAACTGTTATAATAGCCATATCTCTAAAGGTGACCGCTGGACATAGTAGTGATAGTAAAGTAAACATGTCGTGTTATAGCCAAATATCTTGTGGTGGCAGCTGTGAAGTAAGTGTTGGCCACATAACTTGTCGTGACAGATTACATATAGCTGCAAAATAGGGGGGGGGGGGGGTATTGGGTGAGGCGAAGGTGTTGCATCAACTGGGCGCCAACTGATATTGGCTTACAGTTAGGCAAAGTAGAAGTAAAACAAAGATCAGGAATTGATACAATTAACTTACTCCACCCATAAAAGACACCAAAGGGAAAGAAATACAAACATTAAGCGACCAGACCATAATGGAAACCTAAACAAAGGAAGGCCATAAGGACAGTTACTTTCCCACAAAATGGCCATATGGTCATCCGAAACTAAAAGACACAAGTGATACACACAGTAAGTAACAAACAACAACATAAAATAAATCGCCACAGAAGAGCCGCCTTGGAACGGTCAGTGGAAGATTTCCACTGGGGGGCTTAAATCGATTTTACGTGGCCACAATCCTCGCCCTTACTTCCGTCGCGATTTAGACGAATAATTTGTTCAGTCCGCATGAAGGCCTCCTAACTCATCAGTGCAAAATCCTCGTGAACACAAATAATCAAAGAACCACAGAGGTGAGACAACGGTTAGGACTCGACAGCAAGAAACCACTGAAATGCTGGAGCAAAAGATAATCAACAGTTAGACTCCGATGGGCCCGACCAGAGACAGAGCATCAGGTACCAACCAACATTACCTTGAATTACATCTCTCTAATTCTCAATAAGCCTTTACGTTGGAACCGTCATAGAATCTGAGGCTTGCTGGCCTAGCAGCAATTAAGGATAGAAGGTAACGTTGGTATTTCTTCTATTTCTTCACTTTCATTTATTTAGCGCTGTCTCTGCCCACTCTCATTCACCTCCTCTACTTCTTCTTTCTCTTTTCTCCTTTTTATCTGGGAGACGACACAAAATGACCCACAAGGGTTGACATGTCGTTAAACCCCAACATAACCAATCAATAGCTGCGAAATTGTAGTGGCATCCACATAGTATGTGGTGATAGCTGTGAAACTGTACATAGGCATATAACCTGTGGTGATATTTGGTAAACTGTGTTGATAACCATAATTCATGAAAAAACAGCTGCAAAACATTCGATAGCCATGTAAAATAGAAGTGGAGGCAATGATCAGGAATCGACACAATCAACCCACAGCTCCCACCAGAGACACCAAAGAGAAAGATAAACACACATGAAACAACAGACCCTAATGGAAACACCAACAGCGGAAAGCCAAAAGGACAGTTACTTTCCCACAAAATGACCAATAGGCTATCCAAAATAAATAACATAAGCGACACAAACACCCAAAGACAAACCATAACAAAAATAAACCACGACAGAAGAACCACCTTGGAACGGTCAGCAGAAACGAATTCCACTGGGGGGCTTAAATCAATTTTACGTGGCTACAATCCTCGCCATTACTTCCGTCGCGATTAAGACAAATAGTTTGTTCAGTCCGCATGAAGGCCTCCTAAATTATCAGTGCAACATTTCCGTGAACACAAATAATCAAACAAGCACAGAGATGAAACAATGCTGAGGACTCGACAGCAAGAAACCACTGAAATGCCTGAGCAAAAGAAAACCAACAGTTAGACTCGATTTCACACTCCAGTTAAAATACTGACCGTTCCAAGGCGATTCTTCTGTTGTGGTTTATTATTGTTACAGTATCTTTTTATTTTGGGCTTTCCGATTGTGGCGTTTTTATTGTGGTGAAGTTGTTTTATGATTATGTTTCTTTCTCTTTGGTGTCTTGGATGGGAGGTGTGACATTATTGTATCGATTCCTGATGATTGCCTTCACTTCTATTTTGTGGTGACAGCTGTGAAATTGTGGTGATACCCAGCTAACAGTTGTGTTTTATAAAAGTTTTCATAACGTCGGAAGGGACGTCATGTAACTTTCGCTTGTATATATGCTGCAGCGTTAAACTAAAGATCAATTTTAATGTTTAACCGCCAGCTGTGAAACTGAGGTGATAGCGATATAACCTTTGGTGATAGCTGAGAAATGCAGGTGACATATGTGAAACAGAGATGTTTGCTATATAACCTGTTGGGACAGCTGTGAAAATGAGGTGATAGCCGTATGCCCTTTGGTGAAAGGCTGTAAAAGTAAGGTGTATCTATACTTCCTGTGTTGAAAGCTGTTAGACTGGGGTGAAAGCCAAAAGACCTGTTGCGACAGCTGCAAGTCTGGTGTGATATCCACACTACCTGTGATTACAAATGTGAAACTAATGTCATAGCCATATTTCCTATAGTGTATATCCCAGGTGATAACCATATTATTTGTGGTGACAGCTAAACTGAGGTGAAACCATGTAACCTGTTATGATTGCTGTTTAACTCACGCTATATAATCTGTGGTGAACGCTGTGAAATTCACACGAGGGCCATACTACCTGTGGTGACCGCTGTGAAACCGAGGAGATAGCCATACTACCAGTAGGGAAAGCTCTGAAAGCCATACGATAGCCATATTAGCTATGGTGATAGCTGCGAAACTAATGTGAAAGCCATTTTACCTGTTTTACCTGTTTTGTTTGCTGCGAAACCCATGTGATAGCCATACCACCTATGGTGACAGCTGTGAAACTAATATTACTGCTATATAATCTGTGGTGACCACTTTAAAATCTTAGAGGATAGCCATATTACCCGTGGTGATATCTATAAAACGGATGTGATAGCTATACTACCTGTGGTTGTGCTGAGAATATAGCCTTATTATCTGAGGATTTTTAATTTATCGTGCTAACAGATTTGAAAGTGAAGTGATTGTCATGTCATATGTGCTGTTAGCTGTGAGACTCAAGTGATGGATAGAAGCCTCCGTGTTGAAGTGGTTACGCTAGTCGCCTTGTAAACCAGGGATCGCAGGATCGATCCCGGGCTTCTCCAGACTTTCGGGTGTGTCTTAAACCGAGGTCTCGTCCCCGTATGACCTTAGCTGTTGGTGGGACGTATAACTCAAACACCCACTCACTCAGTTGATGGACATTCTACCTGTTGCGATAATGGAGAAACACAGGTCACTGCTATATAACATTGATGACACCTGTGAAACTGATGTCCTATGGTGATAGCTGTGACACCGAGGTGATAGCATCTTACATGCAGTGATAAAGTAAAACTCAGATTGTAGTCATATTACCAATGTTGAAAGCCGTGAAACGATGCGATAGCCATTTTACATTTGGTGATAAATGTAATGCTGAGGTGATAGCTGTGAAACTCAAGTGATAGCCATACTACCTCTGGTGAAAAATGTGAAACACAGGTGATTGCTATTCTGTCTCTGGCGATAGCTGTAAAAATGAGGTGATAGACATATTTCTGTGGTGACAGCTGTAACTCTGATGTGAAATCCAGCTGTTAAACTAATGTGATAGCTATATTCCCTGTGGTGGTAGCTTTGAAACCCAGGTGATAACCATTCTACATGTGGTGACAATTGTGAAACACAGGTGAATGCTATATTACATGTGGTGAAAGCTGTTTTCCTGTGGTGATAGCTTTGAATACGAGGTGATAGCATATCACCCGAGGTGACAACTGTAAATGTCAGATTATAGCGAGATTACCTGTGGTGACGTCTGTGAAACTGAATCTATAGCCATACTACCTGTGGTAATAAGTGTGATGCTGAGGTGATAGCTGTGAAGCTCAAGTAATAGCCATACTACCTCTGGTGACAATGAAAAACCACAGGTGATTGTTATATTACCTATGGACGACTGATGTGAAACACAGATGATAGCCATATATTTTGTGGTAACAGCTGTAAGTCTGATGTGATATCTATACCATCTTTGGTGACAGCTGAGAAAGTAATGTGATAGCCATATTACCTGTGAATATCAAACTATCAATTAAGAAGGCTGAGAAACTCAGCTAAAAATGATATAATCTGTGGTAGTAGCTGTAAAACTAAGGCGACAGCCATGTTACCTGATTTGATTGCTATGAAAATCATGTGATAGCCATACTACCTATATTGCCAGCTGTGAAACTGAGGTGATTGTTATATAACCTGTGATGACAGCTGTGCACCTCAGTGGCAGCCATATTACCTGTTGTGATAGCTGTGACTACTTCTGGTGACAGCTGTAAATAAGAGTTGTTTACTGTTTTACCTTTCTTT
Organism: Lucinisca nassula; assembly: GCA_963580285.1. NCBI lineage: Eukaryota > Metazoa > Mollusca > Bivalvia > Lucinida > Lucinidae > Lucinisca > Lucinisca nassula. The sequence goes on along the minus strand of OY757010.1, from coordinate 43,063,032 downwards.
TACGACAGTTGTGAAAACTGAGATGATAGGTTTTGTGTGTGAAACTGGGTTGACAGCAAAGTAGAAGTAAAACAAAGATCAGGAATCGATACAATTAACTTACTCCACCCATCAAAGACACCAAGGGGAAAGAAACACAAACATTAAGCGACCAGACCATAATGGAAACCTAAACAAAGGAAGGTCATAAGGACAGTTACTTTCCCACAAAATGGCCATATGGCCATCCAAAATAAAAAGACACAATTGATACACACAGTAAGTAACAAACAACAACATAAATAAATCGCCACAGAAGAACCGCCTTGGAACGGTCGGTGGAAAGATTTTCATTGGGGGGTGGGGGGGGGGGCTTAAATCGATTTTACGTGGCCACAATCCTCGCCCTTACTTCCGTCGCGATTTAGACAATTATTTGTTCAGTCCGCATGAAGGCCTCCTAACTCATCAGTGCAACATCTCCGTGAACACAAATAATCATAGAACCTCAGAGGTGATACAACGGTGAGGACTCGACAGCAAGAAACCACTGAAATGCTGGAGCAAAAGAAAACCAACAGTTAGACTCCGATGGGCCCGACCAGAGACAGAGCATCAGGCACCAACCAACATTACCTTGAATTAGATCTCTCTAACTCTCAATAAGCCTTTACGTTGGAACCGTCATAGAATCTGAGGCCTGATCCACCGGCGTGCAATTAAGAGGGAAGCAAAGTTGCCAACTGTGATTGGGTTGACTACCATGCATGCAGTCTGTCGTATAATATCAATGTTGTACCCTATCTTTTTATATCGAAGAATGATTTTACAAAATTGGGTGCTAAATACTATCTTTAGCGACAGCTGTGAAAATTTAAAAGAAAGACCCAGGGAGCGCCACAGTCACAAGACACAGCCCACTCACGACAGGAAGAGGAAACATACACAAAACAAGAAAAATACGAGTGTTTATGAAACGGAACAATCAGCCCTCTCTTCCCCACACGAGGTGATCAGACCATTAGAATACACTAAACAACAACTTACAACAAGTTGGCAGATATGCGATGATAGCCATACTACCCGTGGTGATAGCCATATTACCTGTGGTGATAGCTATAAAATGTAGGTGAAAGACTGTGGTGACAGCTGTCAAATTAAGGTGATAGCCATAATACCTTTGGAGATAGTTGTGAAATTCAGGTGATAGACTGTGAAACTTAGTTGATAGCTTTATTACATATTTGGGCAACTGTTACTCAAGTAATGGCCATATAAACTGTGGCGATAACTGGAAACTATGGGGATAGCCATACTAACTCTGGTAACAGCTGTGAAACAGAGGTGACAGCTGTACTACCGGTGGTGACAGATGTCAAGCCGAAGCGATAGGCATATTACCTATACTGATAGTTGTGGAATTCAGATGATAGTTATACTAAGCATAGTGAAACTCAGGCGAAATATGTGAAGCTGAGGTGACAGCCATATTACCTGTGGTGGTAGCTGTAAAATTGAGGTTATAGCCACATTACCTTCTGTGATAGCAATGAAGCCAGGTGATAACCATACTAGTTGTAGCGACAGTTGTAAAACAGATGTGATTTCTGCAAATACCTCTTGTGACAGCTGTCAGCCGATGTCATAACCGTTTTACTTGTGATTATAGCTGCGAAATTCAAGTCATAGTCCTATTTCTTGTTGTGAAGCTCAAGTGATAGCCATATTTCCTGAGGTGACAGCTGTAAAATGGAGGTGATAGCCATATTACATACTTTTATAGCTATGGAACCCAGATGATAGCAATATAACCTGAGGGGATATCGTTGTTACCTGTAGGGATAACTCTGAAACTCGGGTGATAACCATACTAACTGTTTGACAAGTATGTATCATAGTTGACTGCTATATTATCTGTGGTAACGACTGTCAAACTGAGGTGATAGCAATCTAACTTTTGTGAAGGAAAGCCGAGAAAGTCAGGTGATAGCCATATTACTTGTGATAGCTGTGAAACTAAAATGATAGCCATACTACCTATAGTTAAACGATTGCTATATAATATATGGTGACAGCTGTAAAACTGAGGTGATGGCGATATTACCTTTGGCGATGGCTGTTAAACTCTGGTGATTACCATACTACTCAGGTGATGGCCATATAGCCTGTAGTGATAGCTGTCAAGCTAAGGGGATAGCCAAACAAGCTATGGGAATATCTGTGAAACAGACTTGATTGCTGTATTACCTGTGGCAGCTGTCAAACCGAGGTGACAGGCATATTACAGATGATAGTCATACTGCTTCTTGTGAAACTCAGGTGATAACCATATGATCTGAGGTGTAAAATACGAAACTGAGGTGACAACCATATTACCTGTGGTGGTAGCTGTAAAACTGATGTTATAGCCATATTACAGGCGGTGATGCGTCTGACTGGTGATCAGAAGTACGCGGATTCAATACTTGCCGGGGTTGGCAGTATTTTTTCGTGGAGATTGATCATGAAATCGTTTCTATCATCATTCTTTCCCTTCCGCTGATTCAAGAAGGGCAGTTGTCAGTTTCTGGCGAAAGAATGTACACTTTACTGGTTAACCACTTATGTACAAGACAGCCCAGGAAACGTGTGGATAGGTAAACTGACAAGCTCAAAAAATACATAGTGTTGACTGGGCCATTAAACTGAAATCAATGAAAGCAAAAACCTGTGTACTCATGTGATAGCATTACTACCTGTGGTGACAGCTGGGAAAAATGGCCTTAACCGTACGAGTTTTAGTGACTGTTGTGAAACAGAGGTGATTGTTGTATTACCTGTTGTGACAGCTGTCAACCAAGATGACAGCCGTATTATCTGTAATGATAGCTCTGAAATTCAGGTGATTATGTTTTGTGGGAAGCTCAGATGATAGCTATACTTCCTGTGGTGACAGCTGTGAAATGGACGTGATATTCATATTAGCTCTGGTGATAGCTGTGAAACTCAGTTGATAGCAATATAACCTGTGGTTACAGCTGTCAAACTGAGGTGACAGCCATGTTACCTGTAGTGATAGCTGTGAAACTCAGTTGATAACCATTCTACCTGTTGTGACAAGTGTGAAACATAGTGGATTGCTGTATTACTTGTGGTGACAGCTGTCAGTCTGAGGTGATAGCGATATGATCTTTGGTGACAGATGTCAAAGTCAGGTGATAACCATACTACCTGCTGTGAAGGAAAGCTGAGAAATTCAGATGATACCATATTACTTGTGGTGATAGCTGTGAAACTAAGGCGACAGCCATACTACCATACATGGTAAAATGATTGCTATATATTATGTTAAGACAGCTGTGAAATTGATGTGATAGCCATATTACCTGTGGTGATGTGATGATAGCTAAGAAACTGAGGTAATGGCGATATTACCTGCTGAAAGCTGTGAAACTCTGGTGATAAATAAACTACCTGTTCTGACATTTGTGAAACGGTGGTCATTGCTTAATAACCTGAGGTGACAGTTGTGAAACTGAGGTGTTTGTCATACCACCTTTGGTGATAGCTGTGAAACAGGGTTTAAAAATAGAGGTGAAGACAATGATCAGGAATGGATTCAATTACCCCTAATCTCCTAACAGAGACAACAATGGGAAAAAATACGAAAAATATGAAAACACCACAAGCGGATAGCCAAAAGGACATTTACTTTCCACAAAAATGGCCAAACACCGATCGAAAATAAAAAGACATAAGCAATACATACATGCAAAGACGCACTGTAACAATAATAAACCACAACACAAGAACCGCCTTGGAATGGACAGCAAAAAGTATTCCACTCGGGGGCTTAAATCGATTTTACATGGCCTCAATCCTCGTCCTTGGTTCTTTTATGGTTTAGACAAATTATTGTTAAAGTCCACATAAAGTCACATCACATGTGTTGACAGCTGTAAAACTGGAAACTCAGGAGATAGCCATATTACCCGTGGCGATATCTATAAGACTAATTTGAAAGCCTTACCCCGGAGTCTAACTGTTGGTTTTCTTTTGCTCCGGCATTTCATTGGTTTATTGCTTTCGAGTCCTCACCGTTGTTTCATCTCAAGGGTTGTTTGAGTTTTTGTGTTCACAGAGATGTTGCACTGATGAGTAAGGAGGCCTTCATGCGGGCTGAACAAATTATTTGTGTAAATCGCGACGGAAGGGCGAGTATTGTGACCACGTAAAATCGATTTAAGCCCCCTCCCCCCCCCCCCCCCCCCCCCACACACACATACACCCAAGTGGAATTCGTTTCCGCTGACCTTTCCAATTCTTCTGTCGCGGTTTATTTTTGTTATGAACTGTTTTGGGGTGTTTGCGTCACTCATATTATTTTATTTTGGATAACCTATTGGCCATTTTGTGGGAAAGTATCTGTCCTTTTGGTTTTCCGCTGTTGATGTTTCCATTGGGGTCTGTTGTTTCATGTTTGTGTTTCTTTCTCTTTGGTGTCTCTGATGGGAGCTGTAGGTTAATTGTATCGATTCCTGATCATTGCCTCCACTTCTGCTTTATTACCTGGACTGGCAGCTGTGAAACTGAGGTGATAGCCATATTATATATAGTGGCAACTGTTATTCAGGTGGTGGCCCTATATAGCCTGCGGTGATAGAGGTGACTGCTGCATTACCTGTGGTGACAGCTGCTAAACCGAGGTGATATGTATATTACCTATAATGGCAGGTGTAAAAATCAGATGATAGTCATACTACTTCTTGTGAAATACAGGTGACAGCCATATTGCCTGAGGTGAAAGATATGAAACTGAGGTGGCAGCCATATTACCTGTGGTGGGAGCTGTTAAAGTCATATTACCTGCTCAGATGATAGCCTTACTACCTGTGGTGACAGCTGAGAAACTCAGGTGATATCCATACTCAATTTATTAATAGCTATGAAACAGAGGCGATTGCTGTATTGTTGACAGCTGTAAAATACAGGCAAGAACCGTATTACCTGCGATGATAGCTGTGAAAATCAGGTGATAGTCATATTTCTTGTTGTGAAGCTCGGGCGATAGCCATATTTCTGGAGATGACCGCTATGAAACGGAGGTGATAAACATATTACCTATGGTGATAGCTGTGAAACTCTGTTGAAAACAATATTAACTGTTGTGACAGCTGTCAAACTGAGGTGATAGCCATGTTACCTGCAGTGATAGCTTTGAAACTCGTCCGATAATCATACTGCCTGTTGTGACAATTGTGAAGCATAGTTGATTGCTATAATTATTACCTATGGTGACAGATGTAAACCTGAGGTGATAGCGAAATAACCTTTGGTGTTATATGTGAATATTCTGGTGATAGCCATATTACCTGCTGTGAAGGAAAGCTGAGAAAGTCGGGTGTTAGCCATATTGTGGTGATAGCTGTGAAACTAAGGTGATAATCATAATACCTTTAGTGACAGCGGTGAAACTGAAGTGATTGCTATAATATATGTGGTGACAGCTGTGAAACTGAGGTGATTGCCATATTAACTGCGGTGTTGTGGTGATAGCTGAAAAATTCGGGTGATACCAATATTGACCTTGTTGATAGTTGTGAAACTCTTGTAACCATACTACTTATTGTGACTTTTGTGAGACAGAGGTCATTGATTAACAACCCGTGGTGACAGTTGTAAAACTTAAGAGTTAGCCATACTATATGTGGTGATAGCAGTGAAACTTAGGTGATCGCCATATTACCTGTGGTGATATCTGTGAGAATAAGTTCAAAGCCATACAAGCCAAAATATTAAGGGTAAAAGCTGTGTGCGGCATCAGTTGTGATAGCCATTCTACCTGGCAATTCAACCTGTGGTGACAGTCGTATAACTCAGGTAACAGCCTCATTACCTGTGGTGATAGGTGTGAAACTTACCCGTGTAGACATATATGACTCAGTTGACAGTCGTTCTTCCTGTGATGATAGCTGTGCTACTAAGATGACAGCCATATTAACTGTGGTGATAGCTAAGATTTGTTTGTCAATAGTTTTTACTTCCCAGGCAATACCATTTAGGATATTTGGAGGTTGCTTTCGATTTTGAGGGACTTTTACCCGACACTGAGATAAACTGACATCTCAAGGCCTACCACCCAAAGAAACCGCAAGGGTTTAACCAAGAGGACCATGATGGTCCTATATCGCTCACCTGAGCTAAGAGATTAACATGTAGGCCCCAGGGCGGTGCAATTTTTGGACCCAGGTCTACAATTTGAACAACCTAAGCAGAGGTTCACTGATAGAAGCTAAACATCGAATATAAAAGGCATCGGCCTTCGGGTTTTGAACAATAAGATTTTTCAAAAGTTTTCTCTTTATAATAAAATTAAAAAAAGAGTTCCTTTAAGAGCAATGAAAATATTCATAAGAAAGAAGATGGGTCATACTACGTAGTTTCGGCTAATAAAGCCTCATCAGTGACCCTGTAATGATCCGGCAACGAAAGCTAGAGGAAGCATACTGCAATTTAGCGAATTTCGAATAAGCAGTCGATTCAAAGACTGATATAAATAAAAAAATGAGGTCCAAATAATTAAAAACCTGTCTAGAATTTGAGTCTTAACTAATAATTTATTTCTGATTTCTCAGAATATTCACGCTGATCTCAAAGGACCAAAAGTAAAATATAAACTGCACTATGGTTGATGTACGGGGAGACGTTTTACGGCCGCCACACGGCACAACACCAGCTGCAGTGAAGGCAAATAAAATTTAAAAAAAAAGAGTTCCTTTAAGAGCAATGAAAATATTCATAAGAAAGAAGATGGGTCATACTACGTAGTTTCGGCTAATAAAGCCTAATCAGTGACCCTGTAATGATCCAGCAGAAAGCCAGAGGAAGCATACTGCAATTTAGCGAATTTCGAATAGGCAGTCGATTCAAAGACTGATATAAATAAAAAATGAGGTCCAAATAATGAAAAAAAACTTGTCTAGAATTTGAGTCTTAACTAATAATTTATTTCTGATTTCTCAGAATATTCACGCTGATCTCAAAGGACCAAAAGTAAAATATAAACTGCACTATGGTTGATGTACGGGGAGACGTTTTACGGCCGCCACACGGCACAACACCAGCTGCAGTGACGGCAAATAAAATTAAAAAAAAGAGTTCCTTTAAGAGCAATGAAAATATTCATAAGAAAGAAGATGAGTCATACTACGTAGTTTCGGCTAATAAAGCCTTATCAGTCACCCTGTTATGATCCGGCAACGAAAGCCAGAGGAATAGCGAATTTCGAATAGGCAGTCGATTCAAAGACTGATATAAATAAAAAATGAGGTCCAAATAATTAAAAACCTGTCTAGAATTTGAGTCTAAACTAATAATTTATTTTTGATTTCTCAGAATATTCACGCTGATCTCAAAGGACCAAAAGTAAAATATAAACTGCACTATGGTTGAAGTCTATGTTAAACCAGTGGACCCAAGGGCGGGGCCATTTTTGGCCCCCATGCTATGATTGGAACGATCATGGTTGAGGTCCATTAGATGAAGCTTCAAACCAAATATCAAAGACCTGGGCCTTCTGGTTTCACACAAGAAGATTTTTAAAGGTTTTCCCTCTATTAGCCTATGTAAAACCAGTGGGCCACGGCGCGGGAGCATTTTTGGCCACAGGGCTATAATTTGAACAATCTTGGAAGAGGTCCACTAAATGAAGCTTCATATCAAGTATCAAAAGACCTGAGCTTTCTGGTTTCAGACAATAAGATTTTTAAAGGTTTTCCTAATATAAGCTTATGTAAAACCAGTGAACACCAGCGAGGGGGCATTTTTAGCCCCAGGGCTATAATTTGAACAATCGTGGTACAGGTTCACTAGATGAAGCTTCATACTAAATATCAAAGACCTGGACCAGCTGGTTTCACAGAAGAAGATTTTTATATGTTTTCCCTATATTAGCCAATGTTAAACCAGTGGGCCCCGGCATGGGGGCATGATTGGCCTCAGGGTATTAATTTGAACAATCTTGGTAGAGATTCACTAGATGAAGCTTCGTACCAAATATCAAAGACCTGGGCCTTCTGGTTTCAGGCAAGAAAATTTTTAAAAGGTTTTCCCTTATAAGCCTAGGTAAAACAAGTGGGCCCCGGCGCAGGGGCATTATTTGCCCGAGGTCTATAATTTGAACAATCTTGGTATAGGTCCATTTGATGATGCTTCATATCAATTATCTAAGACCTGGGCCTTCTGGTTTCAGAGAAGAAGATTTTTTATAGGTTTTCCCTATATAAGCCTATGTAAAACCAGTTGGCCACGGGGCAGGGTCGTTTTTGGCCCCAGGGCTATAATTTGAACAATCTAGGTAGAGGTCCACTAGATAGAGCTTCATACCGAATATCAAAGACTTTGGCCTTCTGATTTCAGAGAAGAAGATTTTTAAAATGTTCACTATATAAGCATATATAAAACCAGTGGACCCGGCGCGGGGGGCGTTTTTGGCCTCAGGGCTATAATTTGAAAATCATGGTAGAGGTTCACTAGATGAAGCTTCTTACTAAATATCAAAGACCTGGACCTTCTGGTTTCAGACAAGAAGATTTGTATATGTTTTCCCTAAATAAGCCTATGTAAAACGAGTGGGCCCCGGTGCGGGGGCGTTTTTGGCCACAGGGCTATAATTTGAACAATTTTTGGTAGAGGTTCACTAGATGAAGCTTCATACTAAATATCAAAGACCTGGACCTTCTGGTTTCAGACAAGAAGATTTGTATATGTTTTCCCTAAATAAGCCTATGTAAAACGAGTGGGCCCCGGTGCGGGGGCGTTTTTGGCCACAGGGCTATAATTTGAACAATTTTTGGAAGCGGTTCACTAGATGAAGCTTCATACTAAATATCAAAGACCTGGACCTTCTGGTTTCAGACAAGAAGATATTTATATGTTTTCCCTATATAAGCATATGTGAAACGAGTGGGCCCCGGTGCGGGGGCGTTTTTTGCCCCAGGGCTATTATTTGAACAATCTTGGCAGAGGTTCACTAGATGAAGCTTCATACCAAATATCAAAGACCTGGGCCTTCTGGTTTCAGACAAAAAGATTTTATATGTTTTCCCTATATCAGCCTTTATAAAACCAGTGGGCCCCGGCGCGCGGGGGGGTGGGGGGGGCGTTTTTGGTTCCAGGGCTATTATTTGAACAATCTTGGTAGAGGTTCAGTACCTGGGCCTTCTGGTTTCAGACAAGAAGATTTTTATATCAGCCTTTATAAAACCAGTGTGCCCCGGGACGGGGCCACTTTTGGTCCCAGGGCTATAATTTGAACAATCTTGGTAGAGGTCCACTAGATGAAGCTTCATACCAAATATCAAAGACCTGGGCTTTTGGGTTTCAGATAAGATGGTTTTTAAAGGTTTTCCATATATAAGCCTATGTAAAAACAGTGGGCCACGGCATGGAGGCATTTTTGGCCCAAGGGCTATAATTTGAACAATCTTGGTAGAGGTCCAGTAGATGAAGCTTCATACCAAATATCAAAGACCTAGACCTTCTGGTTTCAGAGAAGAAGATTTTTAAAGATTTTTTTTCTTATTTTCCTTTTTTCGTTGCCATGGCAACCAGAGTTCTGCATGGAATTGAATTCTTTGAACAAATTGAGAGAGGACCACATAAGGATCATTTCTGCCAAGTTTGGTCAGAATCTGTTCAGTGGTTTAGGAGGAGATGAGGTTTAAAGAAATTGTAAACGGACGGACGGACGGACGACGCCGACGTCGTCGGACGGTGAATGATCACAATAGCTCAACCTGAGCCATTGGCTCAGGTGAACTAAAAACGGTTCGTCTCGCACCACTTTTCCTGGGAAGGCTTAGATCTTATAAGCTGTAAGCCGTAATTGTATCGATTCCTGATCGTTTACAGACGTCATTTATTGTGCGAATATTTTGGCAATGCATTTAACAAACGTTTCTCTGCTTACATTTCCGAATACGTTCATCAATGATATTTTTGATGCTTTAATCACCATGTTAATTACATTGTAAAACATTGGAAAATGTATAAGCTCTTCAATTCAGTACTTCTGTCAATGGGACCCATTATAACACACACATCTTACACTGCTTTCTGTCAGTTTTTATTCATCTATTGAAGTTTGTGGCACTTTTCCTATTTCTGGTTCAAATTTAGATTGTTAGTGCTCATTATAACAGACTGTTCGAAGCAATTTTAATGAGTATATACGTCTATGCTGTGGGTAAGAATATGGTAAAAATGTATACCCTTGCCAACCCTTTGTTTGTTTGATTTGAGGTTTAACGTCCCCGTCAACACTGTAAAGGTCATTTTGGAGACGTTGCTTCCAATTTTGTGTGACTTCAACCCGACATTGAGATGAAACGACATCCCAAGCCCTGTCGCCAAATGAAACCAATAGGGTTTATTAGCATTGGCGGTCCGCCTCGCACCGCGGTTCCTGGACAGGCTTAGATCCTCTAAGCGGTTTACCAGTACTAGTATGCGGGCCGGATTAAGCTCTGCGTGGAAGCATCATGCAGCCCATATATTTCTTCAAGCCCCTATGGGCGGGGGCAGCCTTGCCAACCCTACTTTCATATGTATGAAGTGGGGTCTAAATGGGTATGTATTTCCCGGACTTGTTAATTTGTTTTAACAGTATAGGCATAATTTATTTCAACAGCAGCTTTGTGTCCATAAAGTATCCCAGTGGCTCAATTGAATGCGCAAGCTCGAGGGATTGATCATCTCTAGACTGAGGATATTTCTTGCGAGTGAGAATGATCACGGACTATATTCTATGGTATTTCGCCCTCTTCTGCTTGTCCGTTTCTAAAAGCTGAATGCGCACTATACTTGCACTGGTTATCAGCATATTGGTGATCTATTTACATTTTTTTTTCTTATGAGTCCTGTGAACTCGCTATGTCCCAATTCTATAAGAAAGTTCCACTGCAAAATTATTTGTACAAAACACAGTTTAAACCCCCAGTGGAATTCGTTTCGCTGACCGTTCCAAGGCGGTTCTTCTGTCGCGGTTTATTTTATTATGGCTTGTCTTTGAGTGTTTGTGTCGCTTATATTATTTTATTTTGGATAGCCAATTGGCCATTCTGTGTTAATTGATGTTTCAATTAGGGTCTAGTTGTTTCATGTTTGTGTTTCGTTCCCTTTGGTGTCTCTAGATAGTGGGAGCTGTGGTTTTATTTATCGATTCCTGATCATTGCCTTCACATCTATTTTGATGGCTGGTGGGTGAACAAACAAATGGACAGAAAAATAGGTCCCTACGTCGTACCATGTTAAAAGCAGGCATGTCAAAAAAAAACACAAAACAAAAACTGATAGTAAGCAAGAAAACAACTGAATTTTGTTGGCAGACAGTATTTTATTTAATTTTTATTTATAATTCATTTCACTTCTTCCTGCTTTTAGCGTCTGTAACTGTTCTTCTTCCCCTCCATGTTGATTCTGAAACACAAGGAAAAGTTCATCACAATTTAAATATAAAAGATTGACTTATGGACATTTTTTAGAGGGATGCGAGTCATACAAACATGCACACATGTACACATGCAGACATGCACATCTGCATGCACACTCACACACATGCATGCATGTACATACACATGCATGCACATACACGTTTGCATGTGCACACACATGTATGCCATCATGCATGCACACATACATACATGAATGCATATGCGTGTGCACACACGCAAGCATGCATGCAAGCACACATGCATGCACACACACTCATGCAAGCATGCACACACACACTAATGTAGACTTGCATGCACACATACATGCATGCATGCACTCACACATGCATGCATACATGCACACACATATGCATGCATGCACACACACACACACACTCATGCATGCATGTATAAATCCAATATCCCCATCCCCTAACAACTTGGCCATCAGAATGTAACTGTTGGTTTTCTTTTGCTCCAGCATTTCAGTGGTTTCTTGCTGTGAGTCCTCACCGTTGTTTCATCTCTGTGGCTGTTTGATTTTTTGTGTTCACGGAGATGTTGCACTGATAAGTTAGGAGGCCTTCATGCGGACTGAACAAATTATGTCTTAATCGCGACGGGAGTAAGGGCGAGGATTGTTGCCACGTAAAATCGATTTAATCCTCCCACCCCCACCAGTGGAATTCGTTTCCGCTGAACGTTCCAAGGCGGTTCTTCTGTCGCGGTTTATTTTTGTTATGGTTTGTCTTTGGGTGTTTGTGCCGCTTATATTATTTCATTTTGGATAGCCTATTGCCCATGTTGCGGGAAAGTAACTGTCCTTTTGGCTTTCCGCTATTGATGTTTCTATCGGGATCTGTTGTTGTATGTTTGTGTTTCTTTTCCATCGGTGTCTCTGATGGGAGCTGTGGGTTGATTTAATCGATTCCTGATCATTGCCTCCACTTCTAATTTGGTTGTGCGAGGGAGAGAGATTGGATCGATCCCGGGCTTTCGGATGAGTCTTTAAACCGAGGTCCCGTCTCAGTATGACCTAAGCTGTTGGTGAGACGTAAAACCCAAACACTCACTCACTGTGCGAGGGAGATGATAACTATTAATGTGTATATATGAAGAAAAAAGAAAATAAGAACAAAAGAGAACAAATTTCCATTCCTCCACCGGCATTTGAACTCTTGAACATTTGAACCCTCTGATTCATAATCGACAATCTGATTCGTAGTCCAGCACCCTATCCACTACACTGGCACAGGATTCTTAAGTTATGCCATGCATCACAAAACATACAATGTACAAATACCCAAAGTGACAAAAGGCCATAACTCATGAAGTATTTTTCGGAATTTAATCAAAAGTTCATCAGGTCATCTACTCATCACAACCAATCTATTTACCAACTTTCAAGGCTCTAGCTCTTATAGTCTTTGAGATATTTTGCTGACAAGATTTTATAAGAAAAAATTCAAAGGGCAATAACTCCTGAAAAGGTATATACTCCGGATAAGATCATATATGAAATTTCAAAACCCTACCACACGCGGTTCTTAAATTATGCTTTGCATCACAAAACATACAGAGGCACAATGTACAAATACCCAAAGTGACAAAGGGTCATAACTCATCACCACAAATCTATTCACTAACTTTCAAGGTTCTAGCTCCAATGAATTTTGAGATATTTTGCTGACAAGATTTTATCCACCCCCCACAAAAAAAATCAAGTGGCAATAATTCTCGAAAGGGGATGAGAAAAAAATCGCGTCACCTAATTGTCCATGAGGAATCCATATATAAAATTTCAAAATGCTAGCATACGCGGTTCTTATGATATGTTACGCATCAAAATGGGCAGACAGACGGACGACCGAAGCAGAAGCAATATGCCCCTCCAACTTCTTTAGTGAACATGGACAGATATGTACATTTTGCAGACATTTTAAAAATTGTAACATTTATCACAAGAGAGAGAGAGAGAGAGAGAGAGAGAGAGAGAGAGAGAGAGAGAGAGAGGGAGAGAGAGAGAGAAATAAACTATTCCGATGTCCAAAAACACTATAATTGATTTGCTTCTACCGCGGTTTCACTGCTTTGCAGATTTTCAAGAAGACATTGAATAACCTAGCAACGAACGTCACGTCATAAGTAACGTTTCCGCCTGATGTTAATAACGTTTCCGGTAGTTGAATAACATAAATGAGATTCAATGTATAACCATATATCTGCCCGTGTGTATATGAACATACATTGTTTTTATGTAATTATATCTTTAGAAACTGTTTTAACTTCAAGCTGCGATTTCAAAATACATGCATAACAAAATATAAATGCATACAAAATTGAATACCCTGATGGCATCATATCTATCTAAATTATCAAATTCCTTTACATACTAACTAGCCCTGTTTAATTTTGGATTTAAACTGTTGATGAATGCGTTTTCGTTAGCCCGTCGTAGTGTTGTACTTTCTGAGTACATCTTATAAAAGGGGAAGATGTAGTATTTAGGGTTCAAGTCGCCAGCGCATTCATCGATGTGCCCACTGACTTGCAGCATTCTGGTACGGGGGTCTCTAATCTGCTGGTTATGGATAGTGACTCGCGTACGCAGAAAATTGCCTGTTTCCCCAATGTATTCCTCCCCACAGCCCCTGCACATCATCACGTAGATAACGTTTTTGACTTCGCAGGTCATGTTTTCATGCACCGTGAAGTCAATTCCACAGTTAAATTTGAATGAAATTCCTTCCACAAGATGAATGCAGAGGCCGCAGTTATATATATATACACTTGCATATTTTTATATTCTTATAGTGATGAAAAACGAGGAGTTTATCTCTACCTCTCCAACATGCATTTTTGGCTTGAAGATTGTTAGATACATGTAGTACACTAACTGGTCATAGTAATAGCTGTATAAGTCAATTTTTACAGTTTAATGGCCTTGTTGACAGTTGCATGGGTCACTCTGATATCTGTATAAGCCAAGATGGCAGCTGTAAGAGTAGTTATATGATTCATGATGGTAGCTACGGTATATGAATCATGGGGACAGCTGTATGGCACATAATTACAGCAGTACGAATCATGGTGATAGCTGTATAACAAATGGTGATAGCTATAAGAGTAATTATTCTAAAATATGATTCATGGTGAAAGCTGTGTGATAGCTGTGTGAGCTATAGTGAGAGCTCGATGATTTATCTTGACGGCTGCATGAGTAGTTGTGGTAGCTGTATTAGTCGCGCTGATAGCTGTATAAGTCATGGTGATTGCTGTATGGGCCAAGGTAATACAGGCGTATCCGAGATAGCTATATGATTCGTGGGGATAGCTGTATGTGTCATGATGACAGCTGTTTAACTCATGGTGACAGTTCCATGAGTCATGATGACAGCTAACTGAATCATGATGAAAGCTGTATGAGTCATGAAGACAGCTGCGGTTGACATGGTGATAGCAACGTAGTGTACAAGTCTTTCTGGGACAGACTAGCTAGTTTCTGCAATTAGGCCTGGCCAGTGACCCTCAAATATTCTCAAACATTCGCAGTGGAATCCATGATCCAAAAGGACTAGAAAATATAACCCACACTATGATGAAGGCCAGGGAGACGTTTTACGGCCGCCACACATTCCCTTAACACCAGCTGTGGTGAAGTTAAAATAGCATATATAAGGGATAATCCTTTGGAAGCAAGGACTACAACACGGAACCGAAAATTGTAGTGTGTGTGTGATTTCGGGTTTGCCGTCGCTTTCAACAATTTTTCAGTCATATCACGACGGTGTCTGGTTGCGAGAGGGAGCTCAATTCTCACTTTTTATAGTGCTGCCTCACTGAAGTATCATGTCCCAGACACATTACATGATACCACACCCAGTCACATTATCCTGACAATGGGTCGACCAGTCTTAGCTCTACCCCGTAAATCTGAGTGCCAAGCGAGGAGCAGCTAGTACCATTTTAACGACTTTGGTATGTCGCGGCCCGGGATCGAACCCGTGACCTCCCGTTCCCCGGAGCGGACACTCTACCAACAGAGCTATCGGGCCGGTTGTAGTAGTGTACAGGATTTTCTGGGCTATGTGATTCTTAGGGATAGTCATAGTGATAGTTGCATGACCTATGGGGAAAGCTATATGAGCCATGCTTATTGCTGTGTGAGTCAGGATGAAAGCTGTGTGAATCAGGATGATAGTTTATTAGCCATGGTGACAGCTTAAGGCGACATGATGATAGCTCTATGAGTCATGGTGATTGCTTTATGAACCATAGTGACATATGCACGAGACATGGTGATATGAGCCAGAGTGGCCGATGAAGGAGTCATGGTGACAGATGTAGTGTAGACATAGCGATAGCAGCCACCTTTGAATTATGACAGCAGCTTTAAGAGTCATTGTTACAACTGTATGGGTCTTGTGGCAGCTTTATACGTCATAGGGAAGCTGTATGAATCATTGCAGCTGTAGGAGTCATGGTGATAACTTTAGGAGTCAATGTGCTAGCTGTGTGAGTCGTGGTGATTGCTGTATTAGTCATTGGTTTTTTTTTTTTTTTGGTTTTGGTTTTACGGCCCTTTCAAGATTATTTCACTCATATCGAGCCGATCGTTAATCAGAGGTGGGCGAAAACCGGAGTACCCGGAGAAAAACCACCTGACCTTCCGTTGCAGAACTTGGCGTCTCACACGTGGCCCGAGCGAGGCTCGAACCTACGGCGGTGAGAGACCTAATGACTAAGAGTCAGCGCTCTTATCCACTAGGCCACGGAGGCCCGTCTGTATTAGTCATAGTAATACCAGTATGAGTAATGGTAATAGCCTTAAGAGTCATGGTGGAAGCTGTTTAAGTCCTCTGGTAATAGTATAAGATCCATGGTAATAAATGAATGTGTCCCTGTATGAGTGATACGTACATGTATCAGTCGTCCGTCGTCCGTTCACATGTTCAACAAAGTATATCTTTAAAGCCAGTTGGCCAATCATGATTAAATTTCAATTAGGTTGGGGGAAAAGATGCAGTATGTTTTGGGGCAGATCAGATGGAACGGGCCTCCGTGGCCTAATGGATAATAGCGCTGACTCTTAGTCATTACGTCTCTCACCGCCGTGGGTTCGAGCCTCGCTCGGGTCACGTGTGAGACGCCAAGTTCTGCAACGGAAGGTCAGGTGGTTTTTCTCCGGGTACTCCGGTTTTCGCCCACCTATGATTAACGATCGGCTCGATATGAGTGAAATAATCTTGAAAGGGCCGTAAAACCCAAACCAAAAAAAAAAAAAAAAAAAAAAAAAGAAAAAAAGATCAGATGGAAACTCTTGTTGGCATGGCAACATATAGCTCCCATAGACTTACAATGGGAAAAAAACTTCTTCTCTGAAACCACTAGGCCCAGAGCTTACATATGAAGCATGTAGCAATGTCAAGTGGTCCCCTACATAAATTGTGCCAATCATGCCCCTAGGGTCTAAACTGGCCACACCGGGGTCCCTCAACCCCCATAGACTTATAATGAAAAAAATCTTCTTCTCTGAAACCGCTAGGCACAGAGCTTACATATAAGCATGTAGCATTGTCAAGTGGTCCTCTACATAAATTATGCAAATCATGCACCTTGGATCTAAACTGGCCACACCGTGGTCCCCTCCATAAATTGTGCCAATCATGGCCACACCCTGGTGCCCCTTATCCCACATAGACTTATAATGGAAAGAAAGGCTTAAAAATAATCTTCTCTGTAACCGCTAGTATTATTAGCTCACCTAAACCAAGGGCTCATGTTAGGTATTAGTATGCTAATGGTCCGGCGTCCGTTCATATTTTCAAATAAGTATATCTTTAAATCCACTTGGCCAATCATGATTAAATTTCATGGGAAGCATTATCCGATTGGGGTAAAAGATGCAGTATGTTTTGAGGCAATTCAGATTGAAACTGGTGTTGCCATTGCAACATATAGCTCCCTTAGACTTACAATGGGAAAAACTTAAAAAATCTTCTCCTCTGAAACCACTAGGCCCACAGCTTACATATAAAGCATGTAGCAATGTCAAGTGTTCGCCTACATAAAATGTGCCAATCATGCCCCTGGGGTCTAAACTGATCACCAGTTAGATGCGCATCTGACTGAGCTACGGAGGTTGGAATTTCTTCTCTGAAACCAAAGGTCAAAAGCTTAAATATTTAGTATTTTGCAGCATTAACTGGTCACCTACATTAATCCTACCAAACATGCCCCTAGGGTCCAAACTGACAATGCCGTGTCCCATAAGGAAGCACTTCACAAAAAAAAATATGCTCAAAGACCATGAGACAAACAGCTAACTAAAACGTTCCTCAGGTGAGTGGTTAGGCTCATTGAACTTCTTGTATCAAGTACTTTTATTGGTTGATGGTCAAAAATGGGTGTGGCATTATTTATTCAGCAAGACAAGGATAAAAGGTGGGGGAAAAGATGAATTATGTTTTGGGGCAGATCAGATGGAAACTATTGTTGCCATGGCAACATATAGCTCCCATAGACTTACAATGGGAAAAATTTAAAAAATCTTCTTCTCTGAAACCACTAGGCTCAGAGCTTACATATGAAGCATGTAGCAATGTCAAGTGGTCCCCTACATAATAATTATGCCAATCATGCCCCTGGGTTCTAAATTGGCCACGCCCGGGGTCCCTTATCCCCCATAGACTTATAATCAAAAATGCTTAAAAGATCTTCCTCTCTGAAACTGCTAGACACAGAGCTTACATATTAAGCATGTAGCAATGTCAAGTGGTCCTCTACATAAATTGTGCCAATCATGCCCCTGGGGGTCTAAACTGGCCACGCCGTGGGGCCCCTTAGCCCTAATAGACTTATAATGGAAAAAAGCTTCAAATAATCTTCTCTGAAACCGTTAGGCACAGAGCTTACATATAAAGCATGTAGCAATGTCAAGTGGTCCTCTACATAAATTTAACCAATCATGCCCCTGGGATCTAAACTGGCCACGCCCCGGGGCCCCTTAGCCCCCATAAACTTAAAATGGAAATTAAAAAATAAAAAAAATCTTCTTCTCTGAAACCACTAGGCCCAGAGATTACATATTAAGCATGTAGCAATGCCAAGTGGTCCCCTACATAAATTTTGCCAATCATGCCCCTGGGATCTAAACTGGCCACGCCGTGGGGCCCCTTAGCCCCCATAGACTTATAATGGTAAAAAGCTTAAAAACTCTTCTTCTCTGAAACCGCTAGGCACAGAGCTTACATATTAAGCACGTAGCAATGTCAAGTGGTTCCCCTTCATTAATTGTGCCAATCATGCCCCTGGGGCCTAAACTGGCCAGGCCCCGGGGCCCCTTAGCCCCCATAGATATATAATGGAAAGGAAGCTTAAAAAAATCTTCTTCTCTGAAACCACTAGGCCCAGAACTTACATATTAAGCATGTAGCTATGTCAAGTACTCCCCTACATAAATTGTGCCATTCATGCCTCTGGGGTCTAAACTGGCCACTCTCCGGGCCCCTTAGCCCCCATAGACTTATAATGAAAAAAAGCTTAAAAATTCTTCTTCTCTGAAACCACTAGGCCCAGAGCATATATATTAAGCATGTAGCAATGTCAAGGGGTCCCCTACATAAATTGTGCCAGTCATGTCCCTGGGGTCTAAACTGACCAAGCCCCGGTGCCCCTTAGCCCCCATATATTTATAATGGAAAAAAAGCTTTAAAAATCTTCTTCTCTGAAACCACTAAGCCCAGAGCTTACATATTAAGCATGTAGCTATGTCAAGTGGTCCCCTACATAAATTATGCCATTCATGCCTCTGGGGTCTAAACTGGCCACTCCCCGGGCCCCTTAGCCCTCATAGACTTATAATGGAAAAAAAGCTTAAAAATTCTTCTTCTCTGAAACCACTAGGCGCAGAGCATATATATTAAGCATGTAGCAATGTCAAGTGGTCCCCGTACATAAATTGTGCCAATCATGTCCCTTGGGTCTAAACTGGCCACATCCCGGGGCCCCTTTCAAGAATGATTTTTCATCAAAAGCATGTACTTGATGTACTTTCACATAATACCAATATAGGTATGAGATGTTGCACTGATGAGTTAGAAAGCCTTCATGCGGACTAAACAAATTATTTGTCTAAATCGCGACGGAAGTAATCGCGAGGATTGTGGCCGTGAAAAATTGATTTAAGCCCCCCTCCCCCCCCTCCCCCCTCCCCCAGCGGAGCGGAGTTCATTATACTGACCGTTCCAAGGTGGTTCTTCTGTCGCAGTTTATTTGTGTTATGGTTTGTCTCAAGTGTTTGTGTCGCGTATATTATTTTGTTTTGGATAGCCAGTTTTCACTTTTGTGAGAAAGTAACTGTCCGTTTTGGCTTTCCGCAGTTGATGTTTCCATTAGGGTCTGTTGTTTCATGTTTGTGTTTCTTTCCCTTTGGTGTCTCTGATGGGAGCTGTGGGTTGATTGCATCTATTCCTGATCATTGCCTTCACTTATATTTTGGCAGTCAGTACCAGTTTTCAATTTTCCACATTACAAGTCTATTGAACTTCTAAGTTGATATAACAACCAAACTAAACAGCCGAATTTCATAAAATATATCAAACATGATATGGCAAATTCTGTAAATATTTCCATAAAGTCTCAGACCCATATGGTTTCTGAGAAGATGTTGTTATTTGTTGTTTTTTTTAAGTATTTTTTTCTGGCATTTCGGTTTCCATGGCAGCCAAGCAACAAATAAAAGTGATCTTTAGGCCTAAAATCAGATAGATGACAGCATAAAGGATATTAATATGAAAGTTTTGTCAAAATATCTGCAAGACTCGGCAGTAAATACCATTCTTCTATTTTCACCATTATAAGGCTATGTAACCTCTAAGATGCCATAGCAACCCAAATAATGAGTAGAATTTCATGAAAAATAAAAACAAAAGAAAAACACTAAACTTGTAAGGGAAAATATGGTGAATATGTCCATTGAGCATCAGCCTCATAGAGCATATAGTTTCTGGGAAGATGATTTTTTTAGTTGTTCTTTGGGGCATTTTGGTTTGGCAAAAAATAACAAGAGCTGTCACATGACAGCATAGCTCGCCTGTTTCGCGCCTTCAAGATATAAGGTAAAATTGCTGAACCATGAAATATAGGTCACACTCACCTAGATATATTCTGAGATCAATAACTGGGATGCATGGAACATAATTCCAGATATTACATTTCGAATTAAATTGTGTCTGATTATAAGGCAAAATCATTGAACCATGAAAATAGCTCACAATGACCTACATATATTTCTAAGTCAATCATCTGGTCACATGGAACCAATAATCCAGGTGAGACATTTCTCGATCAAATCGTATTCAAGATAATAGGCAAAATCACTGAACCATGAAACACAGGTCACACTTACCTAGATATAATTCAAGCTCAATTATGAGGTCACATGGAAGATAATAGACAAAATCACTGAACCATGAAATATAGGTCACACTGACCTGGATATATTTTGCGGTCAATTATCGGGTCAGATGGAAATAATAATCCAGGTATGACATTTCTCCATCAAAAAGTATTCAAGATAATAGGCAAAATCACTGAACCATGAAATATAGGTCACACTGACCTAGATATAATTGCGGTCAATAATGGGGTCACATGGAACTAATAACCCAGGTTGGACATTTCTCCATCAAATAATATTAAAAGTAATAGGCAAAATCACTAGACCATGAAATGTATGTCACCATGACCTAGATTTATTTTGCGGTCAATTATCGGGTCACATGGAACTAATAATCCACGTATGACATTTCTCCATCAGATAGTATTAAAGATAATAGGCAAAATCACTGAACCATGACATATAGGTCACACTGATGTAGATATATTTTGCGGTCAATCAGCAGGTCACTGCGAACTAATAACCATAATAGGCAAAATCGCTGAACCATTAAATATATAGGTCACAGTGGCCTAGATATACTTTGAGGTCAATCATGGAGTCACATGGAACTAATATCCCAGGTTTGACATTTCTCCTACTAATAGTCTTCAAGGTATAAGGCAAAATCACTGGACCCTGAAATGTAGGTCCTCATCTCCCTCACCCTTTTACACGTGAACCAATGTCACTTGATTGGTTGGTGTATAACCAATTGTGTCTAAAACTTGTTAGCACTAGAGCCAGTGTTTATGAAACACAATGCCCCCAACTGCTTGACCCTAACACTGCTTGTCCCTAACAGTAATTGAGATATCTTGTTTTTATGTGGCTGTAATGCTGAAATTACACAAGAAAAGCTGTAGTTAATCAGGTCGTTTATTTATCACCCCCTACTAGTTTTTTAAGTTACAGGATAATAGCTCATACAGTTTTAGAGATACAGTCAAACTTGTCTTAGTGGCCACCTTTATTAAGCGAGCAACCTGTCTTAAGCAAGCATGCATTAAGTTCCACAAACTATTCTTCCGCGAAAAACAAAGAAGCATAATACCTTGCATCTTTTATCCAGTGTTTTTCATGTAACTGTAATGCTCTAAGATACTGTTCATGAACTATGGGTCCAAATTTGTATGTGGTCATCGTTGAATCAAATCCTAAACCGTAGTATAGTGGATATGGAGCAATGAGTTCTCCTTCAGAAATGCGTTGCAGGATCTCATCTGCATTTGGAATCGAACCCTTGCATGTGGAGGACAGTTTCACTGTGATTGGGTTCTTTCTCTCCTCTCGAAACACCATGAGCTTTTCGAACTTTCGTCACTTTGCATTGTAAATGATTTTAGTGTGGTATGTAATGGCTTTGGAATTGATATCTATCCCATAGATAGTGTTCTCCCAACATCTAGAGACTGGAAATATTTTGATTGCAGGAATAATGAAGCTTGCACGTGTACAAATTTCGCTTGAAAGCTCACTCACAAGAAAATTACAAGGAGGCTTTGTCAGTCTTTGAAACATAATATTTATATGAAAATGAAGGGTGATAACTTTTCTTATACTTATCTCTGTTATAAAATATATGCACGAAAATTAAAATCAACATTTAAGAATTAGAATTTAGAACTTGCCAATATTGAAACATATGCAAAACTCCATTAATTGGTTCTGACATAAGAAATTTAGGCTGATGAAATTTTTTTACATCAGTAAGAAGCATAATTCTAATTCAATTTAATAAACTATCACCATTTTTTGTATTTTGTAGTAATCAATCATGTGATGAAATCATGAAGTTTCAAGACAACTGGTCCAGTGGTTGTGGTATTTTTTTTTTATAACGCTTTTACCATATTTAGGCAAGGTGATCAGGTTAGTCATGTGGCCATTACCACTCAAACTTTAGTCCACCAGTCATAGGCTGCGTATAAAATTTAATTGAAACAGACACATTTTTTTATATAATTGATTTGTGGTTATATACTGTATAGGCCATTTTGGAGATGTTTTAAAATTTCTGGGATGTTTACCTGATATCCGAAATGAAATGACATCTCACATTTTTTTTCCCAACAAAACCAATAGGGTTTATACGCATGTACATTCTCGTGTAAAACACTCTTTGTCAATAGGCTTAGAACCTCTAAGAGGCTTACCAGTAGTCATTGGTTTCAGCTCTGCAGGAAAGCATTATGCAGCGTTATCTATTTTTCAAGCAGTTCAAATCGGATTTTTTTCAAAAGTTGATCAGTTCATCTACTCATCATCCCCGACAAGTCTGTGAAGTTTCGGGGAAAAACCTCAAATAGTTTTTTTAGATATCTTGCTTACAAACTTAAAACGCGAAAAATTTCAAAGGGCCATAACTCAAGAAAAAAATTTCGGATTTTTTTCAAAAGTTAATCAGTTCATCTACTCATCATCCCCAACCAGCATGTAAAGTTTCAGGGCAATAGCTCAAACAGTTTTTGAGATATCTTGCTTACAAGATTTCATAGTATTTTTTGCAAAGGGGCATAACTCAAAAAAGGGGCATAATCCTGACGAGAAAAAAAACACGGGTCAATTATTTTTTCATGAGGAATCCATATATGAAATTTCAAAAACCTAGCACCCATGGTTCTAAAGTTATGCTATGCAGTAAAAAGTGGGACGGACGTAAGGACGGAAGGACGCCAAAACGCGAAAAATTTCAAAGGGCCATAACTCAAGAAAAAAATTTCGTATTTTTTTCAAAAGTTAATCAGTTCATCTACTCATCATCCCCAACCAGCCTGTAAAGTTTCAGGGCAATAGCTCAAACAATTTTTGAGATATCTTGCTTACAAGCTGAAAACACGAAAAAAATCAAAGGGCCATAACTCAAGAAAAAAAAATTGGATTTTTTTCAAAAGTTAATCAGTTCATCTACTCATCATACCCAACCAGTCTGTGAAGTTTTGGGGAAAAACCTCATATAGTTTTTGAGATATCTTGCTTACAAACTTAAAACGCGAAAAATTTCAAAGGGCCATAACTCAAGAAAAAAATATAGGATTTTTTTTCAACAGTTAATCAGTTCATCTACACATCATCCCAAACCAGCTTGTAAAGTTGCAGGGCAATCGCTCAAACAATTATTGAGATATCTTGCTTACAAGCTGAAAACACGAAAAAAATCTAAGGGCCATAACTCAAGAAAAAAAAATCGGATTTTTTTCAAAAGTTGATCAGTTCATCTACTCATCATCCCCGACAAGTCTGTGAAGTTTCGGGGAAAAACCTCAAATAGTTTTTTTAGATATCTTGCTTACAAACTTAAAACGCGAAAAATTTCAAAGGGCCATAACTCAAGAAAAAAATTTCGGATTTTTTTCAAAAGTTAATCAGTTCATCTACTCATCATCCCCAACCAGCATGTAAAGTTTCAGGGCAATAGCTCAAACAGTTTTTGAGATATCTTGCTTACAAGATTTCATAGTATTTTTTGCAAAGGGGCATAACTCAAAAAAGGGGCATAATCCTGACGAGAAAAAAAAACACGGGTCAATTATTTTTTCATGAGGAATCCATATATGAAATTTCAAAAACCTAGCACCCATGGTTCTAAAGTTATGCTATGCAGTAAAAAGTGGGACGGACGTAAGGACGGAAGGACGGACGGACGAACAGGGCAAAACCAATATGCCCCCACAACTTCTTCGAAGTTGGGGACAACTTCTTCGAAGTTGGGGGCATAATAATAGAAACGTATACAACAAATTACAAAGGTGTCCTAGATTTTGACCCCTAGCCCCACCCCATCCCCATTTCCAGGCATGAACACAGGGGTGTGTTGTCTTGGAATCTCAGAAGACACTCCCAGGTATCCAAGTTGTAAGTATGAATGTTTTGTGATGAGTGACTGTTGAGATATAAGCATTTCAAAAACTTTAAACATAGAATTACATTGGTGTTCTAGATTTTCACCCCTAGGCCCACTCAGGGGCATAAACCCAGCGATCTGTTCTCTTTGAACATCAGAAGACCCTCCAAGGTACTTAAGCTCCAAATATGAGTGGCTGTTGAGATTTAAGCATTTGAATAACTTTAACGCAGTGTGACGGGAAGGATCCCACAAATACAAATGCAAACGCGCACGTAGATGACCGAGGTGACAACAATAGCTCTCCATGTACTTAGTACAGGCGAGCTAAAAAGGAGCATTATGCCAAAAATCAGTTGGCACATGCTAGACTACACGAGGAACATAAGTTTTGTCAAAATATCTGCAAAAGCTTGGCAGTTAATGCAATTTTTCAATTTTCCCCATCAGAAGTCTAGGGAAACTCAAAGTTGCTATAGCAACCACACTTATTTCATAAAAAAACATAAACTTTAAATCCTACAACAAAAGGATGCTACAGATACAATCTGATCTCAATCGGACCAGTGGCTTCAGAAGGGATGTTGTCTGTAAGTGTTGATGCCAGATATACTACGCAGACGACGGACAACTGCCTATCTATAAGATCTGCCACAGCCTTCGGCTCTGGTGAGCAAAAAAAAACTTTAGTCTGATTTTTATACCTGTATTTAACGATTTAGTATAATCATGTAATTACAAGTACATGATACATGGAACATCACTTTCTTGTCAATGATGGGAGGTGTGAGGTAATTGTATCGATTCCAGATCAATGACTTCACTTTTATTTTATAGCATAGGTCTAAAGCTTCACCTAAAATATGTAACGGCTGAACCAATCCTATTTTGGCATATTTTCTGGTCAAGCCCCATTAACTTTAACTGGCATTTAAATGGAATCATCTAAACAACTCCTATCAATTGGATAGCATAACATATTTGAGACTTCAACAATTAATGGCACACGTCTAATTGGCAAACTGTAATCATAAGTCAACTCACTCAAAGCTTTCCCAATTTCGTGTAAAAAATGTTCTTACAAAATTCCTTTGGTTTCTCAAATATTGTACTGTACCTTCCTCATGGCAGCGATCTTTAGTCTCCAGCTTCACTATATCATGCCTAAATGTAGAAATTATACAAATTAGATCAAAAAGGCATGCTGTATGAAAACAATCAAAATGTATACTGGCCCCAACACATGGGGGCTTGAAGAAATAGACTGGGCTTCATGATCCTTACACGCAGAGCTGAAACAGACCGCACATGAGTACTGGTAAACTGCTTAGAGGTTCTAAGCCTGACCAGGAAAAAGTGGTGCGAGTTGGGCCCGTCATACATATAAACTATATTGGTTTCATTGGGTGGCAGGGCCTGAGATGTCATTTCATCTCAATGTCTGGTAAAAGTCCCACAAAACTAGAAGCAACATCTCCAACAATGACCTTTACAATGTTGATGGGGATGATAAACCTCAAATAAAAAAAGTACAGTATGCCATTAGAAAAATAAAAGAAATGCATTATGCCTTGCCATTAATTTTCATCAAGCAAGTGCCATAACACTTTGTGTTTGATCTGAGGTTAAGCATCCCCGTCAACACTGTATAGGTCATTCTCGAGAAGTTGCTTCCAATTCTGTGGGACCTTTACCCAAAACTGAAATGAAATGACTTCTCAATGAAACCCATAGGGTTTATAACCTTGGATGGGTCCACTCGCCCCGCCTTGCCAGGGCAGGCTTTAATTGCACGCCGGTGGGTCAGGCCTCAGATTCTATGACGGCTCCAACGTAAAGGCTTATTGAAAATTAAAGAGATAATGTTGGTTGGTGCCTGATGCTCTGTCTCTGGTCGGGCTCATCGGAGTCTAACTGTTGGTTTTCTTTTGCTCCAGCATTTCAGTGGTTTCTTGCTGTCGAGTCCTCACCGTTGTCTCACCTCTGTGGTTCTTTGATTTTTGTGTTCACGGAGATGTTGCACTGATGAGTTAGGAGGCCTTCATGCGGACTGAACTAATTATTTGTCTAAATCGCGACGGAAGTAAGGGCGAGGATTGTGGCCACGTAAAATCGATTTAAGCCCCCCAGTGGAAATCTTCCACTGACCGTTCCAAGGCGGCTCTTCTGTGGCGATTTATTTATGTTGTTGTTTGTTACTTACTGTGTGTATCACTTGTGTCTTTTAATTTTGGATGGCCATATGGCCATTTTGTGGGAAAGTAACTGTCCATATGGCCTTCCTTTGTTTAGGTTTCCATTATGGTCTGGTCGCTTAATGTTTGTATTTCTTTCCCTTTGGTGTCTTTTATGGATGGAGTAAGTTAATTGTATCAATTCCTGATCTTTGTTTTACTTCTACTTTTTAGATCCTCTAAGCGGTTTACAAGTACTCATGTGTGGTCGATTTCAGCTCTGGAAGCATCATGCAGCCCATCTATTTCTTCAAGGCCCGATGGGCGGCCATAAACACTGTCAAAATGAATTCAAAGTGAAGGTGCATTAGTCTTTCCCTTAATAAAGTTGACATTAATACATGAATAAGCTGACTATTTTCAATGTTCAAAGGGCCATATCTCCGAAAGGAAGTAAACCAGAATTAAAAAAAAATCCTATTTTCTGTAGACCCACTCATGGTGCGTAACATTTATGCGAAGTTTACGGTAAATATCTACTGTTTACAGAGTAGATAAAAGTATATCACAATTCGCTCATGTGTAAGGGCGCTGGTAAGCCATTTCTGACCTAAAATTTACAGTTTTGGAGGGCCTGTGACCTTGAAAAAAAGGTCAAGGTCACCAAAAGCAAACCAAATCTTTGGTAGGTTACAATGACATATTGTACAAATAATGTTCTAGAAAGTCTGGCCAAATGTCAGCTATTCATTCAAGACACCGGTGCAGATAAGCCAAAATTGACAGTTTTCGGGACCTTTGACCTTAGAAATAAGGTCAAGGTCACCAAAAACTAATCAAATCTAAGGTCGGTCACAATGATATATTGTCCCAAGTTTGAACAAATTTCACTGATTCATTCATGAGACAGAATGTGAATCATTGATGAATAATCTTGACAGCTGCAGGAGTATTTGTGGTAGCTGTATTAGTCATGGTGACAGCTGTATGAGTCATGGTGATAGTTGTATGTGCCAAGGTAATACAGGCGTAACAGTGATAGCAATATGATTTCTGGGGATAGCTGAATGAGTCATGATGACAGCTAAATGAATCATGATGATAGCTGTATGAGTCAGGAAGTCAGCTGCGGGTGACATGGTGATAGCCATTTGATACATGGTTAATAACTGTATGATGTTTTATATAAAAGCACGCTAACACTGCATGATACCCCACCACTGCAAGATAATATGGTTATAGCCTTGCCCATAATAGTGGTACTTTTAAGTGTTATAGTTATCTGTAAAACTTCACTAAGGCATTCAATATAGTAAAGGAACTACATACATGTATATCAAAAGGGCAGATAATACAATAACCAGAAAAGCAGAGTGACTGTCCTTGGCAATAATATGTGTCCTTTAGTGTTTTAAAATTTGAAGAAAATCCATGAAAAGATTCTTAAGTTATTGATCGCAAACTCAAAAAAAAAATTGTGAGAAATTAATTAAGTTATCGGTCGGAAATGGTGTGGATGGACGGACGAACGGACAGACACCGGAGGGTATATTATAATACCCCAGCACTATCGTGTGATGGGGTATAACAAAAAGAAGAAAAGAAAAAAAAGTCATTCCCGATATAAACATGTAGGCACAATTTGAAAAAAAAAATGTGAAAAATTAATCAAGTTATCGGTCGGAAATGGTGGGGATGGACGGACGGACAGACGGACGGACAGACGGACGGACAGACACCGGAGGGTATATTATAATATCCCAGCACTATCGTGTAATGGGGTATAACAAAAAGAAGAAAAGGAAAAAAAAAGGTAAAAAAAGGAATGAAAAACAAAAAATGAGAAAAAAAAAACGAAAAAAAAAATTCATTGCAAAAAGAAAGAAAAGAAAAATAAACGGAAAAAAAAGAAAAGAAAAAACGAGAAAAAAAGGAAAAAAAAGAAGAAAATTCCATTCCTCCACGGCGGTTTGAACTCATGTCCCTCAGATTCATAGCACAAATTAATCCAGTTATTGGTCGGAAATGGTGGGGACGGACGGACAGACACCGGAGGGTATATTGTAATATCCCAGCACTATCGTGTGATGGGGTATAACAAAAAGAAGAAAAGGGTGAGAAAAAAAAGGAAAAAAAAAAAGGAATGAAAAACCAAAAATGAGGAAAATTAAAAAAAAAATAAATAAATTCATTGCCAAAATGAAAAAGAAAGAAAAAGAAAAAAGAAAAAAGAACACACACAAAAAAAGAAGAAAAAACGAAAAAAAAAAAATCCATTCCTCGACGGAGATTTGAACTCACGCCCCTCAGATTCATAGTCAACAATAGGATTTGTAGTCCAGCACTCTAACCACTACACTGGCAGTGATAATCAATATATTTCATAAATTAAAGGAATAAATGCGCAGAAACTATTTAATGGGAATTGTTAACGACCAATTTTTCGTTAAATGTTAACGCATTTTGTGTATTCACAACACAAAACCTGCTTATTATGGTCGTTTATACATCAGTGCAGTTTCATCCAAATATTCCATATAGTAATGGAATAAGTCCCCAAAAACCATTTAATCGGAATTTTTAACGACCATAATTCCGTTAAATGTTAATGTATTTTGCCCATTTACAATCCCATACCACTCATACCCAATGCCAATGTGTATACAAAATTTGAAGAAAATCCGTGAAAAAATATTCAAGTTATTGATCGGAAACGCCCCAAAACCCCTTATTTTGAACTAAAAAGGGCCATAACTCTGTCAAATGTTAACGGATTTTGCCCATTAACAATCCCATACCACTCATATATACATGTATGCAAAATTTGTTAAAAATTACTCAAGTTATCGATCGGAAATGGTGCGGACGGACGGACGGACGGACATACGCACGGACGGACGGACACCGGAGGGTATATCATAATACCCCGCCACTATCGTGTGGTGGGGTATAATAATGGGTAATCCTTTGAAAGCAACCAAGGGCTCAATACGGAACCGAAAACCATAGTGTACAAGTTTTTATGGGACGGACTAGCTAGTTTCCGCATTTAGGCCTAGCCAGTGACCCTCAAATATTCTAAAATTTAAGCAGTGGTCCAATCAATGATCGAAAAGGACTAGAACATATAACCCAAACTATGCCGAAGGGCAGGGAGACTTTTGACAGCCGCCACACATTCCCTAAACACCAGCTGTGGTGAAGTTAAAATGTCATATATAAGAGATAATCTTTTGGAAGCAAGTACTACAACATGGAACAGAAAATCGTAGTGTGCAGGATTATCTGGGCTATGTGATTCTTGGGGATAGTCATAGTGATAGTTGTATGACCTATGGTGAAAGCTATATGAGCCATGCTTATAACTGTGTGAGTCATGATGAAAGGTGTGTGAATCAGGATGATAGTTTATTAGCCATGGTGACAGCTTAAGGCGACATGATGATAGCTCTATGAGTCTATGATAGCTTTATGAACCATAGTGACATCTGCAAGTGTCATGGTGATATGAGCCAGTGTTGCTGATGAAGGAGTCATGGTGACAACTATAGTGTAGACATAGCGATAGCAGCAACCCCTGAATTATGACAGCAGCTGTAAGTTTGTTTCTTTGATTTGAGGTTCAACGTCCCCGTCAACACTCTAAAGGTCATTTTGGAGACGTAGCTTCCAATTTTGTGGGACTTTTACCCGACATTGAGATGAAATGACATCTCAAGCCCTGTCGCCCAATTAAACCAATAGGGTTTATTAGCATGGACGGTCCGCCTCGCACCGCGGTTCCTGGACAGGCTTAGATCCTCTAAGCGGTTTACCAGTACTAGTGTGCGGGCCGGATTCAGCTCTGCGTGGAAGCATCATGCAGCCCATATATTTCGTCAAGACCCTATGGGCGGGACTTAGCAGCTGTAAGATTCATTGTGACAATTGTATGGGTCTTGTGGCAGCTTTATACGCCATAGGGACAGCAGTATGAGTCATGGTGATATGAGCCAGAGTGGCCGATGAAGGAGTCATGGTGACAGCTATAGTGTAGTCATAGCGATAGCAGCAACCTCTGAATTATGACAGCAGCTGTAAGAGTCATTGTGACAACTGTATAGGTCTTGTGGCAGCTTTATACGTCATAGGGACAGCTGTATGAGTCATGGTGGTATAAGCCAGACTGGCCCATGAAGGAGTCATGGTGACAGCAGTAGTATAGTCATAACAATAGCACCAACCTCTGAATTATGACAGGAGCTGAAAGAGTCATTGTGACAACTGTATTGGTCTTCTGGCAGCTTTATACGTCATAGGGACAGTTGTATGAATCATAGTGGCAGCTGTATGAATCATGGTGATAACTTTAGTCGTCAATGCGCTAGCAGTGTGAGTCGTGGTGATTGCTGTATTAGTCACAGTAATATCAGTATGAGTAATGGTAATAGCTTTAGGAGTCATGGTGGAAGCTGTTTAAGTCCTAGTAATAGCTATAAGAGCCATGGTAATAAATGAATGTGTCCCTGTGGTAGTGATACGTACATTTATCAGTCGTAGTGATAGCTGTAGTCGTCATGGTGGAAGCAGTATACATGTAAGTCATGGTGACAGCTTTGTGTGCGTGTTTGTGTGTGTGCGTGCGTGCATGCGTGCTGGGGCATGTTTCGTCCCACCAACAACTAAGATCATATAGAAAGTGGACCTCAGTTTAAAGACTTATCCAAAAGTCTGGAGAATAAAAAGCTAAACGGTTGCCTTTCGAAACAAAGAACACATACAAGAACGAAAATTGGAGACTCGGTTTTATTGAGGCTCTTCATACACAGCAATATAGTTTGCAAGGCTGCATATGCCTAGCACCGGCTTAAGCGATATTCGATTTTCAAAGTAAACAAAATAGGCTCAATGATCCCAGAGGAAAAGAAAATATAATCTGCCCTATGATGAAGCACAGGGAGACTTTTACGGCCGCCACACGGCACTTAACAACAGCTGCAGTGAGGTAAAGGTTGCCTTTGGAAACAAAGAACACATAAAGAACGAAAATCGGAGACTCGGTTTTATTGAGTATCTTCATACACAGCAATATAGTTTGCAAGGCGTATAGCATAAAGGAAAGGAAAATATAATCTGCACTACGATAACATTATCTGCTCAAATCGAACCCCCAAGATACATGGTTTCAAAGACGAGTCGTTTAACCACTACACCCGCGGAGGCTTTAATGGTGGTCACAGCTCAATGAGTCATGATGATAGCATTGCAAGTCATGGGGCTAGCTGTATTAGTCATGTTGACAGTTGTGTGAGCAACTGTGAAGACTTATGCGAGTCATGTTGATAGCTGTATGCGTCATGATGACAGCTGTATATGCCATGGCAACCGCTGTGTGAGACATAATGGCATCTGAAGCAGTTATGGTGACAGCTGTAGGAGTCGTGAGAACAGCTGTGTGAGTAATGTTGATATGGACAGCTGTATGAACAATGGTTGCAGCTGCACAAATCATAGTGACAGTACATTAGATAATATGGCTGATGAAAGTGTTATGGGTCTTGGTGACAGCTGTGTTTGAAATTAAGATATCTGTATGAGTCATGTTGGTAGCTGTATGAATCATGGTGATAGTGATAGAAGTCGTGGTGATAGCTGTGTGAGTCACGGTGAAAGCTGTATGAGTCATCTTAATAGCTGTTTGCGTTATGGAAATAGCTACAAGAATCAAAGTGATATATGTACGAGTAATTGTGATAGCTGTATTTGTCTTCCCTTTGTTTATTTGAATAGAGGTTTACGGGGATTGCTGTATTAGTCATAGTGATAGCTATATTGGTCATAGTGGTCACTAAAGGAGTCACTGCGACAGCTGTTTGATTCATACTGATAGCTGTATGAGGCATGAAGACAGCTTTAGGCATAGTCATGTGGTTCATTGTTACAGCTGTGTAAGCTGTATGGCCCCTGACGAAAGCAATATGAGCGATTCTCTTGCTGCATGAGCACGGAGTGATGGCTGTATGAGTAACGGAGATAGCTGCATGAACTAAGATGGCAGCTGTATTCATCATGGTGACAGCTGTAGTGATCAAGATGAGAGCTGCATGAATTATAGTAACAGTTCTAAGTGTCACGGTGAAAGCTGTTGTTATGTGATAGCTGTAAAAGCCATGATGGCAGCCGTATGAGCCATTTTGAAGATGTATTGACAGCTGTAGTAGTCATACTGAAAGCAGCAGTTGCCATGATGACAGATTTGTGAGTCATGGTATGTGTGATGTTAACAGCTGAATTGGTAATGGGTCATAACAATAGCTATACAAGTCAAGGTGACATCTGAATGTGTAATTGCGATATCTGTATGTGTCTTGGTGAAAGCTTAAAAGGCGTGCTAATAGATATCGGAGTCATGGTAAAAGCTGTATGAGTTATGGTAATAGCTGCATGTGTCGTGGTGGCGTGTTGACAGCTGTATGAGTCATCGTGATGGCTGTATTAGTCATGATATGACTCGTCGTGTCAGCTGTATAAGTTATAGTGATCGCTGAATTAGACACGATAAAAGCTATATCAGTCTTAGTGAGAGGGATGCGAGCAACGTTGACAGCTGTTTGAGTCATGGCGACAGCTATAGGTGTCATGGGTACCATTGTTAGAGTCATGGTGACAACTGAAGTAGTCATAGTGTCAGCTGTAGAAGTCATAAAGAAAGCAGTGTGAGTCATGTTGACAGCCTTATAAGCGATGTTGATAGCTACATGAACAATGGTTACAGCTGCATAATTTATAGCTACAGGAGATACAACTGTTGAAAAGGAATAAGTCTTTATGGCAGCTGTATATGAAATTAAGATATCCGAGTCATTTTGGGCGCCGTATGATTCGTGTAGAAGTCGTGCCGGCAGCTGTATGCGTCATGATGGCAGCTGTATGTGTTAATGGGGACCGCTGTATGAGACATGATGACATCTGAAGAAGTCATGGTGACAGCTGTAGGAGTCGTGAGGAAAGCTGTGTGAGTCATGTTGATATGGACAGCTGTATGAGCGATTGGTTTCAGCTGCATGGTTCTTTGTGACAGTTTTGGAGATATGGCTATTGAAAGCGCTGTGTGTCGTGGTGACAGCTGTTTGTGAATAAATATATCTGTATGAATCATGGCGGTAGCTGTATAATTCACGGTGATAGTTATAGAAGTCGTGGTGATAGCTATGTGAGTCCTGGTGACAGCTGTATGAGTCATCTTAATTGCTGTATGAGTTATGGAAATAGCTACAACCCTCATGGTGATAGCTGTTTGAGTGATTGAGATAGCTCTATGAGTCTTTTGTTTGTTTGTTTGTTTGAATAGAGGTTTAAAGTCCCTGTCAACACTATTTAGGTCATTTTCGAAACGTTGCTTTCAATTTTTGTGGGACTTTTACCCGACATTGAGATGAAATGAAATCCCAAGCCCTGTCGCCCTATGAAATCAAAATGTTTATATGCATGGACGGTCCGACTCGCACCGTTTTGCCTGAACAGGCTTAGACCTATGCTGCATACCAGTACTCACGTGCGGTCGGTTTCAGCACTGCGTGGAAGCACTTTGCATACCGATTTATTTCTAAAAGTCCCGATGGGCGTGAGCTTGCTGTATTAGTCATTATGATAGCTTTATGGGCCATGGTGGTCAATGAATGAGTGACTGTGACGGCCGTTCGAGTCATCCTGACAGCTGTATGAGGCATGAAGACAGCTTTAGGCGTAGTCATCGGGTTCATTGTTACAGCTGTATTAGACATAGTGTTTGCTGTATGAACCCTGCCGACAGCAATATGAGCGATGCTTTAAGCCGTATGAGCACAGACTGGTGGCTCTATGAGTCATGGAGATAGCTATATGAGCTGTGGTGACAGCTGCATTCGCCATGGTGATAGCTGTTGGGATCACGTTTAGAGCTGCATGAATTATGGTGACAGTTGTAAGAGTCACTGTGGAAGCTGTAAGCATTGGCGATAGCTATATAAGCCATGATGACGATCGTATGAGCCATTTTTAAAGATGCATTAGTCATATTGATAGCTGTAGTAGTTATACTGACACTCGTAGCAGTAGTCATCATGATAGATTAGTGAGTCATGGTGACAGCTGTATATGTGATGTTAACAGCTGTATTGGTAATGGTTACAGCCGTATAGGTGTTTGCGATAACTAAAAAGTCAAAGTAACACCTGAATGAGTAAAGGTGGTAGCTATAAGTGTCCTGGTGAAAGCTTTAAAGGTCGTGCTGAGAGATATCCGAGTCATGGAAATAGCTCTATGAGTTATTGTAATAGCTGTTTGTGTCGTGTTGATAGCTGTACGAGTTATCGTGATTGCCGTATGAGTTATGCTATGAGTCGTCGTGACAGCTGTATTAGTTATAGTGATTGCTGTATTAGATACGATGAAAGCTATATAAGTCTTAGTGGAAGGGATGCGAGTCATGGTGGTAACTGTATGAGTCATGGTGACAAGGTGTCATGGTTACCTTCGTAAGATTCATGCTGACACCTGGAGTAGTGATTGTAAGAGCTATAGAAATCGTAAAGAAAGCTGTTTGAGTCATTGTGACAGCCTTTAAGGTGATGTATGACCAATGGATACAGCTGCATAGTCCATGCTGATGGCTATAGAAGCTATAACTGTTGAAAACAAGAGTAAGTATTGGTGGCAGCTGTATGTGAAATTAAGATATCCAAAACATTGTGTTAGTCATGGTAACAGCTGAATGGGGCATGATAATTACTTTACTGTAGAAATAGCGACAGCAGTATGAGTCATGGTGATTGTTGTAAGAACCACAGAGACAGCTGTATGATCCATGATGACAGCTCCATGTGTTATGCTTACAGCACTAGGACAGTGTTGTCAGCATCGTCACGGCGATAGCTGTATGGGTGACGATGACGACTTTATCAGTCATGCTGGCAGCAGAACGAGTCATGATGATAGTTGTATGAGTCATGGTGATAGTTGTAATGAGCCATGGTTACAACTGTATCAGTCATTATGACAGCAGTATGAGAGTCATTGTGACAGCTGTTTGGGTCATTATGATAGCTGCATGAGCCTTGGAGACAGCTGTAAGTGTCAAAGTGAAAGCCCAATGATTCCTGATGACAGCAATATGAGTCTGGCATACAGCTGTATGAGACATACTTATGGCTGTAAGAGTCACGGAGACAGAAGTATATGCAATGGTGACAGCTGCTTTCATCGCGGTGAAAGCTGTAGGAATCACGCTTAGAGATGCATGAATCATGATGACAGTTATATGAGTCATTGTGATGGCTATCGTAGTCATGGTAAAAGCTGTATGAATGAAGGTATTAGCAGTGTTAGCCAGCTTGATATTTATGTTATTTATAAATGAAATACTGAAAACAATATCAGTAGTATCATACACTGCAAAGCATACAAGGGATACACAATATATAAGAAATAATAAAATAGTAAATCAGTGACATGTGTATATGCAACCAAATAGCACAGAAAGACTATTTTAAATACAATGGGCCAAAGTATCACAATGTTGTAAATATTATATGTAAATAGTAATGAAGATATTTCTCACATTCT
This sequence comes from Lucinisca nassula, assembly GCA_963580285.1. Taxonomy (NCBI): domain Eukaryota; kingdom Metazoa; phylum Mollusca; class Bivalvia; order Lucinida; family Lucinidae; genus Lucinisca; species Lucinisca nassula. The sequence continues at coordinate 43,026,543 of OY757010.1, read as the reverse complement.
AATTACAAATAGTACTGTTGCTCTTCATGGACATATTTATATTTTATAAAAATATTTAAAATAATAGCTATATGAGTCCTAGTTACAGCTTTATTAGTCATTGTCATAGATGTATAAGTCATACGGACAGCTGTTGCAGTCATGGTGACAGTTGTAGTAGTCATGGTGACAGCTGAAGGAGTCATGGTGATAGCTGTGTGAGTCATGTTGACAAGTGTATAAGTGATGTTAACAGCCACATTGGTACTGATGACAGCTGTATAGGTCATGGCGGTAGTTATAGGAGTCATGTTTACAGCTGTAGAAGTCATGACAGTAGCAATAAGAGCCTTGGTGAAAGCTACATAAGTCGTGCTGATAGATATAGGCGTCATGGTCACAGCTGTATGGTTATAGCTATGTGCGTCATGGTGACAGCTACATGAGTCAGCCATCTTTACAGCTGTATTTGTAATGATATGGGTCACCGAGAGAGCTGTATTTGTCAATGTGATAGCTGTATTAGTCACGGTTAAAGCTATATAAGTCATTATGATAGCTCTATGAATCATTGTGTCAGCTGTAAAATACATGGTGCCAGCCGTATGAGTCAAGATGACTGCTGTTTGATTTACGGTGTCGTTCATTTCATGGTGACAGCAGTGTTAGTCATTAGCTTCATGGGTTTTGCTGACAACTGTGAGGCGTTGTCACAGCTGTAGGAGCCATGCTGTATGCAACTCGTGGCAACGTGATGAGTCATGGTTACAAACGTACGAGTCATCATGACAGCCGTATGGGGCAATTTGACAGTTGTGTAGGTCATAGCAATAGTAAACGAGTCAAAGTGACAGGGGGTGACATGTGTTTGAGTCTAATGACAGGTGTATGAATCATAATGACAGCTGTGTGAGTCATAATGACAGACGTATGAGTCATCATGACAAGTGTATGAGGCATGATGAGACCTGTATGATCCCCGCTGACAGCTGAATCAGTCATTGTGATAGCTGTATGCATCATGGTAGTGGCAGTCATAGTCATGACTGTATATGAGTCATGATTTGTGACAGATGCATGAGCCATCATGGCATGCAGCTGTATGTGTCATCGTGACAGCTGTTCAAGCCATGCCGATAGCTGTATGAAACATGTTGATATCTGTATATACTCAGTGATAAGAGTTGTACGGATCATGGTGACAGCTGTATGTGACATGTCGACTGTTCTATGAGTCATTGTTACAGCTGAAAGACATCGTGACAGTCATATAAGTCGTCGTGACAGCTGTATGAACAATGGCTACGAATGCATAGTTCATGCTGATAGCTATAGGGGATACAATAAATATCGGTGGCAGTTGTATGTGAAATTAAGATATCTGCGTCATTGTGTGCGCTGTATGATTCCTGGTGATAGCTGTAGAAGTCGTGCTGAGGGCTGTATGAGTTATGGTAACAGCTGTGTGAGTGATCTAATTGTTGTATGAGTCATTGCAATATCTACAGTAGATATGGAGATAGATGTTTGCTGTATTCATGGTGATAGCTGAATAGGTCGTGACAATCGCTGAATTAGTAATGGTGACAGCGGTATGAGTCATGGTGATTGCTGTAAGAACCACAGAGACAGCTGGAAGAGCCATGATAACAGCTATGAAAGTGCTGTCCGCATACGTCATGGCGATAGCTGTATGAGTGATGATGACAGCTTTATCAGTCATGGTGGCAGCAGTACGAGTCATGATGATAGTTGAATGAGTCATGGTGATAGTTGTATGAGCCATGTAGACAGCTGTATGAGCCATTGTTACATATGCATGAGTCATTGTGACAGCAGTATGAGAGTCATTATGACAGCTATATGGGTCATTGTGATAGCTGTATGAACCTTGGAGACAGCTGTGGGTGTCACTGACCCCTGGCGACAGCTATATGAGTCATGCTTATGGTTGGATGAGACATACTGATGGCTGTATGAATCACGGAGACAGATGTATGTGCCATGGTGACAGCTGCTTTCATCAAGGGGATAGTTTTAGGAATCTCGCTTAGAGATGCATGAATCATGATTACAGTTATATGAGTCATTCAGATAGCTTTGGGATTCATGGTGAAAGCTGTCGGAATGAATGTTTTTTGCTATGTGAGTCCTGTTGGTAGTTCTTTTTTATATTTATGAAATACTGATTACAATATCAGTGGAATCATACATTGCAAAGTATACATGACATACACAATATATATGAAAAATAACATAGTAAATCAGTTTACATGTGTATATGAAACCAATTAGAACAGAAAGTGTTAACATCACTTATACACCTGTCAACATGACTCACATCATGATTCCTACAGCTGCCACCGTGACTACTACAACTGTCACCATGTCTACAACAGCTGTCAATATGAATTCATACATGTTTTACGATGACTTATAAAGCTACGACTAGGACTCATATAGCTATTATTTGAACTCTTTTTTTTAATATAATTGTTTGTGAAGAGCAACAGTACTATTTTTAATTAGATTGTTAAAACATAACTGTGGTAATGTTAATATTTACTGCTTTGTGCTTCCGGTCACGGTTATAGCTATATAAGTCATTGTGACAGCTCTATGAGTAATGGTGTCAGCTGTAAAAGCCATGATGCCAGATGCATGCATCACTGACAGCTGTATGAGTCAAGATGACAGCTGTTTGATTTATGGTGACGTATGATTCATGGTGATAGCAGTATTAGTCATTAGCTTTATAAGTTATGCTGACAAGTGTTTAAGTAGTCGTGACAGCTGTATGATCCATGCTGTATGCAACTCGTGACAGCATTATAAGTCATGGTTACAGACGTATGAGTCACCGTGACAGCTGTATGGATCAATGTGAGTCATAGCAAGAGCTAAACGAGTCAAAGTGATAGAGAGTGGCATGTGTTTGAGTCAGGACGAAAGGTGTATGAGTCATCATGGCAGCTTTGCGAGTCATAGTGACAGCGGTATGAGTCATCATGACAAGTGTATGAGGCATGATGTGATATTACTATTTAATACAATTCAGAGAAATCTGTAATTGTATTTTAGATATTTATAAATCAAATTATAGATATCTATAAATCAAATTATAGATATGTATGATTAACATTATTATCAATATTTTGACATCATAAAATGTAATCAATGATATGTAATATATATTTCTTGATATCTATAAATTTGTCTAATGATATCCATGATTCCTTTACATATATAGATATCATAAAATCAAATTACAGATACCATTTCAAGGCTGGATAATAGATATCAAAGTTTTCAATAATGGATATCAGAAAATATATGAAGGATATCAATAAATGTAATTCTTGATATCCTGAAATGTTCATCAATCTTTGATATCTGTATATCGAATAAAAGATATCTATAATTGGAACTATAGATATCCCTTAACACATTATGGATATAATAAAATAAATAATACATATCTAATATTATTTAAAGACATGTAATTATATTTATTGATATCCTTTATCTTTGTTATAGACATCTATAAATCAATTTGTAGATATCTATAAATCAAATTATAGATAATTAACATTATTGATATTAGATATTTTTTTATTTATTTCATGATATCCATAATAAGTAAAGGGTTATCAATAATTTCAATAGTAGATATCTATTATTTTGATATATGGATAACAAATATTGAAGAGCATTTTAAAATATCAAAAGTTTCATGTATTCATGACCATAATATATTTTATGATATCTATTATTGAAAATTGTGATATCTATAATTCAGCCTTTTAAATGATCTCTTTAATTTGATTTTTAGATATTTATATATGCAAAGAAATTATTGATATCAGGAAACAAATCTATTGGTATCAAGACATATATATTACATATCACGGATTTCATTTTATGAAAGCAAAACATATAGATAATTATAGATATCAATAATGTTAATTATACATATCTATATTTTGATTAATTGATATCTATAATTTGATTTATGGTTATCTGAACTAAACTACAGTTTATCAATAATTATTGTCAGATATCGATAAATAATATCAATAATAATGACATCTATAAATCAGTTTATAGATATCTATAAATCAAATTATAGATAATTAACATTACTGATATTAGATATTTATTATTTTTTTCATGATATCCATAGCAAGTAAATGGTTATCAATTATTTCAATAGTAGATATCTTTTATTTTGAAATATGGATACCAAATATTGGAGAGCATTATAAAATATCAATAGTTTCATTTAATCATGGCCAAAATGTATTTTATGATATCCATTATTGAAAATTGTGATATCTATGATTCAGCCTTTTAAATGATCTCTATAATTTGATTTTTAGATATTTATATATGCAAAGAAATTATTGATATCAGATAACAAATCTATTGATATCAAGAAATATATATAACATATCATGAATTTCATTTTATGATAGCAAAAAATACAGATAATTATAGATATCAATAACGTTAATTGTTCATATCTATAATTTGATTTATTGATAATTATAATTTGATTTATAGATATCTGTAATAAACTATAGTATATCAATAATTATTGTTAGATATCAATAAATAATATCTATAATAATGATATCTATAAATAATATCTATAATAATGATATCTAATATATGTTCAAATTATAGATATCTATTTTTCAATTTATAGATATATACATATATAATTCCTTTGCATATATAGATATCTAAAAATCAAATTATGGATATCATTTAAAAGGCTGAATTATAGATGTCACAATTTTCAATAATGAATAAAATAAACTATATTATTGATATCAATAAATGTAATTATATTTTCTTAAATATTTAACATCTTTCCATCGAATAACAGATATCTATAATTCGAATTATAGATGTCCCTAAATGTATTATGTATATCATAAAATAGATAATAGATATCTAATATTATTTATACATATCTAATAATATTTATTGCAATCCAATAGTTTTATTATAGATATCAGAAATTTTATTAATAACTATCTTGAAATTCAAGCTGACCTCGGTAGCTCAGTGAGATGTAGGTCTGACTGGTGATCAAGAGGACACGTGTTCGAGTCCTGTCCGTGTCGGCAAAATTCTTTCCTGGACATGGATCATGAAATCTTTTTTACAGTCATTTTCTCCATTCTGCTGATTCAAGAAGGGCAGTTGTCCGTTTCTGTGAAAGAATGTGCACTGTACTAATCATGAAACGCGTCTATAAAGCTTTTGACCCTCTTGAACCCCACTTTAAATAGTAAAACTTGGGTTGGCAGGGGTAAACCTCTTTTTTCTTATTTCTGCTCCAAAATATAGATTGTGGGTACTCGTTAGAACTGCCTCGGTGAAGCGGTTCTAACGTGTAACCAGAATCTCTATTTAAAGCAGAAATAAGAAAAATATCACAATTTTTCATCTTTAAAGTTTCCTTTTTGTGGCGATAAACTTTACGATGTATTTGCATAGGCAGTGTTTTCGAAATGTGGTTAACAGCTTACGTATAAGCTTGCCCACGAAAAGTATGGAATGGTAAACTGACCAGCTTAAAAATGACCTAAATAGTTAGGACTGGGCCGTTAAACTCCAAAACAAACAAAATATCCAAAACAAACAAATCTTGAATTTCAATTAAATAGTAAAATGGCACCTCAAAAATGAAGGTAGGTAAGGATTTGTTAAAGGATACTTTGTTTGATACAAAGAAATTATGAATGCAACGTTCCTACCCTATGGCAAGCAATTTTACTATTTATTAGGGAATGTAGATATCTGATATATTATATCAGATATCTTATATAGGATATATGTTAAATAAGATATCTTATATAACATATAAGATATCCTGTTTACTAAAACATATAAGATATCTTATATGCTGTATAAGACATCTAATATACTATATAAGATATCTTATATAGCATATAAATATCTTATATAACATATCAGATATCTGATATATTATATCAGATATCTTATTTATATTTGTATATAAGATATCTTAATCGGCATATCAGATATCTTATTTAACATATAAGATATCTTATATATACTTTTGATAAATAAGATATCTTAATTAACATATAAGATATCTAATATAAATTGGAAATAAATGACAAATAATAGTCACTACCTCTCTCCATTAGACTGCTGCAGAGGACTGGAGAAATTCTAATTATTAATTATAAACTGTAATTGTACATATGTGTTTATAAATAAAATGGGGTTCCCAAACAGGTGCGATCAAATTAAAGACTACATCTTTTTTTTTTTTTTTTTTTTTTTTGATAGAGAGAATAAATCCAGCTTGCTTTTGTTTGTTTAATTTAATAACCCTCCCTTACAAGATAGTGGAAGTATTAATTAACTTCAAACTTGAGTTATGCCAAGCACTGCTCGTTGCATGTATTTTGACAGAAACAAAAAACAAAGACTCTCACCAGACTGTCCATATATTCAGCCTGGTTTCTGCCTCTACTTTTCGCATAATTAGTTCAATTTTTCTTTGTCCCTTTTATCCTTTTTTTTTTACCAAATGGAATCTTCCTGCTTATTTATGACAGGAGCCCATTTCGAAAATTAGGTGTGACACATGATGAGAGGTTGGGTAATCTGAATATAGCTGAACATTTTATTAATAGTGTAGGCCCCGATCTGATCTGGGCCTGCACTGTTTGCCAGGGTTTCTGGTACAAAATGGGTTATGGAATGTTAGGCATAAATGGGGGTAGTCATTCGTTGGCAGTTTCGGGGAGACTTCATTATTTTTTTGGTAAAATATATTAGATATCTTATTTGTCATATAAGATATCTTAAATAGTTAGGTAAAAAAGATATCTTATATATTATATAAGATATCTATTATGCTATATAAGATATCGAATATATTAAATAAGACATCTGATATAGGATATAAGATATCTTATTTACTGGAATATATATCTGATATGCCAAATAAGATATCTAATATACCAAATAAGATATCTAGTATAACATATATCTTATATAATATATGAGATATCTTATATATCATATAAGTTATCTTATTTCCATTATTACATAAGATATCTTATATAATATATAAGATATCTGATATGTTATATAAGGTATCTTATATGCTACATTAGATTTCTTATTTAGCATATCAGATAGCTTATATATTTTGGTAAATAAGATATCTTATATATCATACTAGATATCTTATATCCTATATTAGATATCTTATATCCTATATAAGATATCTAATATAGCATATAAGATATCTTATATAACATATCAGATATCTTATATGCTATATAAGATATCCTATGTATTATATATATATATATATATATATATATATATATATATATATATATATATATAAGATATCTTATATAATAAATAAGATATCTTATATAATATATAAGATATCTTATATAATAAATATCTACAATCCATAATAAATAGACCGGCCCTGATAGCTCAGTTGGTAGAGTGTCCGCTCCGGGGAACGGGAGGTCACAGGTTCGATCCCGGGCCGCGACATACCAAAGTCGTTAAGAATGGTACTAGCTGCTCCTCGCTCGGCACTCAGATTTACGGGGTAGAGCTAGGACTGGTCGACCCAGTGTCAGGCTAATGTGACTGGGTGTGGTATCATGTAATGTGTCTGGGACATGATACTTCAGTGAGGCAGCACCTAAAAAAGTGAGCATTGAGCTCCCTGTCGAAACCAGACACCGTTGTGATATGACTGAAAAATTGTTGAAAGGGACATTAAACCCGAATTCACACACACACACTCCATAATAAATACTAAAATGGCTTGCCATACTTCCCAGTCACCACGGGATACAATACCCTACCTTCACAGTGACATTTGCCGTACTAGGACCATGACGAATTTATTGACAATTTTCTCTCCAGCGGACAATTCAGCTGATAGAGGCTGTATGATTACAAATACAAATTGTGTAAAAATTAACATATGACACAGTCTTATTTCTAGTGTGTGTGGATCATGAGAATTAATTATTACTTTGATAAACCTAAGACTTAGTATGGTTGTCAGTCAGTTGGTCGTAAATAATAAATCGAAAGTAGGAAATCAGGCCGGAAATGCAAAACGTGGAGCCAGCATTCCAGTCGGCGCATGCGTATTGCATGGTGACTGGCATGGTTACTGGTTCCAAAAACCATCTCCGTACATACCTCACACTGCGGTTAAGCGGCGGGTGTAGCGGAGACTCTCTTTAGGTGATGACCATCCGTGTCGCAGTGGCCCGGAGAAAGGGCAGTGAAGATCTCAATGTCGGGTAAAAGTCCCACAAAATTGGAAGCAACGTCTCCAAAATGACCTTTACAGTGTTGACGGGGACGTTAAACCTCAATTCAAACAAACAAACACCGCGTCTAATCGGCGGGAGTAACGGAGACTCTATTTATGTGATGACCCGCAGTGGCCAGGCGACAGGGCAATGGACATGTACTCCTTTAGACCAAACTGCGGATAGGCTGCGGGAGTAGCGGAGACTCGCTATAGACGATGATCATCCGTCCAGCTGTAGCCCAGCGACAAGAAAGTGGGCACATACTGCAATAGACTACACAGTGGCTTAGCGGCTGGAGTAGCGGAGATGATCATCCGTGACGCAGGCGGGAGAAAGGGTTGTGGACACACACTGCATAAGACCACACCGCGGCTAAGTTGCGAGAGTAACGGAGACACTCTTTATGTGATGACCATCCGTGCCGCAGTGGCCTGGCGAGAGAGAAACGGACATGTACTCCTTTAGACCAAACTGCGGATAGACTGCGGGGTTGCGGAGATTCGCTATAGGTGATGATCATCCGTCCCGCTGTAGCCCGGCGACAAGACACTGGACACATACTGCAATAGACCACACTGCGGCTAAGCGGCGGGTGTAGCGGAGACTCAATTTAGGTGATGATCATCCGTGCCGCAGTGGCCCGGAGAAAGGGCAGTGTACACATACTGCATTAGACCACACCGCGACTTAGCGACGAGAGTAACGGAGACTCTCTTTAGGTGGTGATCATCCGTGCCGCAGTGGCCCGGCGACAAGGAAATTGACATGTTCCCCTTTAGACCAAACTGCGGATAGGCTGCGGGGGTAGCGGAGACTCGCTATAGGTGACGATCATCCGTCCCGCTGTAGCCCGGCGACAAGACAGTGGACACATATTGCAATAGACCACACTGCGGCTAAGCGGCGGGCGTAGCGGAGACTCGCTATAAGTGATGACCATCCGTCCCGCGGTATCCCGGCGACAGGACAGTGGACACATACTGCATTAGACCACACCTCGGCTAAACGGCGGGAGCAACGTAGACTCCATAGAGGCGATGACCATCCGTCCCGCAGTGGCCCGGCGACAGAGCAATGAACACCTACTGCATTAGACCACACTGCGCCCAAACGGCGGGAGCAACTGAGACCCTCTATAGGTGATGACCATCCGTCCCGCAGTGACCCGGCGACAGGGCAGTAGACACATACTGCATTTGACCACACTGCGGCTAAACGGCGGGAGTAAAGGAGACTCTCTTGAGGTGATGACCATCCGTGCCGCAGTGGCCCGGCGACACGACAGTCGACATAAACTCATATACACCAAACTGCGGCTACGCTGCGGTAGTAGCGGAGACTCGCTTTCGATGATGGCTACAGACGCCGTGGCCCACAGGGTGAAAAAGATAATCACCGGAAATGGCGAGAAATAACAATGGAAAGATGTGAGGAAAAAATAAATACCGAATATAACCTAAAAATGAAAAAAAAAATATTACATTTTTTTCGTGCGTTTTGACAAAGTATTTTGCTAAATGTCTATAGACTGAATTCGACGACAACGGAGAGACAACGCCACCCGGTAGGTATGTGCCCGTCTTATGCGGACAAACCGCCAGTCGAAAGACTTAGTCTCAATAGATCGCAGTGTGGTGGCTTCTCTACTAAGTACGACGCCCCGACCGAAAGCTAGGTCGTCTACGAATGATTTTACACCGCATCCTTGTATCGGGCGAATCTCTTTATGGCCGGCGGGCGCTGAGAGTCCGCGACCCCGCCTGATGGCCCGTTACTATGGCTAAACCACCGCGCTAAGCAGCGGGAGTAACGGAGACTCACTATAGGTGATGGCCATCCGTCCCGCGGTAGCCCGGCGACAGGACAGTGGACACATACTGCATTAGACCACACCGCGGCTTAACGGCGAGAGTAACGGAGACTCTCTAGAGTTGATGACCATCCGTCCCGTAGTGGTCCGGCAAAGATCTATAAAGCTGAAAATCGAATAAGGAATAAGGAATATTTTTATTTATTCCTTATTCGCAATTAATACTTGCTAGATTTCGGAACCTATACCATTATGCTTCGAAGTAAAATTAATGATGATTCCACTATACGCAAATGTTTTGTTACACCGCGTGGCAAAGTACTATGAAGTTGAAAATCGAATAAGGAATAAGGAAAATTTGGATTTGTTCCTTATTCCATATTCGCAGTTGATACCTGCTGGATTTCGAAACCTATACCATCATGCTTAGAAGTAAAAATGATGATGATTAGGACATACGCAAATGTTCTGTTACACCGCGTGGCAAAGTACTATGAAGTTGAAAATCGAATAAGGAATAAGGAAAATTTGGATATGTTCCTTATTCGCAGTTGATACCTGCTGGAATTCGAAACCTATACCATCATGCTTAGAAGTAAAAATGATGATGATTAGGACATACGCAAATGTTCTGTTACACCGCGTGGCAAAGTACTATGAAGTTGAAAATCGAATAAGGAATAAGGAAAATTTGGATTTGTTCCTTATTCCTTATTCGCAGTTGATACCTGCTGGATTTCGAAACCTATACCATCATGCTTAGAAGTAAAAATGATGATGATTAGGACATACGCAAATGTTCTGTTATACCGCGTGGCAAAGTACTATGAAGTTGAAAATCGAATAAGGAATAAGGAAAATTTGGATATGTTCCTTATTCGCAGTTGATACCTGCTGGAATTCGAAACCTATACCATCATGCTTAGAAGTAAAAATGATGATGATTAGGACATACGCAAATGTTCTGTTACACCGCGTGGCAAAGTACTATGAAGTTGAAAATCGAATAAGGAATAAGGAAAATTTGGATTTGTTCCTTATTCCTTATTCGCATGTTGATACCTGCTGGATTTCGAAACCTATACCATCAGGCTTAGAAGTAAAAATGATGATGATTAGGACATACGCAAATGTTCTGTTACACCGCGTGGCAAAGTACTATGAAGTTGAAAATCGAATAAGGAATAAGGAAAATTTGGATTTGTTCCTTATTCCTGATTCGCAGTTGATACCTGCTGGATTTCGAAACCTATACCATCATGCGTAGAAGTAAAAATGATGATGATTATGACATACGCAAATGTTCTGTTACACCGCGTGGCAAAGTACTATGAAGTTGAAAATCGAATAAGGAATAAGGAAAATTTGGATTTGTTCCTTATTCCTTATTCGCAGTTGATACCTGCTGGATTTCAAAACCTATACCATCATGCTTAGAAGTAAAAATGATGATGATTAGGACATACGCAAATGTTCTGTTACACCGCGTGGCAATGTACTATGAAGATGAAAATCGAATAAGGAATAAGGAAAATTTGGATTTTGTCCTTATTCCTTATTCGCAGTTGATACCTGCTGGATTTCGAAACCTATACCATCATGCTTCGAAGTAAAAATGATGATGATTAGGACATACGCAAATGTTCTGTTACACCGCGTGGCAAAGTACAATGAAGTTGAAAATCGAATAAGGAATAAGGAAAATTTGGATTTGTTCCTTATTCCTTATTCGCAGTTGATACCTGCTGGAATTCGAAACCTATACCATCATGCTTAGAAGTAAAAATGATGATGATTATGACATACGCAAATGTTCTGTTACACCGCGTGGCAAAGTACTATGAAGTTGAAAATCGAATAAGGAATAAGGAAAATTTGGATTTGTTCCTTATTCCTTATTCGCAGTTGAAACCTGCTGGATTTCAAAACCTATACCATTATGCTCAGAAGTAAAAATAATGATGATTTGGACATACGCAAATGTTCTGTTACACCGCGTGGCAATGTACTATGAAGTTAAAAATCGAATAAGGAATAAGGAAAATTTGGATTTGTTCCTTATTCCTGATTCGCAGTTGATACCTGCTGGATTTCGAAACCTATACCATCATGCTTAGAAGTACAATTGATGATGATTAGGACATACGCAAATGTTCTGTTACACCGAGTGGCAAAGTACTATGAAGTTGAAAATCGAATAAGGAATAAGGAAAATTTGGATTTGTTCCTTATTCCTTATTCGCAGTTGATACCTGCTGGATTTAAAATCTATACCATTATGCTCAGAATTAAAAATGATGATGATTAGGACATACGCAAATGTTCTGTTACACCGCGTGGCAATGTACTTTGAAGTTAAAAATCGAATAAGGAATAAGGAAAATTTGGATTTGTTCCTTATTCCTTATTCGCAGTTGATACCTGCTGGAATTCGAAACCTATACCATCATGCTTAGAAGTAAAAATGATGATGATTAGGACATACGCAAATGTTTTGTTACCCCGCGTGGCAAAGTACTATGAAGTTGAAAATCGAATAAGGAATAAGGAAAATTTGGATTTGTTCCTTATTCCTTATTCGCAGTTGATACCTGCTGGAATTCGAAACCTATACCATCATGCTTAGAAGTAAAAATGATGATGATTAGGGCATACGCAAATGTTCTGTTACACCTCGTGGCAAAGTACTATGAAGTTGAAAATCGAATAAGGAATAAGGAAAATTTGGATTTGTTCCTTATTCCTAATTCGCAGTTGATACCTGCTGGAATTCGAAACCTATACCATCATGCTCAGAAGTAAAAATGATGATGATTAGTACATACGCAAATGTTCTGTTACACCGCGTGGCAAAGTACTATGAAGTTGAAAATCGAATAAGGAATAAGGAAAATTTGGATTTGTTCCTTATTCCTTATTCGCAGTTGATACCTGCTGGATTTCGAAACCTATACCATCATGCTTAGAAGTAAAAATGATGATGATTAGGACATACGCAAATGTTCTGTTACCCCGCGTGGCAAAGTACTATGAAGTTGAAAATCGAATAAGGAATAAGGAAAATTTGGATTTGTTCCTTATTCCTTATTCGCAGTTGATACCTGCTGGATTTCGAAACCTATACCATCATGCGTAGAAGTAAAATTGATGATGATTAGGACATACGCAAATGTTCTGTTACACCGCGTGGCAAAGTACTATGAAGTTGAAAATCGAATAAAGAATAAGGAAAACTTGGATTTGTTCCTTATTCCTTATTCGCAGCTGATACCTGCTGGCATTCGAAACCTATACCATCATGCTTAGAAGTAAAAATGATGTCGATTAGTACATACGCAAATGTTCTGTTACACCGCGTGGCAAAGTACTATGAAGTTGAAAATCGAATAAGGAATAAGGAAAATTTGGATTTGTTCCTTATTCCTTATTCGCAGTTGATACCTGCTGGATTTCGAAACCTATACCATTATGCTCAGAAGTAAAAATGATGATGATTAGGACATACGCAAATGTTCTGTTACACCGCGTGGCAAAGTACTATGAGGTTGAAAATCGAATAAGGAATAAGGAAAATTTGGATTTGTTCCTTATTCCTTATTCGCAGTTGATACCTGCTGGAATTCGAAACCTATACCATCATGCTTAGAAGTAAAAATGATGATGATTAGGACATACGCAAATGTTCTGTTACACCGCGTGGCAAAGTACTATGAAGTTGAAAATCGAATAAGGAATAAGGAACAAGGAATAAGGAATAAGGAATAAGGAACAAGGAATAAGGAATAAGGAACAAGGAATAAGGAATAAGGAACCAACTTAACACTCGTCATTTCATCTCAATGCCGGGTAAAATTCCCACAAAATTGGAGTCAACGTCTCCAAAATGACCGATACAGTGTTGATTGGAGCGTTAAACGTCAAATCTATAACAAACGAAACATCATGTTAACAAGCCCGTGTAATGAAGACCCCGCTAAACCCCAGTTTATATGGGGAAAACTGGAGCTCATAGGGGCATATATTATTTACATCACGAAGACACGCCTTAAAACTTTTGACCCCCTTGAACCCACTTTTATACAGTAAAATTAGGGTTTAAAGGGGTAAACCTTATTTTTCTTATTTGAGCATAAATAATAAAAATATCACAATTTTCCCTCTTACAATGTTCGTTTTTTTTTTTGTTTTTATTTTTGTTTTTTTTTTTTTTTTTTTTGGCGGTAAAGTTTACAATGCATTTGTATAGGCATGTTTTCGTAATTCTTATTCTGCTCCAAGATACAGGTTGTGTGTACTGGTTAGAACCGTCTCAATGTGCAGGCCTGATCAGAATGGGTCTGTATCAACCTTTAATCATAACTAGTTGAATATTAATCTGTGTTTATGCAAACTAGTCATTTCTTAGATCCCTTTCATATAAGTTAACAGGTCTGTGCGATAAACCATGTCCATGAGAACGATTGAACCATTATCAAAGATCTGTTTTCGAGCAGAATATAAGAAATATAATTTTTATCAACTTTTCGTTATATATTTTTGGTTTTACGGAATCTTCTATTAAGCTGTTAGGAAATAAGATCAAATTATTTTATTGCTATTTTTATTTCATATAAAAAATAACCAATGAGACGTTTATGATAAATATACTTGTTACTGTCCGTCTTTAAATACGAGTAGGAGCTGAAATGACAATCAAATAGGTATTTAATCGATAACAGTGGAAACATACTGAGCAATTCCTACAAAAATACGAGCAGTGAAGACTTTGCACACAGTGCACATCCAAGATCTATACTGTTTGCCACTATTATATACATATAGTACACATGTATCAAGTAATTTGGGTAGCTGATAGTCAGAAATGTGACTAATAAATAAATAAATAAATAAATTATACAATATACTCGTTACTGTCCGTCTTTAATATGAGCTAGAACGACAATCGAATGTGTGAAAATTGATAACAATGATCCGTTTATCATCAAGGATCTCTTTATTGGGGTAAAGGGATTAGTAACGCCTGGTTGTTTATTGAGCTTCACACTTTACTAATTCAAAGTCAAAAATAAATTGTTCTTGTAAAACTTTTTGCTAAATAGTATACTAACCTGAAATTCATTATTCCTTACCCCGCTGAACACGATAATCCTTATTTTTGAAAACAGTGTAGATCCTGATCAGATTGCTTCTGCCTCTGAACCGGATCTGCATCGTTTTTCATGCAGTTTTTTATTTGCATGCATACACTATATTAATTGGTTTACTTGCGAGGATAGTTCTAGTTCAGCGAACCTGAACACTGATATTTGTATTGGAGTTTAACTGCCCAGTCAACACTATTTTAGTTCATTTTCGAGCCGGTCAGTTTACCTATCAACACTTAACCTGGGCAGGCTTATACGTAAGCGGTTAACCAATACAGTGCACATTTTTTCGCCAGAAAGTGACAACTGCCCTTCTTGAATCAGTAGAAGGGAGAGAATGTCCGAAGAAAAGTTTTCTTAATCAATCTACACGAAAGAAAGTTGCCGCCCCCGGTAGGTATCGAACCCGCATCCTCTTGATCACCAGTCATACGCTCATCCGACAGATCCATCCAGATTTCCATCCAATAATTAACTTTAAAGGATAACTTATTGAATTAATTTAAAAAGTATTTTAAGGATGTGGAATTATTTCGGATAATAAAAGAGGGGAATTTTCAAATGTATCTTCCATTCTTCTTAAATGGACATATAGATTTTTTATTTAGTTTGTTTGTTTGTTTTAGAGTTTAACGGCTCAGACAATACCATTTTAGGTAATTTCTGAGCCGGTCAGTTTACCTATCCACACTTTTCCTGGGAAGGCTTATACGTAAGCGGTTAACCAGTACATTGTACATTCTTTCGCCAGAAACTGACAACTGCCCTTCTTGAATCAGCGGAAAGGAGAGAATGACCGTAGAAAAGATTTCATGACCAATCTCCACGAAAGAATGTTGCCGAACCGGCAGGTGTCGAACACGCGTCCTCCTGATTACCGGCCAGACGCGCATTCGACTGAGCTACCGAGACTGGCTTTCTATTCAGTAACGTTATATTATACGTATAATAAATATATATATTATAGGTTCAAATATTCATGGCTCCCTATCAAAATAATCAAATCACCAAATCAAAATAATAAAAAAACTCATCGGGCATCAAATCCGATCTCCTATTTAAGTGGAAGCCCCGTGAAAAGCAAAGTGGGGCCGAAGTGTCTAGGTATATGGGGCCGACGTGTCTAGGGGCCGAGGTGTCCAGGGGCCGATCCGTCTAGGGTTTCAATTTTATGTGGGGCCGAGGTGGTTTTGGGGCCGAGGTGTCTAGGGGGCCGAAGTGTCTAGGGGCCGAGGTGGTTTTGGGGCCGAAGTGTCCTGTTTCCAACTATTTTACCATGTATTTTGTCATGACTCACTGTTAAACTAGAAAGCCACCATAAGGATCCATTTGTTATTGATATTTTGTTTGATACTGTACTGGAGCCGAGGACGAGGGTTAAAATTTAATAAACTCCGGAGTAGTTTTACTACTGACCGTCCCAAGATGATCGTTCTTCTGCAGTGTCTTATTTGTTATTTGACTTTGGGCCATTGGTCCATGTTTCGTCTGTTTTTCGTGTGTGCCTCCGTGTCACTTTCTATAGGTGTCTTGAGACGGCAGCGTTTTAAGCTCACCAGAGCCGAAGGCTCCGGGGAAGCTTATAGGATAGGCAGTTGACGGTCGTCTGCGTCTGCGTCTGGTGACGTCAACACTTTTAAACGACATCTCCTCTGCAGCTGCTAGGCCGATTGGGCCCAAATTTCATCTGTAACATCCTTGGGTTGGGGGATTGAAAGCATGTGTTTTTATGAAATTCGGCTCATTAGTTTGGTTGTTATGGCAACTTAGAGTTTCCATAGACTTATAATGGGGAAAATTGAAAAATGGCATTTACTGCCAATTAAGCCGCTGCAGATATTTTGACAAAACTTTCATAGAAATATTCCTTAGGCAATTTACTATCTGCCATATGATTTAGGCCTACTGCTCATTTGTATTGGTTGCCATGGAAACCAAATTGATAAAAAAAATGAAAAAAAAAAAAAAAACTTAAAAAATCATCTCCTCAGAAACCGTATGTTCTATGAGGCTGAGAGTTTATGAAAATATTCATCATATTTGCCTTTACAGGTTTTGTGTTTTTTATGAAATTCAGCTCTTTAGTTTGGTTGCTATGCAACTTAGATTTTCCATAGACTTATTATGGGGAAAATTGAAGAATGGCATTAACTACAAAGCCTTTGCAGATATTTTGACAAAACTTTCATAGAAATGTTCCTTTAGTAAACTTCTCACAGCAATATGCTTTTATGTCAACCTGGGGGTCCTGTAGGTTGTGCCGTGGCCATTCCCCGCCCCCAGTACTTCATAAAATTCCTTATATCTCAGAAACCTTACAGATCCCCACCCCTAAACCATATATATTCTTGTTCCTTATGATAAGATGCATTAAGTGACACCAACCTAGGGATCCCCCCGGATGTGCCGGGGACATACCCCACCCCCTCCACTTCATAAAATGCCATTTATCTCAGAAACCATTCAGATCCCCACCCGTAAAGCGTATATATTCTTGTCTCTTATGATAAGATGCACTCAGTGACACCAACCTGGGGGTCCCCCAGGATGTGCCTTGGCCATGCCCCACCCCTCCATTTCACAACAGGCCCAATATTCCAGAAACCTAACAGATCCAAACCCCTAAATGAAATATATTTTTGTTCCTTATGATAAGTTGCATTCAGTGACACCAACCTGGGGGACACCGGGATGTGCCGGGGACATTCCCAACCCCTCCACTTCATAAAAGGATGGCCCCCGCCCATAGGGGCTTGGAGAAATATATGGGCTGCATGATGCTTTCACGCAGAGCTGAATCCGGCCCGCACACTAGTACTGGTAAACCGCTTAGAGGATCTAAGCCTGTCCAGGAACCGCCGTGCGAGGCGGACCGTCCATGCTAATAAACCCTATTGGTTTCTTTGGGCGGCAGGGCTTGAGATATCATTTCATCTCAATGTCGGGTAAAAGTCCCACAAAGTTGGAAGCAACATCCCCGAAATGACCTTTACAGTGTTGACGATGACGTTAAACCTCAAATCAAACAAACAAACAAAACTTCATAAAAGGCCAAATATTCCAAAACCTTACAAATCCCCACCCCTAAACCATATATATTCTTGTTCCTTATGATAAGAAGCATTAAGTGACACCAATCTGGGGGTCCCCCCAGATGTGCCGGGGACATGCCCCACCCCCTCCACTTCATAAAATGCCATTTATCTCAGAAACCATTCAGATCTCCACCCCTAAACCATATATATTCTTGTTCCTTATGATAAGACGCACTCAGCGACACCAAGCTGAGGGTCCCCCGGGATGTGCCGGGGTCATGCCCCACCCCCTCCACTTCATAAAAGGCCAAATATTCCAGAAACCTTACCGATCCCCGCTCCTAAACCATATATATTCTTGTTCCTTGTGATAAGACACATTCAGTGACACCAACATAGGGTTCCCCCAGGGCTCGCCCGGGCCATGCTCCATTCTTCAACTTCACAAAAGACCATATATCTGAAAAACTGTCCAGAGCCCTACACCTAAGACATATATACAGTAGAACTTCGATGGCTCGAACACCGACGGCTCGTTTACCATGGCTGAGTCGAACCCGTTTTTGAGTCCCTAGGGAATTACTGTAAATAAGAAATAGGGAGGGTAAAAATTAGGATATTTTCGTCTTTTATCTTGCAAATGTATGCTGTGTGTACTCATTAGAATCGCCTCGATGAGGCGATTCTAATGAGTTCACACAGCATACATTTTTCATTATAGAACACAGAAAAAGATACCCTAAGGTATGTCTTTATGCCCCCTAATATCAGCCCTCAGTGGCTCGAACTACCCCTGTCTCGAACAGATTTTCATGGTGTTCGAGCCATTGAAGTTCGACTGTATTCTTGTTCCTTATGATAAGGTGCAATCAGTGACACCAGCATACCCCCCCCCCCCCCACACACACACACTTCATTAAAAGCCATATATCTCAGAAACCGGTCGGATCCCCACCCCTTAACCATATATATTCTTGTTCCTTATGATAAGACCCCACTTCATAATAGGCCATATATCTCAGAAACTATTCAAACCCCCTCCACATAATCACATATATTCTTGTTCATTGTTATTAGACACATTCAGTCAACCCATCTTGTGGGGTCTGCAGGGGCCATTTCTCTCCCATCCACTTCATAAAAGGGCCTCATATCTCAGAAACTGATCAGCATTAGGTTGCAACAATCTTGGGCTTTTCTGGAATCCACCATGCCCGAATCCCTCCACTGCTTAAAAGGCCTTACATCTCAGGAGCCATACATTTTTTTTTTTTTTTTTTGGTTTGCGTTTTACGGCCCTTTCAAGATTATTTCACTCATATCGAGCCGATCGTTCATCAGAGGTGGGCGAAAACCGGAGTACCCGGAGAAAAACCACCTGACCTTCCGTTGCAGAACTTGGCGTCTCACACGTGGCCCGAGCGAGGCTCGAACCTACGGCGGTGAGAGACCTAATGACTAAGAGTCAGCGCTCTTATCCACTAGGCCACGGAGGCCCGTCTAGGAGCCATACATATCCCACCGCTTAACCATATATATCTCTGTTCTTTTTTATAAGACACATTTAGTGGCACCAACCAGGGCTCCATTGGGTTCATGCCCCACCCTCTCTACTATATAAAACACCTAATATTTCAGATACAGTCCACATGAGTGCTCATTTGGGAATTGGGAGACTTTATAATTGGTAGATTAAAATCATACCATGTTAAAATACATGTCTGCCAATTGAAAAATGACATTTATGCCTTTCAAGATATTTTGTCAAACTTACATAGAAATGTTCCTGTAATAATGTTCTTTTAGGCCTATTGGTTGCCACAGATGGGAAATTGTCAGTTGTCATCTGTTGTCCTGCAACAACACATTCAAGCGACATCAGACCTCAGAAGCCACTGGGCTGATTGGGTCCAAATTTTATCTGTAGCATCCTTGGGCGCAGGGCTTCTATGGTTGATTAAAATACTTTGCTGCCAGTCGGCAGTGCCCCCCTGAGCTCTGGTGAGCAAAGTGGCCCATGGGCCTCCTGTTTAGATCGTGGCCTTTCCGGAGTAACCTTTTCTTAATAGTTGGCAATGATCAGGAATCGATATATTTACCCTACACCTCCCAAACAAGGCACCAAAAGGAAAGAAACACAGACATTAAACAACTTCACCATAATGAAAACGTCACAAGCGGAAAGCCAAAACGACAGTTACTTTCCCCAAAAAATGGCCGAATGTCTATCCAACATAAAAAAAAAAGATATTGGCAATAAATACACGCTTGATTTCTATGTTCTCGAAGCTGTAGTACTAACGAGCTAGAACACCTTCATGCGGACTGAACCGCGACCGAACCAAGGACGATAATGGCCATGTAAAATCGATTAAAGCCCCCACCCCCAGTGAAATATATTTTACTGACAGTTCTAATGCGGTTCTTCTGTTCTTTTGTCGCTGTTTATTTTTGTTATAGTTCGCCTTTTCATGTGTGTATTGCTTATATACTTTTATTCTGGATAGCCTATTGGCCATTTTTAGGAAAGTAACTGTCTTTTTTTGGCTTTCCGCTAACTATGCTAGTAATGTTTACATTAGGGCTTAGGTATATCATACTCGTGGGTCTTTCCTTTTGGTATCTATGATGGGAGATGTGGGGTAATTTTATAGATTCCTGACAACTGCCTTAACTTCTATTATGCAAAGTAATTCAGCACAACAGTTGTACCACCTTGTACCGGTCAGTAAAAGTTTTTTACGGGGTTGGGCTGGGGTGCGGGGCTTTAATCAATTTTAAGTGTTCAACAAAAACGGCTATCCAAGCAATACACACGTGGAAAGACGGTCTATAACAATAATAAACCACAACAGAAGGATTTTGAAAGTGCGTATCACTTTTTCTTTGTATGCCCTAGGCTCGCTCATATTCGGAGAAATTGCTTACCAGACACACTCCGAAACTACACGGTAAATGATTTTCTCCATGGCAACGAAAATTTAACGTTCCAGGAAAACGAACGTATATTTCTCAAAGTGCAAGAATACATAGTAAAATAGAATATGCTTGTGTTTTAATACCGTTTCAAGATCTTAGCTATTTCTCTTCTGTATTTATAACTGAGCTACCACTTAATTTGCTAATCAGTTCTAGATATTGTATTCTCATCAAACGTAAAAAATGAGATGTTCTTGATCTTTCTTTCTTTCTTTCTTTCTATATTTGTTTTATATATATATAGGCCGTAAAACGTCTCCCCGTACATCAACCATAGTGCAGTTTATATTTTACTTTTGGTCCTTTGAGATCAGCGTGAATATTCTGAGAAATCGGAAATAAATTATTGGTTTAGACTCATATTCTAGACAGGTTTTTAATTATTTGGCCCCATTTCGATTTATATCAGTCTTTGAATCGACTGCCTATTCGAAATTCGCAAAATTGCAGTATGTTTCCTCTGGCTTTCTATGCCGGATCATTATAGGGTCACTGAAGAGGCTTTATTAGCCGAAACTAAGTAGTATGACCCATCTTCGTTCTTATGAATGTTTTCATTGCTCTTAAAGGAACTCAATTTTTGATTTTTATTTGCCTTCACTGCAGCTGGTGTTGTGCCGTGTGGCGGCCGTAAAACGTCTCCCCGTACATCAACCATAGTGCAGTTTATATTTTACTTTTGGTCCTTTGAGATCAGCGTGAATATTCTGAGAAATCGGAAATAAATTATTGGTTTAGACTCATATTCTAGACAGGTTTTTAATTATTTGGCCCCATTTCGATTTATATCAGTCTTTGAATCGACTGCCTATTCGAAATTCGCAAAATTGCAGTATGTTTCCTCTGGCTTTCTATGCCGGATCATTACAGGGTCACTGAAGAGGCTTTATTAGCCGAAACTACGTAGTATGACCCATCTTCGTTCTTATGAATGTTTTCATTGCTCTTAAAGGAACTCAATTTTTGATTTTTAATTAAAAAAGCACTTGTGCTTACTGTCAAATCCTGTGACATATATGTCTAATATTTTGTATTGTATGTTTACTGTAAAGTTAAATAAATACAGTTTAAACCAACAGAAGGACCGGCTAGGACCGGTATATAGTTTCATATGCTCATTGAAGAAACCGTCAGAAAAGAAGCAAACCTCACATTTTGGGCAAACTACGAGCAGTTTGAATTTACCACAATTCCATTCTCAGCATCAGAGATGAAAGACCATTCGGTGTGTATCCACATTTCACATCGATCGCACTGAACTACCTTGTGGCCGTTAAGGACAGCACCAGTGCACAAGATACAGTCAGCTTTTCAATCTGTGCAATACCAATTACGTTCCAATTCCAGATTCAATATCTAACAATTAGTTGTTATGGGTCAACAACATGATGCAAAATACAAGATACAAGGTCGGATACATACAACCAAATGGACTTAGAGAAATAGATTGGGCTGCATGTTGCTTCCGCACAGAGCTGAAACAGACCGAACTTGAGTACTGGTAAATTGCTTAGGTCAAGCTTGCCCAGGAAAATTGGTGCTAGGGGGGCCGCTACTTATAAACTATAGAGGTATCTTTCTGCGGTAGAGATTAAGATGTCATTTATCTCAATGTCGGGTAAAAGTCCCACAAAGCCTGAAGCAACGTCTCCAAAATGACCTAAATAGTGTTGATGGGGGCATAAGAACTCAACACAAACAACCATAGAGAGCAATTTTTCGACAAAAAGAACAGGATAAGTAACGAACAACAACGGTAAATTAAACATTTGTAAAACAGAGCGGTTAGTGCAAAAGTTTCATACAAATGTTTGAAATAATTTGGTCTAATTTCTTTATAACTTGCAAAAACAATATAGGGACAAATTTCTTTAAGATAAAGAATACCACCACGTGAGCACGTCTGTGAAATGAACACCCCCAAACCCCACTTTATATAGAGAAAACTGGGGTTTACGGAGGTGAACATTATTTTTTCTTATTTCTGCTCCAAGACATAGTTTATACTAATTTATGTTATTAGTTCTAAGAGATTCCCACAACCTGAGGCGGTTCTAACGAGCACATACAACCTATGTTTGCAGTGCAAATAAGAAAATTATCGCGAAGTACTTAGCCATTTTGGAGATGCGATAAAAATGCACTATGTCTCACGGGTGTCTTATTATAATCATGCTATTTTAACCCTTCTCTTGCTGAATATTTTAATCTACCACACCCACTACCAATTATCAACCAATCAGATTACTTGATGTAATTTATTCCTACAAATTCATAAACTGAATGTCAAACAGTGTAGATCCTGTTTGCAAAGATAGGGGTTGTCGTGAACAGCAAGACAAGGGTTAAGATTAGAACAGTATATTTTCTGTATGACTGTAGTGGTTTCATTGCACTTAAAATGCCATCTCTGTTATGATGAGTGAAAGCAGAGTGTGATAGTGATAGTGCTTTCAAGGCTAGTAGATGATTGATGATATTGCTGACTTATATGTGTTCCAGGGTTTTGCAACAGGTACATGTGAGCGACACCGGTCTATAGTTTTCTCCTTTTCAAACGACCGGAGTAACGTATGCTTGTCGCCAGATTCATTGCAGAGGAGGTATTTCAGCACTGCATTCCTTAAGCACCCTAGCATTCAGACCATCAGGCCTTCTGTATGTTGAGCTTGTCCAACAGTTTTGCGGCCACCTTGGGGTCAACTGTTATGTCCCCCATAGGGAGGAACGGGCTTTTACCTTGGATGGTAGATCTCCATCAGCTTCACGCGTAAATGCCGATTGAAACTGTCTTTCTTTCTTCCAGTACGTCTAAACGCCTAAGTGTGTGTGTGTGGGGGGGGGGGGGTAAGACGGGTTCCGGCGAACCAAGTGTTTAGGGATGTCAGCTGAAATAAAAGGAAAAGAAAGTATTAGTATACACACTGGTTGGGAGCGTACAGTACACTTAACCCGGATGTTCCGATCTGTATAGTGGACAGATCCTTGTTCCAATATGTCGGGTATGTAACAGAATGTTTATTTTTGTGTTTTGAAATTATTAATCATTAGAATTTCAACTTCATAGCAGTAGTTCGGGAAGCATAACTAAAAGTCTTTTCGACATGCTACCTTGATTTTCTGTTCATTGCTATGATTTCGTTTATTTTCACATTTGTTTATAGAAAATCATTATCCTACCTTCGATTTCAAACGCTGCACCGGTATAATATAATCAAGCTTTGCCACCAGCCTTACATGAAACGACTGCTAATGCATTTTAACTATTTTATGATGTATTTCGGGTCAGCTTTTACTAATAGTACTAAACACCATGCCATATAAGGGCAATTATTTTCAAAGAAAACGATATAGGGGTCAAAAACTGGTTTGTATCGCATGTCGCAAAACTGATTTCTCAGCACTGTATGTCATGTTCCGATCATACTATATTGTGTGTCCTGATAATACTATAGAGCGATTTCGACATATTCGTAGGATAACATTTAAATACGTTAGCTATTTTGTTACTGAAATGTGGAAACTTGGCATATACACACTTTCTTCATCGGGTTCTTCAAACTGTCTCAGATGAAACACAAAACATGACAAAATGACTGCGCCCGACAAAGACTCAGATCATCTTGCGCATCCACCCAGTCTGATAAGATTCTTCGCTGTGCACTTGGTGGGTAGTTTACCACTCGAGTTTTTTTTTTTAGCTCACCAGAGCCGAAGGCTCCGGGGGAGCTTATAGTATAGGCAGTGATCCGTCGCCCGCGTCCACGTCCGCGTCAACATTATCTATCTATCTATCTATCTATCTATCTATCTATCTATCTATCTATCTATCTATCTATCTATCTATCTATCTATCTATCTATCTATCTTCTATCTATCTATCTATCTATCTAAAGAGGACTGCTCACGACGGGCCTCTATGGACGGCCATTCTAGCTCGTTAAGCATGTCACCGACGCTACTTCTATTGCGCCATCGTCGACAGGTCCATCGAGCAGCTGTCCTCTGCACCTTCTCCACCTGCTGAATCTGAGTTTTAACATAGGGATGCCAAATGGGTGATGCATATTCTAGCTGAGGGCGAACCAATGTTTTATATGCAACATCCTTTGTCTGCCTAGGTGCAAAAGCCAAGTTTCGTCTAAGAAATCCTAAAGTCCTAGTTGCTTTTGATGTTATTTCTGAAACGTGTTGACCCCAATCAAGATCATCAGTGATGGTGATACCAAGATATTTGGCGGATTGAACCTGCTCCAAGATTTGCTGGTGTATTTTATAGTCAAACTTAATTTTTTTGTCCGGAGGGTGTCGCGACACCCTCATTGAATGACATTTGGCCACATAGAACTTCATCTGCCAATCAGCCTTCCACTGTGCTAGTTGATTTAGGTCATCTTGTAGAATAAGACAGTCAGAAGAAGAATATATATTCCTATAAAGGACACAATCATCAGCAAACAAACGGACAGATGACCTGATATTATCAAGGAGATCATTAATGAATACCAAGAAAAGGACCGGTCCAAGGACTGAACCTTGGGGGACACCAGATAAAACAGGGACTGGATCAGACGCTTGGCAATCATGTACAACTTGTTGTGAGCGCCCTGAGAGCCATGAGCTAATCCACCTCAGAAACTGCTGGGCCAATTGAAACCAAATTACATGTGGGTTCTCTATGGGTTGGGGGAAAGAAAGTTTGTTCATGGGATCTTGGTCACATGATCAAGTTGGCCGCCATGTCCATATATGGTAAAAACCTTAAAAATATCAGGAACCAAACGGCGGCATACCTTGAAACTTGGTATGCAGCATCGGGGACTCGGGCCCTACCAAGATTATTCAAATGATGACCTTTGGTTGACCTTGGCCTGTTTTACGTCAAGGTCAAATTTGGTCACTTAGACATTTGTATGGAAAAAGGGCAAACAGTGTATTTTTCTGATTGCATCAGAAATGATATTTGTAATCAGCTGAATGGAAGTTTATCAATTCCGACGGTCAAGGTCATTTACTGACCTTTGTCCTGGAAGGCTCAGATTCAGTAGTTTTATCTTCTTCTCAACTTAAACTGCTGGGTAGTTTGAAATCAAATTACATGTGGAGCCCCTATGGGAAGATAGAACGAAAGTTTGTTCGTAAGGACTGGGTCACATGACCAAAATGGCCGCCATGCCCATATATGGTAAAACCCTTTAAAAATCTTCTTCTCAGGAACCAAATTGCCGATGACCTTAAAACCTGGTATGCAGCATCGGGGACTCTGGCTCCAACAAGTTTGTTCAAACGATGACCTTTGGTTGACCTTGACCTGTTTTACGTCAAGGTCTAATATGGTCACTTGGACATTTGAATGGAAAAAGGGCAAAGCGGTGGATTTTTCTGATTGCATGGTAGCCCGTGGCATCAGAAATGATATTTGCCATCAGTTGAATAGAAGTTTATCAATTCCAAAGGTCAAGGTCATTTACTGACCTTTGTCCTGGAAGGCTCAGATTCAGTATTGTTATCTTCTTCTCAACTTAAACTGCTGGGTCGATTGAATCCCAATTACGTGTGGAGCCTCAATGGGAAGGGGGAACGTTTGTTCGTAAGGACTGGATAACATGACCAATATGGCCGCTATGCCCATATATGGTAAAAACCTTAAAAAATCTTCTTCTCAAGAACCGAACGGCCGATGTTCTTGAAACTTGGTATGCAGCATCGGAGACTCGGTCCTTACCAAGTTTGTTCTAATGATTACCTTTGGTTTAATTTGACCAGTTTTATGTCAAGGTCAAATATGGCCACTTAGACATTTGCATGGAAAAAAGGCAAAACAGTGGATTTTTCTGACTGCATGGTAGCTAGTGGCATCAGAAATGATATTTGCACTCAGCTGAATAGAATTTTGTCAGTTCCGAAGGTAAAGGTCATTTACTGACTCTTGTCCGGGAAGGCTCAGATTGAGTATTTTTATCTTCTTCTCAACTTAAACTGCTGGGTCGATTGAATCCAAATTACATGTGGAGCCTCTATGGGAAGGGGGAATGAAAGTTTGTTCGTAAGGACTGGGTCACATGACCGATATGGCTGCCATGCCCTTAGAGTAAAAAAAGCATTAAAGGAACCAAATGGCCGATGACCTTGAAACTTGGTATGCAGCATCGGGGGCTCGGACCCTACCAATTTTCTTCAAATGATGACCTTTGGTTGACGTTACGGTCAAGTTTGGTCACATAGACAATTGTATGGAAAAAGGCAAAACAGTGGATTTTACTGATTGCATGGTGGTCTTTTGTTGTCAGATGACCAAGATGGTCACCATGCCTGTATACCTCTGGTGAGCGTAGTGGCCCATGGGCCTCTTGTTCATTTTGCTCAGACTGAGATTAGTCTTTGCTGGACGCATAGATGAGTTTTTGTTTTGTTATGCTCAAGTTGAAATAGTCCAATTTTGTTTCTTTCACTAACTTCAGACGTGATGAATTAGTCGTTCGTGGTGGACCCGGTTGGTGGTTCTTTGGCATGACACACTGTTTCAACCTTGTCAAAAACTGTGCCAAATACCATCAATATATCTCACAGGGTATCCATGTTATGGTCATCACAAGATTATATTGTTTGGGAAAATAACTAAAAAAAGTGCACTCAGAGTCATGATTTTCACACATGAAATACCTGCCTAGCCTCACGTCCAATCGTTATGTCTCAGAGTATATGATTTTATTAGAAGGGGATATAACCCAAATACCATCGCATTAGAGTTGTGGTTCCTGCGCATGACATGCTGTCTCAATCTTGCCAAGTATTATCCACATATTTCAAAGGGTTTCTGAGCTAGGGCCCACAAGATTTTGTCAGGGGAGGTAACTAACAAACCAGTGCACCAAGAGTCGCGGTTCTAGCATATGACACGTCTGCTTAACCTCGTGTAAAACTGTACCAAGTACTATCAACATGTCTCGAAGAATATTGGAAATATGGAGCTCAAAAGATAGTCATCCTACTTTTATTGGAATGTGGATAATTGAAATGCCATGGCACCAAGAGCTGCGGTTCTTGCACATGACACGCTTAACCTCATGTACAACTGTACCAAGTTCTATTTACATGTCTCCAAGAGTATGGGAGATATGGCGATCACAAGATAGTTATTGTATTTTATTGGAAGAGAGATAATTCGAATGCCATGGCACCAAGAGTTGTGGTTCTTGCGCTTGACATGCTGCTTCAACCTTGTGAACAATTGTGCCAAGTTTCATCAATATATCACTTAAGGTATTTGAGTTATGGCGATCACAAGATAACAATTCTATTTTTTTGGAAGAGGAGATAACTCAAATGGCATGGCACGAAGGGTTTTGGTTCTTGCACATGATATGTTGCTTCAACCTTGCGAACAATTGTACAAAGTTTAATCAATATATCTCGAAGGGTATTGAAGTTATGGCGATCACAAGATAGTCATACTATTTTTTTGAAGGGGAGATAACTAAAAAGCCATGACACCAAGGGTTGTTGTTATTGCCCATGACATGCCGTCTCAACATTGTTTACAATTTTGTCAAGTATCATCAATATATCTCGAAGGATATTGGAGTTATAGAGATCACAAGATAGTCATTCTTTTTTATTAGAAGAGGAGATAACTGAAATACCATGGTACCCAGGGTTGTGGTTCTTGCGCAAGACACGCCGTCTCAACATTGTTTACCACTGTGCCAAGTATCATCAATATACGGACGACCGGACGCCAAGCCGATCGCTATATCCCCCGAATCTATTCGGTCGGGGGATGAAAAGGAAATTATCTCTCACAGACTGGTCCACAGCTCTTCATTTCTTTGTATAAATTTACATGTATATGTCTTGAACAAACAGTCCGTAACTAATCATATTGCATTTCTGTGCAGTCTGATCAGAGTATTTGCTATGCGTCCTGTGGATGAAGAGAGACGCGTGACGATGCGACTCATTTTGTTAAATATTTCGCACCTGAAGACAGTTCTCGAAGGCTGGCTCATTTGGCCGAGTGGTTAAGACCTCTGGTCTGTAGTGCTCTAAAGGTTCAATGACATGCAGCACACAGCACATGCGATTTCTCCAAGATTTCGGTAATTTATAGGTTATTAATATTTTTACGTAGAATTGCTATTGTTTAAGCATTATCATCTTATTGCATAGACAAATATTGCAATGTACCTTTGAATAACTTACACACATTAAAAGCGACATCCCATACAGTCAAAACAAAGTATCTTAGACAAGTTATACAGTAAATATGAGACATACCATACAGTCAGAAATATTTTAGGATGGCCAGTCTTGCTCTTCGTGTGATTTCGTATGGAATTCTAGAGGCACTTATTTTTAGTATAACTCATGATAGATTATTAATCTATCTTAAAACTGTCTTAAAAGGTATGTTTCTTTCGATTAAAGCTCTCAATTGGTCGATTTTCTGGTCACAGGAAAAGGTATGATTCTTACAAACACTAGTGATTTGCAGCTGAAAAATAGATTAAAAGCATAGAAAACGACATCTTGCCGTGCCCAAAGATGGTCAGTATGGAAGACAAAATAAAAAAAACACACTTACCAAGTTGTTTATGTCCAAAAAATAAATATACAAATATAGAAGACAGACCACGCACATACACCTTCAAGGTCATAACAAAAGACAAGGATCTGTCCACTATACAGATCGGAACATCCGGGTTAAGTGTACTGTACGCTCCCAACCAGTGATACAGTGTAGGGCCGGAAATGCACAGTGTTTCGGATTTTATATGACTTGCGATTCTGTACAGTGACAGTTCGACACTTGCCGGATCAATTGAAGTTGACACGGTATGTAAAAGGTACTCATTTATCTTTCTTCGGCAGTTACCTCAAACCCTTGTTATCAAGTTGTGAGTTTGATATATAAGGAACATGTCGGGCACGCAAGCGTGTATTGTGTAACTTTTTTAACAGCAATTGGAATGGTTTTACGTCTATATAGCTTTGAGTGTTTGTCTTTGAGTGTGTGTATCGCTTGTATTTTTGGTTTGGATAGCCAATTGGCCATTTTGTGGGAAAGTAACTGTCCTTTTGGCTTTCCGCTATTGGTGTATTAGGGTCTAATTATTTCATGTTTGTGATTCTTTCCCTTGGTGTCTCTGATTGGAGCTGTTGGTTAGTTGTATCGATTCTTGATCATTGCCTTCACTTCTGTTTTGATCATTTTGGCGAGCAAAACCGGAAATCATTCTGCCTGCAAAGATCTGCCAGTATCAGCTCATTAGCATGCGAGAGCGAGTTTTCTACCGATAAAAAAGTCTATTCGTGTATACAGTTCATGTATTTATCAACGATTTGGAGGATGCAGTCCCTAAATACGATAGAAATACCACAGTCCTCTTGTGCTAAAGCAATTTTGTAGTGTCACTTGCAGAAGCATGTTTCAGATTTGTACAGTCATCTGATGCGATTTTTTTACTGTCGCCTGAAGAGATTTAAAAGCTGCTTCGAGGCAAATGGAGGAATATCGCCAGTTTGCAGCAAAATCTCTTTTACACTGACCTTTGCGTTGTACGACATGATGGACGCGGAGAAGATAGTAACAATCCAAAAATATTATATTGCATTTCTTTTGTGTCCTGTATAGTATGTATCATGATAAATCATGTATTTGGGTGAAAGTCGTACGTCGTTTTGAACTTGTTAAATGGTTTACAAGAGGATCAAGATGGCCAGCCTCGATAGCACAGTGGTTAACGCGTTCGACTCATGATCGAGAGGTTGTGCATTCGAATCCGGCACCCGGAATCGAGGTGTGTCCTTGGGCAAGACATGTTATGACACTGCCTCATTCCACCCAGGTGTAAATGGGTAACAGTGGTGTAATAGGCACGGCCTCTCTCTCGCGCGCGTGAAAATATCCGGAATGAGTGTTGAAGCTTCCATTGCAATCGAATTAAAATAAATTAGTTATACTAAGATGGTCCTGAATCGCTCACCTGCTTCCAAGCTGACACTTTACTATCTTTTTTTTATCTCCTATTACTTCTACTCGCTCACATCTGAGCATTACGAGCAGGATTTCCTGGGTGGTAACCAGTACTTTTTTTTTTCTTTTTTAAGCAATGTGGATGAAGTGCCTTGCTCAAGGACACAACACTTTGGTAAGCGTGAGGCTCGAACCCGCAACCTCTCGATCACAAAGCCGATGCGCTACCACTACACCAAAGCGCTCTTTAGCTCTGGCGACTATTTTTCTAATCAGAGCCGAAACGTTTTATCTTTTTTTGGTAGAGGGACCTAAGCAAAAAGAAATATCATCCCCTAAATTGTCATTTTCTACTATATTATACATCCCGTCAACGATTTCTAATAACAATTAATGATTCCTAAATTGTTAAAGTAAGCAAAATTCGCCAACGATATTTGCAAGATACTTGAATAAAATCGGCATTTAACTCAGTATTTATCCAAATGAAATAACTAATAAATTATTTGAACGAATTTTGAAACGATTTTTTTTTTCAGATTCTTATAAGAATTTCAATCTGTTTGGCTGCAAAAAAAAAAATTGAATTCTAATTATTTTTGTTCACTCCTCATACAAACCATTAACCCCGTCACGGCTCGAGAGTTGTCTATATAAGACGGGGGTTAAAGTTCTTATTAGGATTGGACAGAAATATTTAAAATTCAAAATAGTCATATTTTGCAGCCAACCAGATTAAAATTCTTACAATTATCGAAAGATTATTATTTTAAAACTTGTTCAGGCAATTAATTAGTTATTTTATTTGGATAATTTCTGCCCATGTTTGTTCAAGTACGGCGCAAATACCGTACGCAAATTATGCAATATTTTCGTACTGTTACATGTCAGAAATCATATAATTTTTATAAGAAATCGTTGACTGGATGTATAAATTTGTAGAAAATGACAATCGGGTTTGTGCGTGTGTGTGTGTGTGTGGGGGGGGGGGGGAAATCTTTTATTCACAATTATGCTGCGGTTTAAAATCTCTGAAATTCCCGTTGTTTTCTGTTGATTGCGGCCCGCGGTAACACCTCGATGTAAGATAGATAACTCTGTATTGACCAGGTGTGCGACGTCACGGCACCAGCTCGAATACACAAAAGTAAAAGCCTATTAATACGGCTCAAAGCAAAGGCAATAAGGCTGTGGTTGGGGGGTTCGGAAGATTCAACCTTTGGTGCGCAATTAAATTGGACTGACTCTGATCAGATAAGAAGAAATTCCGTTTTGAAAACAGATTCGACCTCAAAAAGCCTTTTAAATACGCTTAATCATAGAACTGATCCTCAGTTAGGACCCATGAAATATAGAATTTAATGTTTGCAACTGGTGTCAGCATTTGAGAGGACAGATTCCAAACTCGTCTTCAAAAGGTTGAATTTTAATATTTTTTCAAAGTCTAAAGGGTGTATCTTTCGGTGTATTTTGTATAAATATGTTCTATAAAAGGGTTATCCAACTTACCTTTTAATTCTTAACAATAAATCAGAGACCTTTCAGGTCTAAGTTCAGAATAGAGCTGCTAGATATCTCAGAAACTATTCAAACCCCCTCCACATAATCACATATATTCTTGTTCATTGTTATTAGACACATTCAGTCAACCCATCTTGTGGGGTCTGCAGGGGCCATTTCTCTCCCATCCACTTCATAAAAGGGCCTCATATCTCAGAAACTGATCAGCATTAGGTTGCAACAATCTTGGGCTTTTCTGGAATCCACCATGCCCGAATCCCTCCACTGCTTAAAAGGCCTTACATCTCAGGAGCCATACATTTTTTTTTTTTTTTGGTTTGCGTTTTACGGCCCTTTCAAGATTATTTCACTCATATCGAGCCGATCGTTCATCAGAGGTGGGCGAAAACCGGAGTACCCGGAGAAAAACCACCTGACCTTCCGTTGCAGAACTTGGCGTCTCACACGTGGCCCGAGCGAGGCTCGAACCTACGGCGGTGAGAGACCTAATGACTAAGAGTCAGCGCTCTTATCCACTAGGCCACGGAGGCCCGTCTAGGAGCCATACATATCCCACCGCTTAACCATATATATCTCTGTTCTTTTTTATAAGACACATTTAGTGGCACCAACCAGGGCTCCATTGGGTTCATGCCCCACCCTCTCTACTATATAAAACACCTAATATTTCAGATACAGTCCACATGAGTGCTCATTTGGGAATTGGGAGACTTTATAATTGGTAGATTAAAATCATACCATGTTAAAATACATGTCTGCCAATTGAAAAATGACATTTATGCCTTTCAAGATATTTTGTCAAACTTACATAGAAATGTTCCTGTAATAATGTTCTTTTAGGCCTATTGGTTGCCACAGATGGGAAATTGTCAGTTGTCATCTGTTGTCCTGCAACAACACATTCAAGCGACATCAGACCTCAGAAGCCACTGGGCTGATTGGGTCCAAATTTTATCTGTAGCATCCTTGGGCGCAGGGCTTCCATGGTTGATTAAAATACTTTGCTGCCAGTCGGCAGTGCCCCCCTGAGCTCTGGTGAGCAAAGTGGCCCATGGGCCTCCTGTTTAGATCGTGGCCTTTCCGGAGTAACCTTTTCTTAATAGTTGGCAATGATCAGGAATCGATATATTTACCCTACACCTCCCAAACAAGGCACCAAAAGGAAAGAAACACAGACATTAAACAACTTCACCATAATGAAAACGTCACAAGCGGAAAGCCAAAACGACAGTTACTTTCCCCAAAAAATGGCCGAATGTCTATCCAACATAAAAAAAAAAAGATATTGGCAATAAATACACGCTTGATTTCTATGTTCTCGAAGCTGTAGTACTAACGAGCTAGAACACCTTCATGCGGACTGAACCGCGACCGAACCAAGGACGATAATGGCCATGTAAAATCGATTAAAGCCCCCACCCCCAGTGAAATATATTTTACTGACAGTTCTAATGCGGTTCTTCTGTTCTTTTGTCGCTGTTTATTTTTGTTATAGTTCGCCTTTTCATGTGTGTATTGCTTATATACTTTTATTCTGGATAGCCTATTGGCCATTTTTAGGAAAGTAACTGTCTTTTTTTGGCTTTCCGCTAACTATGCTAGTAATGTTTACATTAGGGCTTAGGTATATCATACTCGTGGGTCTTTCCTTTTGGTATCTATGATGGGAGATGTGGGGTAATTTTATAGATTCCTGACAACTGCCTTCACTTCTATTATACAAAGTAATTCAGCACAACAGTTGTACCACCTTGTACCGGTCAGTAAAAGGTTTTTACGGGGTTGGGCTGGGGTGCGGGGCTTTAATCAATTTTAAGTGTTCAACAAAAACGGCTATCCAAGCAATACACACGTGGAAAGACGGTCTATAACAATAATAAACCACAACAGAAGGATTTTGAAAGTGCGTATCACTTTTTCTTTGTATGCCCTAGGCTCGCTCATATTCGGAGAAATTGCTTACCAGGCACACTCCGAAACTACACGGTAAATGATTTTCTCCATGGCAACGAAAATTTAACGTTCCAGGAAAACGAACGTATATTTCTCAAAGTGCAAGAATACATAGTAAAATAGAATATGCTTGTGTTTTAATACCGTTTCAAGATCTTAGCTATTTCTCTTCTGTATTTATAACTGAGCTACCACTTAATTTGCTAATCAGTTCTAGATATTGTATTCTCATCAAACGTAAAAAATGAGATGTTCTTGATCTTTCTTTCTTTCTTTCTTTCTATATTTGTTTTATATATATATAGGCCGTAAAACGTCTCCCCGTACATCAACCATAGTGCAGTTTATATTTTACTTTTGGTCCTTTGAGATCAGCGTGAATATTCTGAGAAATCGGAAATAAATTATTGGTTTAGACTCATATTCTAGACAGGTTTTTAATTATTTGGCCCCATTTCGATTTATATCAGTCTTTGAATCGACTGCCTATTCGAAATTCGCAAAATTGCAGTATGTTTCCTCTGGCTTTCTATGCCGGATCATTATAGGGTCACTGAAGAGGCTTTATTAGCCGAAACTAAGTAGTATGACCCATCTTCGTTCTTATGAATGTTTTCATTGCTCTTAAAGGAACTCAATTTTTGATTTTTATTTGCCTTCACTGCAGCTGGTGTTGTGCCGTGTGGCGGCCGTAAAACGTCTCCCCGTACATCAACCATAGTGCAGTTTATATTTTACTTTTGGTCCTTTGAGATCAGCGTGAATATTCTGAGAAATCGGAAATAAATTATTGGTTTAGACTCATATTCTAGACAGGTTTTTAATTATTTGGCCCCATTTCGATTTATATCAGTCTTTGAATCGACTGTCTATTCGAAATTCGCAAAATTGCAGTATGTTTCCTCTGGCTTTCTATGCCGGATCATTACAGGGTCA
Organism: Lucinisca nassula; assembly: GCA_963580285.1. Classification (NCBI taxonomy): domain Eukaryota; kingdom Metazoa; phylum Mollusca; class Bivalvia; order Lucinida; family Lucinidae; genus Lucinisca; species Lucinisca nassula. Next base: position 42,990,859 of record OY757010.1, on the reverse strand, counting down.
CTGAAGAGGCTTTATTAGCCGAAACTACGTAGTATGACCCATCTTCGTTCTTATGAATGTTTTCATTGCTCTTAAAGGAACTCAATTTTTGATTTTTAATTAAAAAAGCACTTGTGCTTACTGTCAAATCCTGTGACATATATGTCTAATATTTTGTATTGTATGTTTACTGTAAAGTTAAATAAATACAGTTTAAACCAACAGAAGGACCGGCTAGGACCGGTATATAGTTTCATATGCTCATTGAAGAAACCGTCAGAAAAGAAGCAAACCTCACATTTTGGGCAAACTACGAGCAGTTTGAATTTACCACAATTCCATTCTCAGCATCAGAGATGAAAGACCATTCGGTGTGTATCCACATTTCACATCGATCGCACTGAACTACCTTGTGGCCGTTAAGGACAGCACCAGTGCACAAGATACAGTCAGCTTTTCAATCTGTGCAATACCAATTACGTTCCAATTCCAGATTCAATATCTAACAATTAGTTGTTATGGGGTCAACAACATGATGCAAAATACAAGATACAAGGTCGGATACATACAACCAAATGGACTTAGAGAAATAGATTGGGCTGCATGTTGCTTCCGCGCAGAGCTGAAACAGACCGAACTTGAGTACTGGTAAATTGCTTAGGTCAAGCTTGCCCAGGAAAATTGGTGCTAGGGGGGCCGCTACTTATAAACTATAGAGGTATCTTTCTGCGGTAGAGATTAAGATGTCATTTATCTCAATGTCGGGTAAAAGTCCCACAAAGCCTGAAGCAACGTCTCCAAAATGACCTAAATAGTGTTGATGGGGGCATAAGAACTCAACACAAACAACCATAGAGAGCAATTTTTCGACAAAAAGAACAGGATAAGTAACGAACAACAACGGTAAATTAAACATTTGTAAAACAGAGCGGTTAGTGCAAAAGTTTCATACAAATGTTTGAAATAATTTGGTCTAATTTCTTTATAACTTGCAAAAACAATATAGGGACAAATTTCTTTAAGATAAAGAATACCACCACGTGAGCACGTCTGTGAAATGAACACCCCCAAACCCCACTTTATATAGAGAAAACTGGGGTTTACGGAGGTGAACATTATTTTTTCTTATTTCTGCTCCAAGACATAGTTTATACTAATTTATGTTATTAGTTCTAAGAGATTCCCACAACCTGAGGCGGTTCTAACGAGCACATACAACCTATGTTTGCAGTGCAAATAAGAAAAATATCGCGAAGTACTTAGCCATTTTGGAGATGCGATAAAAATGCACTATGTCTCACGGGTGTCTTATTATAATCATGCTATTTTAACCCTTCTCTTGCTGAATATTTTAATCTACCACACCCACTACCAATTATCAACCAATCAGATTACTTGATGTAATTTATTCCTACAAATTCATAAACTGAATGTCAAACAGTGTAGATCCTGTTTGCAAAGATAGGGGTTGTCGTGAACAGCAAGACAAGGGTTAAGATTAGAACAGTATATTTTCTGTATGACTGTAGTGGTTTCATTGCACTTAAAATGCCATCTCTGTTATGATGAGTGAAAGCAGAGTGTGATAGTGATAGTGCTTTCAAGGCTAGTAGATGATTGATGATATTGCTGACTTATATGTGTTCCAGGGTTTTGCAACAGGTACATGTGAGCGACACCGGTCTATAGTTTTCTCCTTTTCAAACGACCGGAGTAACGTATGCTTGTCGCCAGATTCATTGCAGAGGAGGTATTTCAGCACTGCATTCCTTAAGCACCCTAGCATTCAGACCATCAGGCCTTCTGTATGTTGAGCTTGTCCAACAGTTTTGCGGCCACCTTGGGGTCAACTGTTATGTCCCCCATAGGGAGGAACGGGCTTTTACCTTGGATGGTAGATCTCCATCAGCTTCACGCGTAAATGCCGATTGAAACTGTCTTTCTTTCTTCCAGTACGTCTAAACGCCTAAGTGTGTGTGTGTGTGGGGGGGGGGGGGGGGGGGGGGGTAAGACGGGTTCCGGCGAACCAAGTGTTTAGGGATGTCAGCTGAAATAAAAGGAAAAGAAAGTATTAGTATACACACTGGTTGGGAGCGTACAGTACACTTAACCCGGATGTTCCGATCTGTATAGTGGACAGATCCTTGTTCCAATATGTCGGGTATGTAACAGAATGTTTATTTTTGTGTTTTGAAATTATTAATCATTAGAATTTCAACTTCATAGCAGTAGTTCGGGAAGCATAACTAAAAGTCTTTTCGACATGCTACCTTGATTTTCTGTTCATTGCTATGATTTCGTTTATTTTCACATTTGTTTATAGAAAATCATTATCCTACCTTCGATTTCAAACGCTGCACCGGTATAATATAATCAAGCTTTGCCACCAGCCTTACATGAAACGACTGCTAATGCATTTTAACTATTTTATGATGTATTTCGGGTCAGCTTTTACTAATAGTACTAAACACCATGCCATATAAGGGCAATTATTTTCAAAGAAAACGATATAGGGGTCAAAAACTGGTTTGTATCGCATGTCGCAAAACTGATTTCTCAGCACTGTATGTCATGTTCCGATCATACTATATTGTGTGTCCTGATAATACTATAGAGCGATTTCGACATATTCGTAGGATAACATTTAAATACGTTAGCTATTTTGTTACTGAAATGTGGAAACTTGGCATATACACACTTTCTTCATCGGGTTCTTCAAACTGTCTCAGATGAAACACAAAACATGACAAAATGACTGCGCCCGACAAAGACTCAGATCATCTTGCGCATCCACCCAGTCTGATAAGATTCTTCGCTGTGCACTTGGTGGGTAGTTTACCACTCGAGTTTTTTTTTTTAGCTCACCAGAGCCGAAGGCTCCGGGGGAGCTTATAGTATAGGCAGTGATCCGTCGCCCGCGTCCACGTCCGCGTCAACATTATCTATCTATCTATCTATCTATCTATCTATCTATCTATCTATCTATCTATCTATCTATCTATCTATCTTCTATCTATCTATCTATCTATCTATCTATCTATCTAAAGAGGACTGCTCACGACGGGCCTCTATGGACGGCCATTCTAGCTCGTTAAGCATGTCACCGACGCTACTTCTATTGCGCCATCGTCGACAGGTCCATCGAGCAGCTGTCCTCTGCACCTTCTCCACCTGCTGAATCTGAGTTTTAACATAGGGATGCCAAATGGGTGATGCATATTCTAGCTGAGGGCGAACCAATGTTTTATATGCAACATCCTTTGTCTGCCTAGGTGCAAAAGCCAAGTTTCGTCTAAGAAATCCTAAAGTCCTAGTTGCTTTTGATGTTATTTCTGAAACGTGTTGACCCCAATCAAGATCATCAGTGATGGTGATACCAAGATATTTGGCGGATTGAACCTGCTCCAAGATTTGCTGGTGTATTTTATAGTCAAACTTAATTTTTTTGTCCGGAGGGTGTCACGACACCCTCATTGAATGACATTTGGCCACATAGAACTTCATCTGCCAATCAGCCTTCCACTGTGCTAGTTGATTTAGGTCATCTTGTAGAATAAGACAGTCAGAAGAAGAATATATATTCCTATAAAGGACACAATCATCAGCAAACAAACGGACAGATGACCTGATATTATCAAGGAGATCATTAATGAATACCAAGAAAAGGACCGGTCCAAGGACTGAACCTTGGGGGACACCAGATAAAACAGGGACTGGATCAGACGCTTGGCAATCATGTACAACTTGTTGTGAGCGCCCTGAGAGCCATGAGCTAATCCACCTCAGAAACTGCTGGGCCAATTGAAACCAAATTACATGTGGGTTCTCTATGGGTTGGGGGAAAGAAAGTTTGTTCATGGGATCTTGGTCACATGATCAAGTTGGCCGCCATGTCCATATATGGTAAAAACCTTAAAAATATCAGGAACCAAACGGCGGCATACCTTGAAACTTGGTATGCAGCATCGGGGACTCGGGCCCTACCAAGATTATTCAAATGATGACCTTTGGTTGACCTTGGCCTGTTTTACGTCAAGGTCAAATTTGGTCACTTAGACATTTGTATGGAAAAAGGGCAAACAGTGTATTTTTCTGATTGCATCAGAAATGATATTTGTAATCAGCTGAATGGAAGTTTATCAATTCCGACGGTCAAGGTCATTTACTGACCTTTGTCCTGGAAGGCTCAGATTCAGTAGTTTTATCTTCTTCTCAACTTAAACTGCTGGGTAGTTTGAAATCAAATTACATGTGGAGCCTCTATGGGAAGATAGAACGAAAGTTTGTTCGTAAGGACTGGGTCACATGACCAAAATGGCCGCCATGCCCATATATGGTAAAACCCTTTAAAAATCTTCTTCTCAGGAACCAAATTGCCGATGACCTTAAAACCTGGTATGCAGCATCGGGGACTCTGGCTCCAACAAGTTTGTTCAAACGATGACCTTTGGTTGACCTTGACCTGTTTTACGTCAAGGTCTAATATGGTCACTTGGACATTTGAATGGAAAAAGGGCAAAGCGGTGGATTTTTCTGATTGCATGGTAGCCCGTGGCATCAGAAATGATATTTGCCATCAGTTGAATAGAAGTTTATCAATTCCAAAGGTCAAGGTCATTTACTGACCTTTGTCCTGGAAGGCTCAGATTCAGTATTGTTATCTTCTTCTCAACTTAAACTGCTGGGTCGATTGAATCCCAATTACGTGTGGAGCCTCAATGGGAAGGGGGAACGTTTGTTCGTAAGGACTGGATAACATGACCAATATGGCCGCTATGCCCATATATGGTAAAAACCTTAAAAAATCTTCTTCTCAAGAACCGAACGGCCGATGTTCTTGAAACTTGGTATGCAGCATCGGAGACTCGGTCCTTACCAAGTTTGTTCTAATGATTACCTTTGGTTTAATTTGACCAGTTTTATGTCAAGGTCAAATATGGCCACTTAGACATTTGTATGGAAAAAAGGCAAAACAGTGGATTTTTCTGATTGCATGGTAGCTAGTGGCATCAGAAATGATATTTGCACTCAGCTGAATAGAATTTTGTCAGTTCCGAAGGTAAAGGTCATTTACTGACTCTTGTCCGGGAAGGCTCAGATTGAGTATTTTTATCTTCTTCTCAACTTAAACTGCTGGGTCGATTGAATCCAAATTACATGTGGAGCCTCTATGGGAAGGGGGGATGAAAGTTTGTTCGTAAGGACTGGGTCACATGACCGATATGGCTGCCATGCCCTTAGAGTAAAAAAAGCATTAAAGGAACCAAATGGCCGATGACCTTGAAACTTGGTATGCAGCATCGGGGGCTCGGACCCTACCAATTTTCTTCAAATGATGACCTTTGGTTGACGTTACGGTCAAGTTTGGTCACATAGACAATTGTATGGAAAAAGGCAAAACAGTGGATTTTACTGATTGCATGGTGGTCTTTTGTTGTCAGATGACCAAGATGGTCACCATGCCTGTATACCTCTGGTGAGCGTAGTGGCCCATGGGCCTCTTGTTCATTTTGCTCAGACTGAGATTAGTCTTTGCTGGACGCATAGATGAGTTTTTGTTTTGTTATGCTCAAGTTGAAATAGTCCAATTTTGTTTCTTTCACTAACTTCAGACGTGATGAATTAGTCGTTCGTGGTGGACCCGGTTGGTGGTTCTTTGGCATGACACACTGTTTCAACCTTGTCAAAAACTGTGCCAAATACCATCAATATATCTCACAGGGTATCCATGTTATGGTCATCACAAGATTATATTGTTTGGGAAAATAACTAAAAAAAGTGCACTCAGAGTCATGATTTTCACACATGAAATACCTGCCTAGCCTCACGTCCAATCGTTATGTCTCAGAGTATATGATTTTATTAGAAGGGGATATAACCCAAATACCATCGCATTAGAGTTGTGGTTCCTGCGCATGACATGCTGTCTCAATCTTGCCAAGTATTATCCACATATTTCAAAGGGTTTCTGAGCTAGGGCCCACAAGATTTTGTCAGGGGAGGTAACTAACAAACCAGTGCACCAAGAGTCGCGGTTCTAGCATATGACACGTCTGCTTAACCTCGTGTAAAACTGTACCAAGTACTATCAACATGTCTCGAAGAATATTGGAAATATGGAGCTCAAAAGATAGTCATCCTACTTTTATTGGAATGTGGATAATTGAAATGCCATGGCACCAAGAGCTGCGGTTCTTGCACATGACACGCTTAACCTCATGTACAACTGTACCAAGTTCTATTTACATGTCTCCAAGAGTATGGGAGATATGGCGATCACAAGATAGTTATTGTATTTTATTGGAAGAGAGATAATTCGAATGCCATGGCACCAAGAGTTGTGGTTCTTGCGCTTGACATGCTGCTTCAACCTTGTGAACAATTGTGCCAAGTTTCATCAATATATCACTTAAGGTATTTGAGTTATGGCGATCACAAGATAACAATTCTATTTTTTTGGAAGAGGAGATAACTCAAATGGCATGGCACGAAGGGTTTTGGTTCTTGCACATGATATGTTGCTTCAACCTTGCGAAAAATTGTACAAAGTTTAATCAATATATCTCGAAGGGTATTGAAGTTATGGCGATCACAAGATAGTCATACTATTTTTTTGAAGGGGAGATAACTAAAAAGCCATGACACCAAGGGTTGTTGTTATTGCCCATGACATGCCGTCTCAACATTGTTTACAATTTTGTCAAGTATCATCAATATATCTCGAAGGATATTGGAGTTATAGAGATCACAAGATAGTCATTCTTTTTTATTAGAAGAGGAGATAACTGAAATACCATGGTACCCAGGGTTGTGGTTCTTGCGCAAGACACGCCGTCTCAACATTGTTTACCACTGTGCCAAGTATCATCAATATACGGACGACCGGACGCCAAGCCGATCGCTATATCCCCCGAATCTATTCGGTCGGGGGATGAAAAGGAAATTATCTCTCACAGACTGGTCCACAGCTCTTCATTTCTTTGTATAAATTTACATGTATATGTCTTGAACAAACAGTCCGTAACTAATCATATTGCATTTCTGTGCAGTCTGATCAGAGTATTTGCTATGCGTCCTGTGGATGAAGAGAGACGCGTGACGATGCGACTCATTTTGTTAAATATTTCGCACCTGAAGACAGTTCTCGAAGGCTGGCTCATTTGGCCGAGTGGTTAAGACCTCTGGTCTGTAGTGCTCTAAAGGTTCAATGACATGCAGCACACAGCACATGCGATTTCTCCAAGATTTCGGTAATTTATAGGTTATTAATATTTTTACGTAGAATTGCTATTGTTTAAGCATTATCATCTTATTGCATAGACAAATATTGCAATGTACCTTTGAATAACTTACACACATTAAAAGCGACATCCCATACAGTCAAAACAAAGTATCTTAGACAAGTTATACAGTAAATATGAGACATACCATACAGTCAGAAATATTTTAGGATGGCCAGTCTTGCTCTTCGTGTGATTTCGTATGGAATTCTAGAGGCACTTATTTTTAGTATAACTCATGATAGATTATTAATCTATCTTAAAACTGTCTTAAAAGGTATGTTTCTTTCGATTAAAGCTCTCAATTGGTCGATTTTCTGGTCACAGGAAAAGGTATGATTCTTACAAACACTAGTGATTTGCAGCTGAAAAATAGATTAAAAGCATAGAAAACGACATCTTGCCGTGCCCAAAGATGGTCAGTATGGAAGACAAAATAAAAAAAAACACACTTACCAAGTTGTTTATGTCCAAAAAATAAATATACAAATATAGAAGACAGACCACGCACATACACCTTCAAGGTCATAACAAAAGACAAGGATCTGTCCACTATACAGATCGGAACATCCGGGTTAAGTGTACTGTACGCTCCCAACCAGTGATACAGTGTAGGGCCGGAAATGCACAGTGTTTCGGATTTTATATGACTTGCGATTCTGTACAGTGACAGTTCGACACTTGCCGGATCAATTGAAGTTGACACGGTATGTAAAAGGTACTCATTTATCTTTCTTCGGCAGTTACCTCAAACCCTTGTTATCAAGTTGTGAGTTTGATATATAAGGAACATGTCGGGCACGCAAGCGTGTATTGTGTAACTTTTTTAACAGCAATTGGAATGGTTTTACGTCTATATAGCTTTGAGTGTTTGTCTTTGAGTGTGTGTATCGCTTGTATTTTTGGTTTGGATAGCCAATTGGCCATTTTGTGGGAAAGTAACTGTCCTTTTGGCTTTCAGCTATTGGTGTATTAGGGTCTAATTATTTCATGTTTGTGATTCATTCCCTTGGTGTCTCTGATTGGAGCTGTTGGTTAGTTGTATCGATTCTTGATCATTGCCTTCACTTCTGTTTTGATCATTTTGGCGAGCAAAACCGGAAATCATTCTGCCTGCAAAGATCTGCCAGTATCAGCTCATTAGCATGCGAGAGCGAGTTTTCTACCGATAAAAAAGTCTATTCGTGTATACAGTTCATGTATTTATCAACGATTTGGAGGATGCAGTCCCTAAATACGATAGAAATACCACAGTCCTCTTGTGCTAAAGCAATTTTGTAGTGTCACTTGCAGAAGCATGTTTCAGATTTGTACAGTCATCTGATGCGATTTTTTTACTGTCGCCTGAAGAGATTTAAAAGCTGCTTCGAGGCAAATGGAGGAATATCGCCAGTTTGCAGCAAAATCTCTTTTACACTGACCATTGCGTTGTACGACATGATGGACGCGGAGAAGATAGTAACAATCCAAAAATATTATATTGCATTTCTTTTGTGTCCTGTATAGTATGTATCATGATAAATCATGTATTTGGGTGAAAGTCGTACGTCGTTTTGAACTTGTTAAATGGTTTACAAGAGGATCAAGATGGCCAGCCTCGATAGCACAGTGGTTAACGCGTTCGACTCATGATCGAGAGGTTGTGCATTCGAATCCGGCACCCGGAATCGAGGTGTGTCCTTGGGCAAGACATGTTATGACACTGCCTCATTCCACCCAGGTGTAAATGGGTAACAGTGGTGTAATAGTCACGGCCTCTCTCTCGCGCGCGTGAAAATATCCGGAATGAGTGTTGAAGCTTCCATTGCAATCGAATTAAAATAAATTAGTTATACTAAGATGGTCCTGAATCGCTCACCTGCTTCCAAGCTGACACTTTACTATCTTTTTTTTATCTCCTATTACTTCTACTCGCTCACATCTGAGCATTACGAGCAGGATTTCCTGGGTGGTAACCAGTACTTTTTTTTTCTTTTTTAAGCAATGTGGATGAATTGCCTTGCTCAAGGACACAACACTTTGGTAAGCGTGAGGCTCGAACCCGCAACCTCTCGATCACAAAGCCGATGCGCTACCACTACACCAAAGCGCTCTTTAGCTCTGGCGACTATTTTTCTAATCAGAGCCGAAACGTTTTATCTTTTTTTGGTAGAGGGACCTAAGCAAAAAGAAATATCATCCCCTAAATTGTCATTTTCTACTATATTATACATCCCGTCAACGATTTCTAATAACAATTAATGATTCCTAAATTGTTAAAGTAAGCAAAATTCGCCAACGATATTTGCAAGATACTTGAATAAAATCGGCATTTAACTCAGTATTTATCCAAATGAAATAACTAATAAATTATTTGAACGAATTTTGAAACGATTTTTTTTTCAGATTCTTATAAGAATTTCAATCTGTTTGGCTGCAAAAAAAAAAATTGAATTCTAATTATTTTTGTTCACTCCTCATACAAACCATTAACCCCGTCACGGCTCGAGAGTTGTCTATATAAGACGGGGGTTAAAGTTCTTATTAGGATTGGACAGAAATATTTAAAATTCAAAATAGTCATATTTTGCAGCCAACCAGATTAAAATTCTTACAATTATCGAAAGATTATTATTTTAAAACTTGTTCAGGCAATTAATGAGTTATTTTATTTGGATAAGTTCTGCCCATGTTTGTTCAAGTACGGCGCAAATACCGTACGCAAATTATGCAATATTTTCGTACTGTTACATGTCAGAAATCATATAATTTTATAAGAAATCGTTGACTGGATGTATAAATTTGTAGAAAATGACAATCGGGTTTGTGCGTGTGTGTGGGGGGGGGAATCTTTTATTCACAATTATGCTGCGGTTTAAAATCTCTGAAATTCCCGTTGTTTTCTGTTGATTGCGGCCCGCGGTAACACCTCGATGTAAGATAGATAACTCTGTATTGACCAGGTGTGCGACGTCACGGCACCAGCTCGAATACACAAAAGTAAAAGCCTATTAATACGGCTCAAAGCAAAGGCAATAAGGCTGTGGTTGGGGGGTTCGGAAGATTCAACCTTTGGTGCGCAATTAAATTGGACTGACTCTGATCAGATAAGAAGAAATTCCGTTTTGAAAACAGATTCGACCTCAAAAAGCCTTTTAAATACGCTTAATCATAGAACTGATCCTCAGTTAGGACCCATGGAATATAGAATTTAATGTTTGCAACTGGTGTCAGCATTTGAGAGGACAGATTCCAAACTCGTCTTCAAAAGGTTGAATTTTAATATTTTTTCAAAGTCTAAAGGGTGTATCTTTCGGTGTATTTTGTATAAATATGTTCTATAAAAGGGTTATCCAACTTACCTTTTAATTCTTAACAATAAATCAGAGACCTTTCAGGTCTAAGTTCAGAATAGAGCTGCTAGATTTGTAACAAGCAATTACTGCATTGAAACTGGGAGCATGACTGAAATTCTAGGAAAATTAAGATAGTGCCTCTCTAGAAAAGGAGAAGAGACAGTAGCTCATACTCTTATACAAAGGTCTAAAGAGCGCTGCCATCATTCCAACAGTTAACCTTGTTCCCCCAGCTGGGCACTGTAAAATCATCATTCACTGGCGTTTCAGACCCCTACTGCAAGAACTGACATCTATAAATATGTTCTATAAAAGGGTTATCGTTTGGAAGCAAGGAATACACCACAGAACTGGAAAATATGAAGTGCATATGTTTTCTGGGCCAGACTAGCTAGTTTCGGCCAATTAGGCCTCATAATTGACCCTCAAGTATTTTAAAATTCCGCAATGGAATCAATGACCCCAAAGGACAAGAAAATATGAATAGTTTCTACACTATGATGTAGGGCAGGGAGATTTTTTTACGGCCGCCACACATTCCCAGACACCAGCTGTAGTGTTAAATATGTTCTATAAAAGGGGTTATCCTTTGCTTATCGTCCTTCCCCCGAACCATTAGAGATTGGAATGCTCTTCCTGATTCGACCATATCCACTCCTGAAGGTGCAGAGGATAGTGTAGCAAAGTTTATCTCTTTGGTGAGAGCTAGGGACTAACTTCCCATATCACAGTGACTGGTGTATGAATGCCATTCGACGTGTCACCAGTAACATTTCTGATTCTGATTCTGAAGTCACTGTACAAAACCAATTGTCCTTGATCTCAAATCACTGTACAACGAAATACAAGTGACTGTACAATTATTTATTCAAGTAGCGACATTTTGAACGCTGGAAAACGAAGATTGGAGTCGAGTATGTTACAAAACCATGGCATGTTTTCACAGAAATATAATTTTTATTCATTTTTCACTTGGAAAATAACATTTTAATTCGGAAGATTCTAAAACAGACCCATGGTTTTTTGAAAAAAAAAAATAATAATTTGTATTTTAGCACGTTTGAATGATTAAGGCATTCCCATAGCTCATAAGAACCTGACAACCAACCTACGTGCTTATTATACAAGCCACACCCAACAGACAATTTGTAAGATATGAAGGTTTTACCATAACCCTCAAAATAAATTAATAAACACAAAATGTACATACCGTGTCAGCCTTATTTGATCTTGCAAGTGACAAACCGTCACTGAACAGAATCGCAGGTCCCATTCAATTCCAAACACTGTACATTTCCGGTCCTACACTGTGGTATAGTTAACAGAAATTGGTCTCTTGAGGAGAAGCATGATCCACCAAGCTAACAGCATTGCTAAATTGCGCCAGAGTGGGTAGCGTTACAACAAAGGCAGGTAGAAAATTCCAGTGAATAATAGTCCTGGAAAAGATGGTCTACTTCAGTAGTCTGTGCAGGTGTGAATTTGTCTCTTTGTTATTGTTATTTTATTTGATACTGTACTGGAACTGAAGGCGAGGGTTTAAATTTCATAAACTCCGGAGTTGAAGCCCCTCAGTATTTTTACTACTGACCGTCCCAAGGCGGTCGTTCTTTTTCAGTGTCTTATTTGTTACTTGGCTTTGTGCCGTTGGTTCATGTTTCGTCTGTTTTTGTGTGTGCCTCCATGTCACTTTCTCTAGGTGACTTGAGACGGCTGCAATCTTAGATTGTGGCCTTTCCTGAGTGACCTTTTCTAACTAGTTTGCAAAGAGATGGTTGTTGGCTGATGGTCTAGTATTGAGGATGAGGTACTCAGATGCGGGTATTGCAACAAGATCATAAGTGATCTTAAACATCATAGCGAGACGGTTGGCAATGCGGCGTTGTTCAAGAGGGGGTGCCAATTTAGGTCCATTAGCATAGCTGTAACATTTGAAGTGTAGCTATAATCACGCGTTGCCCGCCTGGCATCCCGTCTTTTGACTGCTTCCGCTTTGTATTCACCTTATTTGCATTATCTGCTGGTTCCTAGTCTGAAGGCTATCAGTGTTGGAAAAACAGGTAACCAGACCCCCCTGACCTTCAAAGGTCAGAGGTCTGGTTCCCTGTTTTTCCAATACTCACAATGTGCAAGCTGGGAGGCAGCAAATATGGTGAATATGTCAGTGACAGTGTGGGTATACCATACAGTAGACGCATACTCTAGCAGTGTCCTGGCAAAAGTCTTATATGCAACTGATTTCATGTTCTTATTATGGACCCGAATGTTTCATTCAAGAACCAAGGGTCTGATTTGCTTTTTGGTTATGTTGTCAATGTGGGGGCTCCAGTTTAGATCATCCGAGATGGTGATCCCAAGGTACTTAGCTGCAGAAACTCTCTCCAGCTGGGTACCATGCAAGAGTGGGGTTCTTACGTCGGGTAACATGAAGGACCTGACATTTAGAAGGATTAAAGTTCATGTCCCACATTTTCCCACTGTTCTAGTGTAATTTTATAGACATCATTTTGATTTAATTTCAAAATTCAATATTAGGCTTAAATCCCTTCTGCAACAAGGTCTATTGGAACCCGAATTTTATGGTGACTTAGAATATGAATTCAGAAAAATATATAACCGCAACGATTTCAGCACCCAATTTCGTAAAATCATTCTTCGGTATAAAAAGATTGGGCACAACATAAATGTTATACCCAATCACGGTTGTATCGCTTAATATATAATATTAACCCAATCACGGTAGTTAACCCAATCACGGTTGACAGCTTTGCTTCCCTCTTCAAATGCACGCCGGTGGGTCATGCCTCAGATTCTATGACGGTTCCAGCGTAAAGGCTTACTGTGAATTAGGGAGAATCTTATTCTATGTAATGTTGGTTGGTGCCTGATGCTCTGTCTCTGGTCGGACCCATCGGAGTCTAACTGATGGTTTTCTTTTGCTCAAGCATTTCCGTGTTTTTTTTACTGTTGAGTCCTCACCGTTGTTTCATCACTGTGGTTGTTTGATTTTTTTTTTTTTGTTCACGGAGATGTTGCACTGATGATTTAGGAAACCAACATGCGGACTGGTCAAATTATTTGTCTAAATCGCGACGTAAGTAAGGGCGAGGATAGTGGCCAGGTAAAATCGATTTAAAGCCCCCAAGTGGAATTCGTTTCACTGACCGTTCCAATGAGGTTCTTCTGACGCGGTTAATTTATGTTATGGTTTGTCTTTGAGTGTTTGTATCGCTTATGTTGTTTTGTTTCGGATAGCCAATTGGCCATTTTGTGGGAAAGTAACTGTCCTTTTGGCTTTCCTTGGCTTTCCGCTATTGATGATTCCATTAGGTCTGTTGTTTCATGTTTGTGTTTTTTCCCTTTGTTGTCTCTGATGGGAGCTGTGGGTTAATTGTATCGATTCCTGATCACTGCCTTCCCTTCTATTGTGGTAGCAGAAGGCTGTCTGTGAGCATATGGCAATGTACATGGCAGGGTCGTTCGCGAAAAGTCCGACTCTTGATTTGACAGCTCAGGCAGGCCATTGATGTATACAAGAAAGAGAACTGGTCCGAGAAACGAGCACGGCGGGACGCAAGATGAGACTGTGATACTAGCTATATATATGTTTTCCCCATATATTACGACGGTTTGTTTTCGATTATTCGAAGTCCTTAATCCATCTTAGAGTATCTCCTCTAATGCCATTATAGTGTAATTTCAGAGTGAGAAATTTCATGGGTGACTTCGTCAGAAGCTTTGCTAAAATCTAAAAGGATCAAATTAGTCTATTGGCCTATCTGCGTGGTTTTAGACAACTCGTCGATCATTATGATAAGTTGCGTCTCGTAGGATCTCTTTTCTCGGAAGCCATGTTGGAGTCCGTAGAGTACGTCCAGGTCAGTGAAGTGTTTAGCCAGGCTAGAAGCAACTATGTGCTCTAGTACCTTACAAAGGACACAGGTCAGTGAAATAGGCCTCTAGTTGGAGAGCTTTGTCTCCCTTTTTGAATACCAGGGATACAGTTGCTTCCTTCCAAATGTTAAGTAGTTTTCCAGTATCAAAAGATTTCTGGAAGATCAGCTGCAGGTTAGGGGATAGCTAAATATGCAGGGTATGTAATACAATGGGCTGACCGTTCCAAGGCGGGTCTTCTGTCGCGGTTTATTTTTGTTATGGTTTGTCTTTGGATGTTTGTGTCTCTTATGTTATTTTATTTAGGATAGCCTATTGGCCATTTTGTGGGAAAGTAACTGTCCTTTTGGCTTTCCGCTGTTGATGTTTCCACATGGGTTTGTTGTTTCATGTTTCTTTCCCTTTGGTGTCTCAGATGGGAGCTGTGGGTTAATTGTATCGATTCCTGATCATTGCCTCCACTTCTATTTTAACGTATCGTGTCCTGCAGCCTTATTGGGGTTCAAGCCTAAAGGAGGCTCAAATATTATATATGAAGCGATACAAACACACAAAGACAAACCATAACAAAAATAAAATGCGACGGAAAAACCGCCTTGGAACGGTCAGTGAAACGAGCTGCACGGGGGGGGGGGGGGGGGGGGGAAGCTTAAATCGATTTTGCGTGTCCACAATCCTCGCCCTTACTTCCGTCGCGATTTAGACAATAATTTGTTCAGTCCGCATGAAGACCCCCTAACTCATCAGTGCAACATCTCCGTGAACACAATTAATCAAACAACCACAGAGATGAAACAAGGGTGAGGACTCGACAGCAAGAAACGACTGAAATGCTGGAGCAAAAGAAAACCAACAGTTAGACTGACTGTTCCAAGGCGGTTCATCTCTCGCGGTTTATTTTTGTTGTGGTTTGTCTTTGAGTGTTTGTATCGCTTAATGTATATTATTTTGTTTTTTATAACCAACTGGCCACTTTCTGGGGAAGTAACTGTCCTTTTGGCTTTACGCCGTTGATGTTTCTATTAGGGTCTGTTGTTTCATGTTTGTATTTCTTCCACTTTGGTGTCCCTGATGGGAGCTACGGGTTAATTGTATCGATTCCTGATCATTGCCTTCACTTCTATTTTACAGGGGATTTGGGGCTAAACAGCGGCTGAAATCGTGTATTGAGTGTGTTGGCCGTGTCTGCTTCTACTACTGCAGACACAGTCAGCCAATCCCTTCTCAGATTTGTCGCGCCACTAGAGTCCTGCTTTGAATGAATATTTGAGGAGGGTATATAGCTTCTTTGGTTTGACCTTAAGGTGTTCACCCTTGTTTTGGTCATCAGATGCAGTATTGAGACCTAAGTTATCAAGGTCTCAGGTTGGGCCCATCGGAGTCTAACTGTTGGTTTTCTTTTGCTCCAGCATTTCAGTGGTTTCTTGCTGTCGAGTCCCCACCGTTGTTTCATCTCTGTGGTTGTTTGATTTTTTGTGTTCAAGGACATGTTGCACTGATGAGTTAGGAGGCCTTCATGCGGACTGAACAAATATTTTGTCTAAATCGCGACGGAAGTAAGGGCGAGGATTGTGGCAATGTAAAATCGATTTAAGCCCCACAGTGGTATTCGTTTCCGCTGATCGTTCCAAGGCTGTTCTTCTGTCGCGGTTAAGCCCCCCAGTGGAACTCTTTCCACTGACCGTTCCAAGGCGGTTCTTCTGTCGCAGTTTATTTATGGTGCTGTTTGTTACTTACTGTGTGTATCACTTGTGTCTTTTTAATTTGGATGGCCATATGGCCTTTTTGTGGGAAAGTAACTTTCCTTATGGCCTTCCTTTGTTTAGGTTTCCATTATGGTCCGGCCGCTTAATGTTTGTGTTTCTTTCCCTTTGGTGTCTATCATGGGTGGAGTAAGTTAATTTTATCGATTCCTGATCTTTGTTTTACTTCTACTTTATTTTTGTTAGGGTTTATCTTTGGGTGTTTGTGTCGCTTATATTATTTAATTTTGGATTGCCTTTTGGCCATTTTGTGGGAAAGTAACTGTCGTTTTGGTTTTCCGCTGTTTATGTTTCCATTGGGGTCTGTTGTTTCATGTTTGTGTTTCTTTCCCTTTGGTGTCTCTGATGGGAACTGTGGGATAATTGTATCGATTCCTGATCATTGCCTCCACTTCTATCTTGTACCACCACTGAACTCTCCAAATTATTAACTTCATGTCAGGGAGAAATCTGTTTTTGGTCTATAAAAATTCTAATGAAGTTTTAAATAAATTGAAATCCAGACGTTTTCGTGCTTCAATATGTTCTAAAAAGGGTTATCCTTTGGAAGCAAGGAACACACCACCGAACTGGAAAATATGGAGTGTACATGTTTTCTGTGCCAGACTAGCTAGTTTCGGCCAATTAGGCCTCATCAGTGACCCTCAAATATTTTCAAAATTCAACAATGGCATCAATGATCCCAAAGGACAAGAAAATATAAACTACACTATGATGTAGGGCAGGAAGACTTCTTACTGCCGCCATACAATCCCAGACACCAGCTGTAGTGAGTTTAAATATGTTCTTGAAAGGGTTATCCTTTTGAAGTAAGAAATACACCCTCGAACTGGAAAATATGGAGTGTACATATTTTCTGGGCCAGACTAGCTAGTTTCGGCCAATTAAGCCTCATCAGTGACCCTCAAATATTTTCAAAATTCAACAATGGCATCAATGATCCCAAAGGACAAGAAAATATTTACTATACTATAATGTAAGTCTGTCTACATATGATTTTTGCACCCTACCACACTACACTACCTCATAATCTTAAAAAAGAATAACTTAATGATTTAATTGAATGGACATTTTATAGAGAAGACTCATTCTATCTTGCATGTAATGTAAGAAATGTTGGGTTTTGTGTTGGTGTGTTTTTTTTTTCACTCCTGAAGAGCATAAAAATTATACTTTATGGTCATGTCAGGAAGTGTGTGAAGCTCTCACCTTTCTACTTGACAATATTTACATGCGATTTGTTACAAAGTTATTTAGACAAAGTGTGGGTATTCCGATGGGTACAAATTGCGCACCCGTTGTGGCTGATCTGTTATTGTTTTGCTGTGTAAGAGCTTTCATTATGTCTCTTTCCGTTGAAAACCAATCTAAAATCATTGAAGCCTCTTGAAAATATTTGAGGGTCACTGATGAGGCCTAATTGGCCGAAACTAGCTAGTCTGACCCAGAAAACATGTGCACTTCTTATTTTCTCGTTCTGTGGTGTATTCCTTGCTTCAAAAGGATAACACTTTCTAGAGCATATTTTTAGTTCGACTTCTAGATATTTGGATGATTTATTAAATATTGACAAAACCTATTTCGATGGTTTGATCAGTCAAATTTACCCCCTAGAACTTCATGTAAATAAAGCAAATTCTTCTAGTTACTAGGCCCCGGTTTTGGATTTACATCTATCTATTGTAGATGGATCTGTTTCTTGCAAAATTTATGATAAACGCGATGAAATTGATTTTGAGACTGAAAATTTTCCTTTCTTTGATGGTGATGTTCCTCGTGCGGCATCCTATGACGTTTATATTTCGCAATCAGTTTGAGTTGATAGATTGTCTAGTCATGTAACTGATTTCAACACTCGACATAAATTGTTAACTGCTAAACTTTTCAAAATTCAATGTTTGACTTAAATCTCTTCTGCAACAAGGTCTTTTCCAGCATAAAGACTTATGCCTAGAGTGTGTAGTCATGTAACTGACTTCAACACTCGTAATAAATTATTAATGGCTAAACTCCTTAATCAGGGTTATCGGTACCATAAACTACGCAAAGACTTTTCAAAATTTTATAGACGCTATTCTGATTTAATTTCAATATTCAATATTGGACTTAAATCTCTTCTGCAACAAGGTCTATCGGAACCCGAATTTTATGGTGACTTAGTATATAAATTCAGAAAAATATATAACCGCAATGACTTCAGCACCCAATTTCGTAAAATCATTCTTCGATATAAAAAGATTGGGTACAACATGGATATTATACGACAGACTGCATGCATGGTAGTTAACCCAATCACGGTTGGCAACTTTGCTTCCCTCTTTAATTGCACGCCGGTGGGTCAGGCCTCAGATTCTATGACGGCTCCAACGTAAAGGCTTATTGAAAATTAAAGAGATAATGTTGGTTGGTGCCTGATGCTCTGTCTCTGGTCGGGCTCATCGGAGTCTAACTGTTGGTTTTCTTTTGCTCCAGCATTTCAGTGTTTTCTTGCTGTCGAGTCCTCACCGTTGTCTCACCTCTGTGGTTCTTTGATTTTTGTGTTCACGGAGATGTTGCACTGATGAGTTAGGAGGCCTTCATGCGGACTGAACAAATTATTTGTCTAAATCGCGACGGAAGTAAGGGCGAGGATTGTGGCCACGTATAATCGATTTAAGCCCCCCAGTGGAAATCTTCCACTGACCGTTCCAAGGCGGCTCTTCTGTGGCGATTTATTTATGTTGTTGTTTGTTACTTACTGTGTGTATCACTTGTTTCTTTTGGTTTTGGATGGTCATATGGCCATTTTGTGGGAAAGTAACTGTCCTTATGGCCTTCCTTTGTTTAGGTTTCCATTATGGTCTGGTCGCTTAATGTTTGTATTTCTTTCCTTTTGGTGTCTTTTATAGGTGGAGTAAGTGAATTGTATCAATTCCTGATCTTTGTTTTACTTCTACTTTACTAAGAATTAGAGAGGATCTAATTTTATGTAATGTTGGTTGGTGCCTGATGCTCTGGTTCGGCCCACAGGAGTATAACTTCTTTTGCCCCACAATTTCAGTGGTTTCTTGCTGTCGAGTCCTCACCGTTGTTTCATCTCTGTGGTTGTTTGATTTTTTATTCTCGGAGATGTTGCACTGATGAGTTAGGAGGCCCGGATGCGGACTAAACAAATTATTTATCTAAATCGCGATGGAAATAGTTAAGGGCGAGGATTGTGGCCACGCAAAATCGATTTTAGACCCCCCCCCCCCCCCCCCCCGACCCCACTCCCAGTGGAATTCGTCTCACTGACCATTCCGATGCAGTTCTTCTGTTGTTATGGCTTGTCTTTTTGCCTTTAAGTGTATGTATCGCTTATATTATTTTGTTTTGGATAGCCAATTGGCCATTTTGTGGGTTAATTGTATCGATTCCTGATCATTGCCTTCACTTCTATTTTTATACGTCTGTGGTAGCAAGGCTAGACTGGGAGATTTCTGGGTGAAGGTCCCTCACTGACTGTTGACGACTACCCCAATCTGCTTTCTTGTACAAAGAGATATCGCGTGGGACCTGTTTTGTTAATTCGGGTTTAATCCTAACCTGTGCCAAGACAATATCATGATCTGAGAGACCAGGGCTGGTTAAGACATTGTCCGCGAGAGTAGGATTGGTGGTGAAAAATAAGTTTAGGATCTTTTGACTTCGAGCTGGTGCTGTCACCATTTGTTCAAGCAAGCAGTCATTCATGGCGTCCAGGCACTCTCTGTAGAAAGTCGGATGCCTATAATCTGGTGAGGGCCTAGAAGTTTTCCAGTCGACTTTTGAAAGGTTGGCGTCTCCCAGCAACTAAATAGCAGAGTCAGTTTATGAGGCCAATTGAAGGGATATATTGATCTCTTCAAAGCTGGGCTGATCAAGTTCATGTGATTTGTAGGAAGTTCCAATCAAGACTGAACAAGATCCAGCAAGGTTGAACTCAACCCATAAATTCTCACATTATGATTTAAGTTCAGTCTTTTCTTCTGATTCAAAATTTGAGTTGATAAGAATGACAACTCTACCACCTTTTTGATCGGGGCTGTCACGTCTGTAAACTGTGAAGCCGAGCTGCTCATAATCAGAATTGCTTACTGGTGACACGTCCTTTGACAACTCTTCACCAGGACATTCAACCGACTGAACTAGTCCCTTAACCCCACTAGGGTGTGAATCTAGATATGAAGTCATCTGCACCTTCTGCAGACATCAAGAGAGAAGAGGGAAGCTCGTTTCAACCTAAGATTGTCCTAGAGATGTAGCTTAACTTGCAGATGTCAGTCCTAGTGCCAATAACTTGGAGGGCTAATGGATGTTTATTCCATAGTGTTGTCTTTTATATTTTACATTTGGTCCTTTGAGATCAGCGTGAATATTCTGAGAAATCAGAAATAAATTATTGGTTTAGATTCATATTCTAGACAGGTTTTTAATTATTTGGACCCCATTTTGATTTATATCAGTCTTTGAATTGACTGCCTATTCGGAATTCGCAAAATTGCAGTATGTTTCCTCTGGCTTTCTTTGCTGGATTATTACAGGGTCACTGATGAGGCTTTATTAGCCGAAACTACGTAGTATGACCCATCTTCTTTCTTAAGAATATTTTCATTGCTCTTAAAGGAACTCTTTTTTGATTTTTATTTGAAGGGGGAACAAGGTCATCCATGGGTATACTGGCTTTACCCTTTAGACCTTTATATAAAAGTATCAGTCTACTTTGTTTTCTTCGCTCTTTAGGAGACTCCCACTTTAATTGTTGCAGAATGCCAGTCATACTCCCAGTTTCAAACAAGTAGTTCCCAGTTACAAAACGGGCCGCACGATTATGGACCTTGTCCAGTTCCTCCTGGAGGGAAACAGTAGGTGGATACCAACACATACTTGCATATTCCAGGACTGGACGAACCAGTCCCTTGTATGCCAACGAACCAGCCCCTTGTATGCCAGAAGCCTCCGTGGTGTAGTGGTTACGCTACTCGCCTTGTAAACCAGGGGTCGCAGGGTCGATCCTGGGCTTCTCCAGACTTTCGGATGAGTCTTTAAACCGAGGTCTCGTCTCCGTATGACCTTAGCTGTTGGTGGGACGTAAAACTCAAACACTCACTCACTCCCTTGTATGCCAATTTTTACGTCTTGTGGGCATGCTGACAGGTTCCGTCTCAAGAAGCCAATGGACCTATTTGCCTTAGAATCAGAATCAGAATTGTTACTGGTGACACGTCAAATGACATTCATACAGCAGGACCTGTGATATGGGAAGTTAGTCCCTAGCTCTAACCAAAGATGTAAACTTAGCTACACAATCCTCAGCACCTTCAGCCGTCAAAATAATAGAATCGGGAAGGGCATTCCAATCTCTAATGGTTCGGGGAAAAAACGATTCTTTATAAATATCCGTTCTTGCAGTAAGGGTCTGAAACGTCATTGAATGGTGTTTTCTACAGTGCCTAGCCGGGGGAACAAGGTCATCTGTTGGAATGCTGGCAGCACCCTTTAGACCTTTGTATAAGAGTATGAGCCTACTGTCTCTTCTCCTTTTCTTGAGAGACTCCCATCTTAATTTTCCTAGAATTCCAGTCATGCTCCCAGTTTCAAAGCAATAATTTCCAGTTACAAATCTAGCAGCTCTATTCTGAACTTTTTCAATTTCTTCATTAAGGACCACTCCGCTTGGGTCCCAGATGCAACTACCATATTCCAAGATTGGGCGAACAAGTCCCCTGTATGCTGTCTCTTTCACATCCTGAGGACACTGATGAAGATTTCGCCTCAGGAAACCAAGTGATCTATTCGCCTTTGTACACATATTGCTAATGTGTGTATTCCATCTCAAATCGTGAGTGATTGTCACACCAAGGTATTTAATGGAATTCACATTTTCGAGGACCGTTCCCTCTAAGGTGTAAGAAGCCTCAACTTTATTAGATCTCTTCCTTGTTATCTGCATAATATTGCATTTAACTGGTTGAAATCTCATGCCCCATTTTCTGGCCCAACACCCTAATCTATCTATGTCAGCCTGAAGTTTCAGTAAGTCATCTGTATCTCTAATTTCCCGGTAACAAACACAGTCATCTGCGAACAGTCTTATTTCTGAGTCAATGTCAGTGGAAATATCATTGATGTACAGGGAGAACAATAGAGGACCAAGAACAGTCCCTTGTGGGACTCCAGACAAAACTGGCGCCCATACTGAAGATTCACCATTAACAACAAAGTAGAAGTAAAACAAAGATCAGGAATTGATACAATTAACTTACTCCACCCATAAAAGACACCAAAGGGAAAGAAATACAAACATTAAGCGACCAGACCATAATGGAAACCTAAACAAAGGGAGGCCATAAGGACAGTTACTTTCCCACAAAATGGCCATATGGCCCTCCAAAATTAAAAGACACAAGTGATACACACAGTAAGTAACAAACAACAACATAAATAAATCGCCACAGAAGAGCCGCCTTGGAACGGTCAGTGGAAGATTTCCACTAGGGGCTTAAATCGATTTTACGTGGCCACAATCCTCGCCCTTACTTCTGTCGCGATTTAGACAAATAATTTGTTCAGTCCGCATGAAGGCCTCCTAACTCATCAGTGCAACATCTCCGTGAACACAAAAATCAAAGAACCACAGAGGTGAGACAACGGTGAGGACTCGACAGCAAGAAAACACTGAAATGCTGGAGCAAAAGAAAACCAACAGTTAGACTCCGATGAGCCCGACCAGAGACAGAGCATCAGGCACCAACCGACATTATCTCTCTAATTTTCAATAAGCCTTTACGTTGGAACCGTCATAGAATCTGAGGCCTGACCCACCGGCGTGCAATTAAAGAGGGAAGCAAAGTTGCCAACCGTGGTTGGGTTAACTACCATGCATGCAGTCTGTCG
The DNA here is from genome assembly GCA_963580285.1 of Lucinisca nassula. Taxonomy (NCBI): domain Eukaryota; kingdom Metazoa; phylum Mollusca; class Bivalvia; order Lucinida; family Lucinidae; genus Lucinisca; species Lucinisca nassula. The sequence continues at coordinate 42,967,714 of OY757010.1, read as the reverse complement.
TATAATATCCATGTTGTACCCAATCTTTTTATATCGAAGAATGATTTTACGAAATTGGGTGCTGAAGTCATTGCGGTTATATATTTTTCCGAATTTATATACTAAGTCACCATAAAATTCGGGTTCCGATAGACCTTGTTGCAGAAGAGATTTAAGTCCAATATTGAATATTGAAATTAAATCAGAATGGCGTCTATAAAATTTTGAAAAGGCTTTGCGTAGTTTATGGTACCGATAACCCTGATTAAGGAGTTTAGCCGTTAATAATTTATTACGAGTGTTGAAGTCAGTTACATGACTACACACTCTAGCAAATCGAATTAATTGCGAAATATAAACGCCATAGGATGGCGCACGCTGTTTTCTGTAGCAAAGGAAGGAATCTATCCATTTAAGAGTCTTCCCACCAATCCCATAACCAAATAATTTGGATTTAAGTAGTTCATGAGGAGGGGTGTCAAAAGCCTTCTCAAAGTCCAGAATAAATGTGTCCACCTGCCCCCCTTTGTCCAGGATTTTTGCCCAATCATTAATAACCGTGCTCAACTGAGTTTCGCAACTATGCCTTTTCCTAAATGCATGTTGTCTGTCTGACAAAAGTTTATGTTCATCCAAGTGGGCCATGATGTTTGAGCAGACTATGTGTTCAAGCAATTTACATAGAACACAGGTCAGTGACACCGGGCGATAATTACGAGGAAGAGCCCTGTCCCCTTTTTTGAAAAGTGGACAGATGTTCGCTAGGAGCCATTCTTTGGGAATTTCACCCGTATCGAGAGATTGTTGGAAAAGATGAGCAAAAACTGGACCTAACTCGTTTGCTAGTTCCTTCAGGACTCTAGGATGAAGCTCATCAGGCCCTAAAGCTTTAGAAGGGTTCAAGCCTTTAAGTAACTTGATCACTCCCGCAGAGGATACAACAATATTTTCCATGAAAGGGGCCGATCTTCCAGTCAATGGAACCTCGTTGAACTCAGTTTTATTAAATGCATCATTGAATTGACCAACCAATTCCTCTGCCCTTTCAGAGTCCGATTCAGCGACCCCGTTCCCTCCTCTTTTATTAAGGGGTGGGATACCTTGCCTATCTTTCTTCTGGCTATTGATATATCTGTAGAAGTCTCTGGGATACGCCTTTACATCACCTACCAAGTTATTTACATACTGATCATGCTGATTTTTGATGTCATTTTTAATTTCTCTTCTCAAGTTTTCAAATTTTGCTCTGAGTTTACCACTTCCCGACTTTTTTGCCTTAGCATGAATCTTATTTCTCCTCCGAATGTTTCTTCTTATTTCTGGTGTGATCCAAGGAATTGAAGATACAGACATGCTAGTTTTGGAGGGGATATGATTTTCGGACGAAGCTTGAATGAAAGACTTTATCAAATCAAAGTTCTCCTGGACAGACCGAGCGTCTGAATGACCATTAAAGTATTTCTCTCTTGCAAATTTTAGGGCATCCTTCCTCATAGTTTCATAGTCACCCTTTTGATATAAGTACACCTTTCTACGAGGTTTCTTTATAGGTGGTATGAAGATTTTCAAAAATCCAGAGACAATATCATGATCACTTAGTTTGTCCGGGGATTGAATATCCCCAAACTGTCCTGGCAAAGTTGTAAGAATCAAATCCAAAGTGTTTCTATCTCGAGTAGGGAAGTCAACAACCTGTTCCAAGTCATGATCATTCATGATGTCGACCAACACCTGTCCCTCTGACGGACTCAGCATCGTGCCTTGTTTGCTGAGCCTATCTGGCCAAACAATCTCTCTGAAGTTGAAGTCACCTAAGATATGTACTGCAGGAAGTTTTTTACCCTTATTCTGAGACTTAATGCGATCAAGCTGATCTTTAAATAACTGGAAGTTTTCGCCAGTGTCGTTAGGTGGTCGATACCAACTTGCAATAAAGTGGGAAGTTTTGTTTGCAAAAACCTTAACCCAAACAGATTCTGAATCGTTTTTCAGTTCCATGAATGGCATATGAGGGATATCTCTGTGAACGAGCAACATCACCCCGCCGCCATGAGTGTTTCTATCTTTTCTGTAGACACTGTATTCGCAAGTTTCAGTGAAAAGCTCCGAAGTCATAATTGAACTGTCAATCTTTGTTTCCTGAATAGCCACAATATGTGGTTGGTGAGTATCAAGGAAAGCTAAAAGTTCAAGTATCTTTCCTCTTAAACCGTTAATGTTAATACTGCAAAGTTTCAAACCTTTTACAAAATTCGGCTTTCTCATGTCAGTAGTCGGAGATTTAACTCCTTTCTCCTTTGAAAGAGGTTCAAATTTATTTCTTTCTTCCAGTTCTATAGGTTCGCTGAAGAACGAGTCAGAAAAGTTAAAAAACTCGCACTTCGGGCATATCCATGAACAACTCGAGTTAACCAGTTTGCCATACTCGGCGTCTGAAAGGAAAGCGCAATCAGTGTGAATCCACATTTCACACTGGTCACACTGAACTGCCTTATGCTCATTTAGAACATCACCACTGCAAAGGCCACAGTCTGCTTTGCAATCTTTGCAATACCAAGTTCCAGTTCCAATTTCAAGCTCTAGCAATTGGTTTTCATCCAATTCAGAACACGAGGAATGAAAATGCTTTTCACAGTCCTCACATTCTACCCATTTCTGAGAGTCTTTGCAATATTTTTTGCACAGCCAACAGCGAAATCTTGGACCGGGGTTAGTTTCAATGTCTCCGGCCAGGATCAATAGAATGACCAAATTTGTTCCACCTGAGGACTTGAAGTTGCGTAAGCCCTCCGAACGTCGTTTGTTTCCTAGCTTCCTAGTACAAACACTACCAATGTGAGTGTTCCATCTTAAATCATTCGTGATTGTCTCACCAAGGTATTTAATGCTTTAATTCTACGTTTTCGAAGAGTGTTCCATCCAATTCATAGGTAGCACTGATCTTTTGATCCGCTTTCTTGTAAGTTGCATCAAAAAGGAAAAGTTGTGTTGGTTTCGCTATTTAGTCCAGCCAATTGTTAGAATGACGTCACGGACTTTCGACTGCCGGTTTGTTTGTTGTTTTTTTTTCATCTTTTTTAATACTCTGTTTTTATGCATCGATTAGTTTATTCAGTACACTTCATGGAGGAAATGCAGATAAAACTGCAAAATAATTCTGGATGACCTATACTGGCCATTAACATCGGATATCACATTTTCTTTTGTCAGCTATTTAAGTTAAGGTCGATGCAACCAATTTAGCGCATCTGACTAAAGCTTTAAGGTAGCGTGTAACAGTATTGGTACAAGAATAGCTTTTACAAAAGGTTTGATCTACGCTTAGCAAATGTCTGGAGCTATCCCAGAAATGTGTTTTAAACAGTATTAAATCTTCAGCCTTGAAAGTTTATCTGTAAATGATTGGATGCTAGTGATGAAGAGATCAGCTGAAATTCCGAAAAATACTTCATGAGTTATGGCCCTTTGTAACTCTGGGCATTTGTACATTGCATGCTTTGTGGTTCAGATATATAGCATATTTTTAGAAGCATGTATTCTAGGGTTTTTGAAATTTCATATGGATTCCTCGTGAAAAATAGGTGACACATATTTTTTTTCTTGTCAGGATTATGTCCCTGTCCTGAGTTATAGCCCTTTGAAAAAATTTTGTTGAAATCCTTTTGGCAAAATATCTCAAAAACTATAAAAACTAGAGTCTTGAAAGTTTATGAGCTGATTGCTAGTGATGAGTGGATGACCTGATTAACTTTTGAAGAATTTCCCATAAATACCACACAAGTTATAGCCCTTTGAAAAATATTGGCTCAAATCTTGCCAGCAAAATAGCTCAAAAACTCTTCTTCTTTTTCTCCTATTACTGTTACTCGCTCACATCTAAGCATTATGAGCAGGATTTCCTGGGTGGTAACCAGTGCTTTTTTTTTTAAGCAATGTGGATGAAGTGCCTTGCTCAAGGGCACAATAGAGCCTTGAATGTTTGTGAGTGGTTTGCTAGTGATGCGTAGATATTTCATGAGTTATGGCCCTTTTGTAACTTTGGGTATTTGTACATTGCATGCTTTGTGATGCATTGCATAACTTTAGAATCATGTGCGTTAGGGTTTTGAAATTACATATATCTATCTGTCGATCTATCTAATATCAATTATATCTATACTGCATCACCCCCTGACCTCGTGGGGATTACATGCAGGTGCGCGTCTGTGCAATGTTAGTAGAAGAGTTAAAAAATAAAAGTTTCCAGAAGAATTGTTAGTGAGGGTGGAAAAAAGATGATATGGTTAAAATGTTAGAAGTCAGAAAGCAAGCAGACAGTGAAAGTTAATAGATAAAAAGAGCGCACTGGCATTGAATGGCTGACTGTACAGATTCCTCATGAGAAAAAAGCTGTCACTTTTTTAAATGTCAGGATTATGCCCCTTTCCGGAGTTTTGGCCCTTTGAAAAAAATTGGATGAAATCTTGTAGGAAAAATATCTCAAAATCTAAAAAGGCTGGAGCCTTGAAAGTTAATGAGTGGATTGCTAACGGAGTGTAGATCATTATCATCACCTGATTAATTTTTAAGAAATTCTGGAAATTACTTCATGAGTTATGACCCTTTGTAACTTTGGGCATTTGTACATTGCCTGCTTTGTGATGCAAATATATAGCATAACTTTTAGAACCATGTATGCTAGGGTTTTTGAAATTTCATATATGGATTCCTCATGAAATATAGCTAACACATATTTAGCTCGTCTGTTTTTTGAAAAAAAACTTTCGAGCTATTGTCATCACTCCGGCGTCTGCGTTGTCGTTGTCGTCGTCTGGCGTCGTCGTTCCAAAAAAACTTAACCTTGGCTATAACTTAAAAAGTATTAGACCAAGCCTCATGAAACTTCATACACACACTCATCATCACAAGAGCTACATTTTGACCAAGGACCATAACAACATTGTTGATTTTGGCTGAATTATCTCCCCTTTTCCAATTTTTTTCTGAAACACATTTTTTGCTCTCATTTTAATACTATTCACAACAGAGCCTTCAAACTATACATGAATGTTCCTTGGGACAAGACCTTTTCAGTGATACCACACTTTTTGATCTGTGACCTTGACCTTTGAACTTTGACCTATTTTTCGAAAATTTAACCGAAAACCTTAACCTTGACCATATTTCCAAAAGTATTTGGCCTACCTTCATGAAACTTCATACACATACTCACCATCACAAGAGCTACATTCCCTACAAGTTTTATAACTCCATCTTGCAATTTGATTGAATTATCTCCCCTTTTCTCTCCGTTTTTTTTTTAATTGTTTTTGTCTCTTATTTCAATACTATTCACAACAGAGCCTTCCAACTTCACATGAATGTTCCTTGGGACAAGACCTTTTCAGTCATACCACGCTTTTTGACCTGTGACCTTGACCTTTGAACTTTGACCTATTTTTCGAAAAATTAACCAAAAAACTTAACCTTGACCATATTTCCAGAAGTATTTGGCCTGCCTTCATGAAACTTCATTCTCACACTCACCCATCATCACAAGAGCTACATTTTGACCAAGGGTCATAAATATATTATTGATTTTGGCTGCATTATCTCCCCTTTTCCAATTTCTTTCTCAAACACATATTTTGCTCTCATTTCAGTACTACTGTTTGTAACAGAGCCTTAAACTTCACAAGGATGTTCCTTAGGACAAGCCCTTTTCAGTGATACCACACTTTTTGGCCTGTGACCTTGACCTTTTCACTTTGACCTATTTTTTTTTAAAAAAATAACCAAAAACCTGAACCTTGACCATATTTCAAAATGTATTTGATTTGTCTATGTGACATGGAAAAACAGACGAGCATGGCGCCGCTTGCGGTGCTCTTGTTTTTTTTCTTGTCAGGATTATGCCCCTTTTCTGAGTTATGGCCCTTTGAAAAAAAAAATGGATGAAATATCTCAAAAACTATAAATGCTAGAATCTTGAAGGTTTATGAGTGGATTGCTACTGATGAGTGGATGACCTGAATACTTTTTAAGAAATTCTGAAAAATACTTCAAGTTATTACCCTTTGTAATTTTGGGCAATTGTTGCATGCTTTGTGATACATCGCATAACTTTAGAATCATGTATGCTAGGGTTTTTGAAATTGCATATATACGGATTCCTCATGAAAAATAGCTGATAAATATTCTTCTTCTCATCGGGATAATGCCCCTTTCCTGAGTTATGGCCCTTTGACAGTCAGGTGCATAACCTATTCAAGTTATTTTCTTTATAGCCTGTTACAGTTATAAAGTCACCTATCTGCCATTGATTTTAAAGTGAGGCTGTAGAAAATATTTAATAACCTGTTTAGGTTAACCGTTATGTCTAAAGTTGTTTAGGTCAAGGTTAAATTAGTAAATCATTCAAAAGTAACTTTTATAAGTTATAATTTAGCATTTTTTCCTATCTTCAAGAGCCTTGTGTTCAAAATTCTAGACGATGCATACAGGATTTTATTACATAATAATAAAGTTATGTAAGAGATCTATAAACTAAAATCACATGTACCTACATGTCCATAAAAATTACAATAACCCAAGAATATGAAATTGAAAAATGACTCAATAACTTACACAAGTTATTACAAATAAATGCTAAAGTGTGAAAATAATTTAACTGTGTTATGAAAATTTTAACTTGTATAGGTTATGCACCTGACTGTTTGAAATAATTTGGATGAAATCTTGTCAGCAAGATATCTCAAAACATATTAAAGCTAGAGCCTTGAAAGTTTGTGAGTGGATTGCTAGAGATGAGTAGATGACCTGGTTAACTTTTGAAGAAGTACTCAAAAATACTTCATGAGTTATGGCCCTTTGTAACATTGGGTATTTGTACATTGCATGCTTTGTGATGCAATACCTAACTTTAGAACCAACTGCATTAGGGTTTTGAAATTACGTAACATACATGTATATAAATTCCTTGTGAGAAAATAGCTGGCACTTTTTTTCTTGTCAGGATTTTCCTGAGTCTTTTGAAAAACAAAATTGGATAAAATCTTGTCGGCAAAATATCTCAAAATCAAAAAAAGCGAGAGCCTTGAAAGGTAATGAGTGGATTGCTAGTGATGAGCAGATCATCATCATCTGATAAAGAAATTTCAAAAATTACTTAATGAGTTATGGCCCTTTGTAACTTTGGGCATTTGTACATTGCATTCTTTGTGTTGCAAATATATAGCATAACTTTTAGAACCATCATCATGCACAAGGGTTTTGAAATAACATACATGTACATGGATTCCTCATGAGAAAATGCACATATTTTTTTCTTGTCAGGATTATGCCCCTTTGTTGAGTTACGGCCCTTTGAAAAAAATTGGATGAAATCTTTTCAGCAAAATCTTAAAAAACTATAAAAGCTAGAGCCTTGAAAGTTTATGAGTGGATTGCAAGTGATGAGTAGATGACCTGAATAACTTTTTAAGAGATTACAAAAAAAATTCTAGTTATGGCCCTTTGTAATTTTGGGCATTTGTTGTATGCTTTGTGATACATGTACATAGCATAACTTTAGAACCATGTATGCTAGGGTTTTTTTAATTTCATATACGGATTCCTCATCAAAAAAAATGACAAGTGTTCTTGGGATAATGCCCTTTTCTGAGTTATGGCCCTTTGAAATAATTTGGATGAAATCTTGTCAGCACAATATCTCAAAAACTTGTAAAGCTGGAGCCTTGAAAGTTCATGAGTGGATTGCTAGTGATGAGTAGATGGTCTGATTAACTTTTGAAGAAATTCCAAAAAATGCTTCATGGGTTATGACCCTTTCTAACTTTCGGCATTTGTACATTCACTACATTGCATGCTTTGTGATGCATAGCATAACTTTAGAACCATGTATGCTAAGGTTTTGAAATTTCATATATGGATTCTCATGACATATTTCTTCTCATCAGGTGGCCCCCGCCCATAGGGGCTTGAAGAAATATATGGGCTGCATGATGCTTCCACGCAGAGCTGAATCGGGCCTGCACACTAGTACTGGTAAACCGCTTAAAGGATCTAAGCCTGTCCAGGAACCGCAGTGCGAGGCAGACCGTCCATGCCAATAAACCCTATTTTTTTCATTGGGCAACAGGGCTTGAGATGTCATTTCATCTCAATGTCGGGTAAAAGTCTCACAAAATTGGAAGCACCGTCTCCAAAATGACCTTTACAGTGTTGACGGGGACGTTAAACCTCAAATCAAACAAACAAAATTCTTCTCATCAGGATTATGCCACTTTCTTGAGTTATTGCCCTTCAAAAAATTTGGATGACATCTTGTTCTTCAGTTATGGCACTTTGAAATTTTTGTCATTTAGGGGCAAGCATAGGGTTGGGGGCATCGTGTTTTAGAAATACCATTTCTAGTTTCTTGGTAATGATGGTTTTATGTTTTTGCTGGGTTGCGTATAACACCTACAAATTGCTGTAATATTGAGGATTTATTAACCCGCCCAAAAGTGAAGTGGCTAATCACATGTATATCATGTAAGGTGCTACGAGATACCATTACACCCCTCTCTTTTAAAGCATGCTCAGATTACCAGTGGTACCATAATTAAAAGTATATGTATTTGTATCTAGTCTTTAAACTTCACTTTGAGCAATGTGCTTTGAATTAAAAAATAGTACTTTGTGAAATCTCTAAACCTGCAAAATGTACATATTTATGAATATTTTTTAGCTCACCTGTCACGTAGTGACAAGGTGAGCTTTTGGGATCACTTTTTGTCCACCATAAGTGGGTGAGTCCGTAAACTTTTCTTGTGAACACACTATAGGTCACAGTTTTGGGCCAATCATCATCAAACTTGGTCAGAATGATAATCATGACAATATCTCGGTCAGGTTTGAATATGGATCATGGCAGGTCAAAAGTAGGTCAAATCAAAGAAAAACCTTGTGAACACTCTAGAGGCCAAAGTTTTGGGCCGATCGCCATCAAACTTGCTCAGAATGATCATCTAGACAATAACTTGGTCAAATTCGAATATGGGTTATGCCGGGTCAAAAAGTAGGTCAGTAGGTCAAATCATAGAAAAACCTTGTGAACACTCTAGGGGCCACAGTTTTGGTCCAATCGTCAACAATCTTGCTCAGAATGATCATCTTGACAATATCTGGGACAAGTTCGAATATGGGACAAGTCGGGCCACAAAGTAGGTCAGTAGGTCAAATCATAGAAAAACCTTTTGAATACACTAGAGGCCACATTTTTGGTTCGATAATCATCAAACTTGCTCAGAATGATTATCTTGACAATATCTCGGTCAAGGTCGAATATGAGTCATGTCGGGTCAAAAAGTAGGTCAGAATGTCAAATCAGAAAAAAGCTTGTGAACACACTAGAGGCCACAGTTTTGGTCCGATCATCATCAAACTTGCCCAGAATGATCATCTTGACAATATCTCAGTAAACTTCGAATATGGGTGTTGTCGGGTCAAAAAGTAGGTCAGTAGGTCAAATCATAGAAAAACCTTCTGAACACACTAGAGGCCACAGGTTTGGTCCAATCATCATCACTTACTCAGAATGAGCATCTTGATAATATCTTGGTCACGTTCGAATATGGGTCATGTCGGGTCACAGTGTACATGTAGGTTGATAGGTCAAATCATAGAAAAACCTTGTGAATACACTAGAGGCCACAGTTTTGGTCCAGTCATCATCAAACTTGCCCAGAATGATCAATTTGACAATGTCTCAGTCAAGATCGAATATGGGTCAAAAAGTAGGTCAGTAGGTCAGGTCTTACAGAGAAAAACCTTCTGAATACACTAGAGGCCACAGTTTAGGTTCGATCATCATAAAACTTGCCCAGAATAATCATCTTGACAATATCTCGGTCAAGTTCGCATACTGGTCATGTCGGGTCATAAAGTAGGTCAGTAGGTCAAATCATAGAAAAAACCTTGTGAACACACTAGAGGCCACAGGTTTGGTCCAATCATCATCAAACTTGCTCAGAATGAGCATGTTGATAATATCTTGGTAATATCTTGGTCACATTTGAATATGGGTTATGTCGGGTAACAATGTAGGTTGGTAGGCCAAATCATAGTAAAAACTTGTAAACACACTAGAGGCCACAGTTTTGGTCCGATCATCATCAAACTTGCTCAGAATGATAGTCTTGACAATATCTCTGTCAAGTTCGATTATGGGTCATGTCGGTCCAAAAGTAGGTCAGAAGGTCAAATCATAGAAAAACCTTCTGAACACCTAGAAGCCACAGTTTAGGTTCGATCATCATAAATCTTGCCCAGAATGATCATCTTGACAATATCTCGGTCAAGTTCGAATACGGGTCATGTCGGGTCATAAAGTAGGTCAGTAGGTCAAATCATAGAAAAACCTTGTGAACACACTAGAGGCCACAGTTATGGTCCCATAATCGAACTTTCCCAGAATGATCATCTTGACAATATCTCAGTCAAGTTGTTGATTGTTTGACCATGTCTCGGTTAATTTCGAATATGGGTCATGTCTGGTCAATAAGAAGGTTAGTGGGTCATGTCTGGTCAATAAGAAGGTTAGTAGGTCAGATTGTTGAAAAACCTTAGAGGTCCCAGTTTTGGTCTGAGCATCATCAAACTTGCTCAGAATTATCATCTTGACAACATCTGGGTCAAGTTTGAATATGGGTCATGTCGGGTCAAAAAGTAGGCCAGCAGGTCAAATCATAGAAAAACCTTGTGAACACACTAGAGGCCATGGTTTTGGTCCGATCATCATCAAACTTGCCCAGAATGATCATCTTGACAATATCTCAGTCAAGTTCGAATATGGGTCATGCCTTGTCAAAAAGTAGGTCAGTAGATCAAATCATAGAAAAACCCTCTGAACACTTGAGGCCACAGTTTTGGTCCGATCATCATCAAACTTGCTCAAAATGTTCATTTGACCATGTCTCGGTTAATTTCAAATATGGGTCATGTCTGGTCAATAAGAAGGTTAGTAGGTCAGATTGTTGAAAAACCTTGTGAACTCACTAGAGGTCCCAGTTTTGGTCCAATAATCATCAAACTTGCTCAGAATTATCATCTTGACAATATCTGGGTCAAGTTTGAATATGGGTCATGTCGGGTCAAAAAGTAGGCCAGCAGGTCAAATCATAGAGAAACGTTTTGAACACTCTTAGAGGCCACAGTTTTAGTCAAATCACCATTAAACTTGCTCAGAATGATCATATGGACAATATCTCAGTTAAGTTTGAATATGGGTCATGGAAAATCAAAAAGTAGATCGGTAGGTTAATTTGTCATAACTTTTGAACCGTTTGAGATAGAGCCTTCATATTTGGCATATAGGTTCCTTGTGACAAGGGCTTCCTACTCATATAAAGATTTGACCTGTGACCTTGACCTGTGACCAACTTAATCATAACTTTTGAACCATATGAGATAGAGCCTTCGTATTTGGCATGTATGTTCCTTGTGACAAGGTTTTCTCAACCATTCAAAACTTTTGACCCATGACCTTGACCTTTGACCTACTTTGTCATAACTTTTGAAGCATTTGAGATACAGCCTTCATATTTGGCATGTAGGTTCCTTGCGACAAGGGCTTTCTATTCATACATAAAATGATCTTTGACCTTTTTCCTTGACATTTGACCTATTTTATTTTAACTTTTGAACCATGTTGTGTAGATGACCCTCTAGGAAAATAGCATAAACAATTAACAAATGGTCACAAGAGCTAAAAATAGAAAAACATTGTAAATTTGCTTCAAATGTGAACTCCTTCTAAACCCTTGGGCCAATCGGATTTAAAACTTCACCGGAATGTTGCCTAGGTGACTTCCTACCAAAATAGTTAAAACTCATTCCACTCAAATGAACAAGATGGCTACCAGAGCTAAAAATAAAAAAAAAATCTTCAAACGACAATTCCTTCTGTACCCTTAGGCCAATTTCATTCAAACTTCGAAGTAATGTTGCTTAGATGACCATCTACCAAAAAGGCTAAAACGATCCCGCTCAGATGAACAAAATGGCCAACGGAGCTGAAAATAGAAAAATATTGTAAATTTGATTCAAACGTGAACTCCTCCTAAACACTAAGGCCAATTTGATTCAAACTTCACAGGAATGTTGCCTAGGTTACTCCCTACCAAATAAGCTAAAATCACTCTGCTGATGAACAAGATGGCCACAAGAGCTAAAAATAGAAAGTACTCGAGACAGTGACAAACAGGTGAGCGAACCAGGGCCCTATGGGCCCTCTTGTTTTATATTGTGGACTGAATGAATGAAATCTAAAACAAATCAACATATAGTTTGTAGACTAGTAATCCTGATTTGTCTCCAGTAAGATTGAATAAATCTCCAGTAAAGCTCCTTAGACTAGAATATGCTAAATGTGTTGTTATTAGCACCACCAAAATACTGTACCAAATATGATGTTATACACATTAACATAAAAACAACATCAAACAAACAACAACAAAAAATAAGACAAAACAAACAAACAACAAAAGATACACAGAAAATATGAGCTGATATATATGTAGAATTATTATTAGAATAGGTTGTATATGGGTAATGCCATTAACAAGCATAGCACTTTGAAACACACAAAACACTATATCAACCTTTAACACTAGTGAAATGTATTCCAATGAATTCATTGAATACCCTGGAACATGTATACTGTTTAACACTTCATTAATTTGTTTTATGCATTCACCATGGACTGCTTGCTCCCATACATATTCAAAATCCTCAGACTGCTTGCTCCCAAACATATTCAGAATCCTGTTTGTACAAGTCCCGAAGCGACAATGTTAAATCTGACAGATGTGGAGCAAACTTTTGCAGATGGTTATCCATCCCTAGGTACCTTTGTACTCCCATGTTTGTCAGTAGGTAGCGGCATGTTTATCAAAGCATCTATTTTGTTCTTGTCAGCTTTAAGTTCACCTGAACTTGTGACATGTCCCATGTATGATACCTCCTTTTGTTTCAGTCACAATTTATCTTTGTTAAGCTTGATATTCTTTTCCCTGCACCTCTGGAGCTTCCAAATTTTTATCATGATCAGCTAAAGCTTCTTCATCTGAGTCAACACAGCTGTAGATCAAGATGTCGTCATGGATGGGTTTAACACCAGTCAACCCTTCTAATGCATTCTCTAGACGGCGCTGAAATTCGTCAGACGACAGGGAAATACCAAAAGGTAACCGTAACCAGCGATAATGATCCCATGGCGTACCTAAGGTAGTGAGGTCATTACGGGCATTATCTAGCTGAACATGCCAGAAACCATTTTTAGCTCACCTGTCACGTAGTGACGAGGTGAGCTTTTGGAATCACTTTTTGTCCGTCGTCCATGCGTCCGTCCGTCCGTGCCTGTGCAGGAACAGATGTATACTTGTGTGTTTAAAATTATGGACACTTCCATTGAACTCAATGCGATTTATTCCGTAGACACACAAGTCACTGACTTGTGTGTCAAAAATAGCTACTTGTGTGTCTTATTTTCCAAGAAATTTCCAGGAAATTTGACACACAAGGGTACTTTGTAGGGTTGAAGACACACAAGTATACATCCGTAAAGAGGTGCGTCCGTAAACAATTTCAAATAAGTATATCTCCAATACCCCACAGCCAATCTTGATCAAATTTCATGTGAAGCATCATCAGGTAGGGGGAAAGGCTGCATAAGGATTTTGGGCTGATCAGATTGGAATTCTGGTTGCCATGGCAATATATAGCTCCCATAGCCTTATAAAGGGAAAAATTTTAAAAATCTTCTTCTCTGAAACCAAAGGGCCCAGAGCTTATATATTTAGCGTGTAGCAATGGCAGGTGGTCACCTATATAATTCCTGCCAATCATGCCGCTGGGTTCCAAATGGGCCACGCCCCGGGGCCCCTTCGCTCCCATAGACTCATACATGTAATAGAAAAAAGCTTCAAAAATCTTCTTCTCTGAAACCACAGGGCCCAGAGCTTAGATATTTAGCAAGTAGCAACAGCAAGTGGTCACCTACATAATTCCTGCCAATCATGCCCCTGGGTTCCAAATGGGCCACGCCCCGAGGCCCCTTCGCTCCCATAGACTCATAATGGAAAAAAGCTTCAAAAATCTTCTTCTCTAAAACCACAGGGCCCAGAGCTTAGATATTTAGCATGTAGCAATGGCAGGTGGTAACCTATATAATTCCTGCCAATCATGCCCCTGGGGTCTGAATTGGCCACACCCCGGGGCCCCTTAGCCCCTATATACTCATAATGGAAAAAAAGGTTCAAAAATCTTCTTCTCTGAAACCACAGGGCCCAGAGCTTAGATATTTAGCATGTAGCAACGGCAAGTGGTCACCTACATAATTCCTGCCAATCAAGCCCCTGGGTTCCAAATGGGCTCCGCCCCGAGGCCCCTTAGCTCCCATAGACTCATAATGGAAAAAAAGCTTCAAAAATCTTCTTCTCTGAAACCACAGAGCTTAGAAATTTAGCATGTAGCAACGGCAAGTGGTCACCTACATATAGGGGTCAAAATCAGTTTTTGACCTCTGGTGACCTCAAAATTGACCCCAGGGGTCAAATTTTGGTTGGAATGATTTCTACTCATCATGCCGTTCGCTTTGATATATTACACGGCCATGTTCTGGAAATTTTGATTTTTGACCCCCGCGGGCCCCATCCCCTGGGCCCACCAGTAGGGGTGTGATCAAAATTCCGAAAGTGTCATGCACTCCCCAGACCAAAGATCTATCAGTTCCCAAAGTTTCAAGTTTCTATCTATAACCGTCTAGGAGGAGTTATCCGGTAAAGGGGTCAAATCAGTTTTTGACCTCTGGTGACCTCAAAATTCACCCCAGGGGTCAAATTTTGGTTGCAATGTTTTTTACTCATCATTCCGTTCGCTTTGATATATTACACGACCATGTTCTGGAAATTTTGAATTTTGACCCCCGCGGGCCCCACCCCCAGGGCCCACCCGTAGGGGTGTGATCAAAATTCCGAAAGTGTCATGCACTCCTCAGACCAAAGATCTATCAGTTCCCAAAGTTTCAAGTTTCTATCTATAACCGTCTAGGAGGAGTTATCCGGTAAGACGGACGGACGGACGTACGGACGACGAAGACTATTACAATATCCCCACTTTTTCTTTGAAAAGCGTGGGGATAAAAAGCTTCAAAAATCTTCTTCTCTGAAACCACAGGGCCCAGAGCTTAGATATTTAGCATGTAGCAACAGCAAGTGGTCACCTACATAATTCCTGCCAATCATGCCCCTGTGGTACAATCGAGACACCCCCGGGGCCCCTTAGCTCCTATATACATGTACTGATAATGGAAAAAAAGCTTCAAAAATCTTTTTCTCTGAAACCACAGGGTCCAGAGCTTAGATAATTAGCATGTAGCAATTGCAAGTGGACACCTACATAAATCCTGCCAATCATGCCCCTGGGGTCCAAATGGGCCACGCCCCAGGGCCCCTTAGCTCCCCTAGACTCATAATGGAAAAAAAGCTTCAAAAATCTTCTTCTCTGAAACCGTTGGGCCCAGAGCTTAGATATTTAGCATGTGGCAATGACAAGTGGTCACCTACATAAATCCTGCCAATCATGCCCCTCGGGTCCAAATGGGCCACACCCTGGGACCCCTTAGCTCCCATAGACTCATAGTGGAGAAAATCCTCAAAAATCTTCTTCTCTGAAACCATAGGGCCCAGAGCTTAGATATTTAGAATGTAGCCACGGCAAGTGATCACCTACATATTTCCTGCTAATCATGCCCATGGGGTCCAAATGGGCCACGCGCCGGTGCCCCTTAGCTCCCATAGACTCATAATGGAAGAAAGCTTAAAAAATCTTCTTCTCAGAAACTGTTAAGCACAGAACTTAGATATTTAGTCCAAATTGGCCAAATCCTGTGGCCCCTTAACTCCAACAAACTTATAATGGAAAAAAGCTTCAAACATCTTCTTTGAAACCATGAAATACAGACCTTAGATATTTAGTATATAGCAACACAAAATGGTCACCTACATAAATCCTTCCAACCATGCCCTTTGGGTCAAAATTGGCCAAGCCCCAGGGCTCACTAGCTTCTATAGACTTATACTGGAAAAAAAAATAAAAAAAAAATCTTCTTTTCAAAAACCATAAGGCACAGATTTTGTTTGATTTGAGGTTTTACATCCCTGTCAACACTGTATAGGTTATTTTAGAGATGTCTCTTCCAATTTTGTGGGACTTTTACCCGACATTGAGATGAAATTACATCTCAAGCCTTGTCGCCCAATGAAACCAATAGGGTTTATAAGCATGGACACCACTTTGCCTGAGCTTAGATATTTAGTATGTAGCAATGTCAAGTGGTCTCCTACACTAATGATTTTCTGGTACACAGGTGAGCGATATAGGGCCATTGGGCCCTCTTGTTTGTATCTTCTGGCTTTGCTAAGGTCTGGCAGTAAGTGGTGGATCGTGGGTGTTGGATAGTTGTTTCTCAGTAATGCCTTATTCAGTGGCTTTGGGTCAGTGCATAACCTTATCTTATTGTTAGCTTTATTTACAACAACCATGCTTGAAATCCAGTCTGTTGGATATGTGACACGCTGAATTACACCTAATTTTTGCAAATGCTCGAGTTCATTTTTTAGTCTCTCTTTTACCGCTATAGGCACTTTTCTTATAGATAATTTCACAGGGGTTACTGTTTCATGAATTTCAAGGTGAAGCTTGCCTTCCAATTTGCCTTCACCAATGAAAATGTCTTTATATTTCTCAGTTATGTTGTGGTTTTGTATGCAGAGGATATTCTGATTGTTTAACGTTATGAGCTTCATTTTCTGCGATGAAACAGATCCCTAAATGGGACGCAACTCTTGACCGGCTACTATGATGAATTTCAGTTTGTAATTTAACCGCTAAGAGGTAAGGGTGACACGATTAATCGTATAATCGATTAATTGATCGATAAATTCAACAAAAATAATTATCATTTCTGATTGCTTTTAATCGATTACTTGATAGGTACAATTTACTACCCAAAGTTATGCCTAAAATAGCTGGATGAGTGGCAAACAGTGCAGACCCTGATGAGACGCCACATTCTGCGGCGTCTCATCTGGGTCTACACTGTTTGGTCAGGCCTGTCTGTTCAAATATACATATGGTAAAGTGCAACATATGGCAAGAGTCATGCTCAGAAGAAAGCCAGACAGGTAAAATTATGACAAAAACCATAGTGATTACTAATCGATTATCGATCGCAATGACGGGACTGATAATTGATTATCTTTTCAGCTCCGATTAGCCAGCCCAGGTAAAGTGGTGCGAGTCGGACGGCCCATTTGTCATTTCATCTCAATGTTGGGTTAAAGGCCCACAAAATTGGAAGCAACCTCCCCAAAATGACCTAGACTGTGTTGGCGGGGATTTTAAACCTCAAAACAAACAAACAAGTCCTTCATGCAACATATTTCAGCTCCTTATTATGAGCCCAAATGTTTCTTTTCGAGAATCCAAGGGTCAATGTGGGGGCTCCAGTTTAAATCATAAGAGATGGTGGCCCCAAGGTACTGAGCTGCAGAAAGTTTATTATATAATATTAATCAAGTAATTCCGTATTGGCCCAGTTAATGTGCTGCTATCATTACTGACAATGACCAATCTTAATCATATTTGAGAAATGTTAATATTTGTGTGTTCTAAGATGGCTAATGAGACCAATTCTAGCTCTGAACTGTCTGCTTCAAATAGAGCAACAGAGGACAGCTCTGCTGGTGGTGCCTTAGCTCGGGCTTTGCACTGTGCGCGTTTTTGCTCAGCTTCACTGATTCTTTTTGCCTCATATTCATTGGTACCACTTTTGATGAGACCTCACCACTTTGCTCTGTCCTGTGCAATTTGTTCCCACGAATCTGTTGGAATGTTGAAGTCCCTGAGGGAGGCTTTGAGGGTGTCCTTGTAGCGCTTCCTCTGACCGCCTTGGAAGCGTTTGCCCATTTCTAGTTCTTCATAGAGAATTTTCTTTGGCAAACGTTCCTCAGGCATTCTGGTTACATGGCCTGTCCATCTTAACTGTGCTAATTTCAGAAGAGTATGTACACTTTGCATCCCTGCCCTGTTAAGGATTTCCATGTCTGGAATCCTGTCTTGCCACTTAATCTTTAAGAGTTTGCTAATTGCACGCCGATGGGTCAGGCCTCAGATTCTATGACGGTTCCAGCATAAAGGCTTATTGAGAATTAGAGAGATCTAATTCAAGGTAATGTTGGTTGGTGCCTGATGTTCTATCTCTGGTCGGGCCCATCAGAGTCTAACTGTTGGTTTTCTTTTGCTCCAGCATTTCAGTGCTCAACGTGCTTGAAGAAATAGATTGGCTGCATGATGCTTCCAAGCAGAGCTGAAACCAACCGCACACGAATACTGGTTAACCGCTTAAAGGACCTCAGAGCCTGCCCAGGCAAAGCAGTGCGAGTTGGTTTGTCCATGCTTATAAACCATATTGGTTTCATTAGGCGACAGGGCTTGAGATGTCATTTCATCTCGTTGTCGGGTAAAAGTCCCACAAAATTGGAAGCAACAGCTCCAAAATGACCTATACAGTGTTGACGGGGATGTTAAACCTCAAATCAACCAAAACGGACATAAGCTCGTATAGTAGTAACTTACGGTTGATTCAGATAGACAGTTGACCAAAAAACTACCATAACTAGAATCGCGCAGTCGATGGCAAGCCATCGCATATCCCCACGCTTCCCCGCAGGCCCCACCCCCTGGGCCATCCCCTAGGGGTGTTTGACCCGAGGGGTAAAATTTTGGTTGTGATGTATTCTACTTATCATGCCGTTCGATTTAATATGCTACACGACCATGTTCTGAAAACTTTGATTTTTTATCCCCAAGGTGCCCCACCCCTGGCCCTACTCCCAGGGGTAGGATAAAAATTCCGAAAGTGTTATGCACTCCCCAGACCAAAGTTTTATCAGTTCCCAAAGTTTCAAGTTTCTATCTATAACGGTCTAGGGGGAGTTATCCGGTAACAGTAATGTATGGGGGTAAAGGGGTCAAAATCAGTTTTTGACCTCTGGTGACCTCAAAATTGACCCCATGGGTCAAATTTTGGTTGGAATGTTATCTACTCATCATGCCTTTCGCTTTGATATATTACACGACCATGTTCTGGAAATTTTTGTTTTTGACCCCCGCGGGCCCCACCCCCTGGGCCCACCCGTAGGGGTGTGATCAAAATTGCAAAAGTGTCATGCACTTTCCAGACCAAAGATCTAACAGTTCCCAAAGTTTCAAGTTTCTATCTATAACCGTCTAGGAGGAGTTATCCGGTATAGGGGTCAAAATCAGTTTTTGACCTCTGGTGACCTCAAAATTGACCCCAGGGGTCAAATTTTGGTTGGAATGTTTTCTACTCATCATGCCGTTCGCTTTGATATATTACACGGCCATGTCCTGGAAATTTTTATTTTTGACCCCCGCGGGCCCCATCCCCTGGGCCCACCAGTAGGGGTGTGATCAAAATTCCGAAAGTGTCATGCACTCCCCAGACCAAAGATCTATCAGTTCCCAAAGTTTCAAGTTTCTATCTATAACCGTCTAGGAGGAGTTATCCGGTAAAGGGGTCAAATCAGTTTTTGACCTCTGGTGACCTCAAAATTCACCCCAGGGGTCAAATTTTGGTTGCAATGTTTTTTACTCATCATTCCGTTCGCTTTGATATATTACACGACCATGTTCTGGAAATTTTGAATTTTGACCCCCGTGGGCCCCACCCCCAGGGCCCACCCGTAGGGGTGTGATCAAAATTCCGAAAGTGTCATGCACTCCTCAGATCAAAGATCTATCAGTTCCCAAAGTTTCAAGTTTCTATCTATAACCGTCTAGGAGGAGTTATCCAGTAAGACGGACGTACGGACGACGAAGACTATTACAATATCCCCACTTTTTCTTTGAAAAGCGTGGGGATAATGATCCTAAGCATTGTGACAGATAGGCCTAAGCATTTTCCAAGCCTATAGACACATCCAAAGTCTACGTTTCACAAGGTCAAATGTCATTTGCCTCGTTTTATCTGGTGGGCAAAAAAACTTCCGGTTCCTGGTTCCATACTATACCGTTGATGTAGCACGAATTATTTTCTGTAATAACCTTTGTTAAATCGTCTTTCTATCAAAACTGTTTGCCACAAACCATTTTTGACATTAAACTGCTTCTTTTTCGTATAAAATTGGATAGAAAATATATGTGCTTTAATCTTATTTCCATTCATTAAATAAAGCGCATCGACTACGTTTTGGCATGATGGTGGGTAGTTTTATAACACTTTTTAGGCAACAAAATGTGCGATAAAATGCCAGAAGACACGTGTTCTATATCATTTATTACTTCAAAAACACAAACTGACAAGGATCAGTTAATTTTTGGAAAAGAAATGAGTTTAATCACACGATAAATATTCGAAATTCTCATTGACACTGTACTGCAGCAGTCATGTTTTGCCAACCAGGTAAAAGAGTACCTTGACAAGGGAGGTAATTCGCCCATGCGCAGTGAAATGTAAACAAGGTCACATGTCAAAACATTGGATCCGTCTATACACTCAGAGACAGTCAACCAATCAGTGCTCTCAGTGCTTTGATTTTTAAATGTCATCTGCTATGAACAATTGTTGCTGTGATTTGTCAGTTTGTGGTTACCGTAAGCAGTTTTTTATGTGGCTCTGTATGTACTAGTATCTCTCACCCCCCTTATATCATTATGATAATACATTGTTTTGCACACCGGCCCCGATAGCTCAGTTGGTAGAGTGTCCGCTCCGGGGAATGGGAGGTCTCGGGTTCGATCCCGGGCCGCGACATACCAAAGTCGTTAAAAATGGTACTAGCTGCTCCTCGCTTGGCACTCAGATTTACGGGGTAGAGCTAGGACTGGTCGATCCAGTGTCAGGATAATGTGACTGGGTGTGGTATCATGTAATGTGTCTGGGACATGATACTTCAGTGAGGCAGCACTATAAACGTGAGCATTGAGCTCCCTGTCGCAACCAGACACCATCGTGATATGACTGAAAAATTGTTGAAAGCGACGTTAAACCCGAATTCACACACACACACACACACATTGTTTTGCACTGTAAACTGTAGTTTTTCTGTTGAAATACATGTACTTGTGATATTTTTCTCAAAAACATAGGATATGGATGTTTGTTAAAACCGCCTCATAGGTCTAACAAATTCCAACAACCCATGTTTTAGAGATAATGTATACCCCTGCAAATTAAACCACAGTTTACTGTATATTAACCCATTTAGTACCAGAAACCCAAAACGGGTAGTTGGCAAACAGTGCGGGCCCAGATCAGACGCCGCAGAACGCGGCGTCTGATCAGGGCCTCCACTGTTTGCTAAAAGTTCAGTCATTTTCCAAATCAATTTTGAAGACACCCCTAAATTTTAAAATGAACTCCTGCTATATTTTACAGGGCGTCAAGTTACCTATATTTACCTATATTTTCCTATATTTCAGGCCATTACCTATAATAACCTATAAAATCCTATATTTTGCCAAAATACCTATAAATACCTATAATTTGGAATTTTGGATAAGTGAGGAATACAAAGTTTGCAAAAAATCTTTGCCAGTAGATGTTTTCTATAATATTTAAGCTTAATAAGCTGTTTCCTTTTAGGAATTTGTATTCCTTTCAGGTGTAGCAACCCAGTCCAGCCCAGCTTTTGGAAAGCTTTAACTAGTGGAAGTTCTGCATGTTCCATTTCAATTTTGTTTTGACTATTGTTTCTTTATGATTATTAAACAAGTTTTGATTTTTTTAGCAGGTGAGTAATTGTGATCAGTCACTGTCCTCTTCCGTCCTCGTCTGTCCGTCCACAATTCCTTTAAACGATATCTAAATCCCTGAATAGATTTTGACCAAACTTGACAGAAATCATCTTTGGCTGGTCCTCTCTCAAAGTTGTTCAAAGAATTTCAGTCCATGCTGAATTCTGGTTGCCATGGCAAACAAATAGGGGATAATAAGAAAAAAAAATACTATAAAAATCTTCTTGTCTCAAAAACCAGAAGGCCCAGGTCTTTGATATTTGGGATGAAGCTTCATTTAGTGGGTCTCTACGAAGATTGTTCAAATAATAGACATAGGGCCAAAACTGGCAGTGTCCCAGGGCCCTCTGGTTTTACATTGACATATGTGGAAAACCTTTAAAAATCTTCTTCTCTAAACCACAAGGCCCAGGTCTTTGATAATTTGTTTGAAGCTTCATGTGGGTCACCTCTACCAAGATTATTCAGATTATAACCCTGGGGTCAAAAATGGCCCCGTCCTAGGATCGAGCCACTGGTTTTACAAAGACTTACTTAGGGAAAAACTTAATACCTTCTTGTCTGAAACCAGGAGGCCCAAGTCTTTGATATTTAGAATGAAGCTTCCTCTAGTTGCCCTCTACCAAGATTGTCCAAATTATAACCCCATGGGGTCAAAAATGGACTTGCCCCAAGCCCACTGGTTTTATATAGGGTTAAGGCTGAGCCGGTTCATCTCTGACTGGTGCACTAGGACCTGACCCTCAATGTCCACAAGGTCCCTGGACAGTGACATACAAGTCAGCTCTGTATTGTGAAAGGGAACCACTGACCCATAATCACCTCTCCCCCCCCCCCCCCCCCCCCCCCCCCCCCCTTCTCACCATGTGACATTATTAGTAAGACTGAGGTGCTTCATCTCCTTCTGTTGGACTCTCAATGTCCACAATGTGTCCAGATAGTGACACACAAGTCAGCTCTGTATTGTCAAAGGGAACCACTGACTCGTATGTCTAGCATCTCTTGCTAGCTCTATAGAAGGGAACTTTTGAAAGACTTCATCCTCAGAAAGAAAACAATTTGGAATGAATGTTCCATGGGTGACCCTCTGACAAAATTGCTCAAAATAGTTTCACTCCACTGAACATTATAGCCACCAAAACTAAACAAGCTTTAAAATGAATTCTACTAAATAGAAAACAATTTGGAATGAATGTTCCATGGATGACCCTCTGACAAAATTGCTCAAAATAGTTTCACTCCACTGAACATTATAGCCACCAAAACTAAACAAGCTTTAAAATGAATTCTACTAAATAGGTAGACTGATTTTGAAATAATTTCACAGGAATGTTCCTTGGGTAACTCTCAAACAAAATGGCCCAAACCATCCACACCACCTTACATTACCTACAATAAGGTTCAGGTGAGCGATCCAGGGCAATTATGGTACTCTTGTATTCTAATGATGTTAAAGTATATCACTCAATTCTGTATAAAACATACATTGAGGGCATTCATTAGAATCATCTACTAAGGACTGATTTTTATGGAGATATATTAAAGATTTTTTCCTTAATTATAACCAGCTGTCCACCTTATCTATTTCTATATATTGTATTATTAATGAAAGAGAGAGCTGGTAGGTGTTGGTGGTGGCTTGTTTTCTTCAGTGTAGGCTACCTATAATATCCTATATTTCTGGCCGCTAGATACCTATATTTCTGGACCTAACCTATATTTTTGACTCCTAATATCACTTGACGCCCTGTATATATAAGGAGGAAGATTCCATTTGGTACAAAAAGGGTTAAAGTGAGGTTCACAGTCTGGGTGTTCACTGTACAGAATCGTTAACATGATGTGCAGCAGGAGTCCATTTTAACCCTTATCTTGCTGTTCACGAGAACCCCTATCTTTGCAAACAATGTAGATCCAGAAGAAGCCATCTGATCAGGATCTACACTGTTTGAGATTCAATTTATGAATTTGTAGGAATAAATTACATCAAGTAATCTGATTGGTTCAAAGTCAGGAATGGGTGTGGCTAAACCGAATATTCAGCAAGAGAAGGGTTAACATGATGTGCAGCAGGAGTCCATTTTAAAATCAAGGGGTGTCATGGTCAGTGTCATATAAAATGGATAGACTTTCTGCACATCACAACAAGTCCTTCAAAAGAAGACCCCTTTAAACCCCACTTTAAATATAGAAAAAATGGGGTTCACAGGGTATACATTATCTGCTGTACTTTTCCTCAAAACATAGATTTGTTGGCACTCGTTAGAATCGCCTCATTGAGGGGGATTTAATGAGCACCCACAATCTACATAGAAAGCAGAAATAAGAAAGATGTTACAATTATTACCTAATATGGTAAAATTCTGCTATTAAGACCACCTGAAATTCAGACTTAATCTGCTTGTAGAAGCTTATTTAGTAGCTTGCAGTTATTCTTTCTTTTTCTTATCTGCGTACACTGTCCTCTGGTCAGAGACCACCTTTGGGACTGTTCAAAAGTGGTCTTAAAGACCACTTTTGAACAGTCCCAAAGGTGGTCTTAATATGGGAATTTGTCATTTCTGACACCATGTTGGACACTATTATTTGACATGCATGTGTTTTCCTTATGAAACAGTGAATACCCAGATCAGATGCTGTAGTCTGCGGCTGCACTGTTTTTTTTCGGGGATTCTCTTACACAGTTGAAAAATACCAATAACGTTCTCTTTTACGAATGTATGTATGGTATTGGGCAATATAATATAAGGTAGCTTTAATCAATGGATTTGTAAATGACATTCCTGCTTTTGACAGTTGTGTGTTGGGTTAAAATACAATTTTCTTTGCTGTAGTATTTTGGGGAAGAAAAGTTCGAGCAAAAAGAACGGAAATTGTTATAAACGAAGGAGTGGATTTTTTTAACCTTATTTATATGACAGGTTGGAACTTTATAGCTTAAGTTGCAAAAAATTTTTTTTAGTTTAGGAGCCCTTATTGGATTAAAATTTCAAGCATTTTTTTTTTTTTTTTTTTCAGAGAAATTCAGGCTTGATATTTCACTTGGCATCTGCTACTTTTGTGATTAGCATTTTAAGGATTATTCAATCTGGGTGAGACAAGCAAAGTTGACATGCTAATTTCATTGTCCTAGCTCCAGATAAGCCACATTTTTCATCCAAAAAGTAGATATTTTTCTTATTTCTGCATAAAAACAGTATGTTATGGGTATTCATTAGAAGTGCCTCTGTGAGGCACTTCTAAAGAGTACCCACAACATATGTTTTTGAAAATAATATGTGGATACCCCCTCTTATATGGTGCTATGCCTCTACCCACACCCCTGCCCCACCCTCCCCATCACCTGCTCTCATTTGTGTGTACATTAATTTTATATTTATATATATTTCAATCAGTGGGCCGGCCTCGTTAGCTCAGTCAGGTGCGCATCTGACTGGTGATCAGGCAGGTTCGATACCTGTCGGGGTCTGCATCATTCATTCATAGAGATTGATCATGAAATCTTTTCTGCGGTCATTCTCTCCTTTATGCTGATTCAAGAAGGGCAGTTGTCAGTTTCTGGCGAATGAATGTGCACTGTACTGGTTAACCGCTTGCATGTAAGCCTGCCCAGGAAAAGTGTGGATAGGTTAATTGACTGGCTCGGTATGAACTAAATTATAAAATAGTGTTGACTGGGCTGCTTAACTCCAATGTAAACAAAATATTGGTGGGTTGTTATGGTACATGTATGCTATTTGGAGTCCATACACCGGTCTCTCTGCATGCATGTAAGGAGAACACTTTGATTTGACTTCATTTAATCGGCCCCGATAGCTCAGTGGTAGAGCGTCTGCTTCGGGAATGGGAGGTCGCGGGTTCGATCCCCGGCCGCACCATACCAAAGGCGTGAAAAATGGTACTAGGAGCTCCCTTGGCTGACGCTCGCATTATCAGGGGTAGCGAAAATAAGGCTTGGCATTACATTTTAACCCTTGACCTGCTGAATATTTAAATATGCCACACCCACTACTGATTATCAACCAATCAGATTTCTTTATGCAAATCATTGCAACAAATTCATAAACTGAATGACAAACAATGAAGATCCTGATCAGATGGCTTCTTCAGATCTGGATCTGCATTGTTTGAAAGATCGGACATATCTGGGCTCAGCAGGAAGACAAGGGTTAATAAATTAACATGAAATGCCATGCCTTATTTTCTCTTAAAAATAATTTTAACCCCTATCCTGCTGAAGATGACAAGTCCCCTACTTTTGAAAGATCAGATGGCTTCATCAGAAGCAATCTGATCAGGATCTACACTATTTGTCATGCAGTTTGTGCATTGGATGAATACATTATATCAAGTAATTTGATTGGTGGATAGTCAGATATGGGTGTGGCTAAACTAATTAACTCAACTAATTTATTCAGCAGGATAAGGTTTAAAAATAGATTGTCAGCTGCTCTAGAACTGCTCTTGGAAACTGGTGCCTGAAGCTTACATTACAAGTGGACCCATCTAACCTCATTACGATAACACACCCGTGCGACATAGTGCATTTTGTCACATCTCCAAAATGGCTACTTTTCTGACGAAAATCATCTCAGGGACTTGTTCATGAAGCTTAAGGGTGTTTTACATTACAAGTGGACCCATCTGACCTATAAGGCAGAGTTGTCTTACTACCCATTTATGGTGAAATTGTATAGCTAAATGTTAGTGAAGTGAAAAAATGAGGTGAAAAGGTAACTGATTGGGGATTTAGTAAAGTAGATTCAGTGGTTTCAAGTGGCTTTTAAGATATGATAATTTTTAAGTTTCATGAACTTTCCGTTAATATTATAATTTATAATGTATAATCAGATTTTAGTATTAAATTCTCCGCACATTGATTCGCTATGATAATAAGAGCCACACACCAAGAACAGTCATTAAATGACACAGAACCAGTGAATGCTCTGATCAGACTGTGCATATGCACAGGCTGATCAGTCAGCATTCACTGTCTACATGAGGGTTTTTAGGGACCAAGAGCTTTTGAAAGATAAGCTTTAATTGGTGCCTATTATCATCCTGAGCACTGTTCTGTTAGCATAAAATTTAAAAGGCATGTTTTATCATTATTTATCATTGAATAATGTGTTTGTGTATAAGTTCTGCAACAGAAGGTCAGACAGTTTTTCTTTGGCCCCGGGGACTCCGGTTTTCGCCCACATCTGATTAACGATTGGCTTTATATAAGTGAAATAATCTTGAAAGGACCATTAAACCCAAAAAAAAACTATCGAACCCCAACTACACCTAAACCCCTTTATAACACTGTTCTTTCTAACACAGTTTTAGATATAACACTTCAAAGATGGTTGCCAAAATGACTATACATGTACATGATAGCTCAGTAGGGTTGGCCAGCTACTTGGCAGCTTTGTTTATGAAATTTTTTCTTCAGTTATTCACTATACATGACAAAAATAACTAAAGATTTAAAAAAAATATATACAATAATTATGTAGATCCGGCCTCGATAGCTCAGTCTGATGTGCATCTGACTGGTGATTAGGAGGACAGGACACGGGTTCGAGAACCTGCAGGTCATCAAGGTACCTGCAGATTCAGCAGTACAGTACATCTAGAAGCACTATGCAAGATTTGATTGTTGTAGACCTTTTATTAGCTGCCTGAGCCAAAGGCTCACAGGTGAGCTTATTGTTTGGCAAGGCTTCGTTGTCTCTCTGTCATCTGTCATCATTTTCAAAAATCTTCTACTCTGAAACCACTGGGCCGGTTGAAGTCATGGTAAAAACCCTTAAAAAATCTCCAGTACCGGTGGACCGATTGCCGTGAAACTTGGTACATGTATGTAACATTGGGAACTCAGACCCATCATAGTAATTTTGTTCAAATTATGACCCTCAGATGACCTTGACCTTTTTTACACCAAGGTCAGATTTGGTCACATAGACTTTTGTATGAGACTGCCCCCACACATTGGGGCTTGAAGAAATAAATGGGCTGCATTATGCTTCCACGCAGAGCTGAATCTGACCGCGCACAAGTACTGGTAAACTACTAAGAGGATCTAAGCCTGCCCAGGCAAAGCAGTATGAGTTGGACCGACCATGCTTATAAACCCTTTTGGTTTCATTTGGCGACAGGGCTTGAGATGTTGTTTCATCTCAGTGTCGGGTAAAAGTCCAACAAAATTGGAAGCAACGTCTCCAAAATGACCCACATAGTGTTGACGAGGATGTTAAACATCAAATCAAACAAACAAACAATTTTTGTATGGGAAAAAGTCAAATTAGTGTATTTTTCGGAAACTATTGCAGCCTGTGATCTGAAAATTGGTAGTTGCAGGTAGCTAAATGAGTGGATGAAACTACATCAGTATTCAAGGTCAAGTTCATTATTTGATCTTGACCCAAGGTCATTCAGACATGAAAATTAAAACTTATTTTCCTCAGAAACCTGCTAAGCCATTTGTATCCAAATTTCATGTAAATGTCTTTAGTAACAAGGAAATGAAAATTGATTAAAATGAGTTCGGTCACATGAACAAGGTGGCCATCGTGCCCATATTAGATAAAAACCCTTCAAAAATCTATTCCAGAACCAGTGGGCCGATTGCCTTGAAACTTGATATGTTGATAATGTAGCATTGAGGAATCGGGGCCATCAGTATTTGTTCAAATGATGACCCTCGGATGACCTTGACCTATTTTTCTCCAAGGTCAAATCTGGTCACATAGACTTTTGTATGGGAAAAATTCAAAATTGTGTATTTTTCGGAAACTATTGTAGCCTGTGATCTGAAAATTGGTAGATGCAGGTAGCTAAAGGAGTGAGTCATATGGAGACGGGACCTTAGTTTAAAGTCTCATCTGAAAGTCTGGAGAAGCCCCGGGATCGATCCTGTGCAGGTAGCTAAATGAGTGGCTGAAGCTTCATCAGTATTCAAGGTCAAGGTCATTATTTGGCCATGGATATGAAAATTGAAACTTATTTGCCTCACAAAGCACTAAGCCATTTGTAACCAAATTTCATATAAACTCCTGTATGAACAAGGAAATAAAAAATTCATTAAAATGAGTTTGGTCACATGACCAAGTTGGCCACCATGCCGATATAAGGTAAAAACCCTTGATAAATCTTCTTCTGTTGAACCAGAGGGCCAATTGTCCTGAAACTTAGTATGTAGCATTTGGGACTTGGGCTCATCATAGTTTGTTCAAATGCTTATCTTCAGATGACCTTGAACTATTTTATGCCAAGGTTAAATTTGGTCACATAGACTTTGAATGGGAAAAAGTCCAAATTGTGTATTTTCGGAAACTATTGTAGTCTCTGATCTGAAAATTGGTAGATGCAGTTAGCTAAATGAATGGATGAAACTACATGAGTATTCAAGGTTCCTTGACCTTGGCCTAATGCCTTCCTGATATATAGTTTAAAACTTATTCTGGGCTGTTTGTGACCAAATTTTATATAGAGCTTAGAAACAAGAAATGAAAATTTATTGGTATGAGTTTGGTCACATGAGCAATATGGCCACTATGCCCATTAAGCATGAAACTTGGAATGTAGCATTGGGGATATGGGCCCATTATAGTTTCCTTGACCCCTTGCTGGCCTTGGCCTAATTTGTGCCAAGGTCAAATTTAGTGGCATCAACATTTGTATGGGAAAAAGTAAAAAAGATATATTTTTCGGAATCTGTTGCAGCCTGTGATCTGAAAATTGGTAGATTAAGTTAGCTAATTTAGTGAGTGAAACTACTTTAGAATTAAATGTCAAGGTCATTACCTGACTTTGGCCCGAGGTCATTCAGTTATGGAAATAAAAACTCCTTTTTTCACAGAAACTGCTGCTCCATTTGTAAACAAATTTCATATAAAAGCTTTTAGAAACAAATAAATGAAAATTTATTAATATCAATTTGGTCACATGCGAGTCAGACCATCCATGCATATAATCCCTTTTGGTTTCATTGGGCAGCAGTGCTTGAGATGCCATTTCATCTCATTGTCAGGTAAAAGTCCCACAAAATTGGAAGCAACACCTCCAAAAAGTCCTAAATTTTGTTGAGTGGGATGTTCATAGAGGTGTGCGGTAAAACCGGTATACCGGTAAATACCGCGGTTTTGTCTCTGTGGTACGAACCGCGGTATATTCCCTAGTACCGGTACGGTACTCCGGCAATCTCTTTGACCCCGGAATTGTGCATTTTTAAGCATATTGAAATGGTTATATAACTTTTATTTCAAAACAAACACTTTAGCAATGAAGTGTGCTTATCAGTAGTGCTAAAAATCCAAACATAAAAAATTATACTGGATTGGACCTCCTCATACCATAACCAGTCACTGAAAAATGCAACCAAAAATTTGGCCTGAGAAATTCTGGTTATGGTAGTTTACTGTTGCAGGCATGAAAGCACGCAAATAAATGCATGGTCAAGCAGTTTATTGTCATGACTGCAATCCGATATAATTTATCAAACGACACGCTATCCAAGTTAAAAATAGTCTGGTGAAATATCATTAGACACTGGTGGTTCAATGGCACGTGAATCAATGACACGGTTAACTTTATGCTTTTTGTCACATGTATTTGAAAACACACTGTGTTAATTGTTTAAAAAAACGGATTACAGTTAATTTGCTGATTAATGTAAGCAAGAAATTGGATTAGAGATGGACTAGAGTCAATTAAACCACACCATGATCTGACTCGATAGATGCAAATGTCACAGATTTCCGAGACTATAAAATCTTTTTTTTTTTTTTTTTTTTTTTGATAAGTTCGGATGAATGTTGAGAGATTTACCGGTTATAAAATGCTTTTATTCTTCGCAAAACAATTATTAGAATTAAAAGACTTTGCAGTCGGTAACCAAGTATTAAACCACTGAGCACCAAGTAAATCTAAAATGCACAGCGAAATACAGCGTAAAAGAAAGAAACCATGGTGCTATTTTCTGTTGATGTTTTTTTTTAATATTTTACCAAACCATCCATTAGCAACAAAACTATCATACTATTGAAAACATGAAACAATTTATATTTGAAATGACAAAACTCAGTGGTAAACAATCACTATCTACCTATCTCTACATAATTCTAAACCATCTTTCGGGTGTTATTAGAATGTTACTTGCGCGTGGCATGCTAGTAACAGAATTAAAAAGTATCCTTATAGTGTAATGTTTAAAAATGTATAAGAAAAGGCTATAAATAAAAGATAGAAAGGTTGGGTAAGTTAAAAAGTAGTTTAGTAGCATATATAGACATTTAGTCATATATTGGCAGAGACAAACTTTCACAGATACTAAGCCCATGAAAAAACATGTTTTGACCTCATTAAAAAAAAAATACATGTATATCACCTTTTCCAAACTAAAAATATCACTACAAGATCCAAAGAGGAAGGTCATTTTTCAAATGGGCAAGTGGATGTATTTTCCTCAGCCTACTAAGATACTGAGAAAGCTAGGTATATGGCTGCTTCTTTGAAAGTTTCAGTGTGTGGTACACCACGGTACATACCGTGGTATTTAGCTAAAAACCGTGGTATACCGAGGTACTTCATTTTCTGTGGTACCCAACTCTAGATGTTAAACCTCAATTCAAACAAACAAACAAACAGGGTTGAAAGGGTTAATGGAATGCATCAGTTTGCATTGTTTCCACAATATTACTCATGCTAAAAAGTGCATGAAAAAAATTCAAATCCTGTTGTAAATCCTTACAACTGTCATGACATTTACCATAAATATTCTTGAAAATGGACTGTGTCAGACTAGTGATTTCACATTGTAGTGGATATTTTCTGTAGCATTTTAATACTAATACGATTTTCTCAGCAATGCAGTGATAAAACTTTGGTCATGCTTACGTGTAACTTTGTTGTGTGTGAAATTTTTGTCACACAGGCCGATAAATAAAGGGATTATTTGAGAAATTGCTAAAAAATCACACCCAAGTTTTTCAAATGGGAGGGAAAATCTCAGGCAAAGTGTAGTCTAGTATTGAACAGTACATTTACTCTTATCCTGCTGTTCACGACAACCCCTATCTTTGCAAACAGTGTAGATCCAGATCAGCTGGCTTCTGAAGAAGCCATCTGATCAGGATCTACACTGTTTGACATTCAATTAATGATTTTATAGGAATAAATTACATCAAGTGATCTGATTGGTTCAAAGTCAGAAATGGGTGTGGCTAAACTGAATATTCACCAAGAGAAGGGTTAAGTTGAAATCTCTCATTGAGGCTGAAAGTTTCTCAAGAGTTTTGGCAAAATGAAACAATTTTCTACTCTTAACCCTTGTCCTGCTGAATATTTATATATGCCACACCCACTACCAATTATCAACCAATCAGATTACTTGATGCAAATTATTGCAACAAATTCACAATCTGAATGTCAAATAATGTAGATCCTGATCAGATGGCTTCGTCAGAAGCCATCTGATCTGGATCTACATTGTTTCAAAGATAAGGCATATCGGGATTAGCAGGACAAGGGTTAACATAAAAAGCCAAAAAATTTGACACCTTGAGGACTTGTAATTCTCCTAGAATTTGAACAATTTTTTTTCATGATCCAGCATGGAGTCCAAAAAGTGCAGATCATCATCATCATCATCAGCAGATTTTTGATTAACGTGCAGGTACAGGGGCAACTTCCACATAAGTGGGCCCCATTCCAGGTAGCATGCTTGCTGCACGCATGGCAGATCTTTCACCAGATCTCCAGGCTTGTCTATCATGAGGATTGATTGCAGAGAGCTTCCATTCTCTGTAATCTCTTTCTGTCAGGTGCTTCCAGGTCATCTTGGGCCTTCCAGGCCCCTGCTTTCCACCTACCTGTATGTCACAGGCAGTCTTAACTGCACTGTTGGAGCGTTCCACATGTCCATAACCCATTGCAAGCCGGAAACCCCTAAAGGGGTATCTTAGCAAACAGTGCAGGCCCAGATCAGACACTGCAGAACATGGAGTCTGATCAGGGCCTGCACTATTTGCTAACAGAATTTTTCCACCAAAAATAGAATAAAAATGAAAAAAAGGGCTCCCACCCCTTACTTGGTAAATAGATTTGTCCAACATATAGCACAGCCCCCGCCCATAGGGGCTTGGAAGAAATATATGGGCTGCATGATGCTTCCACGCAGAGCTGAATCCGGCCCGCACACTAGTACTGGTAAACGGCGTAGAAGATCTAAGCCTGTCCAGGAACCGCGGCGCGAGGCGGACCGTCCATGCTAATAAACCCTATTGGTTTCATTGGGCGACAGTTCTTGAGATGTCATTTCATCTCAATGGTGGGTAAAAGTCCCACAAAATTGGAAGCAACGTCTCCAAAATGACCTTTACAGTGTTGATGGGGACGTTAAACTTCAAATCAACCAACCAACCAACATAATAGCAATAGAAAAGTCCACCAGTATACACAGCCACCACATTATGGGTTAAGATATGTGATATTAAATTTTTCTCTCTGTAGGTCATTTTAGATATGAGTCCACACAGCACTGGTTTCAACGGTGTCCACCTGACTTGCACAGGGTCATAACATACCATGACTTAGTAACTGTGAAGCAGCTGATAGTCTGTCACCTTGGCTACTGGGGGTAACCGTGGTATCCAGCCATGCTTGCTGTAGATGTGGGTCTTCTTACTAAGAAGTTTCAACACCAGAGTCTGGAGGAAGGACAGCCGGCAGCAAATATCAAATTAGTAAGCAGTTTTACTCTTACTTCACAGGAACCTCAATATAGCTCTTAACCCTTGTCCTGCTGAGCCCGGATATACCTTATTTTCCAAACAATGAAGATCCAGATCAGATGGCTTCTGACGAAGCCATCTGATTAGGATCTTCATTGTTTGTCATTCAGCTCATGAATTTGTTGCAATAATTTGCATCAAGTAATCTGATTGGTTGATAATCGGTAGAAGGTGTGGCATATTTAAATATACAGCAGGTCAAGGGTTTGAGGGATGTAGTCTTTGGTTTTACAGTTTCAAACTTCTGATTTGTCACCCTGAAACAAAATTTGCAGCTTAACCAAGGTCTTCCACAGCTGTGGGTTTAAGCCTCACTTGAATCACATGTAAGATGCCAATTTCTGCAACGGAGGGTGAGGTGTTTTTTCTCTGGGTACTCCAGTTTTCGCCCTCGATTGATTATTGATTGGCTCAAATTAAGTGAAATAATTTTCAGGGGTGTAAAATTCCACTTGCCCGCTCTCATTTGCGAGTAAGTTTTTAGTCAGGGCGAGTAAGGTTTTCAAAACTGACCTTACTTTTTCTTCATTTTTAGCACCTAAATGAAAAGTTTAGGCGATAAGGGCGAGTAAGTTTGAGGGAAATTTTACACCTCTGAATTTTGAGTGAGTGAGGTTTGAGTTTTACATCTAACCAACAGCTAAGGTCATTGGGAAAAGGGACCTTGGTTTAAAGGCTCATCCGAAAGTCTGGAGAAGCCCGGAATCGATCCTGCGACCCCTGGTTTACAAGGCGAGTAGCATAACCACTACACCACAGAGGTTTCTAAAATAGTTTTGAAAGTGCAGTATGAAAACCAGAAACCAAAGACAATAAACCAAAGCACATTTAATTTAGTTTTATTCAGGTTCAATACCAGGCAGGAGCACAGGTTGATCTGGCTCTTTCCTAGGCATATAAGACTGCCACAAAAAAAAAAAAAAATCGAGATTTTTGACCAGGTAAGACACAAATGGCCTGCTCAGCTACAGAGCAACAGTCATGATTTATAAAGAAACTAGAAGTACTGTTAAAATCCTTAAAATTATTACACGTTGAGGACTTGTTGTTATAATTTCTCCTAAAATTTCATGACCCAGCAAGGAGTTTAACCCTTATCCTGCTCAATATTCAAATATGCCACACCCACTACTGATTATCAACCAATCAGATTACTTAATACAAATTATTGCAACAAAATCTGAATGACAAACAATGTAGATCCTGATCAGATGGCTTCTTCAGGACAAAGGTTAAAAGGTGTAGACGGAATGGCAAACAGTGTAGACCATGATCTGGGTCTGCACTGTTTGCTTAAGCTTATCAGTCCCAGTCCTTAGGATCATACACAAAGGTATGGGTCAGACTACGGAAGCACAAGCTGATCTTCACCGTCGCTGTTTGCAGATGCCATAAAACCTTTTTTAACACAATGTAACTTATATGACTTATTGATAACAAGAGTCCTCTTGCATTGTAAGCAAGGTAAGGTTATCTCCTTTGACGTGGGCATAATATCTTGACAAGGGGTAATTTTTTTCACAAATTAGACTGCATGCCATTGTTTCAAGTTTTCGGTACACCGGTTTATTAAGCCTACTATCGCTTTTTGTATATCTTGATTGTAAAAAATCCCCCAATTGAGTAAGTAATAATAAAGTATACTTAAAATTTTGTAAAGCGGTAGACCTTGACGGATAAAAACTGACGTAAAATGGTTTGTCGAAATGTTAAAAGCAGCCCAATTGAGGTAATTAGCTTAAAATTTGAAACACTTATGGCATTAACTTAACCCATTTTGTACCGGAAACCCCAAAACGGGTACCCCGGCAAACAGTGTAGGCCCAGATCAGACGCCACAGAATGCGGCGTCTGATCAGGGCCTCCACTGTTTGCTAAAAGTTCAGTCATTTTCCAAATAAATTTTGATGAAAACACAACCTGACATCCCCCAAATTTTGAAATGGACTCCTGCTATATATAATAAGGAAGATTCCATTTGGTTCTAAAAGGGTTAATATTATGAGTAATACACAAAAACACCACTTTACTGCACCCCTAGAAAAAGGGTTTTCGAACTGTGGTGACAAAAATCAGGCCCTCATGTTAACAAATCCATGAAATAAACACCCCCTTATACCTAGGGCTGGCTAATCGGAGCTGAAAAGATCATCGATTATCAGTCCCGTCATTGCGATCGATAATCGATTAGTAATCGCTAAGGTTTTTGTCATAATTTTACCTGTCTGGCTTTCTTCTGAGCATGACTCTTACCATATGTTGCACTTTACCATAATGTATATTTAAACAGCCAGGCCTGAGCATACAGTGTAGACCCAGATGAGATGCCGTAGAATGCGGAATCTCATCAGGGTCTGCACTGTTTGCCACTCATCCAGCTATTCTAGGCATAACTTTAGGTAGTAAATTGCTATTAAAAGCAAATCAGAAATGATAATCATTTTTGTTGAATTTATCGATCGATTAATCGATTATACGATAAATCGTATCACCCTTACTTATACCCCACATTATATATGGTTTACAGGGGTATACATTATTTTTCTAAGACATGGGTAGTTTGTACTCGTTAGAACCACCTATTTGAGGCGGTTCCAACAAGCACCAACTACCTATGTTTGGGGTAAAGATAAAATTATCACAAATTTTCACAGAAAAATAACTGTTGCAATTTCAAAGCATCAGCCATCTTCACAGAGAACAAACTTCTTTCAGGGCAATTAAGCGTTGATTAAGAGGTGTTCTTCATGTTAACTGGGTAAACTGAAAGTTTGCACCTGAAAACAGCTTAGAATGTTACTTTTTCAAATGGTTCGCTTAAAATTTGAATTAAAATAATGTCCGCAGTCACTACGCTCGTCTGGCTGGCGTGCTTTATTTACGTTGCGTAGGTGCTAAAAGTGATGTCAACAACATCCGAATGATGTGAAAACGTGTGTGACATAATTTCTGACACTATTTATAACATTTAGGTAATTGACATCTCAAAAACAGAAAATATGTGTAATTTTTCAATGAAACATCAAATTCACAAACAGTGAACATAAAAAATCGTATTTTCGCTGTTTGAAACAGTGCCAATATCGATATCCATTTCACTGAGAAATCTCTATATTTCATTGGAAAGCATGTACGAAATCAGTGTTTGAGACATTGAAGGTCAGCTGTATATTACACGTATCAAGATTTTATGATCATATTTTGCATTATCTTTTCCTCTGATATTGAATCATTTAAGGGGAATGAATACACCTTCAGGGGAGACAACTCCTGCAAAAGTATTTTTGTTGCCCATGTCAATAGGGGTCAACTCTTAAAGGAAAGAATTTGCTCCTCAGGAGCAAATTCTTTCCTTTAAGAGTAGCCCCCCTTTATTCAGTGGGACAGGGCTTATAGAAAATCAGACAGGAAGTCCAAAAAGTTGTCTACCTTTGAAAAATGGCGGAAAAATCTGCCAGGTGTTCTCATTCCCCTTAAATGAAATATAATTCTCACCTGGAATAGATGTTACATGATAAAAATGATTAATTTCAAAAGACAATTAGTGTGATATTGAGCAGTCACCCAGAATGGTGCTCAAGCCAAAAGATCCTGTTGTTGATATGTGCCATCTCAGTAGAAAACCTATCTTTTGGGTTCTCTGACATTGAAGCAAAGATATCAATCAGCCTTTGGGCCTTTTGACATCAGTGGCTTTGGGTCAATAGAAAGCTCATGCTGCCAGATGTCTTGCATGAGATATCCTGAACTTTGAGCCAGAAAATCTGTGCTTTAGCTGGTCTTTCATGTCAAGTGCAACACAGGATATTTGCAAACAGTGCAGGCCCAGATCAGACACCGCAGAATGCGGTTTCTGATCAGGGCCTTCACTGTTTGCAAAAAAGTTCAACCATTTTCTTAATTAATTTCTCGGATTACTTCAGCCTTGCAGCACTCTCAGATTTCCCAACTGTATAATTGTAAGGAAGGGCCCCCGGCCTTAGGGGCTTGGAGAAATAAATTGGACTGCATGATGCTTCCTCACAGAGCTGAAACTGACTGCACATGAGTACTGGTAAACAACTTTGGAGGCTCAAGCCTGCCCAGGCAAAGTGATGTGAGTCCCTGCATATACCGGTAAACCTACCGGTAATCAGTTTGTTTGAGTGGTAGGGCTTGAGATGTCATTTCATCTCATTGTCAGGTAAATGTCCCACAAAATTGGATGAAACGTCTCCAAAATGACCTAAATAGTATTGAAAGGACGTTAAACCTTAAATCAAACAAACAACTCAGTTCAATATGGGTTGAAACAGATTTTTTGGGACATGGCTCATGTTACAAGATTTAGAATAAGTTTGGGCCCAAAGCCAGTGATATATAAAAATACTGAGTTTTTATCATTATGTCCTAAAATATGGAACACATCAAAATTTTCCATACTTAATTAACTCTTTCGGTGCCAAATTGATTTCAAAACATAACTCCCAGCGCCAAATTTCCTGTCATTTTCTACCACTTGAACCATCAAAAGATAGGATCAAATACTTTTTTGTCACACCTGCTTTAACCCTTATCCTGCTGAATATTCAGTTTAGCCCCACCCATTTCTGACTTTGAACCAATCAGATTACTTGATGTTATTTATTCTTACAAAGCCATAAACTTAATGTCAAACAGTTTAGATCCTGATCAGATGGCTTCCATCTGATTTGGATCTACACTGTTTCCAAAGATAGGGGTTGTCATGAACAGCATGATAAGAGTTAAGCATGACACAATATAGGAGTTCAGCTTTCCACCCCTTCATTTGTGCGTTCGTTTGTCAAGCCTTTAACATTTGCGACCACCCTAACTTTCACCCTAATGTAAGAGTCCATTTCTCAAGAACTATATATTAAGATCTTCATTATTATGTTACTCAGTACAAATTTGCATCTTGGAATAGCAACAGTTACTTCATTGCAAGCATCTTTATCTGACCTTGCATCTAGAAACAGCAACTTTAATGCAAGATTCCGTATCTCACCTTGACCTTTTTTCATGGTTCACTGACTTCGCGAATTATTGCGATCACCCTAACATTCACCCTAATGTAAGAGTCCATTTCTCGAGAACTATAAGTGCTTCATTAATGATACTTGGTACAAGCTTGCATCTAGGAGTGACAACTTTTATGCACACATCCATGTTTGACCTTGACCTAGATTTCATGGTTCAGTGACTTTGCAACCCCATAGGCGTGACATAGCCTTCAGCGGAATTCTTGTTTTTATCTCAGTGTCAGGTAAAAGTCCCATAAAATTGGAAGCAATGTCTTCAAAATGACCTAAATATTGTTGACAGGAGCAGAAACAAGAACTCACTATTCTACAGCAGAAGAAAGAGTGGACACTATCACTGTTAAATGGACTTGTCCCAATCAGATGATAATTAATGCCCGCAGAAAAGTTTTACACTTAACCCTTGTCCTGCTGAATATTTATATATGCCACACCCACTACTGATTATCAACCAATCAGATTACTTGATGCAAATTATTGCAACAAACTCATGAGCTGAATGACAAACAATGAAGATCCTGCTCAGATGGCTTCTTCAGAAGCCATCTGATCTGGATCTTCATTGTTTGAAAGATAAGACATATCCGGGCTCAGCAGGACAGGGGTTAATGCTCATAACACTTCAAAATTGAAAAATAAAATTCCCAAAAAACATGGAAGTTGTCTATAGATACTAAGAAGTATAGGTTAAATGCCATCATAAAGGAGAATGCAGGGATGCTTTGGTGATGTGGACAGCCCAAAATGTCAGTCACGAGGATGTGATGGCACATTCTTGCATAAATACCTATGCACATTGCTGTTTGAAGCCATTGCTCAAACAGCCAAAAACCATGTTCATATCATGAAATCCGCGTGCTGTTTGAACATGGATTTTGAGCTTTTGATATCACAAGATGGGCCTTGCTTTGTTTACGTTACGTTGAGCGACGTAACGTTATCGCCCTGAGCGTAGCGTTTTAGGGTTCTATGATGATGTCAGATGGTTACTGCATAACAATGCCATTGTAAACAACATTCTGAACTGGCCGCCATGTTGGTTCGCCAGTTGGATTTGAAGATATGTGGAGCTTTTGGGCGTTTTCGTCAAAATTTGGTGTCCGAATCGTAAGTTATGCAAGAACAACGATCATCCATAGTTATTTCATTGCATTAACATTTGGAGAATCCCTCGGAAGATATTTGAACATTCGGCCTAGCGGCCTCATGCTCTAACAGCTTCCTGGGACCCGGCGAATGTTAATGCATGAAAAACCATGGTTGATCCCTATATTATTCCGTGCCAACGCACAGGTGAGTTATCAATATGATAACTCACCTGTGCGACATAGTGCATTTTTCACATCTCCAAAATGGTTACTTTTCTAATGAAAATCTGTGATATTTTATCTTATAAATGCTCAAAACATAGGTTGTGGGTGCTTGTTAGAACTGCCTCATTGTGGCGGTTCTAACGAGTACCCACAACCTATGTCTTGGAGCAGAAATAAGAAAAATAATTTATACCCCCGTAAACCCCAGTTTTCTCTATATGAAGTGGGATTTAGGGGGGTCTTCATCTCACGGACTTGTTCATGTGATGATATTGTACATCTAATTAGGCACTTTTTCATGTGATATGGCTTATTTTAAGGGTAAAGCTGTGTTAAAGTATAGTGTCCGAATAACCTGAGTAATGTATACATTGAAGTTTGATCAATATTTATTTCTGTCAAAAATTGGCTCTTTAAGAAAATGTAAATATTGACATGGCCCAAAGAGATCGTAGTCTTATCTCAGGAAAACCTGTCTTTAACCTATTTTGTACTGGAAACCCCAAAATGGGTAGTTGGCAAACAGTGAAGGCCCAGATCAGACACCGCAGAACACGGCATTTGATCAGGGCCTACACTGTTTGCAAAATTTTCAGCCAATTTCCAAATAGTTTTTGATGAAAACACAACTTGACACCTCTAAATTTTGAAATGGACTCCTTATATATAAGGAGGAAGATTCCATTTGGTACAAAAAGGGTTAAGGTTTGTGACCAAGGCACATATCAGCCCGCTCAGCCGCAAAAGTCTGGAAATCATGGACCCGTACCTTGATATATTGGGACAGATGGGCCTAAGCAAACAGTGCAGACTCAGATCAGACTGCTCCTACAGGAGCAGTCTGATCAGGGTCTGCACTGTTTGCCATTCTGTCTGCACCTTTCGGACTCCTCGCTGGATTGTCAAACAAATTTGTCAGAATTTTAGGAGAACTACGGCAAGTCCTTAAAGTGTCTGAATTTTTAGGATTTTTATGGTTTGTGGATGCCCCCTCTTATCTCGCCCCTCTTATCTCGGCCCCCGCCAATAGGAGCTTGAAGAAATATGTGGGCTGCATGATGCTTCCACGCAGAGCTGAATCCAGCCCGCACACTAGTACTGGTAAACCCCTTAGGGGATCTAAGCCTGCCCAGGAACCGCGGTGCGAGGCGGACCGTCCATGCTTATAAACCCTATTGGTTTCATTGGGCGACAGGGCTTGAGATGTCATTTCATCTTAATGTCGGGTAAAAGTCCCACAAAATTGGAAGCAACTTCTCCAAAATGACCTTTACAGTGTGGACGGGGACGTTAAACCTCAAATCAACCAACCAACCCCCTCTTATCTGGTGCCAAGTGCAGCAGCAGCAGGCTGAATGCAGATGACAAATATAGACTTTCTCTGGATGCGACTCAAATAGTATTGAATATTAACCCATCTTGTACCAAATGGAATCTTCCTCCTTATAAACAGCAGGAGTCCATTTTGGAATTTAGGGGTGTCAGGCTGTGTTACCCTTCAAATTTATTCAGGAAATAGCTAAACTTTTTGCAAATAGTGTAGGCTCTGATCAGACGCCTCGTTCTGCGGCGTCTGATCTGGGCCTCCACTGTTTGCCAGTTATCCGTTTTGGGGTATCTGGTACTAAATGGGTTAAGCACGTTATTGAAAGTTTGAAATAAGCAATATTTATAGTATAAGTGTGTCAATAACTTCGTAAGTCCATATAAGTAAACAAATAGATACACAGTTCAGCTTAATGTCTCAAATACCTCCGCTGAAAGTTTTAACCCTTCTCTTGCTGAATATTCATTTTAGCAACACCCATCTCTGACTTCGAACCAATCAGATTACTTGATGTAGCTTATTCCTACAAATTCATACAGTGTAGATCCTGATCAGATGGCTTCTGAAGAAGCCATCTGATCTGGATCTACACTGTTTGCCAATATAGGGGTTGTTGTGAACAGCAGGATAAGAGTTAACATGGCCCGCTCATGTCACATGAGACACTGATTACTGACTTGAAGGTGTTTTTTTCTCCAAATACTTATGTTTTTGCCCACTTCTGATTAACAATCTGCTTGATATAAGTGAAATAATCTTGAAAGTGACATATTCAAAATAAATAAAAATAAAAAACAATCATTTATACTGTATTATAAATTTGTTCAAGACCTGTTTGCCATTGTTTGCCAGTAGTAACAAGAAAAAACTGCATCTGAAAATGTCATCTGTTTATGTTGTCTGCTGCATCTCAAACATGCTGCCCAATGAAACCAAAAGTGTTAATATGCATGAATGGTCCAACTTGCCCACTTTGCCTGGGCAGTAAGTGGTTTACCAATACTCATGCGAGGTCAGTTTCAGCTCTGTTCTGGCATATTTAACAACAAAACTCAATAAACAGAATATAACATGTTTGCGGTGAGCTAAAGGACCATGGAGTGAGATGGAGAATGACTATATTAAATTTAACCCTTATCTTGCTGTTCACGACAACCTCTATCTTTGGAAACAGTGTAGATCCAGATCAGATGGCTTCTGAAGAAGCCATCTGATCAGGATCTACACTGTTTGACATTCAATTCATGAATTTGTAAGAATAAATTACATCAAGTAATCTGATTGGTTCAAAGTCAGAAATGGGTCTGGCTAAACTGAATATTCATCAAGAGAAGGGTTAAGTACACTTTTAGTGTACCTGTCATTTGATGATATGTTAGCAAGCAGTATCACGGGCCTCTGGCCTCCGTGGCCTAGTGGATAAGAGCACTGACTTTTAATCATTAGGTCTCGCACCGCATGGCTCGGGTCACATGTGAGACGCCAAGTTCTGCACTGGAAGGTCAGGTGGTTTTTCTCCCTCTTTTTTACCCACCTTTGATTAACTATCGGCTCGATATAAGTGTAATAATCTTGACCCCCCCCCCCCCCACACACACACACAAATTGTAAAAACAATGAATCCAGTTCAAAAGAAAAAGGAAGGCCCCAGACAAGAATAATTGCCAAGATGCTCCAACTCTGCTCCTTTTGTTGTCGACCAAGTATACACATGTGGGCATGTCCTTGAGGACTTGCTATAATTCTCCTAAAATTTTAAAAAATATGTTTCATGATCCTGCAAGGAGTCCAAAACATGCAGACGGAATAGTAAATGATGTAGACCCTCATCAGACTGTTCCTTCAGGAGCAATCTTATCTGGGTCTACTCTGTTTGCTTAGGCCTGTCTGTCCTAATACTTAGCATCATTACGGCATTACTTCTTCAGATTCATTATTCGTTAACCCATGTCCTGCTGAATATTTTAATCTGCCACACCCACTACCGATTATCAACCAATCAGATTACTTGATGCAAATTATTACAACAAATTCACAATCTGAATGGCAAACAATGTAGATCCTGATCAGATGGCTTCGTTAGAAGCCATCTGATCTGGATCTTCATTGTTTGGCAAATAATGCATATCCGGGCTCAGCAGGACAAGGGTTAATAACCCAAAAAGCAGAGACTTTTGTGATAATTATGTAAAATGTTTGCAAAGCAGTCATTCAATCTCATTCAAGCCGGCCTCGGTAGCTCAGTCGAATGCGCATCTGACTGGTGATCAGGAGGTCGGCAACATTCTTCCATGGACATTGATCATGAA
This sequence comes from Lucinisca nassula, assembly GCA_963580285.1. Taxonomy (NCBI): domain Eukaryota; kingdom Metazoa; phylum Mollusca; class Bivalvia; order Lucinida; family Lucinidae; genus Lucinisca; species Lucinisca nassula. Next base: position 42,924,124 of record OY757010.1, on the reverse strand, counting down.
ACTCTTTTCTTCAGTCATTCTCTCCCTTCCACTGATACAAGAAGGGCAGCTGTCAGTTTCTGGCTAAAGAATGTGCACTGTACTGGTTAACTGCTTATGTATAAGCCTGCCCAGGAGAAGTGGATAGGTAAACTGACCAGCTCAAAAATCTCATTCAAAGTGAGCTGTGCTGTCCTGTAATAGCTAATGTTTATTTTTGAATCTCTTGTATTTCATAAAATTTTGGCTGTATTTCAAACTGTTTTACTACTAATAGTGGCTTACTGAGTTATAGAAATTCTGAAGTGTCACTAAATATGACCTCTAAGCCGATTATCATTTGGAATGCACGTGTTAGTCGCATGTATTCCAGTCAACTTTGTCATGCCCCTAAATATTGAATACAGTCTTTGTTTGAAGGCTCTGTCGCATTACCTGTGAATCATTAACCTTTTTTGTACCAAATGGAATCTTCCACCTTATATATAGCTGGAGTCCATTTCAAAATTTAGGGGTGTCAGGTTGTTTTCTCATCAAAAACTATTTGAAAATTGGCTGAAAATTTTGCAAACAGTATAGGCCCTGATTAGACGCCGCGTTCTGCGGCGTCTTATCTGGGCCTACACTGTTTGCCAACTACCCGTTTAGGGGTTTCCGGTATAAAATGGGTTAATCTATATTTGTTTGTTTGATTTGAGGTTTAACGTCCCCGTCAACACTGTAAAGGTCATTTTTGAGACGTTGCTTCCAATTTTGTGGGACTTTTACCCGACATTGAGATGAAATGACATCTCAAGACCTGCCGCCGGGTTAATCTATAAAACAATCCTGTAATGTACATGTATATACATGACAATGATCACTACAGGGTTGGTTGCTCAAGCTTGCTGAGTGTGTGTGTGTGTGAATTCGGGTTTAACGTCGCTTTCAACAATTTTTCAGTCATATCACGACGGTGTCTGGTTGCGACAGGGAGCTCAATGCTCACTTTTATTGTGCTGCCTCACTGAAGTATCATGTCACAGACACTTTACATTATCCTGACACTGGGTCGACCAGTCCTAGCTGTTCCCCGTAAATCTGAGTGCCAAGCGAGCAACAGCTAGTACCATTTTTAACGACTTTGGTATGTCGCGGCCCGGGATCGAACCCGTGACCTCCCGTTCCCCGGAGCAGACACTCTACCAACTGAGCTATCGGGGCCAGTCAAGCTTGCTGATCAGTGTTAATGCTGTTCACAAATGACTTACTCATAGTTACCTTTTCTAGAAGCAATTACCATGTGTGTTAACCCTTATCTTGCTGAATATTCATTTAAGCCACACCCATTTCTGTCTATCAACCAATCAATCACTTGATGTAATTTATTGCTACAAATTCATAAACTGAATGCCAAACAGTGTAGATCCTGATTAGATGGCTGAAGCCATCTGATCTGGATCTACACTGTTTGCAAAGATAGGGGTTGTTGTGAACAGCAAGATAAGGGTTAAATTCGAGGGGAAGCAACTCTTTCAATAATACTTTTGTCTCCCCTGCCAATTATGGTGCTAGTCTAAAGGAAAGAAATTGCTTCTGCCAGCTCTGTAGGGAGTCAATATAGGAAATCCTGTAAGTTGCTCTCGATCCCCTTTTATAAAAATGGCATAAAATATGCTAGGTCTACATAGTTCCCTTAACCCATTTTGACGGCCCCTGTCCATCAAGGCTTGAAGAAAAATATGGGCTGCATGATACTTCCACACAGAGCTGAAACCGACTCGCACACGAGTACTGGTAAACCGCTCAGAGGATCTAAGCCTGCCTAGGCAAACCAGTGCGAGTCGGCCAGTCCATGCTTATAAACCCTATTGGTTTCATTGGGCGTCTGGGCATGAGATGTCATTTTATCTCAGTGTCGGGTAAAAGTCACACAAAATTGAAAGCAACGTCTCCAAAATGACCTTTACAGTGTTGAGGGGGACGTTAAACCACAAATCAAACAAAAACCAAACCCATTTTGTACCGGAAACCCCAAAATGGATAATTGGCAAATAATCATGCAGCAGACCCAGATAAGACGCCGCAGAACTCGGCATCTGATCAGGGCCTACACTGTGCAAAAATTTCAACCGTTTTCCTAATAAATTTAGAAGAAAACTTAACCAGACACCCCTAAATTTTGAAATAGACTCCTGCTGTATATGTGGAGGAAGATTCCATTTGGTACAAAATGGGTTTCTAGAGTAAAAAGCCTACTATTTTTAAAGGAGTCATGTTAAGCTTGAAGTTGATCCAATTTGCCATAGATAAAAATTGAATGGTGTCCAATTCCAAATAAAAGCCATTTTAATTTTTTTAAAGACTTGGGTCAGAGGGCATGAAAATAATATAAGTGATTAATCAAAGCACTGACAGCACTGGTGGGTCCATTGTCTCCGAGTGTAGATTTGGAACAAGGACTTACACTTAGACATTTAACCCTTAAGCTCCTGTGCTGTAAGCAAACCATGTAGACCCTGATCAGACGCTGCGTTTTTATTTTGGTGGCCCACCCTTAAAGTCCTGTACTGTATTCTAACAGTGTAGACCCTGATCAGAAGCCGCATTCTGTGGTGTCTGATCTGGGTCTACACTGTTTGCCAAGCCCAAACCATGATTCCAGCCCAGATTTTACAGATAACCCTTTTCCACAACACGGTGAACTAACTCTGTTATTTTCTATGAATAAGTTACATTGATTTCGATAGGCACATGGACAATAGCACAAATTCAGTTTCTGTCCTTTATAACATTGGGTCGATTTTTACAATTGACCCAAAAATGTAGATGGCACATTTCTTTTATTGTTAAACTGCTCCTCCTTGTAAGACAACAAAAGATCTTGAGATGAAAAGCCTCATTTTGTTGAATAGTCATGAATTTGCAGATATTTGAATTAAAAATAAAAAAAAATAAAAACTGAAATGTTTATCCATGATGTTTAACTTCTAATCTTTTAAGTCCCTAAGTCACATGCAGTCATTATCCCTGCACACCCCCCCCCCCCACCTCACCCATCCCTCCAGTGGGAGGCTGTGTGGCAAGAAGCAATTTAGCCCTTCAAGCACTATGGAAAATTGTAAAGCAGACAACAATATAACGACTTAAGGTTTGACATTTTAGTTAAATCGTCTGCCCAGCAGAACATTCATATATAATTTCAAGCCTTATTTTTTCTGAGAAATTAGAAAAAAAATGAAAATCTCGTCTGCCTGGCATGATTAGCGGTGCATGAACTTTTCATTGTTTCTCTCTGTACAGATCTACCTTTATTCAAACAAAACTTTCCATCCATACATGTTTTTTTGGTGCACAGATCTATGGTGCCCTTATTAACTTTCTACTTCCATGGCCTAGTGGGAAAGAGCACCTCTCTCACTCATCGCTGTGGTTCGAGCCTTGCTGGAAAGACATGAGTCACCAGGTTCTGCAATAGGTCAGGTCTTATTATAGATTGACTCGAAATAAGTGAAATAATCTTGAAAAAGCTGTAAAACCAAAACAAAAAAAAAAAACAAATAAAAATTCATTAAAATTATTTTCATCATTACCATATTTACTATTATATTTGAACAGACAGGCTGGAGCAAACGGTATAGACCCAGATGAGATGCCACAGTCTACATTGTTTGCCACTCACCCAGCTATTTTTAGATGAAATAATAATAGCTGGTAGAGTGTACTTGTTCAAATTTTAGAAAAAGTATGGTAAGGAATTGAGGTGTCCGAATACTTAGGTTAAATACGGTACATTTTATTCAAACTATTACGTTAATTTAACTGCACCTTTATGTTTAATATACTGCACAGAATCTAATTATTCAGTCAAAACTATATTTTCATCTATACTCTTGACTTCATCCCATGCCAAACAATTTTGCACATAGCCATGTAAATAAAAAGCTGTGTTGCTAACTAATATTTATTTATCTCTGATTATGTCTCCATTAAAATCTATTCCATTGCAGAGAGATTGACCATAATTATGTCCCCCCACCGGAGGGGAAGGGGGACATATTGTTTTTGTGCGCCGGTGTCAGCGTTGGCCTCTGTTTAGCCTGTTTGAAGCACTATATCTCCTGAACCTATGGATAGATTCTGACCAAACTTGTATAGTTACATCACTAGGATGGGGAAAAACATTGTTATGTTATGTTGACCTTGACCTCATTTTCAAGGTCACAGGCCCACAAAAAATTGTGAATTGTGGGCCAAAAATGGCTTGTTTGCACTCTTATCTCATTAACAAATTGATTAATTCTAATCAGACTTGGTACAGTATATCATTACAATATATCGCAAATTTTGATTACATTTTTGTGACCTTGACCTTTTTCTGAAGGTCACAGGCCCCCCAAAACAGTCAATTTTGAGCCCAAAATGGCTTGTTTGCACTTTTTTGTTTTGTTTGTTTGATTTGAGGTTTAACATCCCCGTCAACACTGTATAGGTTATTTTGGAGATGTTGCTTCCAGTTTTGTGGGTCTTTTACCCGACATTGAGATGAAATGACATCTTTTTTTTGGGCCCAAAATTGACTGTTTTGGGGGGGCCTGTGACCTTGAAAAAAAGGTCAAGGTCACAAAAATGTAATCAAAATTGCAGTATGTTATAATGATATATTGTACCACGTTGACTTAATGAGATAGAGTGCAGACAAGCCATTTTTGGCCCAAAATTGTTTGTGGGGGCTGTGACCTTGAAAAAAGGGACAAGGTCACTGAAAAATCTAATCTAATCTGCGATATGTTGTAATGATATACTGTACCAAGTCTGACAATATAGGATTACAACATACCACAGATTTGATTAGATTTTGGTGACCTTGACCTTTTTTCAAGGTCACAGGCCCAAAAAATAATCTGGGGCTAAAAATGGCTTTTCTGCACTATATCTCACTAATGAATTGATTAAATTTAGTCAAACTTGGTACAATATATCATTAAACATATCACAGATTTAGGGCTGACTAATTGGAGCTGAAAAAATAAGCGGTTATCATTCCTGTCATTGCGATCGATAATCGATTACAAATTACTGAAGATTTGGTCATAATTTTACCTCTCTGGCTTTCTGTCTGAGCATGACTCCTACCGTATGCTGTACTTTGCCATCTATATTTGAACAGACAGGCCTGAGCAAACAGTGTAGACCCAAATGAGTAGCCGCAGAATGCTGCGTCTCATCTTGGTCTGCACTGTTTGCCACTCGTACAGCTATTTTAGGTGCAACTTTGGGTAGTAAATTGCACCTGGTGAGTGAATCAAATAATTGATTGCAAGCAAATCAGTAATGATAATCATTTTGTGTGGAATTTATCGATTTATGGTGGGGGGACATTGTTTTCCTCTGAAAACATTTATAGTTAAAGAGAAGTACTAAAAATATTTTCATATACAGCAAAATTTCTATATTAAGACCACCTTTGGGACTGTTCAAAAGTGGTCTTAAAGACCCCTTTTGAACAGTCCAAAAGGTGGTCCCTGACCTTGGGACATTGTGTGCAGACAACACAAAGAAAGAATAACTGCACCCTTCTAAATAACCTTTTTAAAGCAGATTTAGTCTTTAATTTTAGGTGGTCTTAACTCTTATCTTGCTGAATATTCATTTAAGCCTCACCAATTTCTGTCTATCAACCAATCAAATTACTTGATGTAATTTATTGCTACAAATTCATAAACTGAATGTCAAACAGTGCAGATCCTGATTAGATGGCTTCTTCAGAAGCCATCTAATCTGGATCTACACTGTTTGCAAAGATAGGGGTTGTCGTGAACAGCAAGATAATGGTTAATAGCGGAATTTTACTGTAAATAATTTTAGGTAGTCTTAATAGCGGAATTTTACTGTATTTATTTTTTTATTTGTTTTGTTTTTCAGATTAAGCCTGATGATGGCTACAAACTCAGCGAGTCAACACAGGCCACTATAGCTGGCAATACTACCACTGGTAAGAATATGCATTTTAACCATTTGATCCTTGATTTTCTGAAGTGGACTCTTCCGTCTTTGAATTTTGCTACCGTAAAAAATCCTAAAAATTTGGACACCTTGATCAAACCCGCCCATCAAGGCTTGGAGAAGTAGATTGGGCTGCATGATGCTTCCAGGCAGAGCTGAAACTGACTGCACACATGAATACTGGTAAACCGCTTTGAAGGTCTAAGCCTGACAAGCCCTGTCACTGTCACCCAATGAAACCAACAGGGTTTATAAGCATGAACTGTCCGACTCTCACCGCTTTGCCTGGGCAAGCTTAGATCCTCTAAGCAGTTTACCAGTACTTGTGTGCGGTTGGTTTCAGCTCTGCATGGAAGCATCATGCAGCCCATCTATTTCTTCAAGCCCCAATCAGCTGGGGCTTGCTGGATCAGATGACATCTGATCATCAAGAATGACGCTGCATGTTTGTCATTAAGTTTGTGAATTGAAGGAACTCCTGATATAAAGTAGCTTGATTGGTTGATTTTCAGAAATGCATGTGACAATTGATTTATTCAGCAGGACAAGGGTTAAGCAATGACTTTTTCCGTATGTAAAAACAGCACTCACGGATACCATCTACCGGTATGTCCGGTGTCCTAATCTCATTTGTGTGCACAAGCTCAATATGAGCCTTCTGAATGAGAAAACCTTTCTTTGGGGTTTGCATCCAGGATAGAAGCAAACTGGGCTGCTTGGCTGCACAGACTACTCAGTCTACTGTAACAGTCCTAAAAACTCGGACACCTTGAGGACTTACTGTAATTCTCCTAAAAGTTTAACAAATTTGTTTCATGATCCAAAGATGCAGATGGAATTCCAAACAGTGTAGACCCTGATCAGAATGCTCCTTCAGGAGCAGTCTGATCTGGGTCTGCACTGTTTGCTTAGGCCTAGCTGTCCAAATACTGAGGATCATTAGGGCAGACTGCAGAATGGCAAACAGTGTAGACCCTGAGTGAAGGAGCAGTCTGATCTGGGCCTGCACTGTTTGATTAGGCCTAGCTGTCCAAATACTCAGGAGCATTAAGCTAGCAAGAGTTTTGAAATTTAAGATAATTATAAAGACAGGAGCTTTTGTACTATTCAAGCATAAAAAAAAAGTTACAGATCAGATCTTCGCAGATGCGCAGTCTGATCTTTATGTTTGTTTTTCACAAATTGCAAACTCATACCAATAGGTGAGGTAACCCTCAAAATATTTTTGGCACAGTTATGCCCCTTTTTCGACTTAGAATTTTTGCAGCCGAGCGGCGGCACCCGCATGTGGTGCTCTTGTTCAGCTTTGTGTTTCAAAGATTTCTATCATTTTCTTTGTAGGAAAGAAAGTATGGAGTGTGCCACTTAATTCCAAGGCCGAGAGAACCAGCAGTGAAGAAGACTTTATGGCCCCTACCGCGCCACAGGAGACCACCAGGCTTATAAGCATTAACAAGAAGCCCTTGCATCCCCGTAAATCCTGTGATAGTGAACAAGCAACAAATTCCACCACAAGGCCAAAGAAAAGGCATTGTAGGTCTATGTCCGTCCCGCAGGAAACAGAAGTAAATATTCCCCCAGCAAAATCTACATGGCAACCTCAGGGATCAAACATATGGAAACCCGTTGCTATGGCAACAATGGGCAATAGAAACTGCCATAGTGTGAATTTTCCGAGGGAAGCTAGTTTTTCTAGAACGCTAACGCAAACACCAACAGAATTCCAGTTTAATGAAAAGTTTGCAAGCTTAGCACCAAATCTACAGAGACATATCGGATCAGGGCACATAACTCCAGAAGATTTTCTGACCCCACCAGAATCTCCTATACCCAGACCCTCATCAGCAGTATACAGTGATGGTGCTGTGAGTCCTCTAGGAGCCCCGTGGTTAGACTTCAGCCAGCAGCAAGTGTTAAGCAAATATGACGCTTTCAGAAATCGCAGTCTTTCATTTGAGGATAAGATCTCATGTACGTCTTGTGCCAGTATGAGTGTGACTTCATTTTCAAGTGTTCCTATCGCCATCAATGCCATACCAACATCCCCTCATCATCGCTACAGAATTCCTCGTTGCCGCTCACAGCCATCGTTTTATGAGAGGAAATGTGGGCGAAGGCGGAGAAGAGACAGCCGTCCTACTCTCAACTTTCACAAAATGACAGAGGTAATTATCTTCTTTTTTATGCAAAAAAATGTATTGTCTATTGCAAAAAAAAACTCAGTCATTAACCCGTTTTATACCAAATGGAATTTCCCTGCTATCGTATACCAGTAATGCATTTCAAAAGTTGTGTTTTCTTCAAAAGTCATTTGAAAAATGGCTTAACTTTTTGCAAACAGTGTAGACCCTGATCAGAAGCCGCATTCTGCGGCATCTGATCTGGGCCTGCACTGTTTGCCAATTACCCATTTCTGGTACAAAATGGGTTAAAACAATGGTTATATGTTCAGAGGGTCCCATGGCATGAGCCACGTTGTTCAAAGCTATTTAAAGCATTAGTTGACCCTTGTCCTGCTGAATACATTAATTTAGCCACACCCTAAATTTCTGGATTCCATATTGTTTCTGTCAAAAGGTGGTAATACCAGTGAAACAGACAAAGCATTTTGTGTTAGGCGCCCAGACTGCCCTATGTCCGTTAATAGGCATGTTTATTCAAACTTAGGTGCCCAGGCTAAAATTTAGGTGCCTTGGACCACTGGGCACCTGTTAGTCTGTATCCCTGAATGCTGAGGAAAAGTGGAAAATATCTTTTTTATTGTCATTGCATTGAAAATACATGTACTCTGCAACATGTATTTATGTCCCCTCACTGAAGATTGTTTTTGATCTGGATACCATTTGCATTGGCATTGGTTTTTGACACTTTGAAGCACTTATCTCCTGAACAGATTGATGGAGTCTGACCAAACTTGCATGGTTACATTACTAGGACGGGGAAAACAGTCATTAGGTTTTGATATGGCCTTAACCTCATTTTCAAGGGCACAGTCCTCCCCAAGAACAGTCCATTTGGGCACTCTTTCTCAGGAACGAATAGATGAATATTGGTCAAACTTGGTACACTTCATCACTATTATCTACCAAAGATTTTATTTGATTTCGGTGACCTTGACCTTATTTTCAAGGGTGCAAGCACCCCAAAAATGTATGCACCCTATCTCATGAACGATTTGATGAAATTTTGACAAACTTGGTGCAATATATCATTGCAACTTATAGCTACCAAAGATTTGATTAGATTTTGGTGACCTTGACATTATTTTCCAACGGCTCACCACTTGGATGGGGAAAACAGTAATTAAATTTTGATGGCCTTGACCTCATTTTAAAGGGCACAGGCCCCCAACAACAGTCAACTTTGGACCAAAACCGGCTTGTTGGTGCACTATATCACTATTATCTACCAAAGATTTGATTAGATTTTGGTGACCTTTTTTCAAGGGCAAAAGCCCCCATTTGGAACTCAGATTCAGCAGATTGAGGAGGCACAGAAGGTACAGTGACTTGAGGGACCAGTCCGTGATGGTAAAGTGGAAGTGGTGTCGGGAGTGTGCTTGGTGAGTTGGAGCAGCCGTCACTTGGGGCAAGCCGCAGTCCTCTTTAACCTTCTTTTATAAGGTACACTCTGGTATAGTGTCTCTTAAGGATAAATGCTTGCCCCTGGGGTGGTTTTGGCCAAAACGTAACATTGCCTTCAAACAAAGCTTAAATTTATCAAACATGCAACTCAACACACTAACCAACCTTTTTTTTGTCGCGCCTGCTATTAGCATAGCACGATATAGGCATCCGGTTTTTCATCCGTTCATTCGTCCATTCATTCATCCGTCCATTTGTCAAGGCATTCACCCTAATGGTCAAGTTTATTTCTAAAGAACTATAAGAGCTTCATAATGATACTTGGTACAAACTTGTATCTGGGGATGGCAACTTAAATGCAAGCATTTTACTTTGTAAAATATAGCGACCACCCAAGTGTTCACCCTAGTGGTCATTTTTATTTCTCAAGAACTATAAAAGCTTCATTGATGATACTTGGTACAAACTTGTTCTGGGGATGGCAACTTAATGCAAGCATCCATATTTGACCTTGACCTACATTTCATGAATCACTGACTTTGTAAAATATTGCAACCACCCTAGCGTTCACCCTAATGGTCAAGTTAATTTCTCAAGAACTATAAGAGCTTCATTTATAATACTTGGTACAAATCTGGGGATGGCGACTTAAATGCAGCATCCATATTTGACCTTGACCTACATTTCATGGTTCACTGACTGTAAACTATTGTTACCACCGTAGTGTTCACCTAATGGTCAAGTTTATTTCTCAAGAACTATAGGAGCTTCAGTAATGGTACTTGGTACAAACTTTTATCTGGGGATGGAAACTTAAATGGAAGCATCCATATTTGACCTTGATCTACATTTCATGGTTCAATGACTTTGTAAAATATTGCGACCACCCTAGCATTCACCCCAATGGTCAAGTTAATTTCTCAAGAACTATAAGAGCTTCATTAATGATACTTGGTACAAACTTGTATCTGGGGATGGCGACTTAAATGCAGCATCCATATTTGACCTTGACCTACATTTCATGGTTCACTGGCTTTGTAAAATATTGCGACCACCCTAGCATTCACCCAAATGGTCAAGTTAATTTCTCAAGAACTATAAGAGCTTCATTAATGATACTTGGTACAAACTTGAACCTGGGGATGGCAACTTAAATGCAAGCATCAGTATTTGACCTTGACCTAAATTTCATGGTTCACTGACTTTGTAAACTTTTTCTTCAAACAACATCTCCTCCTAAACCACTGATCAGATTTTGACCAAACTTCACAGGAATGATCCTTAGGTGGTCCCCTTTCAAAGTTGTTCAAATGGTTCCGGTCTGTTGCACATGTAGGTCACAGGAGCTAAAAATAGATTTTTTTACTGAAAATCTTTGAAAATCTTCTTCTCTGAAACCGCAAGGCCCAGGTCTTTGATATTTGGTATGAAGCTTCATCTAGTGGACCTCTACCAAGATTGTTCAAATTATAGCCCTGGGGCCAAAAATGCCCCCGCCCCGGGGGGCCTTAGGTTTTACATAGGCTTATATAGGGAAAATCTTTAAAAAATCTTCTTCTCTGAAACCGCAAGGCCCAAGTTTTTGATATTTGGTGCAGTGATTTTTTTAGGCGTGCGTCCTGCGTCCTGTACGCATAATTTCGCCAGAGGACGCATAAAAATATCGTCGGCGGGTCCCGGGACGCATAAAAATTCTCGGATGAATGTACGCTGCTTTAAACGGTGTTTAAGTACAATATTTGATAAAACCCAGTCCTCAGAGGCGTCGTAGTTCTACGGTAAACCGACTCTACCTGTGCAGTCCAATAATCAATAACAACGGAACTCGCGATCGTCTTCAAAAGTCGGGAAAATGCACGTGCGTGCGAGTATCACCAGAAAGCATGTATTTTATATTAAAATGTTGAAAAAACTTTACCTGTTCACCATTCAATGATTGTTATTTATTTATTAACCCACATATGCCCGCGGCCCTTTTTGGGGACATCGGCAAACACTGCAGTCCCAGATCAGACACCTCAGACGCCGCAGACGTCTGATTTGGATTTACACTGTTTGATGATTTATAACTGTTCAATTATGACACTATTGTTAATCCCTGTCATATAATTGCCACCCTGCGGTGCATGCCGATAAGGTGTGAAAATATGGTCAAGTTATGTCTCTAGTTTGCGTTTATTCCCCCATCATAAAATTTAATCCGCAATCAATGTGAAAATTATTTAATTGCTCCTACGACTATTCTACTATCTCGTGAATGGTTATGTTTTGGCGCCAAATAGCAGAGGCTTGGCGAGAAAAGTTGAACGCTTTAATTTGTGTTAACACATCTATATGCTGTTGTTGGTTATTGACACGGAGCTTACGGAAAGCGCTGTTTTCCACAACCGTTTTCCTATCGAGAATTCGTTTACCGTTTCCAAACATTTTTTTATGGAAGAGATACGCCCCATTAAGATAAAACAATAGACACGTGTGGGGTTGCTGGGGTCCGATGACGTCATTTACCGATCGCGTGCAGGAAAAAACTAGCGGTGGTTTGTGGGCCGCCGTTTGGATGCCGGAATTCGATGTTTGCATTGAACTTGCATGTTTATTTTGTTTGAAATCAGAATTTTAGGAATAATACTCACAAAATCGGGCTTGCTTAGTAATGGAGATTGTTATATTACTCATGTGTAAGTAAAATTCAGTGGACAATTATTCAATTAAACGTTATTTATGTCGGGAATAGTAAAAGGATAGAGCATTACATGAGATGCATCTTATTTGCATCTGACAAAAGTAAAAATAAAATGGTCCGAAAATAATTCAGGCGGGTTACCCGCACCCTGAACTTGGGCCTGTAATTTGAGGGAAAACAACTGATGGGTAATACACACCCAAATACGGTATATACACAAGTTTAAATAAAACTGAAAACGGGCAATGAACAGGAATTTCTACAATCCAGAATTCATGCAAGATTTACTCTAGGGCGCAAAAGAAGGTTTCACCATGGGTCCTGGGTTGGATGCATGGTTTGGGTCTGGGATGCATTAATTCTGGACCCAGTGGGTCCCGGGACTCATAATGGCAAATTTGTAAAAAAATCACTGTTGGTGTGAAGCTTCATCTAGTGGACCTTTTTCAAGATTGTTCAAATTATAGCCCTTGGGCCAAAAATGCCCCTGCCCCGAGGGCCTTTGTTTTACATAGGCTTATATAAGGAAAATCTTCTTCCCTGAAACTATAAGGCCCAGGTCTTTGATATTTGGTATGAAGCTTCATCTAATGGACCTTTACCAAGATTGTTCAAATTATAGCCCTGGGGCCAAAATGCCCCCGCCCCGGGGGGCCTTTGGTTTTACATAGGCTTATATAGGGAAAATCCTTAAAAATCTTCTTCTCTTTTACCACAAGGCCCAAGTCTTTGATATTTAGTGTGAAGCTTCATCTAGTGGACCTCTATCAAGATTGTTCAAATTATAGCCCTAGGGCCAAAAATGCCCCCGCCCCGGGCCCTTTGGTTTTTTTTACATAGGCTTATATAGGGAAAATATTTAAAAATCTTCTTCTCTGAAACCACAAGGCCCAGGTCTTTAATATTTGGTAGGAAGCTTCATCTAGTGGACCTCTTCCAAGATTGTTCAAATTATAGTCCTGGGGCCAAAAATGCCCCGGCCCTGGGGGCCTTTGGTTTTACATAGGCTTATATAGGGAAAATCTTTAAAAATCTTCTTCTCTGAAACTGCAAGGCCCAGGTCTTTGATATTTGGTGTGAAGCTTCATCTAGTGGACCTCTATTAAGATTGTTCAAATTATAGCCCTGGGGCCAAAAATGCCCCTGCTCCGAGGGCCTTTGGTTTTACATAGGCTTATATAGGGAATATCTTTAAAAGTCTTCTTCTCTGAAACCACAAGGCCCAGGTCTTTTATATTTGGTATGAAGCTTCATCTAGTGGACCTTTACCAAGATTGTTCAAATTATAGCCCTGGGGCCAAAAATGCCCCCGCCCCGGGGCCTTTGGTTTTACATAGACTTATATAGGGAAAATCTTTAAAAATCTTCTTCTCTGAAACCGCAAGGCCCAGTTCTTTCATATTTGGTGTGAAGCTTCAGCTAGTGGACCTTTACTAAGATTGTTCAAATCATAGCCCTGGGGCCAAAAATGCCCCCACCCTGGGGGCCTTTGGTTTTACATAGACTAATATAAGGAAAATCTTTAAAAATCTTCTTCTCTGAAACCTCAAGGCCCAGTTCTTTGATATTTGGTGTGAAGCTTCATCTAGTGGATCTCTATCAAGATTGTACAAATTATAGGCCTAAGGCGAAAAATGCCCCCACCTGCAAGCCCTTTGGTTTTACATAGCTCTAGGAAATAGAAGTCAAGGCAATGAAAACCTTTGAAAATCTTCTTGTCTGAAAGCGGAAGGACAAGGTCTTTGATATTTGGTATGAAGCTTTGTCTTGTGGATTTCTACCAAGATGGTTCAAATTATAGCCCTGGGGGCAAAATTGGCCCGACCCGGGAACCCCAAGGTTTATAAAGACTTATATAAGGAAAACGTTTAAAAATCTTGTCTGAAACCAGAAGTCTCCATTCTTTGATATTTGGTTTGAAGCTTCACCTTTTAGACCACTACCAAGATTAATCATATTATAGCCCAGGGCCAATAATGGCTCTCCCAGGGACCCACTTCATACCCTATGGATCAGGTGAGTGATCCAGGGCCATCATGGCCCTCTTGTTCAGTTTTTCTAAGGTGGGATTTTGCTTATACTCTTTTATAAGACGGGTCAAATTTTTGCCATATCTGTCAGGGCCTATCTGCTACCGCCAGATGCCGTTTAGATGAGAGAAATCAGCCTTTTTTTTCGTCAGAAAACCCCTCTACTAACCCCTCGCATGGCTTTGTTTATGTCTGTTGACATTCTGTGTCTTCGTTTGTGAGAGTTACAAAGAGAGACAACTCTTATTGAATCTGAATAGGTAGGTCTATTAAGCATTTGGAAAAGAGGGAAATTTATTTCCATCCAAAATAGTTAGAGATATTTGTTGCAACTTTTCTATAAGTAACTGAACGTTTTTTTTATGGGGTACACAAGACCTAGCTATTCAGATTCGGAACCAACTCCCTAGCTAGCACAAAATAGTGAGCAAACGTCGGGCCGCTACATCGTATAGCTGTTGGCCCGAAAGTGGCCCCGTACATGCTTTGCTGGCTAAGGCTAGACAGCTACACAGACATCTATTTATTAGACGATAGGGCTGACAAATCCATTTCCCGACTGCCCGGGACAAGACCGAAATCGCGTCGGGCAGGTGCACTTTGACTTTCTGACGTCCCGGTCGGCCTAGTGCAAAAAAAAAAAGCTTACAACTGTCATTCATTTTGAGTCCTTAGATCTGGTTAAACTAGACCAGTAAATAAATCACAATAATTACTGCACTGTCAATTCAGAGACAAAACCATCTGTGTATTTATTACGGTTCAAGTATGACACTATTGTTAATCCCTGTCATATAATTGCCACCCTGCGGTGCGTGTCGATAAGGTGTGAAAATATGGTCAAGTTATGTCTCTTACCTGCGTTTATCCTCCAATCATAAAATTTAATCCACAATCAATGTGAAAATGATTTAATCGCTCCTCAGACAATTAGCTACATCTAACGATAGATGTTTGCATAAGAAAAATGGACTAGTCGACAGTCACATGAATGGTTATGTTTTGGGGGATCCCATGTTTTGGCGCCAAATAGCAGACGCTGGGCGGGAAAAGTCGAACGCTGTTGTTGGTTATTGACGCGGAGCTTCTGGGCATAATTCGGGAGCTGTGCAAAGCGCTGGTTTTCTATCCACCTCTATTCACAAACGTTTAGCTATCGGGAACATATTTTTAGCTCACCTGACCGAAGGTCATGGTGAGCTTTTGTGACAGTAAGATGTCCGGCGTCGTCGTGCGTCGTGCGTCGTCCGTCGTCCGTCGTGCGTCGTCCGTGCGTAAACTTTTTCTTGTGAACACACTAGAGGCCACAGTTTTGGTCCAATTATCATCAAACTTGCTCAGAATGATAATCATGACAATATCTCGGTCAAGTTCGAATTTGGGTCATGTCGGGTAAAAAAGTAGGTCAGTAGGTCAAATCATAGAAAAACCTTGTGAACACTCGAGAGGCCACAATTTTGGTCCAATCATCATCAAACTTGCTCAGAATGATCATTGTGACAATATTTTAGTGAAGTTTGAATATGGATCATGTCGGCTTAAAAAGTAGGTCAGCGGGTCAAATCATAGAAAAACCTTGTGAACACCCTAGAGGCCACAATTTTGGTCCAATCATAATCAAACTTGCTCAGAATGATCATCATGACAATATCTTGGTCAAGTTCGAATATGGGTCATGTCCGGTCAAAAAGTAGGTCAGTAGGTCAAATCATAGAAAAACCTTGTGAACACTCTGAAGGCCACTGTTTTGGTCCAATTATCATGAAACTTGCTCAGAATGACCATTGTGACAATATTTCAGTCCAGTTCGAATATGGGTCATATCGGGTTAAAAAGTAGGTCAGCGGGTCAAATCATATAAAAACCTTGTGAACACCCTAGGGGCCACAATTTTGGTCCAATCATAATCAAACTTGCTCAGAATGATCATCATGACAATATCTCGGTCAAGTTTGAATATGGGTCATGTCCGGTTGAAAAGAAGGTCAGTAGGTCAAATCATAGAAAAACCTTGTGAATACTCAGGAGGCCACAAGTTTGGTTAAATCATTAATCTTGCTCAGAATGGTCATTGTGACAATATCTTGGCTAAGTTTGAATAAAGGTCTTTTCGGGTCAAAAAGTAGGTCAGTAGGTCAAATTAAAGAAAAAACTTGTGAACACTCTAGTTTTACATAGACTTATATAGGGAAAATCTTTAAAAATCCTTTTCTCTGAAACCACAAGGCCTAGGTCTTTTATATTTGGTATGAAGCTTCATCTAAAAGACCCCTAACAAGATTATTCAAATGATAGTGCTGAGGCCAAAAATGTCCCCGCCCCCGGGCCCTTTGGTTTTACATAGGCTTATATAGGGAAAATCTTTAAAAATCTTCTGCTCTGAAGCTGCAAGGCCCAGGACTTTGATATTTGGTATTAAGCTTTATCTAGTGGACCCCTACCAAGATTGTTCAAATTATAGTGCTGGGGCAAAAAATGCCCCCGTTCCGGGGCCCTTTGGTTTTACATGGCCTTATATAGGGAAAATCTTTAAAAATCTTCTTCTCTGAAACCGCAAGGTCCAGGACTTTGATATTTAGAATGAAGCTTCATCCATTGGACCTCTACCAAGATTGTTCAAATTATCGCCCTTGGGCCAAAAATGCCCCCGCTCAGGGGCCCTTTGTTTTTACATAGACTTATATAGGGAAAATCTTTAAAAATCCTTTTCTCTGAAACCACAAGGCCTAGGTCTTTTATATTTGGTATGAAGCTTCATCTAAAAGACCCCTAACAAGATTATTCAAATGATAGTGCTGAGGCCAAAAATGTCCCCACCCCCGGGCCCTTTGGTTTTACATAGGCTTATATAGGGAAAATCTTTAAAAATCTTCTGCTCTGAAACTGCAAGGCCCAGGACTTTGATATTTGGTATTAAGCTTTATCTAGTGGACCCCTACCAAGATTGTTCAAATTATAGTGCTGGGGCAAAAAAAGCCTCCACCTGGGGCCCTTTGGTTTTACATAGGCTTATATAGGGAAAATCTTTAAAAATCTTCTTCTCTGAAACCGCAAGGCCCAGGACTTTGATATTTTGTATGAAGCTTCATCTAGTGGACCCCTACCAAGATTGTTCAAATTATAGCCCTTGGGCCAAAAATCCCCCTGCTCAGGGGCCCTTTGGTTTTACATAGACTTATATAGGGAAAATCTTTAAAAATCTTCTTCTCTGAAACCGCAAGGTCCAGGACTTTGATATTTAGAATGAAGCTTCATCCAATGGACCTCTACCAAGATTGTTCAAACTATCGCCCTTGGGCCAAAAATGCCCCCGCTCAGGGGCCCTTTGTTTTTACATAGACTTATATAGGGAAAATCTTTAAAAATCCTTTTCTCTGAAACCACAAGGCCTAGGTCTTTTATATTTGGTATGAAGCTTCATCTAAAAGACCCCTAACAAGATTATTCAAATGATAGTGCTGAGGCCAAAAATGTCCCCGCCGCCGGGCCCTTTGGTTTTACATAGGCTTATATAGGGAAAATCTTTAAAAATCTTCTGCTCTGAAACTGCAAGGCCCAGGACTTTGATATTTGGAATTAAGCTTTATCTAGTGGACCCCTACCAAGATTGTTCAAATTATAGTGCTGGGGCAAAAAAAGCCTCCGACTGGGACCCTTTGGTTTTACATGGCCTTATATAGGGAAAATCTTTAAAAATCTTCTTCTCTGAAACCGCAAGGCCCAGGACTTTGATATTTTGTATGAAGCTTCATCTAGTGGACCCCTACCAAGATTGTTCAAATTATAGCCCTTGGGCCAAAAATGCCCCCGCTCAGGGGCCCTTTGGTTTTACATAGACTTATATAGGGAAAATCTTTAAAAATCTTCTTCTCTGAAACCACAAGGCCTAGGTCTTTTATATTTGGTATGAAGCTTCTTCTAAAGGACCCCTACCAAGATGATTCAAATTATAGTGCTGGGGCCAAAAGTGGCCCCGTCCCGGGGCCCTTTGGTTTTACATAGACTTATATAGGGATAATCTTTAAAAATCTTCTCTGAAACCACAAGGCCCAGGACTTTGAAATTTGGTATGAAGTTGCATCTAATGGACCTCTACCAAGATTGTTAAAATTATAGCCCTGGGGCCAAAAATGCCCCCACTCTGGGGCCCTATGGTTTTACATAGACTTACATGGGGAAAATCTTCAAAAATCTTCTTCTCTGAAACCACAAGGCCTGGGTCTTTGATATTTGGTATGAAGCTGCATCTAGTGGACCTCTATCAAAATTATTCAAATTATAGCCCTGGTACCAAAAATGTCCCCGCTCCGGGGCCCTTTGGTTTTGCATAGACTTATATAGGGAAATCTTTAAAAATCTTCTCTGAAACTGCAAGGCCAAGGCCTTTGATATTTAGTATGGAGCTTTATCTAGTGGACCTCTACCAAGATTGTTCAAATTATAGCCCTGGGGCCACAAATGCCCCCACCCCGGGCCGGGGCCCTTTGTTTTTACATAGATTTATATAGCCCTGGGGCCATTTGGTTTTGCATAGGCTTATGTAGGGAATATCTTTAAAAAAAATCTTCTTCTCTGAAACTGCAAGGCCCAGGTCTTTGAAATTTGATGTGTAGCTTTATCTAGTGGACCTTTGCCAAGATTGTTCTAATTATAGCCTTTGTTGATGTTTGGTATGAAGCTTCACCTTTAAGACCTCCCTCAACATTATGCACATTAAAACCCTGGGGCCAATAATGGCCCTCTCTGGGGCCCACTTGTTACACTATGGATCAGGTGAGCGATCCAGGGCCATCATGGCCCTCTTGTTACCGGTTCCTAATGGGTTTTTATGTCCCCGGTAGCGATAGCGGGGACATATTGTTTTTGCCCTGTCTGTTTGTTGGTTTGTAGGTTTGTTGGTTTGTACGTGGACAACTTTAACGTTGGCCATAACTTTTGAACCGTTGGAGATAGAGCTTTCATATTTGGCCTGAAGGTTCCTTGTGACAAGACCTTCACATTCATGCAAAAAAATTTGACCTGTGACCTTGACCTTGACCTTTGACCTACTTAAAAGAAAAAAATAACATTGGCCATAACTTTTGAACCACTTGAGATACAGCCTTAATATTTAGCATGTATGTTACTTGTGACAAAAGCTTTTCATTCATGCAAAAAAATATGACCTGTGATCTTGACCTTTGACCTACTTAAAATAAAAAAATAACATTTTGGTCATAACTTTTGATCGGTTTGAGATAGAGCCTTCATATTTTGCATGTAGGTTCCTTGTGAGAAGACCTTCACATTCATGCAAAAAAATTTGACCCGTGACCTTGACCTTGACCTTTGACCTACTTAAAAGAAAAAAATAACATTTTGGTCATAACTTTTGAACGGTTTGAGATAGAGCCTTCATATTTAGCATGTATGTTCCTTGTGACAAAAGCTTTTCATTCATGCAAAAAAATATGACCTGTGATCTTGACCTTGACCTTTGACCTACTTAAAATAAAAAAATAACATTTTGGTCATAACTTTTGAACGGTTTGAGATAGAGCCTTCATATTTTGCATGTAGGTTCCTTGTGACAAGAGCTTTACATTCACACAAAAAATTTTGACCTTTGACCTTGACCTTTGACCTACATAAAAGAAAAAGTTAACATTGGTCATAACTTTTGAACCGTTTGAGATATGGTCATAACTTTTGAACCGTTTGAGATACAGCCTTCATATTTAGCATGTATGTTCCTTGTGACAAAAGCTTTGCATTCATGCAAAGGATTTTGACCTGTGACCTTGACCTTTGACCTACTTAAAATAGAAAATACCATTTTTGTCATAACTTTTGAACGGTTTGAGATAGAGCCTTCATATTTTGCATGTAGGTTCCTTGTGACAAGAGCTTTACATTCGCACAAAAATTTTGACCTGTGACCTAGACCTTTGACCTTCATAAAGAAAAAGTTAACATTGGTCATAACTGTCGAACCGTTTGAGATACAGCCTTCATATTTAGCATGTAGGTTCCTTGTGACAGACTCTTTACAGTCGTGCAAAAATTTTGACCTGTGACCTTGACCTACTTAAAAAAATAAACAATTTTTTGTCATAACTTTCGAATTGTTTGGGATAGAGCTTTCATATTTGGCATGTAGGTTCCCTGTGATTAGAGCTTTTCATTCATACAAAATGTTTGGACCATGACCTTGACCTTTGACCTGCTTAAAAGAAAAAATAAAATTGTTCATAACTTTTGAACCGTTTAAGATAGAGCCTTAATATTTGGCATGTAGGTTCCTTGTGACAAGAGCTTTACATTCATGCAATTTTTTTTTTACCCATGACCTTGACCTACTTTAAAGAAAAAAAAATATTATTGTTCATAACTTTTGAACCGTTTAAGATAGAGCTTTCATATTTGACAATTTGACATGTAAGTTTCTTGTGTCAAGGGCTTCCCACACAAACAAAAATTTTGAACTGTGAGCAATTTTGAATAAAAAATGACCATGCCCAGGGACATGTTCGTGTTTCACAAACACATCTTGTTTTTTCAATGAAAGAGATACACACAATGACATAAACACATGTTGGGGTACTGGCATTACCGATCGCGTGCAGAAAAATGGTAGCGGTGGTTTGTGGGCGGCGATTTATATCAATTCAAAAATCACCGATTGGCTTTTTCCGTATGTCTGGTCTTCGCCGGACATTGCCGGAAAAAAATCATGCAGTCCATGACCTCGGCTATAAGACAGGGTCATTTTTGGGGGCTCATTTTGGAGGGAAAAATCCTCGTCTAATAGCCAAATTTTTACGGTAGTACAAACTTGCATTTAAGAATGGCAACTTTTATGCAAGCATCAATGTTTGACCTTGGCCTAGATGTCGTGGTTCGCTGACTTTGCGCCCCCACAGGCGCGACATAGCCTTCGGCGGAATTCTTGTTTCTTTGTTGTGTCCCGCTCAGGTTTTGACCTTTTTTTCTATATGTCATAAAATAAGCTTTAATCAATAAGCTCATTATGGTCATACAAGATGCTGATGACATTTCAATTTTGAGTCAGGACTCTACAAAAGCTATAAAACAGGTCACTAAATATTTGGACATTTCTACGCCTTATCATACTTGTTCTAAAATTTGAAGAAAAAAAAAGTACAATTTACTACATGCTGTTGTATCTAAGAATAGCTGGATGAGTGGCAAACAGTGTAGACCCTGATGAGACCCTGCATTCTCATCTGGGTTTACACTGTTTGCTCAGGCCTGTCTGTTGCATACTTTAAGTCTTGAACAATTGCAAAATGTATGTCAGTACAAATATAATTTTCAAAGTATTTTGCCTTCCCTCATTTGTAATTTCAAGCCTTGCTTTCTCTAAAAAAAAAATAAGAAAAAATAGATCTTCATCTTTTCTAGGATTTTGTGTAATGCTTTAAATTTTAACTGGAATCTTGACCCTTAAGACTGACGGTCACAACAATTACCATCTGCTTTTTTCTCTGCTGATTTGAAGTACTTTAAATGTTGTTGTTGCAAACAGTGTGGACCCAGATCAGACTGCTTGGAGGTGTCTGAATCTGATCAGGGTCCACCCTGTTGCCTGTAGGCAGAATTAAGATAATTTTAAAATGTTTGAAAGAAGATGTAGCAGATGACAAAGAGAGACTACATTTTCAGCTGCAGTTTTTCATTGCATCTTAACCCTTATCTTGCTGAATATTCATTTTACCTACCCCCATTTCTGTCTATCAACAAATCAAATTACTTGATGATATTTATTGCTACAAATTCATAAACTGAATGCCAAACAGTGTAGATCCTGATCAGATGGCTTCAGAAGCCATCTGATCTGGATCTACACTGTTTGCAAAGATAGGGGTTGTCATGAACAGCAAGATAAGGGTTAAGTACTTAAATATTTAGGACAATTTGCAGCAAGTTATTTTTAGGAACAGGATCTCCACCTAGAATTTGCAGGACCAAAACTTGGGGTGCACTGGCTGTAATGCCAGACAGTTGTCTAGGGTTACCTATGCCCATACCTGTGCTAAGGTTTCATATATTCATAACCATAAAATATAATATTGCTGACATTATTGTACTATTGATGGCATAATGGTGTGACACTGCTGTAACGGCTGGTCTTAACCCTTTTTGTACCAAATGGAATCTTCCTCCTTATATATGGCAGGAGTTCATTAC
The DNA here is from genome assembly GCA_963580285.1 of Lucinisca nassula. Taxonomy (NCBI): domain Eukaryota; kingdom Metazoa; phylum Mollusca; class Bivalvia; order Lucinida; family Lucinidae; genus Lucinisca; species Lucinisca nassula. Next base: position 42,901,673 of record OY757010.1, on the reverse strand, counting down.
AAAATTTAGGGGTGTCAGGTTGCGTTTTCTTCAAAATTGATAACTTTAAGCAAACAGTGGAGGCTCTGATCAGACGCCGCGTTCTGCAGCATCTGATCTGGGCCTGCACTGTTTGCCAGGGTACCCGTTTTGGGGTTTCTGGTACTAAATGGGTTAATGGCTGTGGAATTGTAATTACACGCCTCATTAATGGGAGTCTGTAACCAAACCCTTCATTGATTACATGTCCAGGGTGGCCACACACTCTGGAAAACAGGGAAAACAGGGAAAATGGTGAAAAAAAATTCCCTGCAGGGAAAAATCAGGGAATTTGAAATTTTGCTGAAAATCAGGGAAAAATCAGGGAATTTCAAAAAATCTTATCTTTGTAAGGTCAAAATATTCAAAGTTAATAGCTTTTCCAGAACAAGTTTTCTTTCTTCATGGCTGTATCATCAAAAAGCTAATATAAAGCAAAATTTGCTTTAAACTGACATATGATGAGTATGTGTTTGCATAATCAATTGATATCAAGACTTGTTCCCATATTGACAATTCTAATCTTCATACCCACCCCTTGAACACATGAAAAAAGAAAATCCCAACCTGTCTATCCATTCCTTGAACACCAGAATAGGTAATTGCAAACAAGCAATTTTTAAGAATGGCCTTAGACAGTCTACCATGTAAGCAAAAAAAAAAAATAAAATAAAAAAATACTGTTTTAATAAATTGGAGGTGAAGGTGTGGCTACAAGGAGAGGTTGGAGGCCATATATTTTACCAGTTTTGATTTTGACTACCATGAAAGTAAATTAGCACATGTACATCATATTTTAGGTAAATTTTCTGTTTATTAAGAATATTGTGACAGCATTGTGTATAAACATGTTACTTGACAGCATTTGAATCAGTATATGACTTCTAAAAGTAGGGGCCATTGCGATAATATCAAGGTTTTCACTCAGGGAAAATCAAATCAAATCAGGGAAAAATCAGGAAAATATCAGGGAATTTGATTGCTAAAAATGTGTGGCCACCCTGAATTGTCATTTGTCTACGCCTAATAATAATGATAATTAGGCCAGATAAGGAAAAAGTAGCTAGTTGCATCTTGAAACAAGACTGTGTGATCCCTATCAGGCTTTCTTTGATGAGGCTGTGGTACATTGCACTCTCTGTGCACAGTGACAGTCAGACCAGTTTTTGCATAACTTGACTCTGTCTGATGACTGAATATTTGGCCATTAGACTTTACCATACTAATGCAAACTTTTGAACATACCCGTCAGTATGGCAAGCAATTTTACTATCTATTATGGAATGTAGATATCTGATATATTATATCAGATATCTTATATAGGATATGATATAGGATATCTTATTTAATTCTGCAATTCAGATATCTGATATGATATATAAGATATCTTATATCTTAAATAAGATATCTTATATAACATATAAGATATCTTATATGTTAAATAAGATATCTGATAGTTTATATAAGATATCTTATTTACTAAAACATATAAGATATCTTATATGCTTAATAAGATATCTAATATACTAAATAAGATATCTAATAAAGCATATACGATATCTTATATAAAATATCAGATATCTTATATATTATATAAGATACCTTATTTATATTGGTAAATAAGATAACTGAGTTGGTATATCAGATATCTTATTTAACATATAAGATATCTTATATAGCATATAAGATATCTTATTTAACATAAAGATATCTTATTTACGTTTGATAAATAAGATATCTAATTTAACATATAAGATATCTTATATAAATTGGAAGGAAATGACAAATAATAGTCACTCCCTCTCTTCCGGTATATGCACATTAGACTGCTACACAGACTGTATCACAAAAATGCTTTCCTGAAGTGTTTTTATAAATAAAACGGGCTTCTCAAACAGGTGTGATCAGATATTACATCTTTTCTTTTTTTTTTTTCTTTTTTTTTGAGAGAGAGAGAGAGAGAGAGAGAATAAATCCAGCTTGCTTTTGTTTGTATAATTTAATAACCCTCCCTTACAAAAATTCTTCAGATACAATGGATAGTGGAAGTGTTAATTGAACTTCAAACTCTAGTTATGCCAAGCGCTGCTCGCTACATGTATTTTGACAAAAAAGCAAAGACTCTCAACAAACTGTGCATATATTCAACCTGGTTTCTGCCTCTACTTTTCGCATAATTATTTCAATATTTTTTTGCCCCTTTTATCCTTTTTTTTTTTTAACTCACCTGTCACGTAGTGACAAGGTGAGCTTTTGGGATCACTTTTTGTCCGTCGTGCGTCCGTGCGTGCGTGCGTGCGTCTGTGCGTGCGTGCGTCCGTAAACTTTTCTTCAAACAACATCTCCTCCTAAACCACTGATCGGATTTTGACCAAACTTCACAGGAATGATCCTTAGGTGGTCCCCTTTCAAAGTTGTTCAAATGGTTCCGGTCTGTTGCACATATAGGTCACAGTAGCCAAAAATAGATTTTTTTCACCGCAAACTTAAAAAATCTTCTTCTCTGAAACCGCAAGGCCCAGGTCTTTGATATTTGGTATGAAGCTTCATCTAGTGGACCCCTACCAAGATTGTTCAAATTATAGTGCTGGGGCCAAAAATGCCCCCGCACGGGGGCCCTTTGGTTTTACATGGGCTTATATAGGGAAAATCTTTAAAAATCTTCTTCTCTGAAACCGCAAGGCCCAGGTCTTTGATATTTGGTATGAAGCTTTATCTAGTGGACCCCTACCAAGATTGTTCAAATTATAGTGCTGGATCTAAAAATGCCCCCGCACGGGGGCCCTTTGGTTTTACATAGGCTTATATAGGGAAAATCTTGAAAAATCTTCTTCTCTGACACCCCAAGGCCCAGGTCTTTGATATTTGGTATGAAGCTTCATCTAGTGGACCCCTACCAAGATTGTTAAAATTATAGTGCTGGGGCCAAAAATGCCTCCGCACCAGGGCCCTTTTGTTTTACATTGGCTTATATAGGGAAAATCTTTAAAAATCTTCTTCTCTGAAACTGCATGGCCCAGGTCTTTGATATTTGGTATGAAGCTTCATCTAGTGGACCCCTACCAAGATTTTTCAAATTATAGTGCTGGGGCTAAAAATGCCCCCCACACGGGGGCCCTTTGTTTTTACATGGGCTTATATAGGGAAAATCTTGAAAAATCTTCTTCTCTGAAACCGCAAGGCCCAGGTCTTTGATATTTGGTATGAAGCTTCATCTAGCGGACCCCTACCAAGATTATTCAAATTATAGTGTGTGGGCCAAAAATGCCCCCGCACCAGGGCCCTTTTGTTTTACATAGGCTTATATAGGGAAAATCTTGAAAAATCTTCTTCTCTGAAACTGCAAGGCCAAGGTCTTTGATATTTGGTATGAAGCTTCATCTTGTGGACCTCTACCAAGATTGTTCAAATTATAGCCCTGGGGTCAAAAATGCCCCCGCTCCGGGGCCCTTTGGTTTTACATAGACTTATATAGGGAAAATCTTGAAAAATCTTCTTCTTTGAAACCACAAGGCTTAGGTCTTCAATATTTGTTATGAAGCTTCAGCTAGTGGACCTCTATAAATATTGTTCAAATTATAGCCCTGAGACCAAAAATGCCTCCGCCATGTGGCCCTTTGGTTTTACATAGACTTATATAGGGAAAATCTTTAAAAATCATCTTCTCTGAAACACAAGGCTTAGGTCTTTGATATTTGTTATGAAGCTTCAGCTAGTGGACCTCTACCAAGATTGTTCAAATTATAGCCCTGGGGCCAAAAATGCCCCTGCTCCAGGGCCCTTTGGTTTAACATAGACTTATATAGGGAAAATCTTGTTTTACATAGACTTCTATATGCAGGGTAAACCTTTAAAATCTTCTTCTCTGAAACCAGAAAGCCCAGGTCTTTCATATTCGATATGAAGCTTCATCTTGTGGACCTCTACCAAGATTGTTCAAATTATAGCCCTGGGGCCAAAATTGACCCTGCTCAGGGCCCACTTGTTATTCATTGGATCAGGTGAGCGAACCAGGGCCCTCTGGGCCCTCTTGTTTACCAAATGGAAACTTCCTCCTTATATATGTCAGGAGTCCATTTCGGAAATTAGGTATGACAGGTTGTGCAATCTGTAAATAGCCAAACATTTTGCAAATAGTGTAGGCCCTGATCTGATCTGGGCCTGCACTGTTTGCCAGTGTACCAGTTTTGGGGTTTCCGGTACAAAATGGGTTATGGAATGTTAGGCATAAATGGGGGTAGTCATTTTGTTAGAATACCATTGGCAGTTTGGGGGAGACTTCATTTTATTTTTTGGTAACATATATAAGATATCTTATTTGTCAAATAAGATATCTTATATATTTAGGTAAATAAGATATCTTATATATTATATAAGATATCTTATATATTATATAAGATATCTTATATGCTATATAAGATATCTAATATATTAAATAATATATCTGATATAGGATATAAGATATCTTATTTACCAAAATATATAAGATATCTGATATGCTAAATAAGTGAGTGAACATGTTCAAAATGCTTGGATGCACCTTAACCCTTATCCTGCTGAACCCCCCTGCCCATACACACACACAGAGGCCCCGCAACTCCATATACAGTCGAACTTCAATGGCTCGAACACCTTTGGGACCAAGAAATTCTGTTCGAGACAGGGGTAGTTCGAGCCACTGAGGGTATAAAGGGGATAATTTTGAGACTTCTTTTCGGTGTTCTATAATATAAATGTATGCTGTGTGTACTCATTAGAATCGCCTCATTGAGGTGATTCTAATGAGCACACACAGCATACATTTGCAAGATAAAGGACGTAAATCTCCTAAATGATCTTCCACTATTTCTTATGTAGAGGAATTTCCTAGGGTCTCAAAAACCGGTTCGACTCAGCCATGGTATACGTGCCATCGGTGTTCGAGCCATCAAAGTTCTACTGTATATTGGGTTAAACTCATTTTGTACCAAATGGAATCTTCCTCATATAGGAGTCCATTTCAAAATTTAGGGTTTCTTCAAAATTTATTTGGAAAATGGCTGAACTTTTTGCAAACAGTGTAGGCCCTGATCAGATGTCACATTCTGCGGCGTCTGGTCTTTGTTGCACTGTTTGCCAAGTACCCGTTTTAGGGTTTCTGGTACAAAATGGGATAACACATCTGAAGTCAGTGACATGCAATCTGAATTGTAAATTATAAAATGAAGACGCTTTATGGTGTGTGCAAATTTTATTGACACTTAAATTTAATGCTTTTAAAAATGGAAAATTATCCCATATTGTAAATTCAATAGCAGGTGTGTTTAATTGAATCCCTGAAGAAAACTGAGGACCATGAATGTTGCAAATATTCGTGGGTTATTCAGATTTACTTGTATTTTAGTAATCAACCAAGTTCGTGTTACACAAACAAGTCTACCATGTTATACCTCTATCATCTTGCCAGCCTCGCCAGCTCAGCCGGATACACGTCTGACTGGCAATCAGGAGGTCCGAGGTTTGATACCTGCTAGTTTGGCAAATCTTTCTGTGGAGGCTGATCATAATATTTTTTCTTCAGTGATTCTCTCCCTTCTGCTGATTCAAGAAGGACAGTTGTCAGTTTCTTGTGAATGGACTTTATCGGTAAACCGCGAATGCATAAACCTGCCCAGGAAAAGACAGCATTTTTTTTTTCTTATTTTGCAGGGGAAATAAGGCTTAGCATACCTTGGGAAGTGTCTGTATGGCACAAATGAGCCCTGCCAAGCAAATTTGTGTCTTCGAGCATTCCGTCATGACAAATTTTAACTGCGCATGCCCAGCCATTCAGAGGGGCCAGGGTTATGGCTTTCTGTCTGAAGGTTCCTCTTGATTCACTGCTTGTATGAGCGAGCAGCGAAGGTTCTGGCGAGACTGGGCGGATGCGCAGGCTTGCCTGAAGCTTCGCTGCTCGCATAGGCAATAAGTACCAAAATCGCTTGACGGGGCCCAAATCATCTTTTGGGCTTGTTTGTTTAACAGGCAATTCAGATGAAATGTCCAGCCTTAATTTTTCTGAAAACTACTGAAGAAAATAGATTGGCACCTGCTCAAGAGTTTTCTTCTGAGGGTTAACAAAGATACCCATAACGAAAACACGCCTATGCAAATACATTGTCAATTTTATCACCGAAAATATGAGCATTTTAAGATGAAAAATTGTGATATTTTTCTTATTTCTTGCCAAAAAATAGATTCTGGGTACTCGTTAGAACCGCCTCATCGAGGCGGTTCTAACGAGTACCCACAATCTATATTTTAGAACAGAAATAAGAAAAATAAGGTTTACCCCTGTAAACCCCAGTTTTACTATATAAAAGTAGGGTTCAAGGGGGTCAAAATGATATAGGCGTGTTTTCGTGATGTTTGTTGAGAAAATAATAAAGGCACTTTTGGCAACAACACTATCACAAGATTACCCCTCACAAAAACATGCCAATATAATTTTGACACCCTCAAACCCCACTTTTATATAGTAAAACTGGGGTTTACAGTAGTATACATTATTTTTCTTATTTCTGCTCAAAAAACATAGATTGTGAATACTCAGCGAGGCGATTCTAATAAGTACCAACAAACTATGCTGCTGAGGTGGCCCTAACTAGTAACCGACAATCTATATTTTGAGCAGAAATATGAAAAATATCAGAATTTTTATCTGAAAAAAAAAAAATCATTTTTTGGTAAGAAAATTTTTAGTATATTTGAATAGGTGTGTTTTCGTATGTCCTTAACTCTTTGCATGCTGGGTAATTTTGCATGCTTTTTTGTCATTTGAGGATTATTTTTTTCATCACGAAAACACACCTTCATAATTTTGACCCTCATGAACCCCACTTTTATATAGTAGAACTCGGGTTTACAGGGGTAAACTTTTTTTTTCTTATTTCTGCTCTAAAATATAGATTGAGGGTACTCATTAAAACCGCCTCGATGTGGTGGTTCTAACAAGTACCCGCAATCTATACTTTGAGCAGAAATAAGAAAAATAACAAAATTTTTCATCTAAAATTTTAGTTTTTTGGCAGTAAAGTCTACAATGTATTTGTATAGGCTTGTTAGCTCACCTGTCACGTAGTGAGGAGGTGAGCTTTTGGGATCACTTTTTGTCCGTTGTGCGTCCGTGCATCCATGCGTGCGTGCGTTCGTAAACATTTTCAAATAAGTATATCTCTAATACCCCATGGCCAATCTTGATCAAATTTCATGTGAAGCATCATCAGGTAGGGAGAAAGGCTGCATAAGGTCTTTGGGCTGATCAGATTGGAATTCTGGTTGCCATGGCAACATATAGCTCCCATAGACTTATAATGGGAAAAATTTAAAAAATCTTCATCTCTGAAACCACAGGGCCCAGAGCTTAGATAATTAGCTTGTAACAATGTCAAGTGGTCACCTACATAAATCCTGCCAATCATACCCCTGGGGTCCAAATTGGCCACACCCCGGGGCCCCTTAGCTCCCAAAGACTCATAATGGAAAAAAAACATTTCAAAAATCTTCTCCTCTGAAACCATAGGGCCCAGAGCTTAGATATTTAGCATGTAGCAATGGCAAGTGGTCACCTACATAATTCCTGCCAATCGTGCCCCTGGGGTGCAAACTGGCCACGCCCGGGGCCCCTTAGCTCCCATAGACTCATAATGGAAAAAACCTTCTTCTGAAACCACAGGGCCCAGAGCTTAGATATTTAGCATGTAGCAATGGCAAGTAGTCACATACATAAATCCTGCCAATACTGCCCCTGGGGTCCAAATGGGCCATGCCCCGGGGCCCCTTACCTCCCATAGACTTATAATGGAAAAAAGCTTCAAAAATCTTCTTCTCTGAAACCACTGGGCACGGAACTTAGATATTTAACATGTAGCAATGGCAAGTGGTTACCCACATAAATCCTGCCAATCATGCCCCTGGGGTCCAAATGGGCCACACCCCGGGGCCCCTTAGCTCCCATAGACTCGTAATGGAAAAAAAAACTTAAAAAATCTTCTTCTCTGAAACCATAGTGCCAAGAGCTTAGATATTTAGCATGTAGCAATGGCAAGTGGTCACCTACATAATTCCTGCCAATCATGCCCCTGGGGTCCAAACGGGCCACGTCCTGGGGCCCCTAGGTCCCATAGACTCATAATGGAAAAAAGCTTCAAAAATCTTCTTCTCTGAAACCACAAGGCCCAGGGCTTAGATATTTAGCATGTGTCAACGGCAAGTGCTCACCTACATAAATCCTGCCAATCATGCCCTTGGGGTCCAAATGGGCCACGCCCCGGGGCCCCTTAGCTCCCATAGACTCATAGTGGAAAAAAGCTTCAAAAATCTTCTCCTGAAACCACAGGGCCCAGAGCTTAGATATTTAGCATGTAGCAACGGCAAGTGGTCACCTACATAAATCCTGCCAATCATTCCCCTGGGGTCCAAATGGGCCACACCCCAGGGCCCCTTAGCTCCCATAGACTTATAATGGAAAAAAGCTTCAAAAATCTTCTTCTCTGAAACCATAGGGCCCAGAACTTAGATATTTGACATGTATAAACGGCAAGTGGTTACCCACTTAAATCCTGCCAATCAAGCCCCTGGGGTCCAAATGGGCCACATCCAGGGTCCCCTAAGCTCCCATAGACTCGTAATGGAAAAAAAGAACTTAAAAAATCTTCTATTCTGAAACCATAGGGCCCAGAGCTTAGATATTTAGCATGTAGCAATGGCAAGTGGTCACCTACATTATTCCTGCCAATCCTGCCCCTGGTGTCCAAACGGGCTACGCCCCGGGGCCCCTTAGCTCCCAGAGACTCATAATGGAGAATACATGTAGCTTCAAAAATCTTCTCTGAAACCACAGGGCCCAGAGCTTAGATATTTAGCATGTAGCAACGGCAAGTGGTCACCTACATAAATCCTGCCAATCATGCCCCTGGGGTCCAAATGGGCCACACCCGGGGCCCCTTAACTCCCAAAAATCTTCTTCTCTGAAACCACAGGGCCCAGAGCTTAGATATTTAGCATGTAGCAATGGCAAGTGATCACCTACATAAATCCTGCCAATCATGCCCCTGGGGTCCAAATGGGCCACACCCCGGGGCCCCTTAGCTCCCATAGACTCATAATGGAAAAGGGCTTCAAAAATCTTCTCAGAAACCACAGGGCCCAGAGCTTAGATATTTAGCATGTAGCAATGGCAAGTGGTCACCTACATAAATCTAGCCAATCATGCCCCTGGAGTCCAAATGGGCCACGCCCTGTGACCCCCTTAGCTCCCATTGACTCATAATGGAGAATAGCTTCAAAAAATCTTCTTCTCTGAAACTGTGAAGCACAGAGCTTAGATATTTAGTATCTAGCAACATAAAATAGTCACCTACATAAATCCTGCTAACCCTGCCCCTGGGATTCAAATGGGCCACACCCCGGGGCCCCTCAGCTCCTTTAGACTTATAATTGGAAAAAGCTTAAAAAATCTTCTTTTCCAAAGCCATAAGGCCCAGAGCTTAGATATTTAGTGTAGCATTGTCAAATGGTCTCCTACACTAATGATTTTCTGGTACACAGGTGAGCGATATAGGGCCACTGGGCCCTCTTGTTTTCGTAATGTTAATTTTTTTTTTCAAAAAGAAAAAAAAAAATTTTCTGGAATACCATGAGAATGTGAAACAGTTTGGATCCAGTCTCAGCAGGCCCGGCATTGTTGGGCATGATCTGGGCCCAAACTACAGCGAAATTCTACAATCAAGACCCCCTAAAATGAATATTAATTCTGCTTTGAAAGCTTATATAGAAGGCTGCAGTTATTCTTTCTTTGTGTTTTCTGAACCGTGTCCTCTGGTCAGAGACCACCTTTGGTACTGTTCAAAAGTGGTCTTAAAGACCACTTTTGAACAGTTCCAAAGGTGGTCTTAATATAGGAATTTTACTATATTTGTAAAGGCTATCAATATTTGCTGCCATTGGCTGGGAAAGAGTTAGGGCCTTTTTGTGTTGGTCGTGGCTGATATCATGACAATGAAATTGAGAAAAAATCAATTGCCATTAGAGAAATTTTGTAACATTAGGCGAAACAAAACTAGGCTTTCATGTCTGTCGTTCTGCTTAATGCAATAACCTAACGACAAGTTTAAAAATAGCTTTAAACAACCTAATCCTATGCTGCTACGCGAAGTCTGTTCCGAGAAAAGCTTTGATGAGTCAGACGCAGTCACATGACTTTAAGGCACTGGCATAATGATAGGAGCGAAAACAAATTGAAAAATAGCTTGTTATTTCCCAGACATGCTTTTTATCTTCAGGCACAAGTCATCTTGATTTCCAGTCATGGTTTTTACCTGCAAGTGAGGAGGCATCTTAATTCCCAGATTTGGTTTTTACCCACAAGTGTACATGCATACACTTCAGAATTGCAGGATGAAAGCCTGGGCAGGGATTGTTAACCTGCTCAGGGGATAGTTCTCTCTGCAGGCGGTTGTGGAGTGGGGGGGGGGGGGGTTCCAGTTAACAAGGCACTTCTAATGAGTACCCACAACATGTTCTTGTGCAGAAATAAGAAAAATAATATGTGGATAGGGCAACGAAATTGTTTTTGTAACTCTAAAAAGTGCTCTGTCATCCGTGCAGGCAATTACTGTTAAGTACTTCAGGTGAATTACCTACTCTACTTGACCAGGTAAAAATGTTCCAATCCGATTTAGTCTGGTACGCCCCACCTCATTGTTCACATAATGATTACCTTGAAATCCACTTAGTGTAAGCCTTTCTATACTATCAAGCAATGTTGTTGACCTTTTTTGTCAAGTGAATTTGTTGACAGAACTGTCCTACTGTTATACTAGGCTTATAAAAACTTTAAATAACGACTTCTATTTGGGCATTTAGTTAGTTTGATGGTTTGGGGCCAAACAATATTTGTTCTGCAATAAATTCTCTAAAATTTGGATGCCAGTCCTGTTCTTGATGATGTTTATAATTGGACAATTAACCCATTGTATGCTGGTTGACTCTTCCACTGCTATATGTTGGGTAATTCCATTTGTCATATAAGGGGTGTCAGGTCTATTTTTTCATTTTTATACTATTTTTGACGAAAAATTCTGTTAGAAAATAGTGTAGGCCCTGATCAGGAGCCGCATTCTGCGTCGTCTGGTATGGGCCTGCACTGTTTGCCATGGTATCCCTTTAGGGGTTTCCCGCATACAATGGGTTTAGTTTTGGTTAAACCCTTCAACCCCTGCAGAAAATTCTGGAGCAGATAACAATCTAATAATTTCATTAATTTTCAGCAAAAATGAGGATTGACATTCATTTACATGAAATGTCAACCTTATTTCACCCTCTGCTAAATGTGCTTTGGGCTTGAAGGCTTAACATGAATTTTCTTAAGAAATTTCACGCTACAAAGACTTAGACTTGAAGCTTGGGCTTGAAGAAATAGATGGGCTGAATGTTGTTTCCACACAGAGCTGAAACCGACTGCACATGAGTACTGGTAAACTGCTTAGAGGATCTATGCCTGCGCAGGCAAAGTTGTGCGAGTCGGATTGACCATCCATATAAATCCTATTGGTTTCATTGGGCAGCAGGGCTTGAGATGTCATTTCATCTCAGTGTCCGGTAAAAGTGCTACAAAATTGTAAGCAATGTCTCCAAAATGACCTATACAGTGTTGACATGGGTGTAAAACCTCAAACAAACAAAGAAAACTAGCGACTTGTGTGATATTGTTTTCTTATTTCTGCGCCTAATCTTGACTGTGGGTTCTCACTTTAGAGCAAAAATAAGAAAAAAAAGTTCATGACACAAAACTTGTTAATGTGTTGTTTGTTGCTGGCATTAGTTGACCCTTGCGCTGTTGAATAAATTTTGCCACACTCATTTCTGACTGTCCAAATTACTTGATATAAATTACAGTAGAACTTCGATGGCTCGTACACCGATGGCTCGTTTACCATGGCTGAGTCTAACCCGTTCTTGAGTCCCAAGGGAATTTTTGTACATAAGAAATAGAGAGGGTAAAATTTAGGATATTGTCCTCTTTTACCTTGCAAATGTATGCTGTGTGTACTCATTAGAATCGCCTCGATGAGGCGATTCTAATGAGTACACACAGCATAATATCTTTCATTATAGAACACAGAAAAAGATGTCCTAAAATATCTCGTTATACCTCCTGGCATTAACCCTCAGTGGCTCGAACTACCCTTGTCTCGAACAGATTTTCATGAGCCCAAAGGTGTTCGAGTCATTGAAGTTTGACTGTATGTATTCATTTGAATTCGCATACCGAATGACAAATAGTGTAGATCCTGATTAGATGGCTTCTCTGATCAGGATCTACACTGTTTTCAAAGATAGGGGTTATCAGGTTCAGCAGGACAAGAGTTAACCCTTGTGCTGCTGAATATTTAAATATGCCACACCCACCACTGAATATCAACCAATCAGATTACTTGATGCAAGTTATTGTTACAAATTCATAAACTGTCACAAACAATTGTTTTTGTTTGATTTGAGGTTTAACGTCCCTGTCAACACTGTAAAGGTTATTTTGGAGACATTGCTTCCAATTTTGTGGGACTTTTACCCGACATTGAGATGAAATGACATCTCAATCCCTGTCGCCCAATGAAACCAATACGGTTTATTAGCGTGGACGGTCCGGTCCGCCTCGCACCGCGGTTCCTGGACAGGCTTAGATCCTCTAAACGGTTTACCAGTACTAGTGTGCGGGCCAGAATTAGCTCTGCGTGAAAGCATCATGCAGCCCATAATAATATTATATTTCTTCAAGCCCAGAAGATCCTGATCAGATGGCTTCTTCAAATATAATGCATATCCGGGTTCAGCAGGACAAGGGTTAATCCATTTTGTACCAGAAACACCATATAGGTACCCTGAACGGGGCATCTGATCTGAGGGCCTCCACTGTTTGCTCAAAGTTCAGTCATTTTCCAAATAAATTTTGATGAAAACAACCTGACACCCCTGAATTTTGAAATGGACTCCTGCTATATATAGGGAGGAAGATTTCATTTGCTCCGAAAAGGGTTAAAACAAGATCTTGTCCAGTTACATTAAAACTGAGCTTGCACATGACAAAACCTGCATTCTAATGCAATTGCATATGGGCCCCGTCGAGCGATTTTGGTACTTATCGCCTATGCGAGCAGCGAAGGTTCAGGCGAGCCTGCGCATCCGCGCAGTCTCGCCAGAACCTTCGCTGCTCGCTCATACAAGCAGTGAATCAAGAGGAACCTTCAGATAGAAAGCCATGACCGAATGCTCGAACACACAAATTCGCTTGGGGGGGCTCATATGTAACACAACATTTGACTGAATAACATACAACGATTTGCGACAGTATATCCTGTGATATACTGTTTGAGCCCCGCCAAGCAAATTTGTATCTTTGAGCATTCCGTGATGACAAATTTTAACTGCGCATGCCCAGCCATTCAGAGGGGCCAGGGATATGGCTTTCTGTCTGAAGGTTCCTCTTAATTCACTGCTTGTATGAGCAAGCAGCGAAGGTTCTGGCGAGACTGCGCGGATGCGCAGGCTCGCCTGAACCTTCACTGCTCGCATAGGCGATAAGTACCAAAATCACTTGACGGGGCCCATATATCGGAAACACGACATCATGATTTAAAGTCACTTTTTATTAACTGGTATTTGGCTTTACGCAGCTCACAGTCCTTGCCGCTTTGTGCAAAATAGTACAGTTTATAACAAAATAACTGAATTAGTGCATGAATGGGGATAATTAACTGCATTAAAAATTGTCATTTGGGGAGGTAAATCGTCAGTTTTACATTTCCGAACATAAAATCTCAGATTTACCTCCCCAAATGACAATTTTGAATACAGATATCCCCTAAATGCAGCCAGAAAAGACTTACTATGGCAAGAGTTCAGCTGTCATTAATCAGTGAAGGCTCTGGTCAGATCTGAACCTTCCCTGAACACAAAAGCCTTATTGTAGGTTTTACTGTGAACTGACTCTCTGGTGTAGTGGTTAAACTAGTCACTTCATAAACCAGGGGTCCATCGAGGCTTGCAGAAATAGATTGGGCTACATGGTGCTTCTGTGCAGAGCTGAAACTGACCAAACTTGACAACAAGTAAACCGCTTAGAAGGTTAAAGCCTGCCCAGGAAATGTGGTGTGAGTCTGGCTGCTCCTTACCGTAATCCCTTGCAGTTTCTTTGGATGGTAGGGCTCGAGATGTTAATTTCATCTCAATGTCTGGTAAAAGTCCTACGGTTAGGAAGCAATGTCTCCAAAATTACCTAAATAGTGTTGGCAGAGATGTAAAACCTCATTACAATCAAACTAGTGGTTGTGAGTTTTATTCCGAGCTTCTCCAAACTTTTGGATAAGTCCTCAAACTGAGGTCTTATCTCCATAATTATGACCTTAGTTGTTGGTTAAACTCAAACTGGCTTAATTATCTTCTTCAAATTCAGGATAATTACAGTAAATGTTAACAGTCTAAATATTGAAGGGTGTTACTGACCGCATTGCCTCCCTTCAATTATCTATGCTATGCTTCTTTCCTTTTTCACGGCTTTCATGTCGTAAGATGGGGGCTCGTCCGGGTTCGGACTTTACTTCTCCGAAATTGGCTTTGTGCTGGAGTTGGCCTCACGTCATCATAAATGATGACTTCCTTGAAGAGGGGGTGTGTTACGCACCGCATTGCCTCCCTTCAAGTATCTACATGCATAGCTTATAGGTTTATCACTACAGTCCAACCTGTATTAAGCAAGCACCTCTGGGATATTCAAAAAGTGCTTGCTTAAGGCAGGTGGTTGCTTAACACAGGTGGATTTTAATGCATTTTCTTTTTTCGGGAACTGAATGCCTGCTTGCTTAAGACAGGTTGCTTGCTTAATAAAGGTGGCCATTAAGACAGGTTTGACTTTACTCTCTAACAACTGCGTCAGGGAGTCGACTCTTTGGCTCAGCGGTTAGACCACTGGACTATCACCCGAGCGGCCCGGGTTCGAATCCCACCATAGGCGGGGATTTTTTCAGGCTATGCTTCTTTCCTTTGTTTCGGCTTTCATGTCATAAGAAGAGTCATAAACATTCGGTTTTAACCCTTGAAATGCCAATCACAATATTTGTTGTCTGCTTTGTCATCTGCCGTTTTCTTTAAACATCATTTTTGCAAACAGTGTGGACCCAGATCAGATGGCTCCTGAAGGAGCAGTCTGATTTGGATGCACACCTTTTGCCTGTATGCAAAAATATTTTTTGAAGATGCAGCAGACAACATAGTTACGCCGACTATGTTTTCAGATGCATTTTTCTTGGCATCTTAACCCTTATCTTGCTGTTCACGACAACCCCTATCTTTGCAAACAGTGTAGATCCAGATCAGATGGCTTCTGAGGAAGCCATCTGATCAGGATCTACACTGTTTGGCATTCAGTTTATGAATTTGTAGCAATAAATTACATCAAGTAATTTGATTGGTTGATAGACAGAAATGGGTGTGGCTTAAATGAATATTCAGCAAGATAAGGGTTAATAAAGGGTTAAAGATCATTTTATTTTATTTACCCTTTCTGTTTACCATGTAAGGTCATCGGTTACATTTTGTTTTCCTTAGAAAATTACATTTACTTTGCTTAAGAGGTGTAAATATAACTGAAATGACTGTAAATATTAAGTCACCTTAATCAATGACATGTGATAATAGGACTTATTAGAGAAAGAGCCAGGTGTTTTCAGTAATTACTTTCCCAACAAGCATACCAAGTGTAGGTAACAATTCCAATCAGCATTGATGAAATTTCATGTTACCTGAAATGAATATCCTTGAAGGTCTCACTTTGATAGTATAGATACTATATAGAGAAAAGTAGTTTTTGCAAGGTATACATTATTCACCTTATTTGCATTATCTGCTGGTTCCTAGTCTGAAGATTATAAGTGTTTGAAAAACAGGTAACCAGACCCCCCTGTCCTGACCTTGAAAGGTCAGGGGGGTCTGGTTACCTGTTTTTGCAATATTGACAATGTGCAAGCTGGGAGCCAGCAAATAATGCCAATATTGTGAATATTCCTAATTATTTCACTTTATATAAGTGTAACACATCTTTGAGTCGGTGTGTGTTTGTGGTGTTTCTTATTATGAATCGGCTTAACTGCTCACTGTGTATAACTTGTAATCATTGAGGGCCGCAAGGGAGATTAGTTCTGTACTAATTGTGTTACCCTCGTGAAATAAAGTCTTTATTATTATCATTATTATTATTTCTTCTGGTAGTAATCTGCCTCATTGATATATTTCTCCTCTGGAAAATTCCATTGGAATTTAACACCCTAGTCAACACTGTTTAAGTCAGTTCACCTAACCACACTTTTCCTGGCAAATAACCAGTACAGTGCACATTCTTTCGCCAGAAACTGACAACTGCCCTTCTTGAATCAAGGCAAGGGGAAAGCATGACCATAGAAGACTCTATGGGATAAATACAGGGACCTATAAGATAGCAATTTTTGTATTATTTCAGACTGCCTATGGTCACCCAGCCCGCAGTGAGCCTTTTCCATCTCTGAGCAGAGAACAGGTAAGGATAAAACGAGACATTAATTGTCCTCCCACAAACCAGATAGATCATCTTCCATCCTCCCACACCCCCACAAAAAACCCAGTCATGCAATATAAAACTAGACAAATAGTACATTAACCCTTTTTGTACCAAATGGAATCTTCCTCCTTATATATAGCAGGAGTCCATTTAAAAATTTAGGGGTGTCAGGTTGTGTTTTCATCAAAATCTGTTTGGAAACTGGCTGAGCATTTTGCAAACAATGTAGGCCCTGATCAGACGCCGCGTTCTGCGGCGTCTGATCTGGGCCTGCACTGTTTGCCCAGGTACCCCTTTAGGGGTTTCTGGTACTGAATGGGTTAACCCATTTTGTACCAGAAACCCCAGAATGGGTAATTAGCAAAAAGCACAGGCCCAGATCAGATGCTGCCTACACCGTTTGCAAAAAGTTTAGCAATTTTCCAAATAAATTTTATAGAAAACACAACCTGAAAGCCCAAAATTTTGAAATGGACTTCTGCTATATTTCAGCAGGAAGATTCCATTTAGTAAAATATGGGTTCACCCAAAGTAGGCCATTGGCAAACAGCGCAGGCTGATCAGGGCCTACACTGTTTGCATAAAGTTCAACCATTTTCTGAATAAATGTCTAAAATTAAGTGGAGCTGACACCCAAAAAATTTTGAAATGGACTCCTATAGAGGAATAATTATATTCTGTTTTTTTTTTTTTTTTTTGTTTTATTTGAGGCTTAACATCCCCGTCAAGACTATTTAGGTCATTTATGAGACATTGCTTCCAATTTTGTGGGACTTTTACCTGACATTGAGATGAAATGACATCTCAGTCCCTGCTGCCCAATGAAACCAATAGGGTTATATGCATGGACGGGCCAACTCGCACCTGACTTTTCCTGGGCAGGCTTAGACCTTCTAAGCAGTTTATCAGTACTTGTGTGTGGTCGCTGAAGCATAATGCAGCCCAGCCTATTTCTTCAAACCTCGATGGGATATTCTTTTTAGTACAACTCACTTTAATCCATTATCTTCCTCCTTGTATACAGCAGAATCCATTTATAATTTCAGGGACAGCAGGTTGAATTGATTTCAAAATTGATCTAAAAATGGCTGCACATTGTGCAAATTGTGAAGGCCCTGATCAGATGCCACATTCTGCAGTGTCTCTTCTGGGCCTCCACTGTTTGCCAGTGACGTGTTTTTGGATTTCTAAAGTCTTAAAAGAGCTGTTGACCCACCAGTTCTGTCAGTACTTTGATATTTATTACAGTAAGTCTCTTGCTGAATATTCATTTTAGTCACACCCATCTCTGACTTTGAACCAATCAGATTACTTGATGTAATTTATTCCTACAAATTCATAAACTGAATGTCAAACAGTGTAGATCCTGATCAGATGGCTTCTTCAGAAGCCATCTGATCTGGATCTACACTGTTTCCAAAGATATAGGTTGTCGTGAACAGCATGATAAGAGTTGATAAATTACATGTAATAATAGGACTTAAAATTGTTATAGAAGGGCCATATGTTTTCAGTAATTACTGTCCCAGCAGGCATACCAACTCAGCCTCCGTGACCCTTTCCCTGCTGAACATGATAACCCTACCTTTGCAGACAGTGTAGATCCGGATCAGATGTTACTTAGGGGAAATGTACCTTCAGGAAATCTGCAAATACACTGTGTCCCAATCATGAGAAAACCTGTCTTTGGGGTTTGCAAACAGGTTAAACACAAACTAGCCTGCTCAGCTGCATAAGCAATATAGTCTTGAAAACTATATAGAGGAAGAGTAAAATCCTAAAAATTTTGACATCTTGAGGACTTCATGTAATTCTTCTAAAATTTTAAAAATTTGTTTCATGATCCAGCAAGGAGTCCAAAATGTGCAGATGGAATGGCAAACAGTGTAGACCCAGATCAGACTGCTCCTTCAGGAGCAGTCTGATCAGGGTCTGCACTGTTTGCTTTGGGCTGTCTGTCCCAATACTTGGGATCATTATGGAAGAAATTAAAGGTTTGTTTGATTTGAGGTTTAACGTCCCCGTCAACACTGTAAAGGTCATTTTGGAGACATTGCTTCCAATTTTGTGGGACTTTTACCCGACATTGAGATGAAATGATGACATCTCAAGCCCTGTCACCCAATAAAACCAATAGGTTTATAACCAAGGACGGGCCAACTCGCACCGCTTTGCATGGACAGGCTTAGATCCTCTAAGCGGTTTACCAGTATTCGTGTGCGCGTCATTTTCAGCTCTGCGTGGAAGCATCATGCAGCCCATATATTTCTTCAAGCCTCGATGGGCGGGGACAAATTAAAGGTTAAGTGTACTTTGCAGGCAATGAACATGAAGGTGCTGATCAGACTGCGTAGCTGTGCAGCGCAGGCTAATCTTGAACTTTGTTGTTTGCAAATTGCAAATATATGTTTTCTCATGATGTATCACACTTCCTTTTGTTTGATTTTACAGCCCTTTTAACCCTTGTCCTGCTGAATATTCATATATGTCACACCCACTACCGATTATCAACCAATCAGATCACTTGATGCAAATTATTGCAACAAATTCACAATCTGAATGGCAAACAATGTAGATCCTGATCAGATGGCTTCATCTGAAGCCATCTGATCTGGATCTTCATTGTTTGGAAAATAAGGCATATCCGGGCTCAGCAGGACAAGGGTTAAGATAATTTCACTTATTTCGAACCAATTGTTAATCAGAGGGGGGGGGGGGGGGGGGGGGGGGGGGCAAAAATCAGAGTACCTGGATTTTCCATGGCAGAACTTGGTGTCTAAGGTGACCCAAGCAAGCCTCAAGCCCAAAGCGGTGAGAGACCTTTATAATTAAGAGAAAGGGCTCTTTCCCACAAAGCCATGGATCACACTAATAATAAATTTGCAGACAGATCCGGTCATACAGTATATAAACAAGCAGTGACTAAAGTAAGTTGACAAATTCTGTCGTACAAATTACGTGTTAATGTGCCTTTCGATTGCATCGTCTGTTTTCCAGCCAGGAACAAGTAATATGCATTCTTAGACACGTGTCCCCATATTTTTACCAATAGCAGTACTTAAAACATTACATCAGGAAAACGTGTGGCGTACAACAGATCCTTTAAATCCGACATTTTCTGTTACATAAACATCAATAATCAATGAGAATTCATGCAGAAGCAATCAGTATTCCCTGACAAAAGGAAAGATTCTAATCTATAAATATGCTATTAAAACATTTAATGGGTCTTTATTTCTACTTAATAGCGACTTGTGAAAAGCTATTTTATAATTCATGTTGTGATGTCTTTTTAGCATGCCTGTGAGAATCTCCAGTGCAATTTAACTTTCCAACTGCAGCTTTGAACACGAACATGTAAAACTTCTTACCATGTTTGCCCTTGATCTGCTGAATATTTTAAATATGCCACACCGGCCCCTGCCCATCGGGGCTTGAAGAAATATGTGGGCTGCACAATGCTTCCACGCAGAGCTAAATCCAGCCCGCACATGATTACTGGTAAACCGCTAAGAGCATCTAAGCCTGCCCAGGCAAAGCGGTGCGAGACCGACCGTCCATGCTTATAAACCCTATTGGTTTCATTGGGCGGCAGGGCTTGAGATGTCATTTCATCTCAATGTCGGGTAAAAGTCCCACAAAATTGGAAGCAACCTCTCCGAAATGACCTTTACAGTGTTGACGGGGACGTTAAACCTCAAATCAAACAAACAAATATGCCACACCCACCACTGATTATCAACCAATCAGATTACTTGATGCAAATCATTGCAACAAATTCATAAACTGAATGACAATGAAGATCCTGATCAGATGGCTTCTTCAGAAGCCGTCTGATCTGGATCTGCATTGTTTGAAAGGCAAGACATATCAGGATTCAGCAGGACAAGGGTTAAGGATATGGTATATCAAGAAAGTTCATTCTCATCGATAAAAATATGGTCATCAAGATCTTTAAGTTTCATACTAAACACAGTTTACTGTATCAATGCACCCGCTAACTCCTTTTGGAGGTAGGTAGTGGGTAGCACTCTTTACGAATATTATGCTTGTGCATAATGAAAATGGGCCCCCAGCCTTTCATTGCACCCGCTAACTCCTTTGGAGGTAGGAAGTGGGCAGCACTCTTCACAAATATGCATAATGAAAATGGGCCCCCAAAAAGCCTCAGTGGTGCAGTGGTTATGCTACTCGCCTTGTAAAACTGGTTGGCAGGATGAATCCCGGGCTTCTCCAGACTATCGGATGAGTTTTTAAACCGAGGTCCCGTCTCTGTATGACCTTTGCTGTTGGTGGGACGTAAAACTCAAACACTCATAATGGGCCCCCGATTGGGGTATGGAGAAATAGATTGGGCTGCATGATGCTTCCACGCAGAGCTGAAATGGACTGCACATGAGTACTAGTAAACCACTTACGGCTGCCCAGGCAAAGAGGTGCGATTAGGACTGTCCATGCATATAAACCCTATTGGTTTCACTGGGCGGCAGAGCTTGAGTTGTCAGTTCAGTAAAAGTCTCACAAAATTGGAAGCAATTACGTCTCTAAAATGACCTAAAAAATGTTGACGGGGACGTTAAACCTCAATTCTGTTGACGGGGAGGCAAACAAATGAACAAAAGCATAATGAAAAATACCATATTTGCCTTTTGTGTTTTACGGGCCTCCATGGTCTAGTGGGTAAGATCCCTGACTTAATCATTAGGTCTATCATTGCTGTGGTTCGAACTTGCTTGGGTCACATGTGAAATGCCAAGTTGGTCAGGTGATTTTTCTCGGTACTTCAGTTATTGCTGGATATACGTGAAATAGTCTGTCAAAACCAAACAAAAAAAAAACCTATGTTTCCAGGCAGAAAGAGCTGAGCAAACAGTGTAGACTGAAACGAGATGCCTCAGAGCATGGCATCTCATCAGGGTCTACACTGCTTGAAACTCATCCAGCTTTATAGACACACCATAGAGAATTTACTTGTTAGAAATTTAGAACAAGTTCAGAAAGGAGTAGAGGTGTCTGAGTATTAAGGGTAAAAACAGTTTATGTAATAAAGTGAAATCACTTAAGGGGAATGGGAACACCTGGCTGATTTTTCCGCATTTTTCAAAGGGAGACAACTTTCGGGACTTCCTGTTCACTTTTCTATAAGCCCTGTCACACTGAAAAAGGGGTCTACTCTTAAAGGAAAGAATTTGCTCCTTAGGAGCAAATTCTTTCCTTTAAGAGTTGACCCCTATTGACATGGGAGATAAAAAATACTTTTGCAGGAGTTGCCTCCCCTGAAGGGTGTTCCCATTCCCCTTAAATGTAAAACATCAAAAGGGCTTTTGTTTCTTGTGCATAACAATACTTTTCTTGTGGCTATGTCACTGATTCATTGATCATTTTATCAGTCTGAAGGCATACTTCTTCTTATTAACAAATTAATGCTAACTGACTTTGATCTCCTGGAATAGAAGTTCCTTCCGATTCATTATCAAAATGAATACTTCCTGTTTCAAGTGATGGAAAATGGACTAAATTTGCAAATGGATGCAATGCTTCAAAAATATTTTACTGCCCTTGACAAAACAGAGCATCCCAGAAATTTCTCTCAGGGAGCAATTTCTAGAGTTGACCCCTTTTCATAAGGGGCTTGTTTTGCAGGGAAGCAGACAGGAAGTGATCAGAGTTATCTCCCTTGCAAAAATGGGAACTGTATCTAGATCCTTAAATACTGGCATGGCTTTGCTTTAATAATCTGCTGATGTCATAATCAAAATGTACTTTTCTATAAAATGTACTTTTCCATGACGAGACATTTGAGTACTGTAATGATCATAAGTATTAGGACAGATAGGCCTAACCTAAAGAAGCAGTCTGATCAGGGCCTACACTGTTTGCCATTCCAGCTGCACCTTTTGGACTCCTTGCTGAAACATATTTTTAGCTCACCTGAGCCGAAGGCTCATGTGAGGTATTAGTATACCACGAGTCGTCCGTCGTCGTCGTCCCGTCGTCCACACTTTCAAAGAAGTATATCTCCGGAACCAGTGGGCCAATCTTGATCAATTTCATGTGAAGCATTATCAGGTAGGGGGAAAGGCTGCATACTGTTTTCGGGCATATCGGATTGGAACTCTGGTTGCCATGGCAACAAATAGCTCCCATAGACTTAACATAGGAAAAAGTTTGTCATCACTCTAGCTCCGTCAATTTTTTTCTGATTGTCTTCATTCTTGCAGATAACGAGGACAGGCATGAAATCTCGATCAAGTTCGATTTTGGGCTGAATCGGATTATTCACTCAGGAGTTACGTGCCCTTGAGCGTTGAAAAAATTGCCTATTGACTTAACATGGGGAGAATGTTGTCATCACCGTAGCTGCTTCAATTATTTTCAGATTGGCTTTATTCTTGCAGATAACCAGCACAGCCATGAAATCTCGGTCAAGTTCGATGACTGGCAGAATCGGATCATTCACTTAGGAGTTACCTGCCCTTGTGTGTTTTTGCATTATGGTTAATGGGAATTAGGAAAAAGCTTGTCATCACTCCAGCTCCGTCAATTTTTTTCTGATCGACTTCATTCTTGCAGATAACAAGGACAGGCATGAAATGTCGATCAAGTTCGATTTTGGGCTGAAACGGATTATTCACTCAGGAGTTACGTGCCCTTGAGCGTTAGGAAAAAAGCTTGTCATCACTCTAGCTCCGTCAATTTTTTCTGATCGACTTCATTCTTGCAGATAACGAGGACAGGCATGAAATCTCGATCAAGTTCGATTTGGGGCTGAATCGGATTATTCACTCAGGAGTTACGTGCCCTTGAGCGTTGAAAAAATTGCCTATTGACTTACAGTACAGTCAACGATACATTCCTATCTGTGTCGTTTCCCGGTGACAATCCGTCATGGTGACAAAGCCTCATGTCTCGCTGAACAGTTTCCCTGTCGCGGGTGACAAGATTCAAGGCAGCGAGACGGTCTCCGGACGTTAGCCCCCCAGGACGTTTGCCCCCCAATGACTTAATCAAAAAATGGACATTTGCCCCCCAGTTGAAAATGCGATTCGGACATTTTGCCCCCCAGAGCTTATTTTTGGTATGGACATCTGCCCCCCAGTGCTTATTTTACAGGTGGACAATTGCCCCCCACGGCTTATTTCAGAAAGGGACATTTGCCCCCCAACCTGGCTAAACAAGGATATTCATTATACAGACTTGTATATAGCTACATAATTTACATGACAACGTTTTTGTTAAAGTTTTACAGCCCATTCAAGATCATTTCAATTTTTTCAAGAATTAACCATCAGTGTATCCAGTGTAAAAACCACTTGAGTATAGGCGTCTGACATTGGACTCAGTGAGGCACAAACTCAATATATGGTTCTGTAGCTGACTTGCTTAACCCTTTTCCTGCTGAATAAATTAAGCATCTCCAATTGATTGACTATTAACCATCACATTCTTGGTAATATTTTTGTTAACTTAACAAATTGCATGACAAAACAGTATAGATCCCCATCAGATATGGCATCTGATCGGGATCCATACTGCTTTCTTAATGTAGGGGTTGTCCATAACAGCATGATATTATGGATTCATATTTATATAGATGGAATAATTTATTGCTTAACATTTTGTATTTCTGATGATAATAAACCAATAAGTACATTGTTTTCCTCCTTTGTGTTAGCCCTGGTCTATCTGGGGGGCAAATGTCCCTTTCTGAACTCAGCATTGGGGGGCAAATGTCCACCTGTAAAATAAGCAGCACTGGGGGGCAGATGTCCATACCAAAAATAAGCGTGGGGGGCAAATGTCCGGGTCGCATTTTCAACTGGGGGGCAAATGTCCATTTTTAGATTAATTCATTGGGG
Source organism: Lucinisca nassula (assembly GCA_963580285.1). Lineage (NCBI taxonomy): Eukaryota > Metazoa > Mollusca > Bivalvia > Lucinida > Lucinidae > Lucinisca > Lucinisca nassula. The sequence goes on along the minus strand of OY757010.1, from coordinate 42,877,190 downwards.
GGCAAATGTCCTGGGGGGCAAATGTCCTGGAATCCAGCGAGACAGGTGAAATTGTCCCGATGGCTCGGCGGTACACACCGCGACCAGCGAGACACAGCGTGACATTTTATTGCATGGTTATGTAATCATTACGCCCGAGCTCCATCTACCTGGATAAAACTTATATTAAAAAAAAAACATCCGGGTCTTCCCAATATCTTTGAATTTATATTTTCTTAAATAAATAACCATATAAGTAATATTATATACATAAAAAAAACGTTTTTGTCCTTATTATTTTCCAAATTTAGGGGGTACCCTAATTAGTTACCTTTAGAAATTCAATAGAGAAAAAGGCTGATTTTTTTTTTTTTTTTTTTTTTTTGCAAACAGTGAAGGCCCTGACCAGATGTCTTGGCGCAGGCTGATCTCGGCCTTGCGCGCTTTGGGAGTGTCAAAAATAGCTTAGACGCAACAACCATTTTTTACAAACAGTGAAGGCCCTGACCATATGTCGCGGCACAGGCTGATCTCGGCCTGCGCTCTTTGCGAGTATTAAAAATAGCTTAGACGCAACAACCATTCTTTTTCTTTTTACTCTTCTTCAATAGCTTTTGTTTTTCGCTTACGCAACAAGTACCTCTAACACGCTGCTTCGGCGCCTCTTTGATAGCAGATGCGCCCCTTTAAATCAGCCTGAAATATCGACCGTGTGCAGGGTCACAGCAGTTCCAACAAATTACGAAGAATCAGCTCAGCCTCCGCATCCATGTAGTGCGACCAGAGACTTCTCTTGCTGCAGGAAGGAACATTAGACCCTTAATTATCCTCAAAGCGCACAACGAAGACTCTTATCAGACTGCGCAAATACGAAGACTGATCAGATTGCGCGGATGTGAAGGCTGATCTGAGTCTTCGCTAGGCGCACATGTAAACTGCAGGAAATGCTGTGCCCCGACTCAATTTATAATGATGTTTCTCGTACTAGAAGTTCGCTATATTAAGCACGTGCGCCGACGTATAAGTTGTGGATAAAAGAATCTTTTCACAACAGACAAACAATTAACTGCCTGGTTTTGGTCAATGTGTAATGCAAAACGCCGGTGTCCTGTGCACCATGCCACATTATCCTATCTCATCACGTTAACAAGTCCGTGTAATGAGTATCCCTACGTGGGATTGAGATTTCTTTGTTCTAAACATATTTGGTTACTCGATGAGGCGGTTCTAACGAGCATCCAAAACCTAAATTTAGACTAGAAATACAAGACTGCATAAAATATCCATATCTTGTCAGCTAAGGCTCATCAATATACCCGGAACTCAAGACATGTCTTGTTCACTGACCATAAAGTATATGAGCTAGCGCACGACAAAACTTATCATAAAACCTGTCTGACATACAAGGGATCAGATCAGTATCACCGTGGCTGCAGAAGAGGCCGATGATTGGCGAATACTGATCAGAATGCATGGATGCGCACGCCGACATGCGTCTTCAGTTGTCGTTCAACTACCTGCGTAGACTCAAATCAAAATGCACAACCGGAGTTTGCAATTTACCGGCGGTGGCTATTTGAGACTCTGATCAGACTACTCGGATTCACAGGCCGAGCTTGCACTTTGCATACTTATCATATTGCACGGATGTGACGCTATGCTACGTCTCTGCTGGTCTGAGGCTAGAGAAGCTGCATAAAGTCGGTAAATACTGATGAAACTGCGTGAATGCGCATGTCGAGCTGCGCCTTCTCTCAGTCTGGCCATTCAGTGATTGCTCAGATCAACATGCACAACCAGAGTTTCGTATTTGTATATGTATGTTGCGATATCCCAGTGGCCGGGTAAGACTGATCAAACTACTTGGATGAGGAGGCTGAGCTGAGCTTCTGTTGGTCGCACATAGTGGCCTGCAAAGAATCGGATCAACATCCACTGTCTGAGGCAAGTGGCAATGAATAGCACTGTGGCTACAAAAGGCGCATTATACTGTGGTAGGCGAATACTTTTCATACTGCATGATTGTGCAGGCTGATTTGTGTCTTATAGCTGCACATTCTTAATGGTTCAGCGTTGTGTAAAGGGGTTACCAGTAGAATCGATCTTGACAGGTAGACCCAGATCAGCCGCCGTAGAAAGCAGTCTGTTCGGGCCTACACTGACAGTAAGGATGGAAGGAATTTCTTCAAGTGTATTGTGTCAGTATCTACATGTGCATATTAAAACTTTATCATATGACGTCGTTGATAAGCAGTGGATAACGTCGTGTAATAAAATATCGTATGACCACACGTGTAATAACACTTTGGCGGGATTAAGTAATGTCATGACGACGTCCATGTCAACAAAGCATTTTTTTGTGGAAAATTTTTCAAATCTAAAGGCGATGAAATCCAATTTAAAGTGGTCATATGATAAACAGAATCTTACACTCGTGGTCAATTCATATGAAATTTATGAAACTCGCCGAAGGCTCCTTTCATAAGTTTCATATGACATGACCACTCGTGTAAGATCCTGTATATAAAAAAAAAACGCAAGATAATATCGACACCCAGCCAAGTCGACTTTAAAAACACTTAGATCATGTAAGAAAATTATAATATTATACTGCTGTTAAAAATTGGTGACTAAAAAGAGCTCCTCACACCTCTGATACTACTCAGGTTCAATTGCACACTGAGGATAACGTCTCATAGACGTAGATACTACGTCTTTACACAACGCCGACACTGCGACGTACCATTGAAATTATTTAAGAAATGAAGATAATTTATATAACGTTCATCGAAGTATGAACAACATCGGGTCACGAGCAAAAAAAAAAAAAAAAAAGTTCACTGAAATTTTGCTCGTGACCCGGTGTAAGTTAGTTTGATGAACGTAAAAAAAATACCTTTATTACTTAAAGCTAAGTCTTTACGCAGCCCCGACGTCGATGCCACGCTGCTCTCAAACCGGACGTATCAATGTAATTTACATAAATGGCATCCGCCTTTTAACAATAGAATCCTAGACACATCGACGTCGACGCTACGTCTCACGCTGCTCTTAAACTAAAATGAACGTTACAGAAACTTCTTTCGCCTGTTAAACATTTTAGACACAGTAACATCCAGGGTACATCGACGCCGACGCTACGTCTCCACGCAGCGCCGACGCCGATAATTACGCTGCACTCAAACCAAAATAAATTTTAAAGAAATAACTTCAGCCTGTTAAACAATTTAGACTCAGTAGCATCCAGGGTACCTCGACGTCGGCGCAACGTCTACACGCAGCGCCGTCGCCGATGTTTCGCTGCTCTCATTACAAAATGATTTGTAGCGTCTATGTCACCGTTCGTGTAAAGCAGAAAAAAAACACGACCATCATTTGTAGAATATAGTCTCACATATGACGCAAGCAAGGCTCGAACCGCAGTGATGAGAGACCTAATGATTAAGAATCTGCGCTCTTACCCACCAGGCAATGACCGTACCACCATAATCCTATACTTTTTCAGCATTCTTGAGGCAGTTTCGTGTTCGAACTATAAAAGGGTCTACCCTGGTTTTCTTCGGAGCACGGGAACGTGCCCATTTTTTTCAGAGAATAAAGCGTCATTGGTTAATAAGCTAAGGGACCAGGAAATGTGCACCAGAAAAAGGATTTGACGCCATCGCTCAACAGCTGACTACGGTGATGATGAGAAAACCTGTCTACCCTTAGTCTACCCTTAAAGACGCATTTATTCCTTGGGAGCAAATTCTTTCCTTTCAGAATAGACTCGACTCACCGAGGCACTCTCATCCATATGATCCCAGCATGCAACAAGCATGAGCCACGTTATGGCAAAACCCGTTCGGCTGTTTGCGAGCAACTAAGAGACATGGCAGCCTGTGCATACGCACAGTCTGGTCAGCATTCCAATTTGCTGCTTGGACAGCTTGATACCGAGTTTACTCCAGTTACATGTAACCGAGTTGACCAGTATGATATGACCTCATCGCAATGCTTCTACCAATCTTTGCAGCCCCCGCCCATCGGGGCTTGGAAAAATAGATGGGCTGCATGATGCTTCCACGCAGAGCTAAAACCACGGCCCCTGCCTTTAGGGGCTAGAAGAAATATATGAGTTGCATGATGCTTCCACGCAGAGCTGAATCCAGCCCACACTCTTGTACTGGTAAACCGCTTAGAGGATCTAAGCCTGTCCAGGAACCGCGGTGTGAGGCGGACCGTCCATGCTAATATACCCCTATTAGGTTTCATTGGGCGAAAGGGCTTGAGATGTCATTTCATCTCAATTTCGGGTAAAAGTCCCACAAAATTGGAAGCAACGTCTCCAAAATGACCTTTACAAGTGTTGACGGGGACGTTAAACCTCAAATCAAACAAACAAAACAAGAGCTAAAACCGACCGCACACGAGTACTGGTAAACCGCTTAAGAGGATCTAAGCCTGCCCAGGCAAAGCGGTGCGAGTCGGCCCGTCCATGCTTGTAAACGCTATTGGTTTCATTGGGCGACAGGGCTTGAGATGTCATTTCATCTCAATGTCGGGTAAAAGTCCCACAAAATTGGAAGCAACGTCTCCAAAATGACCTATACAGCGTTGACGGGGACGTTAAACCTCAAATCAAACAAACAAATCTACCAATCTATGGGTCTCTTCTTTAGCGCTAACAGTTCTTTCCATTTTGTGATGCTTGTTTCGCGCATGCAGTGCCTCATTGAAGTCTTCCCGCTTTTCACAACGAGCACGTGAGGTCACTGAGATACAATTACGTCATTTAGGCACGGGCGGCTGTTGCATACGAAAAGGTCGTTACAGGAATGGCAAACACAAATATGCTATCACTCGTTTGGGAAGGGATCTTTCATAGGCGTAACGCCCATTACGCATGTGCGTAATGTAAAATATTTGCAGTGAAGAGAAGCGCCTAAATAATAGTGTTCACCATTACATATTATATATGGGCTGTTCTTAAAGGAAAGAATTTGCTCCCCTCGGGAGAATTGGAAAGAATTTGCTCCCCTCGGGAGCAAATTCTTTCCTGTTAAGAGTAGCCCCCATCTCGGAAAAGCTGTTTTACATAGATTTTTTCTTGTTGGGCGTAATACTATTTTGGTTCTGGTTACGCCCTTGTCTTGTAATCCCCCGTCGTCCCCCAGCCCGCCCATCGGGCCTTGAAGAAATAATTGGGCTGCACACGAGAACTGGTAAACCGCTCAGAGGATCTAAGCCTGCCCAGGCAAAGCGGTGCGAGTCGGTCCGTCCATGCTTATAAACCCTTTTGGTTTCATTGGGCGACAGGGCTTGAGATGTCATTTCATCTCAGTGTCGGGTAAAAGTCCCACACAATTGGAAGCAACGTCTCCAAAATGACCTGTACTGTAATGACGGGGACGTTGACCCTCAAATCTCCCCACCGCGAAGCGGAGAGAGGATTGTTGGAATTAACTTCTCCGTCCATGTCCATCCGTCCGTTCATAACAAGTTTCTGTCCGCTGCATATCTTCTTAACGTCATATTTTGGTCAGATCTTGGCACTATAGTGAGATGATGGGCAGATTCAATAACTCAACCATGCCGACTTATAAGACACTAAGATCATGCATATGTAAATACTGCAAAACTTTATAATTAAAAATAGTGATAGAAAGTGTGCCTCACACCTCTGATACTACTCAGGTTCAATTACACTCTGAGGATAATATCTCATTGACGTACATGTAGACACTACGTTTTTACGCAGCGCCGACGTCGCGCTGCGCTCAAAGCAAACGTATCATTAAAATTATTTAAGAAATGAAGGTAATTTAGTCAACGTTCATCGGAGTATGAACAGCATCGGGTCACGAGCAAAGTTTGTTAGCCCCCGTCGGGATTCTCTTAAATTTTGCTCATCTTAATTAGATGAACGTTAAAAAATACCTTGATTACTTAAATATTGATATCTACATTACATTATTTCTCAAAACAATTGCACGCAGTTTTCCTACTGGCAGTGGAACAGCGTCGTTGGCGCCATAACTTTGTTTGTCTTATTGTTGTTCAACGTCCCCGTCAACGGCCAGTCATACTGAAGAGAACCATTTTTTATGTCAAACCAAACGCATCAGTGAAACCCAACGAAAATGACTTTCTTATTTTATACATCCCAGGTAAAGCCGCGTCCCGGATACATCGACGTCAACGCTACGACTTTTCGCAGGCCGACGTCGATGAGACGCTGCTCTCAAAGCGGACATACTAAGGAAATTTACATAAATGACTTCCGCCTTTCGGGATACAGCGACGTCAACGCTACGTCTCCACGCCGCGCAGATGCCGATGTCACGCTACTCTCATACAGAAATTTCTTTCGCCTTTCAGACACAGTAACATCCAGGGTACGCCAACGCCGACGCTACGTCTCTACGCAGCACCGACGCCGATGTCAAGCTGCCTTCCGCCTTTTAAAGATTTTGGACACAGTAGCATCCAGGGTACCTCGACGTCGGCGCTACGTCTATACGCAGCGCCGTCGCCGATGCCTCGCTGCTTTGATTACAAAATGATATATTGCGTCCAAACTCCCCGTTCGTGATAGAGCAGAAAACAACAACAACAAAACACACACACACACAACCTTCCGTTGTAGAAAGCTTCTCACATATGACTCGAGCAAGACTCGATCAACAGTGACGAGAGACCTAATGATTTTGATTTGTTTGTTTTATTTGAGGTTTAACGTCCCCGTCAACACTGTAAAGGTTATATTGGAGACGTTGCTTCCAATTTTGTGGGACTTTTACCCGACATCGAGATGAAATGACATCTCAAGCCCTGTCGCCCAATGAAACAAATAGGGTTTATTAGCATGGACGGTCCGCCTCGCACCGCGGTTCCTGGACAGGCTTAGATCCTCTAAGCGGTTTACCAGTTCTAGTGTGCGGGCCGAATTCAGCTCTGCGTGGAAGCATCATGCAGTCCATATATTTCTTCAAGCCCCTATGGACGGGGGCCTACCCACCAGGCAATGACCATGTACCAACATATCACATACTTTTTCAGCGTTCTTGAGGCAGTCCGGTGTTCGAACAATGAAAGGGACTACCCCGGTTTCTGTGCAGCACGGGAACGTGCCCGTTTATTTTCAGGGAATAAGGCATCATTGATAAAAAAGCTTAAGGACCAAGAAACGAGGCGTTTCAAACATGCTCCTGCCAAAAAAGAAAAAAGAAAAAGAAAACAGCTCCCATCAGAGACAATAAATTTACACTTAAAGACGCATTTGCTTTCCGGGAGGAAATGGTTTCCTTTCAGAATAGACTCGACTCACCGAGGCGTTACAAATGTGAACTCGCAACCGACGCAGTGAAACAATATGATCCCAGCATTGAACAGCATGCATGAGCCACGTCATGGCAAAACTCGTTCAGATGTTTGCGAGAGACCTGTCAGCCTGCGCACACGCACAGTCTGGTCATCTTTGGGCAGCTTGATACCGAGTTTCATTTGACGCCGTCGCTCAACAGCTGACTACGGCGAGGATGAGAAAACCTGTTTACAGTTAGAGACGCATTGGCTCCCCGGGAGCAAATTCTTTCAAAATAGACTCGACTCACCGAGGCGTTACAAATGTGGCAGTGAAACAATAAGACCCCAGCATTTTACAGCAAGCATGAGCCACGCCATGGCAAAACCCGTTCGACTGTTCGCGAGAGACCAGTCAGCCTGCGCATACGCACAGTCTGGTCAGCTTTGGGCTGCTTGATACCGAGTTTACTTCTCTAATACATGCAGCTGAGCTGACCAGTTTGATTTGACCTTGTCGCAATGCTTCTACCGATCTATGCCGGGTCTCTTGAAGTCTTCTTTGGCGCTAACAGTTCTTTCCATTTTGTGATATGCACTTTTTCGCATGCAGTGCCTCATTGATAATGTGCCTCTCTGATAGCTGAAGCGCCCCTTTAAGAGAGTCTTCCCGTTTTTCACAGCAGCACGTGAAGTCACTGAGATACAATTACGTCATTTAGGCACGAGCGGTTGTAGCATACGAAAAGGTCGTTACAGGAATATGCTATAACTCGTTTTGGAAGGGATCTTTCATAGAAGATACGCCCATTACGCATGTGCGTAATGAAAAATATTTGCAGTAAAGAGAAAGCACCAAAATAATAGAGTTCTCCATTACATATATCATATGGACTGTTTTTAAAGGAAAGAATTTGCTCCGAGGGAGCAAATTCTTACCTTTAAGAATAGCCCCCATCTCGGAAAAAGCTGTTTTACATAGATTTGTTTCAGGTTGTGCGCTATAATATTTTGGTTCTGTTTGATTCTGTACGTTTTTTGTGGGTGTGTTAATCCCACGCCGCGAAGTGGAGAGGGGATTGTTGGAATGACCTTCCTCCGTCCATGGCCGTCCGTCCGTTGATAACAGTTTCTGTCCGCTGCATATCTCCTTAACGCCATTACATTTTGGTCAGATCTTGGCATAGAAGTGAGATGATGTGCATGAAGACCATTGTCACAGTTGTGTGTTCTTGAGTTTGAGCAATGAATTCTTTTCTGCTCCATATCAACTGAACCCTTTGATAGTTTGTTTGATTTGAGATTTTACGTCCCCATCAACACTGTATAGGTCATTTTGGAGACGTTGCTTCCAACTTTGTGGGACCTTTTTAAGACACTGAGATGAAATGACGTCTCCAGGCCTGTGGCCCAATGAAACCAATAGGGTTAATAAGCACGGGCGGTCCGACTCGCACCACTTTGCCTCTTGGCGGTTTACCAGTACTCTTGTGCGGTCGGTTACAGCTCATGCAGCTTATCAATTTCTTCAAGCCCCAATGGGCGGGGCCGGACCCCTTTGATAGATTTTCATTAAAGTGAAAGAAGTAATTTTGTATAGTAAATCAACACCAACACGAAATAATCTTTGTCATGCTTTTACATCAACGTTTCGCCATCATCGGTTCTTCATATTATAAACAAAAAACATAGATGACGTCGCACACAAGCAATGCACCACGCCAACTATGTTACACAAAAAAATAACGGCAACCCGAAGCAGAGCAATTCAGAAGCAGAACAACACGCATACATGTACATGTGGCATGCGAAAACCTAGACTAGGGTCCGCGGTGCCCCCCCCCCCCCCCCCCAACACACACGATTATTTTATCTTGCTGAATATTCATTTAAGCCACACCCATTTCTGTCTATCAACCAATCAAATTACTTGATGTAATTTATAGCTACAAATTTATAAACTGAATGCCAAAGCAGTGTATTTCCTGATCAGATGGCTTCTTAGAAGCCATCTGATCTGGATCTACACTGTTTGCAAAGATACGGGTTGTCGTGAACAGCAAGATAATGGTTAAAATTTATGAGCAGGCCAAATAAGTCTGTGCTGATCTGAGCAGGAAAACCGCCTCTTTCATTTCATATGTATCTCGATATTGACGAGCATAATAAATTTCATGCCACGAAGACCCGAGCATGAAGGTTCTATTATCCCGAGGCCAGGCCGGGCGGATCAGCCTGCGCATCCGCGCAGTCGGATAAAAGTCCCCATCGGCCGTACAAATAGTAACTAGATTACCAGCCATCCAAAGCGCGCACAGCGAAGGCCCAGATCAAACTGCACAAATGTGCAGGCTGATCCGAGTCATAGCCGAGCGCGCATGTAAATATAACGAATCGACGCAAGCCGGAAAACTATCACCAGCCTAGGCACTGAAACCCTCGTAAAGGCAATAACAACGGCCGGGGAAAGTGAAAAAAAGAAAAAGACAAATTACCAGGCCGCACCCACGCGCAGGCTTACAAAATTATAAGCGGACCGTAAGGGGTAAGGGGATGTAAATTGATTTTGCCTGACCACAATCTTCGCCCTTGATTCTGTCATGAATTGTTCCGTTTAGGACGATAAGAAATGAGCGACCAATGACAACTCAGATCAGCATACGCAACTGCGTACACTGATCAAAGTCTTCGCTGTTCGCATTAGAGTTACAACCGTTTTTTATGCCCCCGCCATTCGAAGAATGGTGGAAAGGGCATTAAGTGTTTCCCCTGTCCGTTCGTTCGTCCGTCCCGACATCGTGTCCGGGCCATAACTCCTAAACCGTATGGAATATATTCATGAAACTTCACAGGTACATTCATCACACTGAGACGATGTGTCATGAACAAGGAAGACAACTCTTGCTTTTTTGGTTTTTGAATTAGCTGCCCTTGACTTAGTTCCATATAGTAAACCGTTTGTTTTTGTTTGATTTGAGGTTTAACGTCCCCGCCAACACTGTAAATGTCATTTTCGAGACGTTGCTTCCAATTTTGTGGGACTTTTACCCGACATTGAGACGAAATGACATCTCAACCCCTATCGCCCAATGAAACCAATAGGGTTTATTAGCATGGACGGTACGCCTCGCACGGCGGTTCCTGGACAGGCTTAGATCCTCTTAACTGTTTACCAGTACTAGTGTGCGGGCCGGATTCAGCTCTGCGTGGAAGCAGCATGCAGCCCATATATTTCTTCAAACCCCTATGGGCGGGGGCCACATATAGTAAACCGTGTCCGGGCCATAACTCCTAAACCGTATGGAATATATTTATGAAACTTCACAGGTGCATTCATCACACTGAGACGATGTGTTATGAACAAGGAAGACAACTCTTGCATTTTTGGTTTTTGAATTATCTGCCCTTGATTTAGTTCCATATAGTAAACCGTTTCATGAATGTCATTTGGCAGGGGTATCCGTGTCCTATGGACACTTTTTCTATTTTTTTTTTTTTTTTTTTTTTTTTTTTCTTATTGCTGTGCGCTTTTTTGAGTCATGATAATAGAAGCAGGGGTTAAACTGATACACAGAATAGTAGAAGCAGAATAGACACTTTGAAGATTACCAAGACTGATCAGATGGCACACTGGTTGATACACGACTTAATTGACCATTAGTTTAGCTAGCCTCGCAGAGGCGTTTCATATGTAAACCCGCAAAAACGCAATGGAACAGTCAGACCCCATCGCTCAGCAATAATGTGCCCCGTCATGAGAAAACCTGTTCCATTATTTTCGTGCGACAAAAGGGCCGGTCAGCCTGGGCGTCCATGAGTCTGATCAGCACTTTTTTTAATTTGCTGCAACTTTGTAGCTGTGATGACCGGTTTGTGTCTACTCTTGACCTCGATACCGTTTTATCAGCACTTTAGTACCAGATCTTATGATTATGGGTACCCATATAGAACAGTTGGAGCAGACTTGACTAAAGACATCAGCCATATTCAGTTAGATTAGCCTCACCGAGGCGTTTCAAATGTGAACCCGTTTTAGCAAACTATTGACCCCTTATATGGAGCGCTGACAGTTTGTTTTCCAATTAGTGACATGCAACTTTTTCCATAACGTTCCTCATTGATTCTACAGCAACACGTGATGTCATTGATTATTTTCGAGCACAGACGGTTATTGCATACGAAAAGGTCTTTACATTAATACGCTGTCGCTCATATTCTCTTGGGGGTTTTATGGGTTTGTTTTGTTTTCCAGCCATCCAAAGCGCGCACTGCGAAGACCAAGATCAGATTGCGCAAATGCGCAGGCTGATCCGAGTCATAGCCGGGTGCGCATGTAAATCTTAACAAATCGCCGCATCCCGGAAAACTATGTGGCAATTACAATGGCCCGCAAAAGAACCAAAAAAAAAAAAAAAAAATACAGATGATGACCAGGCCGCGCCTACGTTGACGAATTTATAATCGGACCTTTAAAAGACTAAGGGACGGGAGATGATCGTGAAATTTTCTCTTTGGCCACCTTCTCCCTTCCGCTGATTCAAGAAGGGCATTTGTCAGTTTCTGGCCCGAAAGGACGTGTGCTGTACTGGTTACGGTCAGTGAAAAAAAAATACTGGCGGGAGGGGGGGGGGGGGCATTAAATTGATATTACGTGGCCGCCATCTTCGCCCTTGGTTCTATCCTGAAGCGTGAAGTTTACCGTTTAGGATAATAAGAAATTAGTGACTAATAACAACTCAGATCAGCCTGTGCATCAGCGTAGACTGATCAAAGTCTCCGCTGTTCGCATGAGAGTTACAAGCAAAGACTTAAGCATACCGGCTAGATTCGCAGGCGGATCTGATTCTTCCTTGGTTTGAAATAGTTTTTTGCTGTGCGCTGGCTCATTTGAGTCATGATAATAGAAGAAGGGTTAAACTGATACACAGAATAGTAGGAGAAGAATAGTCTTTGAAGATTACCAAGACTGATCAGATAGCACCCTGGTCGATATACGACTTAATTGGCCATTAGTTTAACTAGCCTCGCAGAGGCGTTTCAAATGTGAACCCGCAAAAATGCAATGGAACAACCAGACCCCATCGCTCAGCAAGAATGTGCCCCGTCATGAGAAACCCCGTTCCATTTTTTGCGTGCAATAAAGGGGCCGGTCAGCCTGCGCATCCGTAAGTCTGACCAGCACATTTCAATTTGCTGTCAGTTTGTAGCCGAGATGATCGGTTTGTGTCTTGACCTCGTCGCAAACCCCGAATACCGTTTTATCATTGCTTAATTTTAGGGGAACAAGGGAATAAAACTAACTTTGAGGAACTGTGTGCATTGTTTGAAAACACTTCGGACAATATAAAGAAATGTGTGACAAGTGAAGACTCAGATCATCCTGCGCATCTGTGCAGTCTGATCAGAGTCTTCGCTGTTAACACGAGCCGTCTCAGGCCTCTGGGTTTTTTACAAACAGTAACAAGCGAAGACTTTGGCAACGTTTGCTAGATGCACAGACCGATCTTATCCTTTCTTGGTAAAAAAAGTCTTTTGCTGTGCGCTGGCTCTTTTACATGAAAAATCCATGATGCTGAGGCATCGAAGCGTTGAAACAGAGCATGAGAAACGGGTCCTTATCCCATTAGCGAAAAAGAAAAACACTGTTAAAACAAGAAAAAATATAACTTGAACGTCTTAATGATAATATTTGTTTCTCTTGAACGGTAAATGGCAAAAAAAAAAAAAAAAAAAAAATCAATGTTTGTAAATTTCAGTAAATATGAGCATTGCCAAAACAAGTAAAAAGGGCTTGTCTGTACGGTCATAAATGTCGCGCTGTGACTCGCTGCGTCTCTGTGAAAAAACACCATGGGGACTTAGAAAAAAGTAATTTTTACTCAGGAGCAAGTGCCAACACATCATGTAATGCAATTTGATACGGTTGAAAAGGTAAAGTTTTCGTTTTTTCGAAAATGGAGGATCATCTGGCTCTCCACAAAATTTTCGTATACCTTTTCGGCCTAAGGACTCTTATCAAAGGTGGATATAGAACACATTCCAACAAACCTAAATAAGTGCAATACACACAACTTTATAGTAAAATTTTATTCCTAAAATATTAGTATTTTTCTTTAACAAAACTTTACCTATTACCCTGCATGTTTTAATATTCTCTCTTGTAATATATGTGTTGTTATAGAAATGTTCTCATGTCTTATAGATCTAGTAATATTTTCATGTCTTTCAAAATCATGATTTTTACGCGGGAGCTTTTCTGACGCAGCATGAATGCAGATGCTGGTCGTACCCTTTTCAACCGTATCAAATTGCATTACATGATGTGTTGGCACTTGCTCCTGAGTAAAAATTACTTTTTTCTAAGTCCCCATGGTGTTTTAGATGAAATTCTAAAGTTGGTCTTTTCATTACGAACTTTGAAATATCTAATAGTCTCTAATATTAGTTTTAATTTGGATTTGATATCATATTTAATATTTTAATTTTTCAGGTCTGTGATTGTTTATACTTGTACAGATTATGCTTTAACTACATGCACCTGTGATAGATCTAGTTGTTAATATTTACATTTGTTTGTCGGTAGAAAAAGCTTTAAGCTTGTGTTGCCATGTTTGTAATCAAACCGACTTTAAATAAACATTACTTGACTTGACTTGACTTGACTTGTGAAAGACAATAAAATTCTCGGACGGATTATTGTCTCGCTCAGTGTACCGCTACATTGTCACGCTGAGAACACCTGTGCGTCTCGCTAGCTGTCTCGGTGACAAGTGGAAGCGACACGGTGACAGAGAATTCCGCCACGGTGACGGTCGAGGTCTATAGGAATGTCTCGTTGCCTGTACTGTAACATGGGGAGAATGTTGTCATCACCGTAGCTGCTTCAATTATTTTCAGATTGGCTTTATTCTTGCAGATAACCAGCACAGCCATGATATCTCGGTCAAGTTCGATAACTGGCAGAATCGGATCATTCACTTAGGAGTTACCTGCCCTTGTGTGTTTTTGCATTAGGGTTAATGGGAATTTCAAAAATGTATATCTTAAAGACTATACTTGGCCAACTTTGATCAAATTTCATGTGTCGCATTATTGGGCAAGTGGAAAGGCTTCATTAGGTTTTCAGGCAGATCTGAGTGGAACTCTGGTTGCCATGGCAACATCTAGCTCCCATAGACTTCACATAGGAAAAAGCTTGTCATCACTCTAGCTCCGTCAATTTTTTTCTGATCGACTTCATTCTTGCAGATAACCAGTACAGGCATAAAATCTCGGTCAAGTTCGATTTTGGGCCGAATCAGATAATTCACTCAAGAGTTACGTCCCCTTGAGCGCCCGAAAAATTGCCTATCGACTTAACATGGGGAAAATGTTGTCATCACTGTAGCTAGTAACGAGGACAGGCATAAAATCTCGGTTAAGTTCGATTTGGGGCAGAATCGGAATATTGACCTCGGAGTTACGTGACCTTGAGTGACAAAAAATTTGCCCATAGACTTAACATAGGGAAAATGTTGTGACTACGATAGCAACTTGAATTTTTTTCAGATCAGCTTCAAACTTGCAGGTAACGAGGACAGACATAAAATCACGGTTAAGTTCGATTTTGGGCCGAATCGGATTATTTGCCTTGGAGTTACCTGACCTTGAGCATGAAAAAATACCTTGTGACCACGATAGCAACTTTATTTTTATTCAGATCAGCTTCAAACTTGCAGGTAACGAGGACAGGCATAAAATCCCGGTTAAGTTCGATTTTGGGCCGAATCGGAATATTGACCTCGGAGTTACGTGACCTTGAGCGACAAAAAAATTTGCCCATAGACTTAACATAGGGAAAATGTTGTGACTACGATAGCGACTTGAATTTTTTTCAGATCAGCTTCAAACTTGCAGGTAAAGAGGACAGACATAAAATCTCGGTTAAGTTAGATTTTGGGCCGAATCGGATTATTTGCCTTGGAGTTACCTGCCCTTGAGCATAAAAAAATACGTTGTGACCACGATAGCAACTTTATTTTTATTCAGATCAGCTTCAAACTTGCAGGTAACGTGGACAGGCATAAAATCTCAGTTAAGTTCGAATCGGAATATTGACCTCGGAGGTACATGACCTTGAGCGACAAAAAATTTGCCCATAGACTTTACATAGGGAAAATGTTGTGACTACGATAGAGACTTGAATTTTTTTCAGATCAGCTTCAAACTTGCAGGTAACGAGGACAGACATAAAATCTCGGTTAAGTTCGATTTTGGGCCGAATCGGATTATTTGCCTTGGAGTTACCTGTCCTTGAGCATAAAAAAATACGTTGTGACCACGATAGCAACTTTATTTTTATTCATATCAGCTTCAAACTTGCAGGTAACGAGGACAGGCATAAAATCTCGGTTAAGTTCAATTTTGGGCCGAATCGGAATATTGACCTCGGAGTTACGTGACCTTGAGCGACAAAAAATTTGCCCATAGACTTAATTAGGGAAAATGTTGCGACTACGATAGCGACTTGAATTTTTTTCAGATCAGCTTCAAACTTGCAGGTAACGAGGACAGACATAAAATCTCGGTTATGTTCGATTTTGGGCCGAATCGGAATATTTGCCTTGGAGTTACCTGCCCTTGAGCATAAAAAATACGTTGTGACCATGATAGCAACTTTATTTTTATTCATATCACCTTCAAACTTGCAGGTAACGAGGACAGGCATAAAATCTCGGTTAAGTTCAATTTTGGGCCGAATCGGAATATTGACCTCGGAGTTACGTGACCTTGAGAGACAAAAAATTTGCCCATAGACTTAACGTAGGGAAAATGTTGTGACAGAAATAGCTTCTTGAATTTTTAGCTCACCTGAGCCAAAGGCTCCAGTGAGCCGATAGTATACCAAGGCTCCGGAGTCCGTCGTCTGTCGTCCGTCCATCCGTCGTCCACACTTTCAATGAAGCATATCTTAGAAGGCAGTCGACCAATCTTGTTTAAATTTTATGTGTAGCACCATTGGGCAAGGGGAAAGGCTGCATTAGGTTTTGGAGCTAGTCTGGTTCATTTGTTCCTTCATTCTTCTTTCTCTCCATATAGAGATAATAGACCAATGTTAAATTTTTAATCAAAGATTTCTCAGGAACTATAAAAGCTAGAAGCATCAAATTTGGTAACCAATAGAATAATGATGACTTATTTTGTGTAAGAGACATTGGGCTTTCTCAGCTGATTTTTTCATCTGTTCTTTCATTCTTCTTTCTCTCCATTTTGACCAATGTTAAATTTTCGTCAAAGATTTCTCAGGAACTATAGAAGCTAGAAGTCTCAAACTTGGAATGCAATGCAATAATCATGACTTATATCCTGTAAGGGTCAGTGGGCTGGATTCTATTAGCAGATTTAGTAGTCAAGTCTGTGAATTGTTAAAACTTAAGTTCCTCAGGTGAGCGGTTTAGGCTCATTGAGCCTCTTGTTTTTAAATTTTAGGAGATTTACAGCAAGTCTTCAAGTTGTCCAAATTTTTAGGATTTTTACAGTAATGATGATGCATGTATATTGCAAATGTATTCCTTTTGAAGGAAAACAATGTACACCTTAACCTCTTTATAACACCATTCATTATAGCATGGTTTTGGGTATAACAGTTTAAAAAATGGATCCCCAAAAGGCAAAGATTGTATGGAAAAATGACCATAAGTGGTTATTTTGTAAATAATGTGTACCAGTTTGTTTGGGTTAGCTAACCCAATATGTTGTTGTAAACCTATTGCACTGTGAAAAATGTGCGGAAGAGCCTATGTGTTAACATTTTCCTTAATTCTCCTGTATCTGTATGTGCCATTTCCCTTTATGGTGACATCCATTCACTTTTCGCCCTTTATCTTCAAGACAGGCCAGAGTGATCAACTAGGGTTGGTGCCTCATAAAATACACTGGTATTATATTAAGACCACCTTTGGGACTGTTCAAAAGTCGTCTTAAAGACCACTTTTGAACAGTCCCAAAGGTGGTCCCTGACCTAGAATTCACTCTTCCTCAAATCTGTCTTGTGGAGCGCTGTGGTGCAGTGGTAAAGTATCAGCCTCGGGAGCGAGAGGTACCGGGTTCGAACCCCACGAGCGGCAAGTGTAGTTTCCTGGAGCAAGAAACTTTATCCACATTGCTTAGTACTGGTTTCTACCCAGGAAAAGAGGGCCACATGGAAGATTAGTATTAGATTACTAAATGTGTTACCCTCTATAAATAAGGTCGATTATTATTATTATTATTATTATTATTATTATTATTATTATTATTATTATGTCTCACTGACAATTACCTGACTAACCTTGTTGAAAGCTCCTGGATGTCTCAATACTGCTTTTTGTATTTTCAGAGACATGGTTCCCAGTTTCATGATGAATTGGAGAATGTGATGAGCTTAATGCCGATAGCCAGCTCTCCTCAAGATTCAGAGATGCCTCTGCACATTCAACACTCCAGCAGACCCGACAGTCCAGACAGTAAGTCAGAGGACCACAGTACGGGTGGTGAGCCTACAGAGGAGGAACAGTCTCCTGGTCCTGTCAAGCTCCTGGGTGATGATGATGAATCTGAGATGGACATGTTCCAGCTGACTGAGGAGCTTGATCTAGAACAGATTGAAAGTCATTAGTGGTGACACAATTCCATGGCAGACAATTTCATTTTGATATTACAGCAGCCATAAAACAGTGATTTGTCTTTCACCAAGGCTTTACTGGTATCCTGCTGAACACTATAAGCCCTACCTTTGCAAACATTTTAGAGCCAGACCAGCTGATCAGGATCTACACTGTTTGTCATTCAGCTTGTGAATTTGAGCAAATACATTATATATCAAGTACATGCACATGTAATTTGATTGGTTGGAAGTTAGAAATGGGTGTGGCAAAATTTATTTATTCAGTAGGATAAGAGTTTAGTGAATCTTGGGGACAATCATGTACCTCAAAGTCGTGTGACACTTGTCATATATAGTGAGAATTCAATAACTCATAACACGGTAACTAGTTTACCACGGCTAATTCAAAGTCACTGCTGTTAAGGGGAATGGGAACACCTGACAGGTTTTCCACCATTTTTCAAAGGGAGACAACTTTTGGGACTTCCTGTTCACTTTTCTGTAAGCCCTTTCCATCTGAAAAAGGGGTCTTCTCTTAAGAGAAAGAATTTGCTCTTAGAAGCAAATTCTTTCCTTTAAAGGTGCATTATTGAGCTACAGGGTCTCAAAATTTTTTTTCTGGTTTTTATCTTCAATGCATAATCCTTTGTCATGTGTACACTTTTGGAGCCAAATACAGCTTCAGAACTTTGTGAAAATGGTCATTTTCATTCGTGTTTACCCTTCGCTCTGAACATGTGTTCGGAATTTCTGTTCTAAAAATAAATCTGTCACTTTACACATACATGGCGACAGTATCATCCCTGAGTGTCGTTACTTATGGCATGGTATTCAGCGTCATATTTTTTTCCGATTCAGGCATGGCCTAAGCAAACAAGGCCAAAAATGAATGTCGCATAATGTCATATATGGGGATTCTACTTTTGTCACGACCTAAAAATAGATCTAACTAGTGTTCGAAACCTAGTTAGGGAATCCCTCTCAAACTCGTTTACCTGTCATCATAATTGTTCGCATTTTTGCATAAAATGCATTCATTTGTATTGTTTTAAAGAAAAATACCAGCTATATGCATTTTATTTTTGGAAGCATCTTTTCCAGATAGCTCAATAATGCACCTTTAAGAGTTGACCCCTATTGACATGGGAGAGAAAAATACTTTTGCAGGAGTTGCCTCCCCTGAAGGTGTTCCCGTTCCCCTTAAGTCCCTAGAGAATTCTTCAAGCCGCTCCAGATATCCATATATTCAGGATGATTTTGGGAGGTTGGTCTGATCTTATCTTGAAAAGGTACAATAAATTCCCATATTAAGACCACCTTTGGGACTGTTCAAAAGTGGTCTTAAAAACCTCTTTAGAGCAGTCCCAAAGGTGGTCCCTGACCAGAGGGCACCGTAGGCAGAAAAACAAAGAAAAATCAAGTGTACCCTTCAAAATAAGCTTTTTATAGCAGAAATGGTCCTAATTTTAGGTGGTTTTGATAGCAGAATTTCACTATATATTGTATGTGCACATTAGAAATGCCTCATTGAGGTGATTCTAGTGAGTACACACAACATTCCTCTGTTTTATTGAAGAATGAAAAAGATAACCTTTAGTCATGCCCATTATGTCTCTATTACAATGTAGTGGTATGATTAACCCTCAGAAATTCGAACAAACCTTATCATGAACAAGTTTTCGTGGTCTCAAGGTATTTGAGCTATTGAAGTTCGACTGTATATGGTTTTTTAGATACAAGTACAGTACTGTGCCAAAAATATTTAACCACTGATGGCATCCGGTACATTTCATCGTCTTTGTTTTCAAAACTTTCTGGCTTCAAAACTATATGAAGACAAGATATACATTGGAGCAAATATTCTTACCATGGCTGTTACATGTACACCACAACCTCGTTATAACATGGTTCATTATAACACTATTTGGATATAACACGGTCTCAAGATGGACCCCAAAAATGTGTAGATTATATAGAAAAATGACCATAAATGGTCATTTTTCTGTATAATCTACACATTTTTGTTTAGATATAACACAGTTGTTTAACTAGCACGGTTTCTGCTTTGGACCCCACTAAAGAGGTTGTGGTGTACTGCTGATTAAACTCTGGCTCTGTAAATACAAACAAACTTCTCAAAAACAGAAGTTTGCATTTTAAGGGAGATAGATACACCTTCAGGGAAGGCAGTTCTTTCAAGAATAGTTTTGTTTCCCTTGTCACTAGGGGTCTACTATTATAGGCCTGAATGACTTCTTTCATTTAATAAAATGTAGACCCATTTTTGAAGGGTGCACTTTGCATGAAACCAGACAAGTCACAAAAGTTATCTCCCTTCTAAAATAGTTAAAAAAATATGGCTGGTGTAGCTGTTCTCCTTAAGTCTTTTTGTACCAAATGGAATCTTCCTGTTGATACATAGCAGGAATGCATTTCAAAATTTAGGGATGTCAGGTTGTGTTTTCTTCAAAATTTATTTTGAAAATGGCTTAACTTTTCGCAAACAGTGTAGGCCCTGATCAGATGCTGCAATCTGGGCCTGCACTGTTTGCCAACTACCCGTTTTGGGGGGGTTCCAGTACAAAATGGGTTAAAAGTGCAGCCTGAGATTTGAATGTCTATAAGAACTGTTTGCCTCATGGGTTCTATCTTTACTCTTCAAGGGCTGCAGAAAATTTTAGAGTAGACCACAATCTATTTTTTTCTTTGTTTTTTTTTTCAGCCAAAATAAAGCTTGACATTTCATGTGAATCGTCTGCCCAGCAGACGATTTACATGTAATGTCAAGCCTTATTTTGGCTGAAAAATAAGAAAAAAATACATAGAAAATTTGGTTTTATAACTTTGCTCAGCACTTGTGTTAGTGTAATGTGGACACATGTCAGTTCACATGTGGATTATTTGCCCAGGGTTAAAGTTGGTACATGACACACAAATGTGCTGATCTGAAAATATTGTCTGACTGAACTGGTTTTTAAGGTAACCGGGCGCTATAAGCACATAGGGGCTACCCCTAGAACGTGTCCAGGATTAGTTTTCCCACTTTCTGAAAGGCTTTCGCATGGAGTTGTACACTAATTCCGGTGTACTCCTCTCGCCTCAGTCGCCGTGCAATAAAGGTGAAAGTGGTCTGTAAGTTACCGTGGTTTTTGACATAGTTTCCAAATAGTTGTGGGCTGTCAATCGCGGCTATGGAACCTGGTCAATTCCGACCTGCAAATCGTGTTCCATAGCCATTGCCCGTCTGGCCGTGGTAGAGGTGAAAGGCAAGGAGGCTAAGTTTTAGTGCTTCTGGGCTGCGAATCGCGGCAGTGGTCAGCGGAATACGAATCGTGCTGTTCTGCCAGTGCCCTTCCCTTAGTAAAATAGAAGCACTTTAATTTTGAATTTTGAACGCCAGGTCGAAAGTGGGCATGAAGCAACAGAGAAATCAATGCCAATTTCGGCTGCAAATCGCGATTTCTCTGTTTCGCCCGAGCAAACTAGGTCATGTTGCTCTCTCTTAGGGCCGCGTGATTGGCGTCGGACTGGCTACACATGAAGTAGCCTTGCAATACCCATGGTAAACAGGGTTTTCGGACATGCGGCCCTAAGTTCACGATCTCGGTCCGGTGCAGGTTTAGGAGGGATGCGCCCTCCTAACTACCACTCCCTCCGTCATCGCCGTATCTAGGAATAGCTTGTGGACCTTCCGGGTTTTCTTCTTGTTCAGGGGGGTCTCTTCGGTGCGTTTTTCAATGGAATTGTAGATGTGCTCGTCGTAGTACTTTGAGGTGGGTCCCTTGTAAATTATGAAGATGGGCGTGTCTTTAGTCTTGAAGGCATATACGGCAAGGTCCACGTTGATCGTTTCGTTAGGTCTTTTCAGGCGGTGCAGTTCTAGGATGGTGGTGGGGGAGTCGGAAGTAGCTGCCATCCAGGCTCTACCCAGGTGGTATTTCTCATGCCATGGTTGTTGTGGGTTGGGTGGCAGCTTCTCGAAGTCTTTTTCTTCCGATGTCCAGATCCTCCCTCTTCTAGTGGGTTGGGCTGGTGACGAGCGTCGTTGTGCTTTAGGCGGGGGTGGTCTCTCTGTGGGTGATGGAACGGTGGTCGCTGGCTCTGGACTTTCTTCGGGCTGGGGATGAGCTGGTGCTGGCGATGACGGCATTGGCGGGAGCGTCGGTAGCTGGATGGTGGGTGCGGCGGGCGCTGGTGCGGCGTCGGTTGTTGGCTGGCGCTGAAAAGTAATCGTCGCTGGTGCGGTTGTCACGATCTCTTCTCTTGGAGGCGCTGCTTGCCAGGTCTGTGGCCGGCTCTGTGTTGCTGGTTTCCTGGGTCTTTCAGGAGCTGGAAGGCTCAAGTCCCAGGTGAGGGAGACAGCTACCCTCTGCGGCTCAAGTTCTGTGTGTACTTGAGGCACGCCATGAAGTCGACAGGACTTCAAGAAGACTACCAGAGGTTCTGGTAGTCGGTATTCCTTCATAGGATAAGACATGTTGACTGAGTGAATACTCGATGATGATACCATAGGATGTGAAAATATTGTGCACAGATTAACCCATTTTATATCG
This sequence comes from Lucinisca nassula, assembly GCA_963580285.1. NCBI lineage: Eukaryota > Metazoa > Mollusca > Bivalvia > Lucinida > Lucinidae > Lucinisca > Lucinisca nassula. The sequence continues at coordinate 42,854,750 of OY757010.1, read as the reverse complement.
ACTCTTCCATTGCTGTATGTTGGACAAGTCAATTTGTCATATAAGGGGTCTCAGGCCTATTTTTTTCCTTTTTCATTCCATTTTTGATGGAAAATTCGGTAAGCAAATAGTGCAGGCCCTGATCATGTTCTGTGGCATCTGATCTGTGCCTGCACTGTTTGCCAAGGTAACCCTTTAGGGGTTTCTCGCATGCAATGGGTTAACCTTTGGCCTGCTGAGCCCGGATATGTCTTTTCTTTCAAACAATGTAGATCCAGATCAGATGACTTCTCTGAAGAAGCCATCTGATCAGGATCTACATTGTTTGCCATTTTGTTGCAATAATTTGCATCAAGTAATCTGATTGGTTGATAATCAGAAGTGGGTGTGGCATATTTAAATATTCAGCAGGTCAAGGGTCAACATATACTTGCTATAAGTAGAAAATAATGCCATGTTTCATTTCATATTTATCAGCATGTACATTTTACATCTTACTTCATTAAGTTTGAAAGTTGTTAGTTTGAGAGTGCAATAAATATTATGCTGAATGGCTGCTAATTTAAAATGATTGGTTAATCCTTGATCTAGTTGTTCAAAGCATCGTTAGCCAAACAAGCTCCTTAATGTCAAAAACATTAACTTTTATAGCAAGTACAATACCAGATACAATGGTATTTTTGCTGAAAAATATGTGAGCATTTGCAAAAGCTGCTCTCGTACAGGATCTTGTATAGGGTACATCTGTTTTTATTTTTGTAATGAAGCAGTCCAGTGCAGAGTATACATCTTTGACAGATACGTTATGATCCTAAGTATCAGGACAGATAGGCCTAAGCAAACAGTGCAGACCCAGATCAGACTGAGCAGTCTGATCAGGGTCTACACTGTTATCCACTCCATCTGCACCTTTTTGACTCCTTGCTGGATCTTGAAACAAATTTGTTAAAAGTTTAGAAGAATTACAGCAATTCCTCACGGTGTCCTGAATTTTTAGCTCACCTGATCACAAAGTGCTCATGGTGAGCTATTGTGATAGGTCAATGTCCATCGTGCGGCGTCAACAATTTGCTTTAAATGCTAACTCCTCCTTAACCTTTGAGCCAATTTCAATAAAACTTCATAGGAATATTGCTGAGGTGACCCTCTACAAAAATAGCTAAAAGCGTTCCGGTCTGCTGAACAAGATGGCCGCCAGAGCTAAAAATAGAAAAATCTTTAAACGACAACTTCTCCTCTTCCTTAAGGCCAATTTCATTCAAACTTTATAGGAATGTTGCTTAGGTGACCCTCTACCAAAATAGCTAAAACGTTTCCGCTCCGGTGAACAAAATGGCCGCCAGAGCTAAAAATAGAAAATTCTTTAAACGACAACTCCTCCTGTACCCTTGGGCCAAATTAATTGAAACTTCATAGGAATGTTGCTTAGGTGACCCTCTACTAAAATAGCTAAAACGGTATTGCTCTGATGAGCAAATTGGCCGCCATAGCTAAAAATAGAAAAACATCGTAAATTTGCTTCAAACACAAACTCCTCCTCAACCCTTGGGCCAATTTGATTCAAACTTCACAGGATTGTTGCCCAAAATTGAAATGACTCCCTACCAAAATAGCTAAAATTGTTATGCTCTGACAAACAAGATGGCTGCCAGAGCTAAAAATAGAAAAAAATCTTTAAACAACAATTGCTCCTGTTCCCTTGGGCCAATTTTATTCAAACTTCATTGTAATGTTGCTTAGGTGACCATCTACCAAAATAGCTGAAAAGGTTCTGCTCTGTTGAGCAAAATGGCCGTCATAGCTAAAAATAGAAAAACATTGTAAATTTGCTTCAAACACAAACTCCTCCTTAACCCTTGGGCCAATTTCATTCAAACTTCATAGGAATGTTGCTTAGATGACCCACTACCAAAATAGCTAAAATGTTTTTGCTCTGATGAGCAAAATGGCCGCCATAGCTAAAAACAGAAAAACTTTGTAAATTTATGTGAAAACGCGAGCTCCTCCTCAACCTTTGGGCCAATTTGATTCAAACTTCACAGGAATGTTAGTTAGGTGACTCCCTACCAAAATAGCTAAAATCGTTCAACGCGGCGAACAAGATGGCCACCAGAGCTAAAAATAGAAAAAATCTTGAAACGACAACTCCTTACCCCTTTGGCCAATTTGATTCAAACTTCACAGGAATATTATGTTGTTGACTCCCTACCAAAATAGCTAAAATTGTTCCGCTCTGACTAACAAGATGGCCGCCAGAGCTAAAAATAGAAGTCTTCAAACAACAATTCCTCCTTACCCCTTGGGCCAATTTGATTCAAACTTCACAGGAATATTATGTCGTTGACCCTCTACCATAATAGCTAAAATGATCCCACTCCGATGAACAAAATGGCCACCATAGCTAAAAATAGAAAAACATTGTAAATTTGCTTCAAACTTCACAGGAATGTTGCCCAGGTGACTCCCTACCAAAATAGTTAAAATCATTACACTCTGATAAACAAGATGGCCACCAGGGCTAAAAATAGGAAAAATCTTCAAACCACAACAGTTTTCTCCTCTTGTACCCTTGGGCCAATTACATTCAAACTTCATAGGAATGTTGCTTAGAAGACTCTCTACCAAAATAGCTAAAATGGACTCGCTCTGATGAACAATATGGCCCCCAGAGCTAAAAATAGAAAAACATTGTATTTGCTTCAAATGCAAACTCTTCCTAAACCCTTAGGTCAGTTTAATTCAAACTTCAAAGGAATGTTGCCTAGGTGACACCCTACCAAAATAGCTAAGATTGTTCTACTCTGATGAACACGATAGCCACCAGAGCTAAAAATAGAATGTACTAGAGACAGTGACATTCAGGTGAGCGAATCAGGGCCCTCTGGGCCCTCTTGTTATGATTTTTACGGTACTTCACTTCTTGTTATGGTCCAAATAAGGAGCAAAAGGTTTTTCCTTATATGTTCCCTTCATCACATTTGTTACATTAAGTACAGAGAAAATATGCCCCAGATTTTGGCTCATTACTGTCCAATTGAGAAGCTCAAAGGATTTTGCCTGTATATTCTCTTTGTTACATTTGTTACATATACTGAAGCATGCTCCTGGAAAATTTTACATACTTTTTATGCATTATATGATGTTTATAATACTTCTAGAAATGACACAATATATTAGGTTATTTTTGCTGTTGTAAATTTTTAAGATCATGTTTTGAGGTCTGTTTTTGAAAGGCCAACAAGCTAAAAAAAAAATTTCCTTTGGATGTATAAATTTGAGCCAGCTCATTATCAGAAAAAGGTACTTCTTGTATAGGCAAGCAGCAAAGGCACAGGCAATCCTGCACATACATGCAGTCTCACCAGAGCTTTAGCTGCTCACAGACATATAGTGGAGGCATTGAGGGAGCTTCATGTACATAATGCATGTTTGTGGCCTGTGCAGGCTCAGCAGAGCGTTTTCTGATTGCTTGGGTGAAAAGAGCTCTTTTCTCATGAAATGGCTCATGAGTTTGAATGCTGTTGTCAAGAATACATACAGGTACATGTATATTTAACCCTTATCCTGCTGAATACAATAACCCCTATCTTTGCAAACAGTGTAGATCCAGATCAGATGGCTTCTGAAGAAGCCATCTGATCAGGATCTGCAATGTTTGTCATTCAGTCATTGAATTCAAATGAATGGAATATACATATATCAAGTAATTTGATTGGTTGATAGTCAGAAATGGGTGTGGCAAAATTAATTATTCACCTGGACAGGGGTTAAGTTTTAAGTAATATGAATCTTGTCACAAGGAAATCTGTCTTCGGGGTTTGTGATCAGGCCGTGGGATTGTAAAACTTTTTCATTACGATAACATGTTCGTGTGATATAGTGCATTTTTTCATACGTCAAAAAAAGGTTATTTGACTTGTGATATTTTTCTTATTCATACTCCAAACGTAGGTTTTGGGTGCTCATTAGAATGAGTACCCACAACCTATGTCTTGGAACAGAAATAAGGAAAATGATGTTTACCCCCGTAACCCCAGTTTTCTCTATATAACAAGTAATGAATTTTTAAATCAGAAAATAAGTGATATTTTTTCTTTTCTCCGCTGCTTACACACATTGTGTGTGCTTGTTAGAACAGCCTCATAATCTCTATCATTTTTGAGCAAAAATAAGGAAATATATATATATACCCATGCAAATCACACAAAATATATATATACCCATGCAAATCACACTTTTCTTAAGTGGGGTTTTCAGGGGTGTTCATTGCATGGACCTGTTTACTTGATGCCCTTATACCATAAAGGGCAATATCTGTGTGTTAGATGACTGTAATCTGTAAAATAGTAGTGAATAAATCCAACTGTTTAATCCTTTAGATACAAGGTAAAACTGCATCTGAAAATGTTGTCTGTTTGTGTGGTCTGCTGCATCTTCTTGCAAACTTTTTTTTTGCATGCATGGGAAGTGTGCAGTCTGATCAGGGTCCACACTTGCAATAATGTCTTTTAAAGTAACCAGCAGACAACAAAGAAGACGGCAATTGTTATAATTGGCATCGTAAGTGTTAAGCTGAAACCTGTGATACATATAAGAGCTGTTCCTTTTTCTTGTAGAATTTTATGTTGTTTTCCTGAGTCTGATTTTACGATTCTGTTTACATAGTTTGACTACGGCTAAGGCATGTATAATATTTCAAGAAACTTTAAGCATTTATTTGAACCCTCAAAGCACCACTGAAAATTGGGCTCCAGTTGGCGCACTTTTTTTCCTTTTTTTTTTTCAGAGAAAAACTGACCTGACATTTTGCCTAAAATACATTTCACATATAATGTCAAGCCTTGCTTTCTCTGAAAAATAAGAAAAAGAAATATTTGATAATGTTATTTGCTTGAATTGTAATCAGCATTTAAGGACTTGCAAATAACACCAGTAGTTTAGCATATCAACAGTGATACTGAGAAAAACAAAGATATTTTTAAAATTAATTGAAAAAAAAAAAAAGATACTTTTGATGTCACTTAAACCTTATATTACTTAGGAGAGTTCTAGATTGAATAGCAGTCTAATTCCTTCTTTTTCCCATAATTATTTTTCAGAAAAATATAGGGCTTGGAGATTCACACATGTCGAGGCTTGTTATATCTGAAAATTAAGAAAAAAAAAATACACTTTGAAAATGCCATCTGCCAGTGTTAATTGGTGCATTAAGGGGAATGGATAAATGTGACAGATTTTTCAAAGGGAGACAACCTTCAGGATTCCCTGTTTGCTTTTCTATAACGAAAAAAGGGGTCTACTCATAAAGGAAAGAATTTGCTCCTGAAGAGCAAATTCTTTCCTTCTGAGTTGACCCCAATTGACATGGGAGACAAAAATATGTTTGCAGGAGTTTCCTCCCCTGAAGGTGTATCCATTCCCCGTTAAAGGTTAAGATAATTGAGCCAGTGCATGAGATAAGGGTATGAGATGAGCAGCAAAGGTCAGATGGGGGTGGTTGGCTGAGGAAAGATGACATGTATCTTGCGTCACTGGGGCGTCCAACTGATTTGGCTTACAGTTTGGCAAGGCCAGCTGTACATGTCCTTGAGGCAGGTAAGGATAGAGGGGGAGTATTTTTATTATCCCCCGCCGAAGGCGGAGGGATATAGTTTTGGCGTTGTCCGTCCGTCCTTCCGTCCGTCCGTCCATCCGTCCTTCCGTCCCTCCGCACCAACAAATGTATAGTTAGGTGGCTATGTAAATGGACAGAATCAATGTAAGTCTATGGGATTTATTCTGTTAGACACCGAAAATACTTCTTTTCTGTGGCTAAAAGTAGCCACTTAAGTATCAATCCTGCCAAAAATAGCCACATAAGTATACATCCGTGAGAACTTCCGTCCCTCCGTCCGTCCGTCACACTTTTTTGTCCGGAACTGTTTCTCAGCAACTATTGCATGGAATTAAATGAAACTTGAAATAAATATGTATTATTATGCTGTGGTGATGCACGCGCAATTTTTTTTCGGATTGACTTTTTACATCCAGAGTTATGGCCCCTTGAATGATTGAAATTCTGGATTTTTCGTCGTCTCACTTTGTCCGGAACCGTTTCTAAGCAACTATTGCATGGAATTAAATGAAAATTGAAATAAATATGTATTATTATGCTGCAGTGATGCACGCGCAATTTTTTTTCGGATTTACTTTTTACATCAAGAGTTATGGCCCCTTAAATGATTGAAATTCTGGATTTTTTCGTCATCTCACTTTGTCCAGAACTGTTTCTCAGCAACTATTGCATGGAATTAAATGAAACTTGAAATAAATATGTATTATTATGCTGCAGTGATGCACGCGCAATTTTTTTCTGGATTGACTTTTTACATCCAGAGTTATGGCCCCTTAAATGATCGAAATTCTGGATTTTTCATCGTCTCACTTTGTCCGGAACCGTTTCTCAGCAACTATTGCATGGAATTAAATGAAACTTGAAATAAATATGTATTATTATGCTGTGGTGATGCACGCACAAATTTTTTTCGGATTGACTTTTTACACCCAGAGTTATGGCCCCTTAAATGATTAAAATTTTGGTTTTTTCGTCGTCTCACTTTGTCTGGAACCGCTTCTCAGCAACTATTGCATGGAATAAAATGAAACTTGAAATAAATATGTATTATTATGTTGCCGTGATGCACGCGGAATTTTTTTTTCTCAATTTTGGCCAGATATATTTTCTTGCCATTCTACACGAAAAACCCATTCGGCGGGGGATATCAATTCAACGAATTTGCTTGTTTCTTCTGTTTCTACACTTCCATTCATTTTCCTCTTTCTCCTCTGTCCATTCTCTTCCATCTCCTCTACTACTTCTTTTTTCTCCCTATCCCTGGGAGCCAACACAAAATGACCCACAAGGGTACCCAAAACCACCAATCATGTGCAGCCTCCTTGCCTGAGCCTTTGCTGATTGTTAACATGTAGAGGAGACCTTGAGGGTAGCTTTATGCAAGAAATCATGCGTCCAGCCCTATCAGTGGGTTGCATACATGCATTTTAAGGGGAATGGATACACCTTCAGTGGAGGCAACTCCTTAAAAAGTATTTTCGTCTCCCATGTCAATAGGGGTTAACTCTTAACCCTTTTTGTACCAAATTGAATGTTCCTCCTTATATATAGAAGCAGTCCATTTCAAAATTCAGGGGTGACAGGTTGTGTTTTTCATCAAAATGTATTTGAAAAATGGCTGAAGTTTTTGCAAACAGTGTAGGCGCTGATCAGCCGCCGCATTATGCGGCATCTGATCTGGGCCTGCACTGTTTGCCAAGTACCCTTTTTGGGGTTTCTGGTACTGAATGGGTTAAAGGAAAGAATTTTCTCCTGAGGAGCAAATTCTTTCCTTTAAGAGAAGACCCCTTTTTCCGTGGTACAGAGTTTATAGAAATGTGCAGAGGAAGTCCCGAAAGTTTTTCTCTTAGAATAATTGCTGAAAAATCTGCTAGGTGTACCAATTCCCCTTAAGACCAAAAATCTGAAAATTCTAAGGGCCTTTTTATACCCCCAGCACTATGGGGGTATATAGTTTTCGTCCTGCCGTTTGTCCGTCCGTCCTTCCGTGTGTCAGTCTTTCCATCCGTCTGTCCGTTCGTTAACATTTTGGTTAAAGTTTTGCGTCAAAGTTTCTAGGAGATTGTATCTTCTGAACAGTTTGAGAGATTTAGTTGATACTTACACTGAAGTTACATACTGGTCTAAAGATTTCATTGATGCATGTCCCACACCCCCCACAGTGACCTTGATGTCAAGGTCACAGACTTTTGCGTTAAAGTTTCTGAGAGATTGTATCTTCTAAACCTTTGGTAGATTTAGTTGATACTTACACTAAAGTTACATACTGGTCTTAAGATTTCATTAATGCATGTCCTACCGCCCACAGTGACCTTGAGGTCAAGGACACATACTTTGAAATTTTACATTTGGTTAAAGTTTTATAGCAAAGTTTATAGATGCCCGTATGTTCTAAACTCTAAGACAAATTCAGTTGATACTTGCATCAATGTACCAGTTCCAACATTTCGTGATGTATGTCCCTTCCCCCAACCAGGGTGACCTTGACCTCAAGGTCACGGACTTAGAAATTTTACATTTGGTTAAAGTTTTATGACAAAGTTTATAGATGCCTGTATGTTCTAAACTCTCAGAAAATTCAATTGATACTTGCATCGATGTTGCATACCAGTCCAAAAGATTTCATTGATGCATAACCCACCCTGCTGCTTCGATAACATTAGTTTATACTAATTTATTTTAGTTCGATTGCGATGAAAGCTTCAAGCTTATTGAATCGCTCTCGAACACTCATTCCGGGTGTTTTTCACGCACGCGAGAGAGAGAGGCAGGGACTTTTTCACCACTGCTACCCATTTACACCTGGGTGGAGTGGGGCAGTGTCATTACGTGTCTTGCCCAAGGACACACCTCGATACTGGTGGCCGGATTCGAACGCACAACCTCTCGATCATGAGTCGAACGCGCTAACCACTGCGCTATCGAGGCTGACTTCGATAACATTGATACCCCCACTCCTTCAGTAACTTTGATGCCCTCACTCCCTTGGTCCATTTAGAAATTTTATGTTTAGTTTAGCTTTTACAAGAACATTTATAGATTCTTATAGCTTCTTGACATCTTCATTCATGTTACATACAAGCTTGAAAGCCATATCAGAGTATGGCCCTGGCCGGGGGTATACGTGACCCACTGGTCGCTTTCTCTAGTTTCAAATGTGTCAGCTCCGTTACATAAATGTTAAAAATTTCAGCAGACGACATTTAAAAAAAAACATTCTTATTTTTCCTAGGAAACAGATTTTAACATTTCATTTGGAGACAATTTGCATGTAATGTTAAAACCTGTTTTCAGCGAAAGGTAAGGAAAATAGCAACAGTTTGTCGTCTGCTGAATTAGCCCAGAGAGTGGCAAAGGTTAAAAAGCACAGCTTATTTTGTCTATTCTTATGCTATCTTTATTTTTTCTGCGGTTTTGTGAGGAAATACAGATAAAACAGTACATGTATGTATTAAAATAAATATTTATTTTTATTCTATAAGACTTCACTTGCTGCATAATAGGGTATACACATAAACCTCTTTAAACCACTGTTCATCATAACATGGTTTTGAATATAATACAGTTTAGCCCATAAAATGCCAATTATGATGGTAGTCGTCTGCTTGGCCGTCTGCAGGTTACCTTAAAAGTAATTTTTTGCAAACAGTAGGAGCAGTCTGATCTGGGCCCACACTGTTTGCCTGTATACAAAAATATTTTTAAGAAATTTGCCAAAAAAATCAATAGACATAAGCAGATGACATTTTCAGCTGTAGTTTTTCCTGGCGTCTTAAGGGTTAAAGGTGGATCCAAAAAACATACATATTGTATGAAAAAATGGCCATAAATTGGCAATTTCCTACATGCTTTGTGGTTCAGACCCCAACAACAGTGTTATAAAGAGGTAGTGTATTTATTATAGGGCAAAGCATTATAGAATGCTTTTAAATTTGCCATATCATCATTGTCAGTGTGTGAGAACTCATCAGAAATGTTTATTCATAGGAGACAGTATCTGAAAACTTGAGCTGCTGATAGCAAGCTGTACAATATATTGTAGCATGGAGGCATTATGATAACACACCCGTAAGACATAGTGCATTTTTTCACATCTCCAAAATGGCTATTTTTCGGATGAAAATCCATGATATCTTTCTTATTTATACTGCAAACATAGGTTGTAGGTGCTCGTTAGAACCGCCTCAATGAGGCGGTTCTAACGAGTACCCACAACCTATGTCTTGGAGCAAAAATAAGAAAAATAAAGTTTACCCCCATAAACCCCAGTTTTCTCTATACAAAGTGGGGTGTAAGGGGGGTGTTCATTTCACGGATTTGTTCATGTGATGGACATTTGAATTTTCTTCTCCATCATGAAAACATGCTTACATAATTTTGTCTCACTTGAACCCCACTTTGATATGGTAAAACTGGGGTTTACAGGGGTAAATCTTATTTTTCTTATTTGGCGGTTCTAATGAGTACCCACGGTCTAAATTTTTGAGCAGAAATAAGAAAAATATCACAATTTTTTATCTTGAAATTTTCGTATTTTCGGCAGTAAAATCTACAATGTATTTGTATAGGCATGTTTTCATAATGCATCCCACTATAAGAGTTTAATAGAAATTGTCTTTTAGGAAAACGCATTGGGTCTTGTTATATAAACAAACTAAGTTTGAACAAAAATAAATGCCTGGTTGTTCATAGCAACAATAGCAATAACAAGCTTGTTAGTGGTCCAAATGTTATTATAGCAAGTACAGTTTTTAACCCTTTTTAAACCAAACAGAATCTTCCTCCTTACATATAACAGGAGTCCATTTCAAAATTTAGGTGTGTCAGGTTGTGTTTTCTTCAGAATTGATTTGGAAAATGGCTGAATTTTTGGCAAACAGTGTAGACCCTGATCAGATGCCGAATTCTGCGGCGCGGCGTCTGATCTGGGCCTGCCATGTTTGTCAGGTACCCATTTTGGGGTTTCCAGTACAAAATCGGTTAATACTCTTTTATATTTGCCAAGATTCTGTTATATTTATACAGTCCAACTGTGTTAAGCAAGCACATCAGGGATAATGAAAATGTGCTTGCCTAAGACAGGTGCTTGCTTAATACGTGAATTTTAATGCATTTGCCTTTTTCGAGAACTAAATGCCTGCTTGCTAAAGACAAGTTGCTTGCTTAATAGAGGTGGCCACTATGACAGGTTTGACTGTACTTTATTTTTATACAGATCAAAGTAACAAATTAACAGCATTGGTATACATTTAACAATGTGATCAAAGCAGAATGATAGTAAAAACTTTGAATCTTTATTTATACTAAAGTTGCATGCCATTTCTATTTAAATTTTCTTTGTGATATAGAGAAGGGCTAAGCTGTTACAGCTTGTTAGTTGGCAAATTGTTAACTGTTCAAATTATAAAGTACAATACTTTTTATTTAACCAATGTTTTACAAAAATTTAAGTCTACTCTTGGATGAAGGAGTTTGATCCTGAGGAGCAAGTTCTTTCCTTGAAGAGTAGACTCCCGTTTGAACAAGAAAATGATATTATTTTGAAAAAAAAAGTTGATTCCCATGGTAGTGCCCACTTTCCCTTGGAAGAAATTTCCAGCAGTTTTACAATATAAACTTGCAGTGAAAGAATGAGAACTGTGATGTGCATGAAAGTTGTTTATTTATGGTTTACAAATTCATAATATATGTTGTGAGAAATAAAAGTCCCTTTATACCTGTTAATTAAATCTTGCTGTTCTTTTCCTTCCCAGGATTAAAATCCCTATTAAATTAACCCTTCTCTTGCTGAAAATTCAATTTAGCCACACCCATTTCTGACTTTGAACCAATCAGATTACTTGATGTAATTTAGTCCTACAAATTCATAAATTGAATGTCGAACAGTATAGATCCTGATCAGATGGCTTCTTCAGAAGCTATCTGATCTGGATCAACACTGTTTGCAAAGATAGGGATTGTCATGACAGCAGGATAAGAGTTAAGTTTGCACAACAGTAACATGTTTGTGCAATGAATACTCTTCTAATATACATGTATATTTGTTGGGGTTTCATGGCCCAGTCAACATCAAAGGTCACATCAGGTTGCCAGTACTAAGTGAGGTCCCCTTTCCCCTGCCTTACTGACAACAGCAATGTCAGCAAATGGGCCAATGGTCAACCATCTAAGATCTTTGTAAACCTCAAGCATAATCATAGATTGTGGGTACTCATTAGAACTGCTTCATTGAGGAGGTTCTAACTGCCTTATGGGCAGTTCTAAAGAGCACCCATGATCTATGTCTGCAGCACAAATAAAATGCCACAAGTTTTCATCAGAAAAACTTCAGGTTTGGAGACAAGAATGCTCATTGGTGTGTTATTTTAGTAGAGCCAAATAAAAAAATCTGATTTCTTCACCTGAGGTCCTCTCTCAACGGAAAGAATTTGCTCCTTAGGTGCAAATTCTTTCCTTGGAGAGTAGACCCCTATGGTTAAGGAAACAATGATATGTTAAGAGTTAATTCCTCTTTAAGATATATCCATTTCCCTTATTTAGTGGAACTGCCTTTAAATATATGCAATTTTGCCTGACCTTTCAGTTATATACTGTGAGCAGCTCATTCTCTTCCTGAAGAGAACATTTGTTGCTGAAGAAAACAGAGAACTCTATGATTAATTGGTCAACCTCACACCGGTTTTTGAACTTTTCTGAGCTTTTAGACCCAGCCTACTTAGAAGAATTGATTAAAACTGAAGAACTTATGCTGTCAAGGCCGAAAATAGACATTTTCAGCAATCAAGACGATATAACTCTGATTTATAGGTGGACATGGCCAGTATTTGAACTCATCCAAGCTTTTTATCTCCAACCCACCCATCAGGGCTTAGAGACATAGATTGGAGTGCATGGTGTTTCAGTGCAGAGCTGAAATAGACCAAACATTTCAGTACCAGTAAACCGCTTGGGTCTAAGCCTGCCCAGGGAAAGTGGTTCCAGTCCGACTTCTTAAGCCCAAGTGTTTTTGTGGGGGCAATAGGGCTTGAGTTGTCATTTCATCTCAGTGTCGGGTAAAAGTCCCACAAAATTGGAAGCAACGTCTCCAAAATGACCTACATAGTGTTGACAGGGACATAAAACTTCAACACAAACAAATTATCATATTTTAGTTTCAGAAAAATGTGATCAAAACCTCAGGCGTTATGCTGATGACAAGGTCAACCAGAACAAAAAAATACAAGCTCCACAAACACTGCAGGATTCTTCACCACTGAAGGCCAAAAAGATGCAGTTTTCAGACAGCCAGTATCCTAAAGCCTTGATACAATTGACAATAACTTGGTATTTCCTGATATTCAAACTAGATTACCTAGTACTGAAGCTAAAGGCAAAAAAAAATACTTTTCAGGTAAATAAAGGGCGTATATATGGCAACAGTAGCAGTCCTTGGCCACAGTAGGAACCTATTCAGTATTCTATACAACTCAAGTTTCATAAAGCTGTTCCATACATATCAGTTAAGGAGCTACAGGCCAAAAACCATTTTACCATGAGTCTAGAACTTCAGACCTTGGCCACAATATGCTCCCTTTAGTGTTGTATTATGGGACTGGTTGGCTGAGGCAAAGGTGACGTGTACCTCGTGTCACAGGGTTGTCCTACCGTTGGGCAAGGCCTGCTGTCCTTGCAGCAGGTGTCCTTACAGCAGGTAAGGGTTACGCGGAGGAGTGTTACTGTTTCTACACTTCCATTCATTTTCCTCTTTCTTAAACCCCAAACAATCAATCAGTGTTCTGTATATCTGTAAAAATTCATCAAAATGATCCATATAGGAAAGGACCCACGGGCCAAAAACCATTTTTCCCTCAATATTACGGGTAGATAACTTAAGGCCTAGAATGGTCATAGAAGGGGTACTTAGCCATACGAGGGAAAGTCAATAAGTGACCTGCCTATCCCATTTCTGACTTGAGACAACCCAGTTTTTCATGACTTGTTTCAACACAAGTACTAGGCATGAGGGCAAAATTGCACCCCTATCGTGTCATTCACTCATAAGATACTGAACGTGGCTAGGGATGCAAAAGTAAGATTTTCGTCAAAAGTTTAGTACCATGCTGTAAATTGGTACTTATATTTAAAAGGGAAAACAGGTCAGAAAAAAAAATTGTGAGTTGACCAATGTTTATGGGTCTTCTGCACCATCTATGCACAAGTTAAATTCTGGGTTGGGGAATTCAGGTGCGGTAGAACCTCTTTAGAAGATGAAACCAGGTCTGGATGCTCATCAATGCCACCGATGAAGAAATGTGTAACAAAGTACGGGATCTGGTGTACTCTGATAGGTGGATTAAGTTGGAAGAAATAGCAAATGCATTACCGTACACGTTTCACATGGTAGCGTTTCAACAATTTTACATGAATGCTTGGTTGTTTGTAAGCTAACAGCCCATTGGGTCCCAAAATCCCTTAGCGACGAGCAAATGGTAAGCAGAGAATCAGTATGCAGTGCAATGTTGAAGCGGTTTAGGTCAAAGGAAGAGAGTCAGAGAATAAAACTCAATTGCCAGTGGGTAGGGCCCCCTCGAGGTCTCTGAGGACAAAGAAGTTAAACCAGAGATTCAACTTCGGTGAAGTTGATGTCGCACCTGCTCCCCACCTGCCCCACACAAAAAAAAAAAAGTTTATTTAAGGCAGGAGAAATGAATATAGGGCTTTGAGAAGCATCCATAGCCTATATATGTGAGGTAAAAAACTGACTAAGTTCACAATGTGGAAAAAGAGATAAAAATTGATCCAAACATAAAGTCCAAACCACATGCACATCCTCATACCATAGCAAAAACACTAACAAAGTATCAAAATGATCAATATAAAACTGTAAGAGGAGTTGCGATGACAAGAGGTACCTATCGTATATCAACTGAAGCTTAAAAATGGCTAAGTTCACAATGTGCGAAAAGTGATAAAAAAATTCTGAGAACTATGTCGAAACCACATGCACAACCTCATACCATGGCGAAAGCACACGCAAAGTTTCAAAATTATCGGTATAAAACTGCAAAAGGAGTTGCGAAGACAAGAGGTACCTATCATATATCAATTGAAGGTTGAAGGTTAAAAATGATTAAGTTCACATTGTGGAAAAAGTGACAAAAATTTATCCGAAGATAAAGTCCAAACCACATGCGCATCCTCATACCATGGCAAAAACACACACAAAGTTTCAAAATAATTGGTATAAAACTGTAGGAGAAGTTGCGATGACAAGAGGTACCTATGGAATATCAACTAAAGCATAAAAACGGCTAAGTTCATAATGTGCAAAAAGTGGAAAAAAAATATTCTGAGGTTTATGTCGAAACCACATGCACATCCTCATACCATGGTGAAAGCACACGCAAAGTTTCAAAATTATCAATATAAAACTGCAAGAGAAGTTGGGATGACAAGAGGTACCTATCATATATAAATTGAAGGTTAAAAATGAGTTCACAATGTGGAAAAAGTGACAAAAAATGATCCGACGATAAAGTCCAAACCACATACGCATCCTCATACCATGGCAAAAGCACATGCAAAGTTTCAAAATGATCGGTATAAAACTGCAAGAGGAGTTGAGATGACAAGAGGTACCTATCATATATCAATTGAAGGTTAAAAATGACTAAGTTCACAATGTGGAAAAAGTGACAAAAAATGATCCGACGATAAAGTCCAAACCACATGCGCATCCTCATACCATGGCAAAAACACACGCAAAGTTTCAAAATAATCGGTATGAAACTGTAGGAGGAGTTGCGATGACAAGACACCCAGTGTAAAAT
The DNA here is from genome assembly GCA_963580285.1 of Lucinisca nassula. NCBI lineage: Eukaryota > Metazoa > Mollusca > Bivalvia > Lucinida > Lucinidae > Lucinisca > Lucinisca nassula. Next base: position 42,839,348 of record OY757010.1, on the reverse strand, counting down.
GTTGACGGAAAGACGGACGGACAACCGGAAACTTGCATGTCTATGTCTTCCTGCTAAAGCAGGTGCGACAAAAAACAACCCTCTGCTGGCAAGGTGATGGCAACTGTATGTTGGGATGCGCAAGGCATTATTATGTTGGACTTTCTAGCAAAGAAAAGTACAATAACAGGGGTGTATTATGCAAATTTGCTCGACCAACTGAGAACTGTGATCCGTGAAAAACGCCGAGGTAAACTCTCAAAAGGGATTCTGCTCCAACAGGACAAAGCAAGAGTCCACACTTGCAAAATTGCAATGGATGTAATTGAGTGGTTTTATGTTCTCATTTACTGAAAGTTTCAAAAAGATCAGATTATTAAAAGCCGGGAAAAGGTGGAGACTATTTTTCACTAGTATTTATGCTCAAGGGCAGGTAATTTGTCTCATGCGACCCAAATTCGAACTAAACATAGACTGTAATCTCCTTCTGGTTATCTGGAAGTTTGATGAAGGTCAGGTTAGAAATAGCCAAGCAAATTTGGAGACATCGTTTTCCCATTGTAAGTCTATGGGAAAATTTTTCACCTTCAAGGGGATGTAACTGTAAATCCGGAGGTCAGATTCAAGCCAAAATCGAACTCCTTAGAGATTTTATGCTTATCCTCGTTTACCAAAAGTAACAAAAAGATCAGATCAAAGACAGTTGCAGAAAACTGGATACACCCCATTTTTTGCTAATATTTATGCTCATGGGCAGGTAACTCAGAAGTCATTTGACCTGTGTGGCCCAAATTCAAACTCAACATAGATTGTATGCCCCTCCTGGTTATCTGCAAGTTTGATGAAGATCAGATCAGAAATGGCTGAGAAAAAGTGGAGATGTTTTCCCCATTATAAGTCTATGGGAAAATTTTTCACGCTCAAGGGGATGTCACTTGAAAACCGCTGGTCAATTTCAAACCAAATTCAAACTCATCCAAGATTTTATGCTGGTCCTCATTTATGAAAAGTTACAAAAAGATCAGATCATAAACGGCTGATTTTTCACTTATAGTTATGCTCAAGGGCAGGTAACTCCAAAGCTGTTTGTCCCGTGCAGCCCAACGTAGACTGTAAGCCCCTCCTGGTTATCTGCAAGTTTGATGAAGATCGGATCAGAAATGGCCAAGAAAAAGTGGAGATGTCGTTTTCCCCATTATAAGTCTATGGAACCTTTTTGTTTCCATGGCAACTAGAATTCCGATCTGATCAGCCCAAAAACCTTATGGAGCCTTTCCCCCTACCCGATAATGCTTTTCATGAAATTTGATCAAGATTGGCAATGGGGTATTAGAGATATACTTATTTGAAATTGTTTACGGACGCAATGACGCACGCACGGACGCACGATGGACAAAATGTGATCACAAACGCTCACCTTGTCACTACGTGACAGGTGAGCTAAAAATGCACTCTAGGGACCAGCCTTGGGATGATGGCACGAGCCAAGGGCGGCATCTTTAGTTAAAATGAATGGGGATTTTGCCGGGACTGAAAAGTCAGTTTGACCCAAACGTGGTGTTCGAGCCTACCAAGATGGAGCCATCAAAGTTCGACTGTATGTGGAATTTATTGATTAACCCTTGTCCTGCTGAGCCCGGATATGCATTATTTTCCAAACAATGAAGATCCAGATCAGATGGCTTCTGACGAAGCCATCTGATCAGGATCTACATTGTTTGCCATTCAGATTGTGAATTTGTTGCAATAATTTGCATCAAATAATCTGATTGGTTGAAAATCGGTAGTGGGTGTGGCATATGTGAATATTCAGCAGGACAAGGGTTAATTGACTCTGATTAATTGCGCCAGCATTACTCATTACTCCTCTCAATATAGAGTTATGTATAACCTTACATAATGGGCAAACAAAAACATAAACTGCCACAGTTTTGTTAATTTTATTACACTAAAAGGACTTAATTACAGGAAAAATAAATCACGGAACAATGATGATTTCCAAACAAAAAGCTCTAAGTATTCGGCAACTGAAGTAATTGTGACTCGTTTTCAGTTAACCATTTCATAAAGGGGAATGGCCAATAAGGTACATTGGCAAACACTGCAGGCCCAGATCAGAAGCCACCTTCACTGTTTGCACAAGTTTCAGCCATTTTCTGAATATATGAGCCAGAGCACAGCATTTCCTACAATTTACGTGTGTGCCCAGTGGAGAATCAGATCAGCCTGCGCATCCTTATCGTCTGACCCAAGACCTCTCTTGCTGCATGAAGAAGCATTGGGCCCTAACCTATCCTTAGAATGCAGAACAAAGACTCTGATCAGATTGTGCAGATGCAGAGTCTGATCGGAGTCTTTGCTGAGCACACATGTAAATTGTAGGGCTCATTCTAAAAATTACTCAATCTGGGGCCATTTGTTCAAAACTAACGACGTCGTTAGTTAACGTATCATTAAAATTTTTGATCACTTATTATGGCAAATATGCTAATACTGTTGCTGAAAAAATGTGAGCAGCTTTTGCAAATGCAAAAGCTGCTCACATTTTTTCAGCAAAAATACCAAAAATTTAAACATTAAACTTGCTAGAACAGTTAACAATATGACCACTAACGAGCTCGTTAAGCTAACGATGCTTTGTACAAATGGCCCCAGATCCCGCTCAATTTTAAATTTGACTCCTGTAATATACAAGAAGCAAGATTCCATTTAGTACAAAATAGATTATGTTTAATGGGCATCATGTTATCAAGCCTGTGTAAAGAACACCCCTCTTAACCCCACTTTATACAAGAAAACAGGGTTTACAGTGGTATATACATTGGCGGTGGTTCTAACAAGTATCCACAATGTATGTTTGGACCAGTTCTATGGATCAGAAAGATGCCATTTTAGCACAAAAGTGTTATCATAATCTTATTTTTTGAATGGCACTTGAGAAACTGAATTGCCGACAATAAACACACTGAAAACAACCCCACCCCATCATATGTAGTCTCCCAATAGTTAGAGCTATTATGGGCCCGCCAAGCGATTTTGGTACTTATCGCCTATGCGAGCAGCGAAGGTTCAGGCGAGCCTGCGCATCCGTGCAGTCTCGCCAGAACCTTCGCTGCTCGCTCATACAATCAGTGAATCAAGAGGAACCTTCAGACAGAAAGCCATATCCCTGGCCCCTCTGAATGGCTGGGCATGCGCAGTTAAAATTTGTCATTACGGAATGCTCGAAGACACAAATTCGCTTGGCGGGGCTCTTATGATCATACTCTGTACAATACAGTGACATTCAAATTATTTAATAAAATAGATCATTTCTCTCTGAAAATGACATCAAAACATCAAATGTACAATTAACAAGCACTTAAACAAGAATAATCTCTAATAAAAATATATACTTAACTAGATCTATAGCAGGAACCAAGAACACTACACAGAAGGCTATGTTGCTCCTGTGGGGGGACAAATCTGACTTGGAACATTAGGGTTAGTGCTAGGGTTAGTGCAAATGTTGATGACTGGATGAACAAATAAATAAACCTATGGACAATGTAGAAATGTGTCCAGATGACACAGATGCCCCCGCCAAGGGCCCCGCCTCACCCGGAAAATCCATGTTGCAACAAAATTTCTAAGTGTGTGACTTTGTCATCAGGAACATTTGTGAGAAGTTATATTGAAATTGGTGAAGAAATGTAAGGGCTAGAGCGATGACAAAGTTTTTCTAAAAATAGCCACAGTGACCTTGAGCTTGAGGTCATGACCTTGAAAGTCAAACTCGCTCGAGATATTGTCATAAAGAACATTTGTGTGAAGTTATATTGAAATCAGTGAAGAAATATTGACGCTAGAGCTATGTTGTGCGAGGGCATAATTAAAAATTTTTAAGTCTGTGACCTTGACCTTGAGCTCATGGGCATGGGTGGGGGTATCGCTGAATAAAATGGACAGGTATCTAACATCATACCAAATATCAACTCAATCCATCGCACGATTCGGAAAATATCAACCCTTAAAATATCTAATTAAAAATTTCTTAGTCTGTGACCTTGACCTTGAAGCCATAGGCATGAGTGGGGGTATTGCCAAATAAACATTGGACCTGTATCAATCATCATAGCAAATATAAGCCAAATCCATAATATAGTTTGGAAAATTTGAGCTCTTCAAAATCATTCACATTAAAAATTGTCTAAGTCTGTGACCTTGACCTTGAGGTCATAGGCATGGGTGGGGGTATTGCTGAATAAAACATTGTACCTATATCTATCATCATATGAACCAAAGCCATCATAAAAGTTCAGGTTCTACCAGGTACAAATACCTTAACTGGAGTCTTTAACATCGAAAATTTCTAAGTCCATGACCTTGACCTTGAGGCCATGGGCATTGGTGGTGGTATTGCTGAACAAACCTCTGGACCTATATCTATAATCATACCAAATATGAACCAATTCCATCAAATGGTTTGGAAAATATGAGTTCTAAAATGTTCAAGTCTACCTGTTACAAAAACCTTAACCGGAGTCTTTAACATTGAAAATTTCTAAGCCTGTGACCTTGACCTTGAGGTCTCAGGCATGGGAGGGGGTATTGCTTAATAAAACTTTGGACCTATATCTATCATCATACCAAAGATGAACCAGTTCCATCAAATAGTTAGGAAAATATTAGTTCTAAAAGTTCAGGCTCTACCTGTTACAAAAACTTTAACCTGAGGTTACAGGATCACGTACGTACGTACGTACACACACACACACGTACAGACGGACGTACACATGTACGCACGTACGGAAAACCGAAAAACTATATGCCCCCGGCATCATATGATGCGGGGGCATAAAACTGGATCCACAGCTCCAGTTAAGGCATTTTTTTTTTGTCTGAAAAGAACTGATATATTTCTTATTTCTGTACGAAAACATACGTTGTGGGTACTCATTAGAAGTGCCTCGGCGAGCACCCACAACCTATGTTTTTGTGCAAAAATAAAATACCTCACTCCTATCTGGGGCTGTGTGGATTCCTAAATAGTCATGCTAAAAGCAGGTGTTACAAACAAGAACAATGCTTCTGACTTATCGAAGTGGAGGGAGGGCCCCCAATTGTGGCTCGGAGAAATAGATTGGGGTGCATGGTGATTCCACACAGAGCTGAAACCTGCTGCACATGAGTACTGGTAAACCATTAAGATCTAAGCCTGCCCAGTAAAAGTGGTGTAAGTCAGACCGTCCATGCTTACACCATGAGCCCGTTGTTCAAAACTAACGACGTCGTTAGTTAACATATTGTTAAAACTTTGATCATTAAATATGGCAAATATGCTACAATTTTTGCGGAAAAAATGTGAGCAGCTTTTTCGGATGCAAAAGCTGCTCACATTTTTTCAGCAAAAATACCAAAATTTACGATATTGTACTTGCTAGAAGAGTTTACAATATGACCACTAATGAGCTCGTTAAGCTAACGATGCTTTGAACAACTGGCCCCATATTGGTTTCATTGCATGTGGAAAATTTGGGGAAAAATTGGTCATCGCAAAATAACAGGTGGTGATATTAAGGATATCATCATCATCATCATCATCACCATCATCATCACCAGATTTTTGACTGACATGCAGGTACAGGGGCAACATCCACATAAGTGGGTCCCCTTCCAGGTAGCTGGAATGCTGCACACATGGCAGATCTCACACCAGATCTCTGAGTGAGTCCATCAAAAGGGTTGATAGCTGAGAGATTCCAATCTCTACAATCCCTCTGTCAGCTGCTTCCAGATCATCTTGTTTGAGGCCCATGCTTTCCATTAACCTGTATGTCACACCCTGTCTTGACTGCACCAATGAGGCATTCTTTGCACCCATACCAATGGAGCCTTCTCTCCATCACGACAAGGTCCAGGTCCTCAATGCCAAGCCGCTTAAGTAGCTTATTGCATCCGATGGTGACATTGTAATGTGGTTGGACATTGCAGACATGTCTGATCATTGTCCTGTCATTCTGCTGCAGACGTTGAAGGTTAAGCTTTGTCAGTGGCTAGGTCTCACAGGCATGGAGCATTTCGCTCTGCCCATGAGAGCACAAGATCTACAGTGTATATTATGATAAAGCAAATTATTTGTTCCTAACATTATATGAACCCCCTTATGAGAAAACCTGCTAAATGAAGTTAACCGAATGTTTTTTTTCTTTTCACTTAAGGGGAATGGGAACACCTGGCATCTTTCAAAGGGAGACAACTTTCGTGACTTCCTGTTCGCTTTTCTATAAGCTCTGTCCTATAAAAAGGGGTTTCAACTCTCAAACTCAGGAGCAAATTCTTTACTTTAAGGGTTGACACCTAATGACAGGGGGAGACAAAAATACTTTTGCAAGAGTTGCCTCCCCTGAAAGTGTTCCCATTCCCCTTAATAAATAAATTTTCAGAATATAAAAGCTTGGAGAAAATAAAAGCCTTGAGAAAAAAAAAGAATAATAACTAATAGATCATAGCTTAAAATTACATTTTAATATTTAGAAATTTGAAGCATAACAATTTCATTGCTGAGGAACGATCAACACAAAAATAAACAGGCATATCTCCAGATAAGGAAGTGTTATCAGGTTGTGCATAAAACTGCATGGCGCATGTACATAGCATTTCTCCAGAAAACACAGGCTATGGATACTTGAATGATGTGATTCTAACAACTACCCACAACATATACAGTAAAATTCTGCTATTAAGACCACCAAAAATTTAGACTAATTCTGCTTTAAAAAGCTGGAGCCAGTTGTTCAAAACTAACAGCGTCATTAGTTAACGTATTGTTAATCTTTGATCATTACATATGGCAAATATGCTAAAATTTTTGCTGAAAAAAATGTGAGCAGCTTTTGCAGATGCAAAAGCTGCTCACATTTTTTCAGCAAAAATACCAAAATTTACGATATTGTACTTGCTGGAAGAGTTAACAATATGACCACTAACGAGCTTGTTAAGCTAACGATGCTTTGAACAACTGGCCCCTGATTTAGAAAGTTGCAGATATTTTTTCTTTGTGTTTACTGTACACAGAGTCATCTGGTCAGAGACCCCCTTTGGGACCGTAGCTCCAAAAGTAAGTTTGTCAGAGTTACGGTTCTTGTGCTCTGCATGTCATCTTGAGTTTTACATTTGTGAGAAATTTCATGAAAATATCCATAGCGGTTTTCAACTTACAGAGCTGACATGAGTACATGGTAGAAATGGCTATGTTCAAAGGGCAATAACTCCAAAAGTAGGCAAACCAGAGTTTCAGTTCATATGTTCTGCATGTTGTCTCGTGGTGCTTTACGTACTGGTGAAGTTTCGTGAAAATATCACTAACAGTATCAGAGTTATGTGAGGTGCTGACTGATGGGCCGACACTCAAAATTTTGAAGGGTATAACATAATACCCCGCCACTTTTTCCACTTCTTATGGCGTGGCATAAAAAGAGAAACTATCCATTTCCTAACCTCACCACTCTCCCTTATCTGAAGATACATGTATGGGAGATATACATTACACTAACATTTCATGGGACTGTTCTTTCTTAAGCTGACAAAACAACACATGTATCGTCCAAACTGCATTAACCTATTGTATACTAGTGGACTCTTCCATTGCTATATGTTGGACAAGTCCATTTGTCTTGTAAGGGGTATCAGGCCTTTTTTTGTTTCCTTTTCATTCTATTTTTGCTGCAAAATTCTCTTAGCAAATAGTGCAGGCCTTGATCAGACGCTGCATTCTGCGGCGTCTGATCTGGGTCTACACTGTTTGCCAAGGCACACATTTAGGGTTTTCCCTGCATACAATGGGTTAAGCATGTACCTACAGAATAATCAAAATCTCCCTGCTTAAGACAGGTGCTTGCTTAATACACTTTATTTTGAATATCTTTTCCTTTTTGGAGAACTGAATGGTTGCTCGTTTAACCCTTATAATTGTAATTCCTTATGAATGATTTGCAAACTTTCGATGCATCACGAAAACACGCCTATATAATTTTGACCCCTTTCAATATGTTCTATAAAAGGGTTATCCTTTGGAAGCAAAGAATACACCACAGATCTGAAAATATGGAGTGTATATGCTTTCTGGGCCAGACTAGCTAGTTTCGGCCAATTAGGCCTCATCAGTGACCCTCAGATATTTTCAAAACTCCACAATGGAATCAATGATCCCAAAGGACAAGAAAATTTAATCTACACTATGATGTAGGGCAGGGAGACGTTTTACCGCCGCCACACATTCCCACACACCAGCTGTAGTGAAGTTAAATATGTTCTATAAAAGGGTTATCCTTTGGAAGCAAAGAATACACCACAGATCTGATAATCAGATCAGACCCCACTTTTATATAGTAAAACTGGGGTTCACAGAGGTAAACCTTATTTCTCTAATTTCAGCTCTAAAATATAGATTGTTGGTACTCGTCAGGCGGTTCAAACGAGTACCCATAATCTATATTTTGAGCAGAAATAAGAAAAATATCATAATTTTTCAGCTTAAAATTTTCCTTTTTTCGATGGTAAAATTTACAATGTATTTGTATAGGTATGTTTTCGAAATGAAATCCTTATCTTATCAAAACGTGAAAGTCTTTATTGCTTATGCAAGTTACTTGCAAGTAAACATGTGCAGAACCATTTCTAAAAGCGTTCGTGTATAAGATCATGTCTACAAAATCAATCTTTGTAAAACTTCAGGGGCCAGTTGTTCAAAGCATCGTTAGCTTAACGAGCTGGTGAGTGGTCATATTGTTAACTGTTCTACCAAGTTTAATATTTAAAATTTTGGTATTTTTGCTGAAAAAAATGTGAAAAGCTGCTCCCATTTTTTCAACAAAAATATTAGCAATTTTGCCATATTAAATGATCAAAGTTTTAACAATTCGTTAACTAACGACGTCATTTGTTTTGAACAACTGGCCCCAGATGCCTATTCATATCATACCATCTTTTTCCAAAATAAAAAAGAAAGATGGTTTGTGAAACACAAACATGTCCCCGGACAAGGCCGTTTTTTTTTTTTTTTCAAAGTTGGTCACACATCAAGGTCAAGGTCACATGTCAAAGTTTTGCATGAATGTGAAGCTCTCGTCACAAGGAACCTACATGTGAAATATGAATGCTCTATCTCAAACGGTTCAAAAGTTATGACCAACGTTAACGTTGTCCACGTACAAACAAACAAACAAACCAACAAACAAATAGACAGGGCAAAAACAATATGTCCCCGCTATCACTACCGGTGACATAAAAAAACGTATACAGTCAAACATCAATGGTATGAACACCTTTGGTGCCATGAAAATTTGTTTGAGATAGAAGTAGTTTGAGCCACTGAGGATTAAGCAGGGCCAGGTCAGGAGGCATTTTTTTTGTTTTGGTTTAATGGCCCTTTCAAGATTATTTCACTCATATCGAGCCGATCGTTAATCAGAGGTGGGCAAAAACCGGAGTACCGGGAGAAAAACCACCTGACCTTCCGTTGCAGAACTTGGCGTCTCACATGTGAACCGAGCCAGACTCGAACCCAGGCCAGGAGGTATAATAGGGTTGTGTTACGGATATCTTTTAAATCTTATATAGAATAAAGGTATGTTGTGGGTACTTAATAAAAACCCTCTCCTTAATAAAAACCCTCTTCTAAAAAATGAGGTGGTTCTAATGTGTACACACAACATACATTCTCAAAGTAAAATTAAAAAAGACCCTAAATTATCCTTAATATTAGGAACACTCGGGTTTACAGGGGTTTACAATATTTTGCTTATTTCTGCTCCAAAACATAGGTTGTGGGTACTCATTAAAACCACCTCAGTAAGGCGGTTCTAACGAGCATCCACAACCTATCTTCAGAGTATATATAAGAAAAAAAATCACAAATTTTCATCAGAAAAGTAGCCATTTTTGAAGAAATGAGAGAATGCACTTTGTCACATGGGTGTGTCATTGTAATGAGTTCGTTATGCACACACATTTGAAGAACGTAAATTGAGGATTGCAAAGGACCTTTTTCTCAAAGTTTGGTTCAAATGAACCCATTTTATATGGAAAATCCCTTATAACGAGTCATTGGCAAACAGTGCAGACCCAGATCAGATGCCATAGAATAGGGCATCTGATCAGGGTCTTCAATATTGGCAGAAATTTCCACCATTTTCTTAATAAATTTCTATCAATGACTCAACCTAACATCCTTAAATCCTGCAGTATATAACTGGGAAGATTCCATACAGTATAAAATGTGTTAAAGCAGAACATTTGGAACAAACTTAACCCTTATCCTGCGTAATATATTAAGCCACGCCCATTTCTGATGATCCATCAATCAAAATACTTGACAATAGGTTTCATTCAAATTTGCCAACTAATTGACAAGCAGTGTAAATGCTGATCAGAAGCCATCTGGGGCCAGTTGTTCAAAGCATCGTTAGCTTAACGAGCTCGTTAGTGGTCATATTGTTAACTGTTCTAGCAAGTTTAAATTTCAAATTTTTGGTATTTTTGCTGAAAAAATGTGAGCAGCTTTTGCATCTGCAAAAGCTGCTCAAACTTTTTTCAGCAAAAATTCAGCATATTTGCCATATTTAATGATCAAAGTTTTAACGATACGTTAACTAACGACATCATTAGTTTTGAACAACTGGCCCCTGGTCTAAATCTACACTGTTTGCAAAGATAGGGGTTATCTTGTTCTGCTGGATAAAGGTTAATACAATGACTGGAGCTTTCGTTACATGTTTTGGACAGATGTTTCTGGGCTATAGTTTATGACAACATAAGTAAAATATTTGAGCCTTGTCAAGTGAAAAAAAGTGTCTTTGGACACCTGCACCCAGTGATGGCACAAACAGCCTGCCTATCCATCAAGTGAGAGATCAGTCCTCCCTACCTGCACTTTGTTTGTTTGAGGTTTAACTGCTCAGTCAACACTATTTAGGCCATGCTGAACCAACACACTTTTCCTGGACAGGCTTATACACAGGCAGGTGCATATTCTGGCTTATACATACAGACGAACTTCGATGGGTCGAACTCGGTAGGCTCGAACACCACGTTTGGGTCGAATTGACTTTTCAGTCCCGGCAAAATCCCTATTCATTTTAACTAAACATGCCACCCTTGGCTCGAACCACGATGGCTCGAACCCTCGAACTCTAAGCCTGGTCCCTAGAGTGCATTTTATATGTAAAATCCCACCGATGGCTCGCACTAATTACCTTTTTAAAAATTCCAATTTTATCGATCAAGTCACGCAGGCGCGTGATCAGTATCATAAGACGCTTGTCTTGCCGAAACAGCTGTTTACATAACACAGGTGAACTTGATTGGCGCAATTCCTTTGATTAACAGGTCAAGAAATTAATGTTGAGAAGGTGTCAAATTAAGTTTATTGTAAACACCTATAATAACCCAGGGCTAATGAGGCAGCATAAGGAAATTAAAGCTGGCAAATAATTTTTCACAAATTAATATTTCACACCGACGTTGAGTAAGAGCTGCCAAAATTACAGCCTTTGCCTTAAAATACGGACCAAAAATACGAAAGGTATACTACGTGGCTTAAATTATGACCGATAAATGTACCGGAAGTCACCAAAATCGCCGCAGCTATGATAAAAAATCATAGTACACAAAGATGGATCTTGCCGAGTCGGACTCCAATGGCTCGAACTACCGATGGCTCGAACTTTTTTCGGCGGTCCCGGCGAGTTCGAGCCATCGAAGTTCGACTGTAATGATAAGAGATGGACCAGAACAGTAAATGTTCTTTCGCCAGGCAGAATGTGCACTACACTGGTTAACAGCTTATGTATACATGTATGTTTGCTCAGGAAAAGTACAGTTAGGTAAATTTGACTGGCATGACATGACCTATATAGCAGCATGAAGAAACTGTAAGTTATACACTGCATAGCAAAGACTCTGATCCGACTTTACTGGTGTGCAGGCTGGCCTGATTCTTCACTGGATGTGCTCACTCAATGACATAATTTCGTCTGAAGCAGCTCATTTACAACACTATTAAAACAGAAAAAAAAAAAAAAAAAATCATAAGAGTACGTTACCAACATTTCATTATATTAGATCTAATCTAACAAAGTCTAAAATTTGTGTCTCCACACCAAATATGAAATTTATCCCATCCCTACAAATGACTTCCAAGACCTTGCTTACCATGACAGGTGTCTAAAATTTAGGGTCACTTTTACATGACTTGATAGATTTTAACTGGACTTTTAACTGTGAAAGGTGTCTGACATTCAGGGTAACTTTTAACTGTGAAAGGTGTCTAAAACTGAGGGTCACTTTTAACTGTGAAATGTGTCTATAAGGATCTTCTATCAAGTGGCTGGCTATTAATCCTTATTCTGCTGAATATTCATTTAAGCCACACCCATTTCTGTCTATCAACCAATCAAATTACTTGATGTAATTTATTGCTACAAATTCATAAACTGAATGCCAAACAGTGTAGATCCTGATCAGATGGCTTCTTCAGAAGCCATCTGATCTGGATCTATACTGTTTGCAAAGATAGTTGTTGTCGTGAACAGCAAGATAAGGGTTAACATGGAATGCTTCATTCTAGCAGATATTCCTACTGGCAAGTTTAGTCTTGTAGGGATGAATAACATCATAGCTCCCGATAGGAAAGAGTAACATTAAACATACATTGTGGGTACTTGTTAGAATCTCTTACCCTTACCCGGCCTGTGAACTTCCATGGCCTAGTCGTTAAGAGGGCTGTCTCTTTAGCTCTGTCACGGCTGAAGGTTTAAGCCTCTCTTGAGGCATTTGATCAGAGCAACTTACAAGGACCCACAATGCCTCACTGAAGTGATTCTAACAAGTGCCCACAACATATGTTTCTAACAAGAAATATGGAAAATTATCGCTTAAGGCGCTTGGGAACACTGTGCAGTGTTTGACTGTTTGTGCAGTGTTTTCCGCCATTTTTCAGAGAAAGACCACTTTCGGGACTCCCAGTTTACTTTTCTATAAGCTCCGTCATACAGAAAAAGGGGTCAACTCTTAAAGGAAAGAATTTGCTCCTCAGGAGCAAATTCTATCCTTTAAGAGTTGACCCCTATTGACATGAAAGACAAAAACACTTTTGCAAGAGTTGCCTCCCCTGAAGGTGTATCCATTCCCCTTAATTATCATTCTTACTCCACCCTACCTTGAGCTATGTAAAATCATTTCAAGATATATCATTGACACATTTCCTTCAAACAACAAAGAAAGCTAAATCCGTACACCTCCAAGATTGATCATTTGGACAACTACAGTGACCAGCCCTGATAGCTCAGTTGGTAGAATGTCCGCTCCGGGGAACGGAAGGTCACGGGTTCGATCCCGGGCTGCGACATACCAAAGTCGTTAACAATGGTACTAGCTGCTCCTCGCTTGGCACTCAGATTTACGGGGTAGAGCTAGGACTGGTCGACCCAGTGTCAGGATAATGTGACTGGGTGTGGTATCATGTAATGTGTCTGGGACATGATACTTCAGTGAGGCAGCACTATAAAAGTGAGCATTGAGCTCCCTGTCGCAACCAGACACCGTCGTGATATGACTGAAAAAATTGTTGAAAGCGACGTTAAACCCGAATTCACACACACAACTACAGTGAAGTTCCTATATTAAGACCACATTTGGGAATGTTCAAAGGTGGTCTTTAAGACCACTTTTGAACTGTCCCAAAGGTGGTTCCTGACCAGAGGACATTCTGTGCAGAAAACATGGAGAAAGAATAGCTGCACTCTTCTAAATAGGCTTTTTAAAGCAGAATTAGTGCATGTAATGATGTACATTTAATACTAGCTTCATGATAAACCAATGAACATAACAACAGAAGAAATTTACCAGTACTCATTTTGAGGTACATGTAATGAAAATACTCATAGAGAATAAAATTAATGTTCACAAAGATCAACATGAATGAATGCTTGGCATAGTTCCAGATGACATAGAATAAGCATAAATTAAATAGCTCCAGATAAGGTCCTTTTTTCATCTGAAAAATTCTGATATCTTTCTTATTTTGCATGAAAACATAAGTTGTGGGTACTCATTAGAAGGGCCTCGGCAAGGTACTTCTAATGAGTTCCCACAATGCATGTTTTTGTACAGAAATGAGAAAAATAATTTATGAATACCCTCTTTTATCTGGGGCAAAGGGCATAATTTACTCACTCTCTTTTTTTTTTTTTTTTTAGCAACTTATGTTGTGGATACTTCTCAGAATCGCCTCAATGAGGTGATTCTAACAAGTACCCACAACACATATTTTTATGGAGAAATATGAAAAAATAATCCACAAATTATTCTCAGTTCTCCTCCTTATCTGGAACAATTTATCATGTACATTTACTGTAATTGGATGATAAACCATTTACTGTAATTGGATGATAAACCATTTACTGTAATTGGATGACAAACCATTTACTGTAATTGGATGATAAACCATTTACTGTAATTGGATGACAAACCATTTACTGTAATTGGATGACAAACCATTTACTGTAATTGGATGACAAACCATTTACTGTAATTGGATGACAAACCATTTACTGTAATTGGATGACAAACCATTTACTGTAATTGGATGATAAACCATTTACTGTAATTGGATGATAAACCATTGAACATGTACATCCAGGGGAAGAAAAATTACTCGTTTATGAGTTAAAGAAATCATGGAGTCATGGAGATAAACTATTCATAAAGATCATAACCAATAAATGTTGGGGAGATATTATACCCGGCCAGGCAGGGTAGACCCAGTTCATCATTCTCCTTTACTTGGGAACTCCCCAACCCCACCCCAATTTTATTTACAGTAAAATTCCTATATTCAGACCACCTTTGGGCCTGTTCAAAAGTGGTCTTTAAGACCACTTTCGAACAGTCCCAAAGGTGGTCTCTTATTGGGACACACTGGGTGTGAAAAACTCAAAGAAAGAATAACTGAATCTTTCTCAATAAGCTTAACAGCAGATTTAGTCTTAATTTTAGGTGGTCTTAATAGCGGAATTTTACTGAATATGAAATAAAAATTTAAAGCTTGACCAGGGTATAAATTAATACAAATCCTGACAGCATACACAACAAAAGTCCCCGGAGATTATAAAATCATTTCCATGATCAACTCGGCTGAGAATGAAATTTTGTCCTGTTCATAAATATTAAATGCCAATTTTATTTCCATGCTCAACTCAGCTGAGAATGAAATTTTGTCCTGTTCATAAATATTAAATGCCAATTTTATTTCCATGCTTAACTCAGCTTAGAATGAAATTTTGTCCTGTTCATAAATATTAAATGCCAGCAATTCTTATGAGCAGGCCAATTAATACTTATTAGCAGACCAAATACAATGATATTCCACTCTTAAGACCAGCTTAAATAAACTCTGCTTTTAAAAGCATATTGAGAGATTTCAGTTATTCTTTCTTGTGTTTTCTATACCCAAACTTTTCTAGTAAGAGACCACCTTTGGGCCTGTTCAAAAGTGGTCTTAAAGACCACTTTTGAACAGGCCCAAAGATGGTCAGGTCTGAATACAGGAGTTTTACTGTAAATCAAGAGAGACTTCAATATTTACAACATCTGAAAAGTCCTTAGTTGAGCATGAAAAGTTTTACTTGTATAACCTTGGAGCATGAATACTTCATGCCAACACTGTCATTCTACAATCAGCCATCTTGCATACATTCTATTAACCCTTGTCCTGCTGAGCCCGGATATGCCTGATTTTCGAAACAATGAAGATCCAGATCAGATGGCTTCTGATGAAGCCATCTGATCAGGATCTACATTGTTTGCCATTCAGATTGTGAATGTGTTGCAATAATTTGCATCAAGTAATCTGATTGGTTGATAATCGATAGTGGGTGTGGCATATATGAATATTCAGCAGAACAAGGGTTAATCTATTTTGGTCCCATTTTGGTATTAAGAAAGCTGAACATACATAAAATACTGTCAAAGAAACCAAACCTCTACACCACATGATTTGGTAATTCACAACAGCTTGTGGAGACTTTCAACTACCCATTTGGGTTGTTTATTTACTGACCTTTGGTAACAAGAGCTGTTACATGACATCATAGCTCGCCTGTTTCGAGCCTTCAATATATAAGGTAAAATTACTGAACCATGAAGTATAGGTCACACTCAGCTAGATATATTTTGAGGTCAATCATCAGGTCAAATGAAACATATATTTCAAATATTACATTTCAGAATCAAATAGTGTCTGAATTATATGGCAAATTCATTGAACCATGAAACTAGGTCACAATGACCAAGATATATTTCTATGTCAATCATCAGGTCACATGGAACTTATAATTCTGGTTTGAGTTTCTCCAAGAAATACTATTCAAAATATATGGCAGAATCACTGAATCATGAAATATAGGTCACAGTGATCTAGATATATTTTATGCCATTCATCAGGTCACATGGAATTGATTATTCAGATATGAAGTTTCTCCATCAAATAGAGTTCAAGATATAATGTTAAGTCACTGAACCATGAAATATAGGTCACACTGACCTACATATATTATGAGGTCAATCATCTGGTTGCAATGAAGTAATATCCCAGGTTTAACATTTCTCCATCAAATAGTATTCAAGCTAATAGGCAAAATCACATAACCATGAAATATAAGTCACAATGACCTAGATATATTTTGAGGTCAATCATGGGGTCACATGGAATTAATAATCTAGGTATGACGTTTCTCCATCAAATAGTATTCAAGATAATAGGCAAAATCACTGAACCATGAAATATAGGTCACACTGACCTAGATATGTTTTGAGGTCAAACATCAGGTCTTATGGAGTTATTAATCCAGGTATGACATTTCTCCATCAAATAGTATTCAAGATAAAAGGCAAAAATCACTGAACCATGAAATGTAGGTAACAGTGACCTAGACATATATTGAGGTAAATCATGTGGTCACATGGCACTGTTTGTTTGTTTGATTTGAGGTTTAACGTCCCCGTCAACACTGTAAAGGTCATTTTGGAGACGTTGCTTCCAATTTTGTGGGACTTTTACCCGACATTGAGATAGAATGGCATCTCAAGCCCTGTCGCCCAATGAAACCAATACGGTTTATTAGCATGGACGGTCCGCCTCGCACCGCGGTTCCTGGACAGGCTTAGATCCTCTAAGCTGTTTACCAGTACTAGTGTGCGGGCCGGATTCAGCTCTGCGTGGAAGCATCGTGCAGCCCATATATTTCTTCAAGCCCCTATAGGCGGGGGCGATCACATGGCACTGATGTCCAAGGTATGACATTTCTACAACAAAAAGTATTCAAGATATAAGGCAAAATCACTGGACAGTGAAATGTAGGTTACCATGACCTTCACCCTTTTACACTTGAACCAATGTCCAATGGTTGGCTGATGTATAAACAATTGTGTCTATAAATTGTTAGCAAAATGGAATGGTACGTAACAAATTACAAAGGTGTCCTAGATTTTAATCAGTGTCATAATTTCGGTTTCGACAGACAACAGGAAGGGAGATAATTCTTGGTATTTGCGCACCGGTTGTCCTTCCGGTGTTACGGTAAACTTATTTGGGAAATTTTACAATTTGGACAAGCTTTAACTGGCCGTTGGTCTCGTTGGGCAGGTGGGCGCTCAGGACAGGTAATTTAACATTGAAAATCGCTCAGGATTGCATGACAGTCGTTAAAGACAGGAAAACGCTTAAGACAGGTGGTCGCCCCCGCAGGTTCAATTGTATATGCATTTCAAAAACTTTAACACAGTATTACATAGATGTTCCAGATTTTGACCCCTAGCCCCATCACAGGGCACGAGCCCAGAGGCCTGTTCTCTTTGAACATCAGAAGACACTCCCAGGTACTTAAGCTCCAATTATGAGTGCTCTGTGATGAGTGACTGTTGAGATATAAGCATTTGAAAAACGTTAATGCAGTGTGACAGGAACGCACAGACAAACGCAAACACGTACCACCGAGGTGACAACAACAGCTCTCCTTGTTCTTCGTACAGGCGAGCTAAAAATGTTTTGAATAATAATAGGATTTTATTCATGATGACACAGGTTGAAGAACAGCAAAATAGAGATAAAACAATCTTGGTCCAATTGTTCAAAGTATTGTCATCTTTGCAAGCTTATTAGTTGCAAAAATGTTAAATGTTCTAGCAAGTGCAATATCCAATACAATGGATTTATTTCTTTCTGCAAATATTGATATATTTGGCCCATTAAACAATCAAAGTTTTAACACTATGTTTACTAACAACATTGTTAGTTTTGAACAACTGGCCCCTGGTGTCAATTCTGGACAAAGAAAAGGTCTAAAACATATCCCCAAAAACTTGCTATATCTGTTTCACTGATGATAACGACACTGCTCCAGATAAGGAGGCAATGTGGCAATTCTAACAAGTACCCACAACATATGTTTCAAACAAATAATAAGAGAAATTATCCCTTAATGAGAATAGATACACCTGGCAGATTTTTCTGCCATGATTCAAAGGGAGACAACTTTCGGGACTCTTTCTGTTCACATTTCTATAAACTCTGTCCCACTGAAAAAGGGGTCTACTCTTAAAGGAAAGAATTTGCACCTCAGGAGCAAATTCTTTCCTTTATTGACATGGGAGACAAAAATAATTAGACAGGAGTTGCCTCCCCTGAAGGTGTATTCATTCTACTTAACTATCCTCATCACTTCTTCTTAAATGCCGGTCTCGGCAGCTCAGTTGGATGCACATCTGACTGAGTAGATTACTCAGATATTTCTTTTCAGAAAAATACCAATGCATTAAATAAATACTTGCTAATACAATTAATGTTTCCAGTTTTAACTCATTTTGTTAACACAGATGCAGAAAAATGTAAGCAGCTTTTAAAATTGTAAATGCTACTCATGCTTCTTCAGCAAAAACACCAGTATACTAGATACTGCACTTGCTAAATTATCTCATGTTTCCAATTTGTTAACTTAAGGGGAATGGGAATGCCTAGCATGTTTTCTGCCATTTTTCAAAGGGAGATAACTTTCGGGACTTCCTGTTTGCTTTTATATAAGCCCTGTCTTTCTGAAACAGGGGTCCATGCTTAAAGGAAAGAATTTGCTCCTTAGGAGCAAATTCTTTCCTTTAAGAGTAAACCCCTAATAACATGGGAGACAAAAATATTTTTTGCAGGAGTTGCTTCCCCTGAAGGTGTACCTATTCCCCTTAAGGATGCTTTAAACAACTGGGCCGTGGTTGTATAAAGCAGCCAAAAGCAAATATGAGAAAAAATTCCAATATATTGCCTTAAAAATCCTAAAAATTTGGACACCTTGAGGACTTGCTATAGTTCTCGTAAAATTTTAGCAAATGTGTTTCACGATCCAGCAAGGAGTCCAAAGGGTGGAGACAGAATGGCAAACAGTGTTGACCCTGATCAGACTTCAGGAGCAGTCTGATCTGGGTCTGGACTGTTTGCATAGGCCTATCTGTCCCAATACTTAGGATCATTTAGGTATCTCCCTCTGTAAGTGGTAACTCAATTCTGAAGCACTTGTAAAGGGTAACAAGTACCAGTGTGTTCCATATGAAGTATCTCATTTTTTCCATCGGGACATTCTCTGAATGGCAGGCCAGCCTGTTGTATGTCACATGAAAATTTCACTTTGCTCACATAAATAAAGTGAACACATAAAATCACTGACTTGTTCTACAGCGACACAATATCATCACAGGGAGGGGAGAAATAATGCACAGATTGTATCTCCTAGTTACAAGCACTAGCTTCTATAAAATTACACAACATGAATTAGTCTTTCTGGCCTGAAAAAGAGAAAAGAAACAAATGAAAACAAATAAATCGCCCCCATTTCAGAAGGAAAACACAAAAATAGGACAATGGCAAACAGGCCCTGGTCAAATGCGGCAAGAGAGGCTTAAAATATCAGCCATGACAGACCTAGAGAGACAGCCCTCTTAATGACTAGGCCATGGAAGGTCACAGGCAGGAAAGGGGTAAATCTAAAAAAAAATTCAGACCACTATCTATTGCCAAGTTAAGTACAAGTGTAATCTACTACAAGTTAGGAAAAATTCATATTTTAACTCTTCTCCTGCTGAGCCTGGATATGCCTTATCTTTTAAACAATGAAGATCCAGATCAGATGGCTTCTGAAGAAGCCATCTGATCAGGATAGACATTGTTTGCCATTCAGTTTATTAATTTGTTGCAATAATGGGCATCTAGTAATCTGATTGGTTGATAATCAGTAGTGGGTGTGGCATATTTAAATATTCAGCAGGTCAAGGGTTAAGAGTTTGAATATCAAACTTGTAAATGCTGCAAATAATGATGCTGACATCCATGCTGAGACTGACACTAGAGGTAGTCTAATAGTTCAATTGTACAGTCAGTCAGTGCTGAACAGAATGTCCAAGACTTGCGCAATCAGGAAAGACTCAGATCAGCCGCTACATCAAGTCAAGTCCTACCCAAATCCTCTCTTATTGCTAATTGGACTGCCCATAGGCTATAGAAGGCACATACAAACAACAAAGACTTGGATCAGACTGCACGCATGAACAGACTGATCCGAGTCTTTCTGTTAGTGGGTGTGTATTTTATTTTACCTTCCACCAACAACTAAGGTCATATGGTGACAGGCAGAGTCTTTGTTGGTTGCACAGATCATATTGTATGTACTGTCATCCCTGTTGGATAAATTTAAGGCTATTTCAAGTTTGTTAAATTATACTGGACTGATTGTTAATAAGAAATGGTGCTTAATATATTTAGCTAATGATTCTATACAGTACTTTTTTTTAATCAGACTTCTGGTTTTCTTCCTCAACCACTCAAACTACTAACACAGACGAGAGGTGGGTGTACTGAAGTCTAAATATAGTGCTATTTATTACTAACAGTTTAACCCTTTCCCACTCAGATACGTGTTTTTACGTGTCTGCACCCCCCACCCCATTTTAAGCCACAGAAGCACCTAAAATCTGCATTTCTACCCCTGGATAGTTATCTTTGCTTTAGTATTTGTTGGGCAAAAAAGTGACCTGTTTTTTCGCGCGCCTCCCCACTAAAAATATATTCTGGGGGGATTGAAGGTGGGCAACCCGAAAAAATTTGGGTGTATGGCCCAACCAGCAGCTAAAATTTATATCTGATGGTGTCTGGGGTCAAAAATGCCTGAAAATTGATGCTGATAAAACATGCTGCAAACAGTGAAAATGGCCAGTGACAACCACATTAATTGTTGCCTTGACAGCTGTGTGAAGATTAAAATGTGGTCAAAAATTCATGTGAAAACACACTTTTTGCCAACTTTGAGATGCTCCCTCTTTACCATGACAACAATGATCAAGTCATGAAAGGTTGCATTTGAAAGGCTACTGTCCAATGAACATTCATACCGAGTTTGGTGTAAAACAGACCATCCATTATGAAACAATGGCTAGATGAACTTGCTGTCAGGTGCAATACTGTGAAAATCAGCGAAATTCACAAAATCCCTGAGTGGTAAAGGGTTAATGAAGAAAATCCCAACTGACCAAAATAATGTTTTTTCATCATTTTATTGCAAGAAACAATATTTCAGATATAATTAATGCATTTTAGACTAAAATTCAGTATGTTCCCAGATTTCAGTTAACCCTTTCCCACTCAGATACGTGTTTTTTACGTGTCTGCACCCCCCCCCCCCAATTTTAAGCCCCAGAAGCACCTAAAATCTGCATTTCTACCCCTGGATAGTTATCTTTGCTTTATGATTTGTTGGGCAAAAAAGTGACCTGTTTTTTCGCGCGCCTCCCCACTAAAAATATATTCTGGGGGGATGTGAGGGGGGCAACGCCCCCCTCACATCCCAAAAAAATTTGGGTGTATTGCCCAACCGGCCGCTAAAATTTATATCTGATGGTGTCTGGGGTCAAAAATGCCTGAAAATTGATGCTGATAAAACATGCTGCAAACAGTGAAAATGGCCAGTGACAACCACATTAATTGTTGCCTTGACAGCTGTGTGAAGATTAAAATGTGGTCAAAAATTCATGTGAAAACACACTTTTTGCCAACTTTGAGATGCCCCCTCTTTACCATGACAACAATGATCAAGTCATGAAAGGTTGCATTTGAAAGGCTACTGCCCAATGAACATTTATACCGAGTTTGGTGTAAAACAGACCATCCATTATGAAACAATGGCTAGATGAACTTGCTGTCAGGTGCAACACTGTGAAAATCAGCAAAATTCACAAAATCCCTGAGTGGTAAAGGGTTAATGAAGAAAATCCCAACTGACCAAAATAATGTTTTTTCATCGTTTTATTGCAAGAAACAATATTTCAGATATAATTAATGCATTTTAGACTAAAATTCAGTATGTTCCCAGATTTCAGTTAACCCTTTCCCACTCAGATACGTGTTTACGTGTCTGCACCCCCCCCCCCCCCATTTTAAGCCCCAGAAGCACCTAAAATCTGCATTTCTACCCCTGGATAGTTATCTTTGCTTTAGGATTTGTTGGGCAAAAAAGTGACCTGTTTTTTCGCGCACCTCCCCACTAAAAATATATTCTGGGGGGATTGAAGGGGGGCAACGCCCCCCTCACATCCCGAAAACAATGGGTGTATGGCCCAACCGGCTGCTAAAATTTATATCTGATGGTGTCTGGGGTCAAAAATGCCTGAAAATTGATGCTGATAAAACATGCTGCAAACAGTGAAAATGGCCAGTGACAACCACATTAATTGTTGCCTTGACAGCTGTGTGAAGATTAAAATGTGGTCAAAAATTCATGTGAAAACACACTTTTTGCCAACTTTGAGATGTCCCCTCTTTACCATGACAACAATGATCAAGTCATGAAAGGTTGCATTTGAAAGGCTACTGTCCAATGAACATTCATACCGAGTTTGGTGTAAAACAGACCATCCATTATGAAACAATGGCTAGATGAACTTGCTGTCAGGTGCAACACTGTGAAAATCAGCAAAATTCACAAAATCCCTGAGTGGTAAAGGGTTAATGAAGAAAATCCCAACTGACCAAAATAATGTTTTTTCATCATTTTATTGCAAGAAACAATATTTCAGATATAATTAATGCATTTTAGACTAAAATTCAGTATGTTCCCAGATTTCAGTTAACCCTTTCCCACTCAGATACGTGTTTACGTGTCTGCACCCCCCCCCCCCCATTTTAAGCCCCAGAAGCACCTAAAATCTGCATTTCTACCCCTGGATAGTTATCTTTGCTTTAGGATTTGTTGGGCAAAAAAGTGACCTGTTTTTTCGCGCACCTCCCCACTAAAAATATATTCTGGGGGGATTGAAGGGGGGCAACGCCCCCCTCACATCCCGAAAACAATGGGTGTATGGCCCAACCGGCTGCTAAAATTTATATCTGATGGTGTCTGGGGTCAAAAATGCCTGAAAATTGATGCTGATAAAACATGCTGCAAACAGTGAAAATGGCCAGTGACAACCACATTAATTGTTGCCTTGACAGCTGTGTGAAGATTAAAATGTGGTCAAAAATTCATGTGAAAACACACTTTTTGCCAACTTTGAGATGTCCCCTCTTTACCATGACAACAATGATCAAGTCATGAAAGGTTGCATTTGAAAGGCTACTGTCCAATGAACATTCATACCGAGTTTGGTGTAAAACAGACCATCCATTATGAAACAATGGCTAGATGAACTTGCTGTCAGGTGCAACACTGTGAAAATCAGCGAAATTCACAAAATCCCTGAGTGGTAAAGGGTTAATACATAGATATGATGCCATGCCTCCTAAATGTTCATTTTGCCATACAGTGTAATAAGTACATTACGATAACACATCCATACGACGTAATGCATTCTTTCTTTTCTCCAAATGCTTAGTTTACTGGTGAAAATTTTTCTTATTTATGCTCCAAACATAGGTTGTGGGTGCTTGTTAGAACCGCCTCAGCATGTCTAACGAGTATCCACCACTATGTCTTGGAACAGAAATAAGAAAAATAATGTATACCACTATACCACTGTAGACCCAAGTTTTCTCATTTTCTCTATATAAAGTGGGGTTTTGGGGTTTTTACAATGCACAGACTTGTTAACATGATGTATAAAACCACTTTATTATTAGACAGTACTGGGTATGACTCCCAACAGAAGCATTACTAGAGAAAGCAACCAGTGGGTCACATATACCCCTGGCCAGCGCCACCCTCTTGTATATCTTTTGAGCTTGTATGTAATATGAATGAAGAACTCAAGACGCTATAAGTATCTATAAATGTGCTTGTTAAAGCTAAACCAAACATAAAATTTCTAAATGGACCAAGGGAGTGAGGGCATCAAAGTTACTGAAGGGGTGGGGGCATCAATGTTACAGAAGCAGCAGGGTGGGGTATGCATAAAAGAAATCTTTGGACTGGTATGCAACATCGATGCAAGTATCAAATGAATTTGTCTTAGAGTTCAGAACAAACAGGCATCTATAAACTTTGTCATAAAACTTTAACAAAATGTAAAATTTCTAAGTACGTGACCTTAAGACCAAGGTCACAGTGGGTGGAGAAAGGGATATACATCACAAAGTCTTTTGACTGGTATGTAACATTGATGCAAGTATCAACTGAATTTGAATTTGAGTCTAGAACGTACAAGCATCTATAAACTTTGTCATAAAACTTTAATCAAATGTAAAATTTCTAAGTCTGTAACCTTGACCTCAAGGTCACTTTGTAGGGGTGAGACATGCATCAATGAAATCTTTAGACAAGTGTGTAACTTCAGTGTAAGTGTCAACTAAATCTATCACATTCTGGGGTTCCCAATGTTAACTCTATGGAGTTTTTAACCCCAAAATGTAGCATTGTACAGCCACTAAACCCTCAATCACTCCAATTTTAAACCCCATAACACCAAAATTTACAGAATAAACCTCATTAAGTATCATTTGTACAGAACATAAACCCCATTATGTATCTGGCGTTTGTACCGACAGACAGACAGATGGACAAAACTATATATCCCCATAGCATACTTCTCATGCTGGGGGTATAATAAAGGGACAGTATTGTACATCTATAAATATAAAGCAACTTACAGTTTTATAGAAAGTTTTACTCTGTAAACTTAAACCTTCAGATTTTTCTACTAAATCATCAATCTTTTCTCCTCGCTGCAAAACAGCTTCTATTGTGTTATGCTGAAAACACAAAATGTATGCCAACTTAATATTATCATTTCATACACAAGATTAAATTGATTTTCTGGTAGAAAATATAGTCATCCCTCTTTATATCGACATTTGTTATAATGGCAAACCTCGATATAACAGCATTTTGAATGGAATGACTAACTTAGCTAAAGGCTTAGCCTCGGTTCCGAGCAGTGTGGGCTTCCCTCGGGTTGGAAATGCACAAATCGAGTCCATAGCATAAAAGGGTCTTGTAATCTAATACTCCAAGAAACAAATGTTATAGATATTTGTTAGAATCGCCTCTGAGGCGATTCTAACAAATGTCTCTAACATTTGTTTCTTGGAGTAATAATGGGGAAAAGGCCATTTATTACCTTACCCCATTAAACTTACTCCTAACTGGAATTCTTTATAATGGCAAATTCTTTTTAACGGGAAAATAATAGGGAACAAATACTGTCATTATAAAGAGGGTCCTCTGTAGAGGAAAGATTCTTACTTAGACTAAAGACAACACCACAGTGGTTGTTGTATTAAAAGATACTTCATGAAATGATCAAATCAGAACCCAAAACCTATCCCAAACATCAATAACGAAGACAAACACATGGTAACAAACAACAAAATCGCAGGTGACAAATAGAGTTTGCAGCTCTTTCCCAAACAGGTGGTAACTCAGCTACCTTTTCTGAACACACAGAAGTGTTTAAATGAAATTATTTAAAAATTAAAGAGCACTGAACCTTTAAACAAATTTATCATATGACGTTGTGCCTGAGAATGTAATAACGCCATATAATAAATTTGATAATCCACTGGTGGATTAAATATGCAAATTAGTTAGATAAGCTCCATAACATTACATGTATGATGTCCTTAACAACGTGGGGTTGACTAATGGTGGAATATTGACATTTTTGTAAAACAATTGTGAATAAAATGCGTTTTAAATGTCATATTATAAGTAGAATCTTGCACAGGCCTCCGTGGCCTAATGGATAAGAGCGCTGACTCTTAGTCATTAGGTCTCTCACCGCCGTGGGTTCGAGCCTCGCTCGGGTCACTTGTGAGACGCCAAGTTCTGCAACGGAAGGTCAGGTGGTTTTTCTCCGGGTACTCCGGTTTTCGCCCACCTATGATTAACGATCGGCTCAATATGAGTGAAATAATCTTGAAAGGGCCGTAAAACCCAAACCAAAAAAAAAAAAAAAAAAAAAAGTAGAATCTTGCATTCGTGCTCAGGTATTATTGAATTTTATTTATTAAACTCCTTGAGGAAAAGGTATAAAATGCTCGACCAGGCTCACATTTTTATACCTTTTCCTCAACTCTTTTAATAAATTCAATAATACATGAGCACTCATGTAAGATCCTCTAAGAAACTGCAATGAAAGTAGTGTCTTGGGATGGGCCCCATCCTTCACCCTCACCTTCCTCCATGGTTTATCCACTTCAGTTGTAAGTTTCATGTGAAAAACGGTTAAAAAAAGGCCCACAAACCCTGAAGTCTAACAGAAAACATGCAAGTACTTACAAGTATAATTTTGGTCTCGTCTAAATCAGCATTAATTTTTGACATAGCATCAGCCTCTCTGGGGTTCTGAAAAAAATTAAGTATCAGTAATTGTAACAAGAAAGCCGTCTGAGGGACAGCTAAATCCCCCGCCGCACTTTGTATCAAGGCTCAACCTTGTGACCTTCACCTGTGACCTTGACCTTGAGTTGGCATGGTTTATTTATGGTTCTGCAGATCAGCTCAATGTGGGGTATATTTCACAAAAGCTTAATGAAAATCCTTCCAGGGGTAAAGGAGATATGGAACGGACAAACAATTCCAAGTTTCAAACTGATGACCTTCACCTGTGACCTTGACCTTGAGTTGGCATGGTTTATTTATGGGTTCTGCACAACAGCCCACCGTGGGGGATATTTGACTGAAGTTTAATGAAAATCCTTCCAGGGGTAAAGGAGATATGGAAAGGACACAAAGTTCAGAGTTTCAAACTCGTGACCTTCAACTGTGACCTTGACCTTGAGTCGGCATGGTTTATTTATGTGTTATGCACATCAGCTCACTGAGGGGGACATTTGACCAATGTTTAATGAAAATCCTTTGAAGGGTAAAGGGGCAAAAAATTCAAAGTTTCAAACTTGTGACCTTCCAATGTGACCTTGACCTGGTGTTGACATGATTCATTTATGGGCTCTGCTGAGGGGGATAATTGACCAAAGTTTAATGAAAATCCTTTGAGGGGTAAAGGAGATATGGAACGGACAAAAAATTCAAAGTTTTGAACTTGTGACCTTCATATGTGACCTTGAGTCAGCATGGTTCATTTATGGGTTCTGCACATCAGCTAAGTGAGGGGGCAGCCCCTGCCCATAGGGGCTTGACTTGAAGAAATATATGGGCTGCATGATGCTTCCACGCAGAGCTAAATCCGGCCCGCACACTAGTACTGGTAAACCGCTTAGAGGATCTAAGCCTTCCAGGAACCGCAGTGCGAGGCGGACCGTCCATGCTAATAAACCCTATTGGTTTCATTGGGCGACAGGGCTTGAGATGTCATTTCATCTCAGTGTCGGGTAAAAGTCCCACAAAATTGGAAGCAACGTCTCCAAAATGACCTTTACAGTGTTGACGGGGACGTTAAACCTCAAATCAAACAAAATCAAACAAAATCAGTGAGGGGGATATTTGACCATGGTTTAATGAAAATCCTTTGAAGGATAAAGGAGATATGGAACGGACACAAAAATCAAACTTTTAAATACTTGACCTTCAAATGTGACCTTGAACTTGAGTTGGCATGGTTCATTTATGGGTTCTGCACATCAGCTCACTGAGAAGAATATTTGACCAAAGTTTAATGAAAATCCTTCCAAAGGTAAAGGAGATATGGAACGGACAAAAAATTCCAAGTTTCAAACTTGTGATCTTCAACTCTGACCTTGACCTTGAGTCGGCATGGTTCAATTATGGGTTCTGCACATCAGGTCACTGAGACGAATAATTGACCAAAGTTTAATGAACATCTATCAAAGGGTTTAGGAGATACGGAGCGGACAAGTAAGAGTTACGGACAGACAGATGGACGGACAGATGTGTCCGGACTTTCTAACATTTCGGGTTTAAGGGCTATTTTTTTTGTTTGGTTTAGGAGCTAACCTCCTAAACCTATTGTTTATGGACTAAATCTATTATTTTCCAATCATTTTCTATTGTTATCTTATCCTAACCCTGGCCCCTAAACCCTGGATTTCACCCGGGCAGACGAGAGGTACCTAGTGGGATTTCGATTCTGCCCAATTCAAAATAATGGGATTTATTCCGTAAGGCACAGTAACTTTTCAGTTTGTGGGGTTAAAAATTGAGTGTACAGGGGTTACAGTCTGTACAGTGGTGCGTTATGGGGTTAAAGTCTCCATAGACTTAACATTATCAACCCCACAAGGTACCTCTACTAAGAAGCCATTCCTATAATCCCTGCTCCTCTTCGCAGCGGGGGATTAAAAATCATTTAGATGGTAACATGGTAACATATCTTTCACCTGTTATTGTGTTTGATATTGCTTTCATCTATTGTGGTGTTTGACATTGTTTTCATCTGTTATTGTGTTTGCAGACTGGCAAATAAAATATTGCCAAAGACAGTTAATTTTATAAAACACATTTCTGGGATATAACTCTAATATCTGCTAAGCATAGACCTAGCTTTTAGTAAAAGCTGTACTTGTTGTTTTTGACATTGCTTTCATCTTTAATTGTTTGTTTGTTTGAATTGAGATTTTATGTCCCCATTATTTTGGAGACATTGTTTCCAATTTTGTGGGAATTTTACCCAACAGTGAGATGAAATGACATCTCAAGCCCTACTGCCCAAACAAATGAATAGGGTTTATGTACAGGGATGGTCCTATTGCAGCCCCTTTCATTTCTTCAAGCTCCGATGGGCGGAGACCCTCATCTGTTGTGTTCGACAATTTTATCTGTTATTGTGTTGACATTGCTTTCATCTGTTGTGTTTGACAATGATTCCATATGTTATTGTGTTTGACACAGATTTTAACTTTTACTGTTTTCCACATTACTGTGTTTGACATTAGATTTCCTCTGTTATTGTGTGTTTAGACTGCATTCATCTGTAAGTGTATTTTGACACTGATTTTGTCACTTATTGTGTTTTAGACTGCAATTCATCTGTTAGTGCGTTTGACATTGATTTTATCCGTTATTGTGTTTGACTTTGCTTTCATTTGTTTTTGTGCTCAACATTGCATTTACAGACAAGAGGACCATGCTGGTCCTGTATCACTCACCTGAGTCTATTCATCACCTTGTTTTTGATCCCACATGACCCATATTCAAACATATTCAAGATTTTATAAAGGGAAACATTCTTGGCAAGTTTCATGAACCTTGAACCAACAAGAGTTGTCAAAAGACAACATAGCTCGCCTTTGGGGGCCTAAGATGGATGAGGGCAAGTTATCGAAAAAAAATTCTTCTGTAAAACAGCCCAATAGACTGCAGCAAATGAAAGAGAACCAAAATGTACCCCTAATCATCCTGTTTTCAAGCCTTTCCACTGCAAAAAAAAAAAAAAAAAAAAAAAAAAAGAAAAAGAAATCTATATTTGATAAAAAAAAATTCTACAAACTACCAAGTAATAACAAGGCATCACAGACGATACAAATCCCCTCGATCAAGACAAATAAAAAAAAGCCTAGCCTAGCATTTGTGTAAAATCCATCAATATATGTAGGTACTTAGGAGTGATGACAAAGTTTTTCTAAAAATAGCCACAGTGACCTTGACTTTGAGCCCCAGACTCTGAAAGTTGAACTTCATACCCAACATTTGTATGAAGTTATCTTAAAATCCATCAATAAATCTGGACACTAGAGCAATGATCAAGTTTTTCTAAAAAATAGCCACAGTGACCTTGACCTTCAGCCCCTGACCCGGAAAGTCAAAGTCACTCAAGATATCATCAAACCAAACATTTGTGTCATGGTATATTAAAATCCATCAATAAATGAAGGCGCAAGAGCGATGACAAAGTTTTTCTAAAAATAGCTGCAGTGACCTTGACCTTCAGCCCCAGACCCTGAAAGTCGAACTCGCTCAAGATATCATCATTGCCAACATTTTTGTGAAGTTATATTAAAATCCATCCATAAATGTAGGCACTAGAGCGAGCGATCATAAAGATTTTTTCTAAAAATAGCCAAAGTGACCTTGACCTTCAGCCCCGGAACCTGAAAGTCGAACTTGCTAGAGATATCATCATACCCAACATTTGTGTGAAGTTATATTAAAATCCATCAATAAATTATGGTGCAAGAACGATGACAATGTTTTTTTCTAAAAATAGCCACAGTGACCTTGACCCGTGACCCTGAAAGTAGTGACCTTGACCTTAGGCCCCGGACCCTGAAAGTCAAAGTCACTCGAGATATCATTATACCGGACATTTGGGTGAAGTTATATTAAAATCCATCAATAAATGAAGGCGCTAGAGCGATGACAATGTTTTTCTAAAAATAGCCACAGTGACCTTGACCTTGAGCCCCAGACCCCGCTTTGTTTTTAAATCCAAAAAAAAAAAGAAAAAACAAAAGAAAAAAAAAACAAAAAAAAAACGTTCATCCCCTGGGATTTGAACTCACGCAGCTTGCAGGTAAACTTTAACACAGAGAAGTAAGGGAGGTAATACAGAGGAAAATATTAACTTCGCAAATAGTCCAATTTAAGCCAAAAAACCTGTAAAATGAAGTACAATGATAATGTTAAATATTGTTTTTTAGCAATTATTAATTATATATTCAAAATAAAGTTGTAAAACATCACATATAAGAGCTTGCAGGTAAAGTTTAACCAAATGCGGACGCCGACGCTGACGCTGACGCCGACGCTGACGCCCGGGGGTATGGCAATAGCTCCCCCTTACTTTTGTAAGGCGAGCTAAAACTGCAGTCTCAAGTATGATTTGACCAATTCTGTTTGTTTGATTTGAGGTTTATACTATTTGGGTCATTTTGGGGACATTGCTTCAAATTTTGTGGGACTTTTACCCGACATTGAGATGAAATCACATGTCAATCCCTGCCGCCCAATGAAACCAATAGGGTTTATAAGCATGCATTGGCTGACTCGTAGCAATTTTCCTGGGCAGGCTTAGACGTTCCAAGCGGATTACCAGTACTCATGTGTGTTCGGTATCAGCTCTGCGTGGAAGCATCGTCCAGCCCAATCTACTTCTCCAAGCCCTGATGGACGGAGGCGGAAATTTGACCAAGTAAATTTGTTTCCGATCCAATCTGAAAATGCCTATAGATATTGGACCTTGTCATCACCATAGGTTGTGTAGTTTTCATCAGATCTTTATAAACCTAGCATATAAGTAAGCTCAGAATAAAAGGTGGGATATGTTTGAAAAGTGGCAAGGTCGGCCCCTTCATGTCTGACAGCATTTATATTTCTGCAGCCTGAAGGCTGATTTCAATCATTTCTAATCTGTAGCATGCTTATGGTGGAGAAATTATGAAAAAAAGCTTTTTATCAAAATTTATTGAAAACATTGGTAGACATGGCAACCACAAGGTCCAATAGACTTACAATGGGAAATGCTTGTAATCACCATAGGGCCTTCAATTTTGATATACCAAAAATACACAAATTGATTAAGGCCAAAACTTGAATCTCGAATCGACCGGAAACTTACTCGGTTGAACCGAAATATCCGAAAGGGATAAAATCGAACTGAATCACTAAAAAAAAAATTGTTTGGTTGACAAACGTCAAAGAAGGCGGCCATTTCACCTTTATAACCCAAGGGAAGCCAACTGTTACCATGGAAAGCAAAGTTTGATGGAATCTGCCCAAAATCATTATGCAGCCAATCCCCCCACCCAACAATGGCGCACATGAAATTTGAACAAGACTGACCCACTGGTCTTAGAGATATTCTTGTTTGAAAGTGTGGATGACGACGACAAACAACGACGGACGAAGACGGACGAAGACGGACAACAGAGCCTTGCTATACTATAAGATCACCTTGTAAGCCTTCTGCTCAGGTGAGCTTACAAGTTATTGAGCGGAAAACATTTTTTTTTTTTTTTTTGCATTTAAAGGCAAGTAACTCTGAAGTGAAAAGTTCAAGCTGGCCAAAATTCGATATCATCTGAAATTTTATGCACGTGCTAATTATCTATAAGTTTGATGAAGACTGGATCAAAACTAAACAAGTTATTGAGCAGAAAACATTATTTTTTGCGTTCAAGGGCAAGAAACTCTGAAGTGAAAAATTTGATCTGGCCAAAATTCGAACTCATCCGAGATTTTATGTATGTTCTGATCAACTGCAAGTTTGATAAAGACTGAATAAAAAATAAACAAGTTATTCAGCGGAAACCATAATTTATTGTGTTCAAGGACAAGAAACTCTGAAATGAAACATCTGATCTGACCCTGTTCGAACTCGTCCAAGATTTTATGGATGTGCTGATTATCTGTAAGTTTGATGAAGACTGGATCAAAAATAAACTAGAATTTGTTTTTCTACAAAAACACAGATGTCTCCCCCGTTTTTGACTGCTAAGTATAACCTTGACATTGGAGGTATTGAGCTTGGTCTTGTTTTTTAACACATCATCTAATGAAGATGAACATTTCTGCATAGTAACTTTAAAAATGTTCATAGAAAAATAAAAAAGTTATTGGCCGTAAACAAAAAAAGCACTTTTTTACCTTTGACCTCTAAGTATGGCCTTGACCTTTGCGGTACAACACATCGTCTCATGATGGTTAACATTTCTGCCAAGTAATTTCATAATCCATCAAAGAATAAGGAAGTTATTGACTGTCCTCTTTTACCTTTGGCCTCTAGGTATGACCTTGACATTGGAAGTATGGACCTTGGTCTTGCACATGACTCATGGTCCAACTTTCAAGCCTCTAGCTCCAACAGTTTTTGAGATATCTTGCTGACAAGATTTTATTAAAAAAAATTCAAAGGGCAATAACTCTTGAAAGGGGCATAATCTGGATGAGAAAAAAATACGTGTCAGCTTATTTTCCATTAGGAATGCATATATGAAATTTCAAAACCATAGCATACACAGTTCTAAAGTTATGCTATGCATCACTTTTAGGATTCATTACAATAGGCACAAATTACCAAAATGACAAAGGGCCATAACTCGCAAAGTATTTTTCGGAATTTTGTCAAAAGTTAATCAGTTCATATACTCATCACCACCAATATACTCAACAACTTTCAAGGCTCTAGCTCCAATAGTGTTTGAGATATTTTGCTGACAAGATTTTATTGAAAAAATTTCAAAGGGCAATAACTCTTGAAAGGGGCATAATCCGGACGAGAAAAAAAATATGCGTCAGCTAATTTTTCATGAGGAACCCATATATGAAATTTCAAAACCCTAGCATACACGGTTCTTTAGTTATGCTATGCATCACTTTTAGCATACATTACAATGGGCACAAATTACCAAAATGACAAAGGGCCATAACTCAAAAAGTATTTTTTGGAATTTTGTCAAAAGTTAATCAGTTCATCTACTCATCACCACCAATATATTCACCAACTTTCAAGCCTCTAGCTCCAATAGTTTTTGAGATATCTTGCTGACAAGATTTTATTAAAAAAAATTCAAAGGGCAATAACTCTTGAAAGAGGCATAATCCTGACGAGAAAAAAAATACGTGTCGCTTATTTTACATCAGAAAAGCATATATGAAATTTCAAAATTATAGCATACACCGTTCTAAAGTTATGCTATGCATCTCTTTTAGCATACATTACAATGGGCACAAATTACCAAAATGACAAAGGGCCATAACTCACAAAGTATTTTTCGGAATTTTGTCATAAGTTAATCAGTTCATCTACTCATCACCAACAATCTATTCACCAACTTTCAAGGCTCTAGCTCCAATAGTGTTTGAGATATCTTGCTGACAAGATTTTATTTAAAAAATTTCAAAGGGCAATAACTCTTGAAAGGGGCATATTCAGGACGAGAAAAAAAATACTCGTCAGCTAATTTTCCATGAGGAATCCATATATGAAATTTCAAAACCCTAGCATACATGGTTCTAAAGTTATGGTATGCATCACTTTTAGCATACATTACAATGGGCACAAATTACCAAAATGACAAAGGGCCATAACTCACAAAGTATTTTTCAGAATTTTGTCAGTTCATCTACTCATCACCATCAATATAATCACCAACTTTCAAGGCCCTAGCTCCAATAGTTTTTGAGATATCTTGCTGACAAGATTTTATTAAAAAAAAAAATTCAAAGGGCAATAACTCTTGAAGGGGGCATAATCCGGACGAGAAAAATAATATGCTTCAGCTAATTTTTCATGAGGAATCCATATATGAAATTTCAAAACCCTAGCATACACGGTTCTTTAGTTATGCTATGCATCAAAAGCGTAATGGACGGACGAACGAACCAGAACCAATATGCCCCTCAAACTTTTTCAAAGTTGGGGGTATACCGGTATTAAGAAAGTTATTGACAGAACACAAAAAAGGCCCTTTTCTTACCTTTAACCTCTATGTATGACCTTGACCTTTCAGGTATTAAACTGGGTCATGCATGCAACACATCATCTCATGGTGGTTAACATTTCTGCCTAGCAATTTCAAAATCCATCTAAAAATAAGAAAGTTATTTATCAAACACGAAAAAAGGCCCCTTTTTTACCTTTGACCTCTATGTATGACCTTGACATTTTAGGTACCAAACTGAATCATGCATGCAACACATTGTCCCTTGATAGTTAACATGTTTGCCAAGTAACTTCAAATTCTATTTAAAAATAGGCAAGTTATTGACAAAACCCGAAAAAAGGCCCCTTTTTTACCTTTGACCTCTAAGTATGACCTTGACCTTTGAGGTATCAACCTGGATCATGCGCGCAACACATCGCCTTATATTGGTTCACATTTCTGTCAAGTGATTTCAAAATCCATCTCAAAATAAGAAAGTTATTGACCAAATACGAAAAAAAAGGCCCACTTTTTGACCTTTGACCTCTAAGTATGACCTTGACCTTTGAGGTACCGACCTGCCTCATGTGCACCACACATCGTCTCATGATTGTTAATAATTATGCCAAGTAATTTTAAAATCCATCTCAAAATTAGAAAGTTATTGACCAAATACGAAAAAAAGGCCCCTTTTTTTACCTTTGACCTCTAAGTATGACCTTGACCTTTGAGGAACCGACCTGCCTCATGCGCACCACACATCGTCTTATGGTTGTTAATAATTATGCCAAGTAATTTTAAAATCCATCTCAAAATAAGAAAGTTATTGACAAATACGAAAAAAAGGCCCCTTTTTTACCTTTGACCTCTAATAATGACCTTGACCTTTGAGGTACCGACCTGCCTCATGCGCACCACACATCGTCTTATGGTTGTTAATATTTCTGCCGAGTAATTTTAAAATCCATCAAAAAATAAGAAAGTTATTGACCGGACACGATTTTCCCATACATATATACATACCAACAAACTTCAAAGGGAGATAATTCAAAAAGTATAAATGCGAGAGTTATGGTTCTTGCGCACTGCACGTCATCTAATGCTGATTAATATTTATACGAAGTTTCGTGACGATAGCTCTAACGGTTTTCAAGTTACAGAGCGGACACGAAAGTGTGACAGACGGACAGACAGACAGACGGACAGACGGACGCCCGGGGGAAAAACAATATGTCTCTCCGAAAAAAAATTTTTCGGGGGAGACATAACAAGTTATAGAGCAGAAACCACCAGTTTTTGTGTCCAAGGGCAAGTAACTCTGAAGTGAAACATCCCATCTTGCCTAAATTCGAACTCATCCAAGATTTTATGGGTGTGCTGATTATCTGTAAGTTTGATGAAGACTGGATCAAAAATAAACAAGTTGTTGAGCGGAAACCATAAGTTTTTGCGTTAAAGGGCAAGTTACTCTGAAGTAAAAAATCCTATCTGGCCCAAATTCAAATTCATCCGAGATTTTATGGATGTGCTGATTACCTGTAAGTTAAGACTGGATAAAAATTAAACAAGTTATTGAGTGGAAACCATAATTTTTTGCATTTAAGGGCAAGTAACTCTGAAGCGAAAAATTCGATCTGGCCAAAATTCTAACTCATCCAAGATTTTATGTATGTGCTGATCATCTGCAAGTTTGATAAAGACTCAATAAAAATACACAAGTTGTTGAGCGGAAACCATAAGTTTTTGCGTTCAAGGGCAAGTAACTCTGAAGTGAAAAAAAATCTGATCTGGCCCAAATTCGGACTCGTCCGAGATTTTATGGATGTGCTGATTATCTGTAAGTTTGATGAAGACTGGATAAAAAATAAACAAGTTATTGAGCGGAAACCAAAATTTTTTTGCGTTCAAGGGCAAGTAACTCTGAAGTGAAAAATCCGATCTGGCCCAAATTCGAACTCGTCCGAGATTTTATGGATGTGCTGATTATCTGTAAGTTTGATGAAGACTGGATCAAAAATAAACAATTTATTGAGCAGAAACCATATTTTTTTGTGTTCAACTGCAAGTAACTCTGAAAAGAAACATCCGATCTGGCCCAAATTTGAACTCATCTGAGATTTTATGGATGTTCTGATTATCTGTAAGTTTGATGAAGACTGGATTAAAAATAACAAGTAATTGAGAGGAAACAATATTTTTTTTGTGTTCAAGGGCAAGTAACTCTGAAGTGAAAAATCCAAATCTGGCCCAAATTCGAACTCATTCGAGATGTTATGGATGTGGATGGATCTGTAACTTTGATGAAGATCCAATCAAAAATAGACAAGTTATTGAGCGGAAATGATTTTCACCACTATAATTCAATGGAAGCTAACTGTTGCCATGGAAACCAGAGTTCTGATCGAATCTGCCCGAAAACATTATGCTGCCAATCCCCCTATCCAACAATGGTGCACATGAAATTTGATCAAGATTGGCCATGGGTTATTAAAGATATACTTATTTGAAGTTGTTTACGGATGCACACACGGACGACGGATAAAATGTGAGCACAAAAGCTCACCTTGTCACTACGTGACAGGTGAGCTAAAAACACAAAAACAAACTAGAGCTATCACTAAAGGTGATGAATACCCCCACAAAAACTGCCTTGATAGTACAACAGCGATTTTTTCACTTCAAAGGGGCCATAACTATGTCGAAAATTGACGAATTGTAGTGGAAATCGAACTTGACCTGTATTTTATGATGTTACATCAGTGTACCAAAAATTATAAAAATCGGTGAAGCGCTTTTTGAGTTATCGTCTGGAAACCAAGTCAACAGACCGACCGACCGACAGACCGACAAGCTCACTCCTATATACCCCCCAAATTTCATTTGTGGGGGTATAACTATAGTTAACTATTCGGACATACCCTGTCTCCACAATGACATACCTGTGATAATTTTATGTTGACCATGAGGGAGATTTGCTTCTCAAATGAGGGAGATTGGGGTCCCAATGAGGGAGACTTTCTGACGGCATATTTATTTTTTTTTCTTGTCATTTTTTTGTGGTTTAGATGTACAATGGAAATGGAACTACTTAATTAAAATGATAGCGACATATTTTGTCAAGTTTAATTTCAAAATACGTGTAGCAAGTCTTAGGTTATTTACAAATAATGCTGTAACCACAAGTCCACTGATGCCATTTCAAGTTCTGGGTATTTGTCAGAATCACCTGATTGTTGAAAGTACCCGCAACATGCTTTAGTGTAGAAATACTTGATTAGAAAAGATGTGTGGGAAGCCCTTGTCACAAAGAGCCTACATGCCAAATATGAAGGCTCTATCTCAAATGGCTCAAAAGTTATGGTGAAGTAGGTCAAAGGTCAAGGTCGCAGGCAAAATTGTGTGTATGGGTGGGAGGCCCTTGTCAGAAGGAACATACATTTCAAATATGAAGGCTCTATCCCAAATAGTTCAAAAGTTATGATTAAGTAGGTCAAAGGTTAAGTCACAGGTCAAAATTTTTGTATGGGTGGGAAGTCCTTGTCATACAGAACAAACATTCCAAATATGAAGACACTATCTCAAATGGTCCAAAAGTGATGATAAAAAAGGTCACCTGTCAAGGTTACTGGTCATTTTTGTATGAGTGGAAGCCCTTGTCACAAGGAACCTACATGCCAAATATGAAGGCTCTATCTTAAACGGATCAACAGTTATGGCAAAATAACTATATGATCTACTTTTTGATTTTTAAACTCGATCAAGATATTGTCAAGATGATCATTCTGAGCAAGTTTGATGACAATCCGACTAAAATTGTGGCCTCTAGTGTGTTCAGAACGTTTTTCTATGATTTGACCTATTGACCTACTTTTTGACCCGACATGATCCATATTCGAGCATACCCGAGATATTGTCAAAAAGATCATTATGAGCAAGTTTGATGATGATCGGACCAAAACTGTAGCCTCTAGTTTGTTCACAAGGTTTATTAATGATTTGACCTACTTTTTGCCGAACTATATTTACTTTACTTAGATATTGTCAAGATGAGCCATCTGATCAAGTTTGATGAAAATCAGATTAAATCTGTGGCCTCTGTGTGTTGACAAGGTTTTTTTTCAATTTGACCTACTGACCTAATTTTTGACCCAACATGATCCATATTCAAACTTGACTGAGATATTGTCAAGATGATCATTCAGATTAATGATGATTTGACCAAAACTGTGGCCTCTAGTGTGTTCACAAGGTTTTTCAATGATTTGACCTACTGACCTACATTTTGACCCAACACGACCCATTTTCGAAATTTACTTAGATATTGTCAAGATGGTCATTCTTAGCAAGTTTGATGATG
This sequence comes from Lucinisca nassula, assembly GCA_963580285.1. Taxonomy (NCBI): domain Eukaryota; kingdom Metazoa; phylum Mollusca; class Bivalvia; order Lucinida; family Lucinidae; genus Lucinisca; species Lucinisca nassula. The sequence goes on along the minus strand of OY757010.1, from coordinate 42,800,232 downwards.
ATCAGGCTAAAAATGTGGCGTCTATTGTGTTCACAAGGTTTTTCTATGATTTGACCTACTGACCTACTTTTTGACCCAACATGACCCATATTCAAACATGACAGAGATATTGTCAAGATTATCATTCTGAGGTAAATTGATGATGATTGGTCCAAAACTGTGGCCTCTAGTGTGTTCATAATGTTTCTCTGTGATTTGACCTACTAACCTACTTTTTGACCCGACATGACCCATATTCGAACTTGACCGAGATTTTGTCAAGATGATAATTCTGAGCAAGTTTAATGATGATCAGACCAAGACTGTGGCCTCTAGTATGTTCACAAGGTTTTTATATGATTTGACCTACTGACCTACTTTTTGACCCCACATGACCCACATTCGAACTTGACCGAGATATTGTCATGGTGATCATTCTGACCAAGTTTTATGATGATTGGCCAAAAACTGTGACCTCTGGTGTGTTCACAAGAAAAGTTTACGCACGGACGGCGCACGACGGACGACGCACGACGACGTCGGACATCTCACAGTCACAAAAGCTCACCATGACCTTCGGTCAGGTGAGCTATTAAATGCACACTATTTGTAGATTTCACTAACATGAAGTTCCCGGTCACAAATCTTTTAAAATACAGTACTTGTAAAAGGCTTACTCAAGGGGAGCAATTTCCAAATAAGAAAATCTGCTGTTGATTTCATGACTTTTAGTAATTACTCGTTATTGATTGGTAAATAATAACTATTTTCCACTTTCAAAATCAAAATTTCTAACTTTACATAAAATATGATAACAAGAGACATATGGGAGAGTGATATAAAAGGAACAAACAGTTTTAAAAAATGGGAAAATAAACGCACAATTTCAATTTAAATCTAAGCTAAATATAAGTTAAATAGAACAGATAAGATCTCCATACAAAACTACTGAGTATCTGTGCTACTGAGTACAGATGCACCTCTCTCGTAAGTGATAACGGTAACTGCATTACGTCAGCTTATGTAATCTCTACTGGCAGCCAGATCATGTTTATTCTATGCAGTCCGCTGAGGCAGAACAAAGGATTATCGGCTTTTTTTGAAGTTGATGTTCACTGTTAAGTGTCCGATATTTGTGAATTGCCTTCAGTTTTGAAAATTTTAAGTCTATTACCGCTTGCTGCAAATGGTAGCTCTGAAAAAAAATCGGGGACAGGAAAATTGCAAATGCAGGAGATTGCGGGAGATTCTGTCTCCCGGACGGGAGAGCGGGAGGTATGCTTCAAATGCGGGAGCCTCCCGCATGATCCGGGAGATATCACAGGTATGCAATGACACATGATCTTTAAACCTTTTTGTACCTCTTTATATAATGCAGGAGTCCATTTCAAATTTAGGGGTGACAGGTTGTGTTGTCTTTAAAATTTATTTGAAAAAATAGCTGAACTTTTTGCAAACAGTGTAGGCCCTGAGCAGAATACGGCGTCTGATCTGGTACTGCGCTGTTTGCATGAGTGGCAAACAGTGTAGACCCTGATGAGATGTCATGCTCTAGGTCTACACTGCTTACTCAGTCCTGTCTGTCCTAATACATACGGTAAATATGGTGCAAGACAGTTGGTCAGTTTAACAAACCCAATTTTTCCTCAACAGATTTGGACCTTAGTGTGTGTGTGTGTGATTTCGGGTTTAACGTCGCTTTCAACAATTTTTCAGTCATATCACGACGGTGTCTGGTTGCAACAGGGAGCTCAATGCTCACGTTTATAGTGCTGCCTCACTGAAATATCATGTCCCAGACACATTACATGATACCACACCCAGTCACATTATCCTGACACTGGATCGACCAGTCCTAGCTCTACCCCGTAAATCTGAGTGCCAAGGGAGGAGCAGCTAGTACCATTTTTAACGACTTTGGTATGTCGCGGCACGGGATCGAACCCGAGACCTCCCGTTCCCCGGAGCGGACCCTCTACCAACTGAGCTATCGGGGCCGGTTTTGGACCTTAGTAGTTTGCAGATAAAGAGCATGCATAATTTTGACTGTAACTGAAAACTACATTCTTGGATCAGCTGAAGGGAGAAGATGGCTGTAGAAAATAACTCATGATTAATCTCCATGAAAGGTACAGGGACTGGGGATCAACAAATGTTGAATCCACATCTGATAGAGTCACCTTAACTCTTATCCTACTGTGTAAATTAATTTGGCCACACCCATTTCTGAGTATCAACCAATCAAATAACTTGCTACAATATATTTGGTCAATTCAAAAACTGCATCCCAAGCAGTGTATTTCCTGATCAGAAGCCATCTGATCTGGCTCTACACTGTTTGCAAAGGTAGGGGTTGTCGTGTTCAGCGGGATAAGGGTTAACCCTTGTCCTGCTGGATATTTAAATATGTCACACCCACTTCTGATTATCAGCCAATCAGATTACTTGATGCAAATTATTGCAACAAAGTCATAAACTGGATGACAAACAATGAAGATCCTGATCAGATGGCTTCTTCAGAAGCCATCTGATTTGGATCTGCATTGTTTCAAAGAAAAGGCATATCCAGGCTCAGCAGGACAAGGGTTAACAAGTAACTATTTTATTCTCCCAAAACTTGATGGAGAATTGGCAAAACACTGTAGACTCTACCGTATTTTGCCGTGTATAACACGCACTCGTGTATAATACGCACCCGATTTTCAGTGTCTGATCGGCGGGAAAAAAATAAGTTCGTATATATAACACGCTTCAGTTTTACCCAGATGCCCCACAGGTAAAAGTTGGTTCCCTGTTCCAGACTTAAACGAATTCGGTGTATGGCAATGTGACATTACAAGTGTAAATGTGTTTTGTTTATTTTTTCTTGGTGGGAATAAAAGACAAATTATCGTAAGTTTTTCCCCAAACTCGTCACCAAAAGACATAATTGAAGTGTGACAAGGGTCATTTTTAAGGGTACTGTTCTCTCTATCTTGTGAAAAAAATAATGACAAAATAGTCTTATTTGACAAAAAAATAATTTCCAAGACCCAGAGTGTTAAAATAAGTTTTTGTTATGACACCCCCTTGGGGATTACAAAATGTTTGTATATTGGGCACAGTTTTCTAGAGTTATGAGTCGCTTGACACGTCTTATAATTAGCACCTTCTCAACTGCAGCATTCTAAATCCGTTTGTTGTGAAATTCACACCTCAGTGCAATAAACACCAATCACTGTTGATAGCATGTCATACTGCAACGCTTCATTTAATTATATACAAAAAGGCAAATGGAATATTTTTATACTGAAGTGACTCTTCTAATTTACAAGCAGTCTTATTGTTTGGAATAATTTCCTACAATTCACATTGAAGACCGTCTGCTCAGAGCTGCCTGTGCAGTCGCACAGTCTGATCAGCTCCTTGTGCGCTGTAACGATAGCTAAGGGCCCAATGCTCCTTCGTGCAGTAAGAGAAATCTCTACAATTTACATGTGCGCCCTGCAAAGACCGTCTGCTCAGAACAGCCTGCGCATTAGCGCAGTCTTATCAAAGTTCGTTGTGCTCCTTCGTGCAGCAAGTGAAATCTCTACAAAATACATGTGCGCCCTGCAACGACCGTCTGCTCCTAGCAGCCTGCGCATTCGCGCACCCTATCAAATTTTGTTGTGCTCCTTCATGCAGCAAGAGAAATCTATTCAATTTACATGTGCGCCCTGCACAGTCTGTCTGCTCAGAGCAGCGCAGCGCATTTGTGCAGTCTTATCAAACTTTGCTGAACCCTGAGAAAAAAGTGCGTATTATACACGCCGAAATACGGTAATCAGATTATTTCTGGGTAAGTTGTTTATCAATCTCGTTAAACACAAAATCATCATCATGTTTATCAATCAACCTCAAAGTTACCAACTACAGACGCTTCCCACCTGCTCTTATCCACTTGACTGTTGCTAGCCATGTGCAAAATCCAGGTTAGGTTATCTGAATGTAGGACGATTTGGCCAGCGGACGATTTGGCCCGGACGATTTGGCCTAGGACAATTCGGCCTAGGACAATTTGGCCTGCCAAAAATATTGGGTAGGACAATTTGGCCAGATTAATATAATGACTAGTTTAAACTGAAAATTCAATGTTTTAGGTTTGTTTTTAATATAGAGTAATGTTTGAATATGTGGAAGGAACATTTTAAAGAAGATTTATAACAATTAGATTTTTTTTTTTTAAACTAAAACTTTTGGCCTGAGATATTCTTTAAGAGCAAATTAATAAAAATGGTTAACTATAATCCCCCCAAACACAAAAAAAACACAATAAAATAATAATAAAAAAAATAATATAATAAATAAAAAAAATAAATTTAATGGTTTTGTTTAAATTGGCTGGAAAACAAGATTAATTACATTTTCTTGTATTCTATTTTAAAGTGGGGTTTAAGGGGGTCAAAATTTAAAAGGTGTGTTTTTGTGATATTTTTACGACCTAAAAATACTTGTTAATTCTTGTCAGACGTATATGTTGTTTGTGTGGATTCAATTGTGAAGTTCTCTGAGTATTGTCTGTTTTATTTTATTTTTGTCTCCCCTATCTCTCTATGCCGGCCTCGTTAGCGCATCTGACTGGCCGCAGGTTCGATACCCATTACGATAACACACCTGTGCGACATAGTTCATTTCTTCACAATGTCATGTCCAAAATGACTATTTTCTGGTGAAAATCTGTGATATTTTTTCTTATTTATACTTCAAACATAGGTTCTAGCCAGTACCCACAACTTATGACTTGGAGCAGAAATAAGAAAAATAATGTATACCCCCATAAACCCTAATTTTCTGACTGTAAAGTTCATTTCACAGACTCGTTTACGTGATGCCTGCCTGGTTCAAGAATGTGCAATGCACCGGTTAACCTGCAGTTACACTTAGGGTAACTAATCTGCTCAATATGACCTAAATGAAAAATTTGATGAAAATATGTAGCCAAATGAATAAAAATGATAATGAAATGATTGATAGAATAAGAATTGGTAAAACTGCTAGGAGAAATCAATTTGGCCAAATTGTCCTACCCGGTATTTTTGGCTGGCCAAATTGTCCTAGGCCGAATTGTCCTAGGCCAAATCGTCCGGGCCAAATCGTCCGCTGGCCAAATTGTCCGCCCACCAGGTTATCTACATCCATGCTAGTCTTGTTCCTGTGATGTCAGAGTGCTGTGTAACTGTAAAATCTGGACTGGGCTCCTGCACTGGGACACTGGCAAACAATGAAGAGCCAGATCAGATGCCGCAGAATGCAGCATCTGATCAGGGTCTACAATGTTTGCTTAATATTGAAGGGTTAAACAAAAAAGTTTAAGTCTCAGTTCAGGACTATTTTTCTCAGCCTACACTCAAAGACAATCGACCCACCAGTACTGTCAGTGCTTTGATTATATATGGAATGATAAAAACATCTCTATATCATGAAATTTTATGGGTGAAAGAAAAGCTTTTTTACCTGATATTTTACCAAAAATCCTTCTAATTCTGGAAATTTAATCTCACTGAAAATAAAACAATGGAAAATTACATTTTACTCAACAAAAGAAACATAAACTAGAGCTGTCAGTGAAACTGACTAGGGCCCCGGCAGCGCTATCAGAGGAGTAGGAAAATGTTGATGTTAAAAAAATTTGTGGACGGACAGACGGACAGACAGACAGACAGATGGACGGACAGAGTGTTTACTATAGGGCACCCACACTTTCAGTGCGGGGTCCTAAAAAACCCATAACTCAGGAAAGAAGTCTCCTTATGGAGATATGTAGACTATTTTTGGCAAAATAAACTAGAAATGCGTCCACAGGACATGGATGCCCCCTGCCTGAAAATATGTTGATTATAGTATTAATCCATAGAAAGTTATTGATCGTGTTTAAGTTTTGAACCCTTTTATGACACTTGACCTCTACTTATAACCTTGATCTTCTTGGTATGGACCTGGGTTTTGTGTGTGACATATTGTCTCATGATGGTGAACATTTCTGCAAAGAAATTTCAAAATCCATACAGAAATAAGAAAGTCATTGATCGTGTTTAAGTTTTGCACCCTTTTTTACCTTTGACCTCTTAAAGGCATTTATTCTTGTAAGGTAGGACACACCGTGTGCTCATAATTGTTTTATTGCCCCCTGTGATATACTCTCTGTAGCAGATCAAAGGCAGCCCCTAATATGGTGATTAGTAGCTCTTGTTGAATTCCAGACTGAGGCGCTAAAGGGGAAAGTCAATAAGGTACACTCTAGTCAACAGTTAGTAAACTATTGATTTTTCCCCAAGAGGCCCCTTACCTGTTGAAGACAGAGCACTTTTCTTCAGTCAGCACTGAGGGCTATATAATATTATGTAATGCAATGATGGTCCTAAATAAACAAGAATAAATGCCTTTAAGACCTGGGTTTTGCATGCAACAAGTTGTCTCATGATGGTGATCATTTCTGACAAGTCTCAAAATCCAACCAGAAGTAAGAAAGTTATTGACCAAGTTTAAGTAAGTTTCAGACCCTTTTTTGACCTTTGATCTCTAAGTACGACCTTGATCTATGAGGTACAGACCTGGGTTTTGCGACTGACACATCGTCCCGTGATGGGGAACATTTCTGCCAAGTAATTTCAAAATCCATACAGAAATAATTTATTGACCTGTTTAAGTTTTGGACCCTTTTTTGACATTTGACCTCTACGTTTGACCCTGACCTTTGAGGTATGGACCTGGATTTTGCCTGTGACACATTGTCTCACAATGGTTAACATTTCTGTCAAATTATTTAAATATCCATCCAGAAATAGGAAAGTTATTGACCATATTTAAGTTTCGGATGAAAGCACGGATGGATGAACTGACTGACAGACAGAGGCAACACAATATGCCCCTTTCAACCTTTCTTTAAATGGCAGGGGCATAAAAATGAATTGCATTGCAAACAGAATTACTGTAAAAATTAAAAAAATTTGGACACCTTGATGACTTGTTGTAAATCTCCAAATTTTAACAAATTTATTTCACAATCCATAAAAAGAGTCCAAACAGTGTAGATGGAATGGTAAACAGTGTAGACCCTGATCAGACTGCTCCTTCAGGAGCAGTCTGATCAGGGTCTGCACTGTTTGCTAAGGCTTATCTGTCCCAATACTTAGGATAATTATGGTAAGCCATAAACTAAGGGATATATATGAGGTAAAGTGGAGTTCCCAAGGGTACTGAAAGACATAGATTGTGGGTATTTGTTAGAACTGTCTCAATTAGGAGGTGGTTCTAAAAGTATCATGAGCTTAAGCAACCAACATGGACGTGTATCGGTATTGTTCATCAGAAAATGTCTATCATAATGGCATGAAACATCAATCTAGATAAGGAGAAACGACGATGAATAAAGCCAAAATGTTAAATGGTCTAGCAAGTTCAGTCAAACCTCGATAATTCAAAGTGACAGGGACCGCCAGATTGTTTTCGAATTATCGGGAGTTCGAATTTTTTAAATTGGTAGTTTTCGGAAATGTTCAGGAGTTTTTGTTCGGTATAATATTCCATAGGCAAGAACACCGGCTTTCTATATAAGAGCAAAGTACCTCATCTAAAAGGAAACAAAACAACATGAACCATTTAATATCCAGCAACAATTATGTAATAATAACAATAAATCTCTAACAGATGAACTATTGTACCAGTAACAAGGCAGGACAGAAATGGCTCACGGGAGTAGTCAGCAAAGATCTAGATCAGAATGCAATAAGCATACTGTTGAAGTCTGTGTTGGCAAACCACATGTTTCTAGTCACTCGTGCACTGCATTTTTATTTTCTATTTTCACTTTCAACTGTCTTTGAAATACTCTGAAAATCGTCTACTTTCAGTTTCCCAGAAAATGCTTTGAACAGAAGGTCTCAGATTAAAGTCGCTTTATTTAAAACATCAAACAGGATGTTCTTAACGATGCTCATTAACAATTACCGTTATATCAATTAAGAAGCTGAGGATTAACTACCCGGTAGGTGTCAATTACCTGTATACACAATAATATAATGCACCTGTAAAATCAGTCGGGTGTGAACAAGCTCAAAGAAAACATGATCTTCAAGCATGGATAATGTGCTTGACATATTTTGACTTCGCATTTGGAGATGGATTTTAATAGGAATTTCTTTGGTGGGGACCGACAATTTTATTCGAAAAATCGAATTTTTCCAATAATCGAAATTCGAAAAATCAGTAATATTTTTACTTAAAATAATAGCAAAAAAGATTGGGACCAACACATGCTTTCGAAAAATCTGGTAGTTTCGAAAAATCGGCTTTCGAATCACCGAGATTCTACTGTATATTATCTAATATATAGGTATATTTCTATAAAAAGAAAATGTGAGTAGCTTTTCACGTCTTTTTTTTCAGCAAACATATAAGCATACACCACAACCTCATTATAACATGATTCATTATAACACGGTTGTGGATATAACACGGTTTCAAGATGGATCCCAAAAATGTATAGATTATATAGAAAAATGGCCATAAATGGTCATTTTTCTATATAATCTATACATTTTTGTTTGGATATAACACGGTTGTTTAACTAACACGGTTTCTGCTTTGGACCCCATTAATAGTGTTATAAAGAGGTTGTGGTGTATTTGCCATAATATATGATCAAAGTCTAACGTAAATGTTTATTTGGAGTTTAATGGCCTGAAGCCATTTGTTCAAAACTAATGATGTCGTTAGCTAACATATCGTTAACACTTTGATCATTCAATATGGTGAAAATACTAATATTTTTGCTGAAAAAATGTGAGCAGCTTTTGCAAATGCAAAAGCTGCTCACATTTTTTTAAAAAAAACAACAACAAATTTTAGGTATTAAACTTGCTAGAACAGTTAACAATATGACCACTAACGAGCTCGTTAAGCTAACAATGCTTTGAACAAATGGGCCCAGGTCTCCAATATTCATATCTTGCCACTTAGTTTACCTAACCATACTTTTCCTTGGCAATACATCAGCTGTAAACGAGTATAGTGCACATTCTTTGGCCAGAAATTCTTGAATCTGCTGAAGGTTCATAAAGTAACAAATGTGAAATAAAAATTTTTGTTTAGCTTTAAACAAATTGAACCAATCCTGATACCCCTAAGTGTTCCTTTAAAAAATATGACTATGTCGACACTCATTCAGAACACATTATTTCCTTTAGTAGTTTGTCTCAGTGTACTGAATCTTTCTGAACGATTTGCACCAGAAAAAAGAATAATTGATACATTGATTGATCGATTGACTGTGTTGGGGTTTAACGACATGTTAACCCTTTGTGTCGCATCCCAGAGAAAGGCAGAAAAGAGATAGAAGATGATATGTAAGAGATGGATAGAGAAACGGAGTATGAAAGTGATGAAACAGAAAGAATACCCCTCTACCCATACCTGCTCTAAGGACAGTAACAGTCCTGGAAAATTCTTTAAAATTTTTCTTGTCCTGCATGACCAAGGTCTTTACATTTTGGTTAATTGCATAGGGACAAGAAAAATTTTTTTTACTCGTTATGGTGAGTGGACGAGAGCAATTTTCTAGCCCTGAAGCAAGCCTTGCCTAACTGTAAGCCTGTAAGACAATATAAGTTTGGTGCCCCAGTGACGCATAAGAGACAACACCTTCGTCTCAACCCACCCCTACCCCGCTGAAAAGGGAAAATAATGAGGATAATTTAAGTATTTCTTCACTAAAACCTGTGTTATGGGTACTTGTTAGAATCGCCTCGATGAGGCGATTCTAACAAGTACCCACAACACAGATTTCTGAAGAGCATTCATGATATTTATCCCTTAAATATCCTCATTACTTTCCTTTAAATGGAGCAAATAATCCCGTGAAAGTATAGCTTCTGCTTCTTTTCACAATTTTTATTAACAACTTTCAACTGCGAAGAAATATAGAAGCCTCCGTGGTGTAGTGGTTATGCTACTCATCCTGTAAACCAGGGATAGCAGGATCGATCCCAGGCTTTTCCAGACTTTTGGTTGAGTCTTTAAACCAAGCTCCCATCTCCGTATGACCTTAGCTGTTGGTGCGACGTAAAACACAAACACTCAAACACTCTGCTAAAAATTCAACTTACTCCTCTTTCGCTACATTCCAGAACTTTTTATCTACTTTGGCTGCAAAATCATCTATCACCTGGTTAAAAGACAACAACAGAAAACACTAAAATAAATATATAGTTGTTTTCAGCTTTGGTTTGTATCAAGTTTTAAGACTCAGTCATCACAATATAGTTCAAGTCAAGGGGGTCAGTTTGGCTAACCACATATTTCCGGGGCAGGGTTATACTTAGGTGGCTAACCAGTACAGTGCACATATTTGCCATGCCCTTCTTGAGTCAGCTGAAAAGGAGAGAATGACTGCAGACAATATTTCATGATCAATCACACTGAAAGAAATTTCCAAACCTGGAAGGGATCAAACCTCTACCTCCTGAGATCACCAGTCAGACGGGCATTTGACTGAGCCACAGTTGTGCATAACAGGCAATTATCTTTGCATAGCCATAAATAAGCTAGGGAACAGTCACACCTACAAGACGACATATAGCCAGCAAAGGCTAAGATTAGCCTGTGCAACAGCCCAATCTGATCAGTCTTTGATATTCACATGAGCTTTCTATAGCCTCTACAGTGCTCAGTGAATACTTAGGGTACAAACTGACTACTTTGGCCTGACTGTGTGGATGAGCAGGCCAATGAGAATCTTGGCCAATCCCACAGGTCTTTTTTGTAGGTTTTGCTGTGCCCAGTCAAATAAATAATAAAACCTGGCTGCAAGTATATAAAATATTTTCATAAATATAATACAGACAAATTCGGCTCAGATTAGCACAGAATGTCATTAATCCTCCTCATAAATTTTAAAATGCCAACATTTGTTTGCATTTTAAAATTTATGAGCAGGATAAATTCCATGCTCAGGTGAATTGAGCATGAAAAAAGCTTATAACCGTGAGGCCTTTTTCCCTCAGTTTGTATCATGTGAACAAGGACAGATAATGAATATAAACAGAAATGTACCTAAAATTTTAAATTTTTATCAATTTAAAATGAGATTTTAAAAATAAAATATTCTGTATTCCCTAATAAATCAAAGGCATCATGAACTACATGCAAGTACAAATGACCATGGCATATGAAAACCTATTTTTAACATTTGCAAATATCAATGGTGTAAATCATCCTATTTTTTCAAATTACTAAAATGTGTACAGTGTAAATAAAGGAGTGCAAACCATGATGTGCACTATGCTCATGAATGAGGAAATATTTTTCTGCCTCCACACAGCGCTTAACACCAGCTTCAGTAAAAAGTAATAATAGCTATAATTGTTAGTTTTGGAAACAAAATCACATTAATAACACCATTCCTATATAATCTGCCTATATAATTTTGACCCCCTTGAATCCAAATTTTATATACATGTAGTAAAACTGGGGTTTACAGGGGTAAACCATTTATTTTTCTTATTTCTGCTCTAAAATCTAAGAAAAATATCATATCACAATTTTTCATCATAAAATCTTCCTTTTTTCGGTGGTAAAATTTACAATGCATTTTTATAGGCAAGTTTTCGTAACACAGGAAAAAATTCTGCTGAAAGCCATGTCATGCGTGATTGAGAAATGGACTTAACATTTTGGGTTGAGGCTAGCGCTGACACAATGTCATATTGATAGAGTGACAAATGAACAAACAACAGATGGAAAATCAGACTCCTATAATGTGCCATGCTTTAAGCTGGCTTGACAAAATGTCAAGCATGTTAGTCAATAAAGAGATCAATAACTATTTATTAACTGACTATCCTGTACTGATTGGAGGTCATCTGTATTAAGACAAGGTCAAAAGATAGCAGGCTGAGGATCTGTAACAGGGCCAATACAAAAATTACATGATTAATAGCATCATAATATAAATGAATGGGTGCCTTACCTTATTCAGTAAAGTATGTGCTACTCTCTGTGGGTACTCATGATCAGCTATCACAACTCCTGCCAAATTATCACTTCTTACATATACATGACATATATAATCTGAAAATATTTAATATTAAAATATATTAAAATAATATTTTATACTATAATACACCACATCTTCTTTATAAACACTATTGTTGGGATCCAGAGCCGAAGCAACTGTATCTTATAGTGGTGTTGGTTTAGGGGATAACTGTATTCAAAATTGTCATTTGGGGAGGTAAATCAGAGAATTTACCGTCGGAAATATCGTTTGACAGAGCCGTAAAACATAATTTCTGACCGTAAAATTGACGAGTTACCTCCTCAAATGACAACTTTCAATACAGTTATCCCCATTCTAATGCACTTATTTGTGGGTTTTATTAAAAATTGTACTATTTTGCACAAATCGGCACCCGCTGTGATCTGCGTAAAACGAGACCTTACGTGATGATGTCGGGTTTCCGACAGTATACCACAGAATATTTGACATTATCCAATCAGATGTTGCGCTACATACGCAAGTGCATTAGAATTATGTTTCACCTCATGTTTTTGAGTGTGCCTCCATATTGCCAATTTTCTTTCAGTGACTTGAGATGGCTGTGCTCTTTGACTGTGGCCTTTTCTTACTAGTTTATATCCAAACAAAAATGTATAGATAATATAGAAACAGAAATATGAGAATACAACATAGATGCCCAAATGCCATGGGGCCATCCTCACCTGGAAGCAAGCATTTTGAAAAAGAAATGAGGCTGATAAAGGGCCACAGGCCCAGGTTGAAAAGTCATGGATCCATTTAAATCTTGGTGAACACTGCTGCAAGTCAAGATCGAACCTGAAACCTTCAGAACTGAATTAGAACAGTCCAGTTGTCGAACTACCCAGCTGCTGCCTCTATCCAGCAATAATTTAACCCATTGTAAACTAGTGGTCTCTTCCATTGCTATCGGCCCCCGCCCATAGGGGGCTTGAAGAAATATATTGGCTGCATGATGCTTCCACGCAGAGCTGAATCGCACACTAGTACTGGTAAACCGCTTAGAGGATCTAAGCCTGTCCACGAACTGCGGTGCGAGGCGGACCGTCCATGCTAATAAACCCTATTGGTTTCATTGGGCGACAGGGCTTGAGATGTCATTTCATCTCAATGTCTGGTAAAAGTCCCACAAAATTGGAAGCAACATCTCCAAAATGACCTTTACAGTGTTGACGGGGACGTTAAACCTCAAATCAAACAAACAAACAAAAATAAAATCTTCCATTGCTATATGTTGGACAAGTCCATTTCTCATACAAGGGGTGTCAGGCCTTTTTTTTCGTTTTTATTCTATTTGGACTTGTCAAACATAAAGCAATGGAAGAGTCCACTAGTATACAATGGGTTAAGGGGAAAGGTTGGGATTCTTCTTTATAACTGTTATTATAACAAGGGTCCTCTGCATAATTATTCCTATTTTCCACAGAAGCAGATACTCATAGCTCCAGATATTAACCCTTTTTGTACCAAATGGAATCTTATACATGGCAGGAGACAATTTTGAAATTTAGGGGTGACAGGTTATGTTATCTTTAAAATTTAATTGGAAAACAGCTAGCCTTTTGCAAATAGTGTAGGCCCTGATCAGACCCCACGTTCTGCATTTGATCTGTTTGTTTGTTTGATTTGAGGTTTAACGTCCCCGTCAACACAGTATAGGTTATTTTGGAGACGTTGCTTCCAATTTTGTGAGACTTTTACCCGACATCAAGATGAAATGACATTTCAAGCCCTGTCACCCAATGAAACCAATAGGGTTTATAAGCATGGATAGTCTGTTACATGTGGGTTTACGGCGTCCCGCAAACCCCCATCCTGACAAGACAACCGAGCGTGATCTCTGACAGGTGCACGGGCAGCTGTGGGGTAAGGCACAAGAAAGATATTAGATGAATGACATGAATTATTTACAGTATCTACATTTAACACTTACTAACACAAAACATCACAATTTGTTGCTTCTGTAGCCAACTCACGACGTCCGCTCCGAAGGCAAAACAATGTTCTGTGCTCGGAACGGGTGACGTGAATACCTACAGAAGCAAACAACAAAAACAACAACAAAAACAAAAAAAGAAACAACACAAGACGCGACTGGCCAGTTTATAACTTAGGGTGAATCCCCCTCTCGCGTGAAACTTCCTCTCGCGAACTAGTGCAAACTGCAAACTAGTCTATCGACATAGTTGCCGATCACAGGTTTAGCGATCACAGGTTTGCCGATCACAGGTTTAGCGATCATCCGAATCACCTGCAGGTTAGTTGACCTCTTCCATGGTCTCACATTTGTTGACAATGAACAATGATTCTGATTCTGATATGCGCTGATTACGGCGGTCTGTCCGCCCTTGCTGGACCCTAACCCCCAGCGTCGTACCAGTACCTGCTGCTATGAAGCAGGGAGCAGCAGGTCACACATTGTTGTGCCTGCAAATTACGATAACTGGACTAAGACACAAGTCACAAAACATACATGCTATATCATGATCCCCCTCCCGGAGAAGTAAGAATATGTTCATGCATATACCGCTATTGCGCATGCGCCGACCAGACATACAGGCTGATTAGTGCATGCAACAAATAACCGTACAGCAGAACTCAACTTGACTGTGCATCAAATTATCAGCACCCAGCGCTTGACACAATAATACTCAAAGTTCATGCTTCCCTACTGAGCACTACAGAAATCAATTAATGCTCACTACTACTGAGCATAATACTCATCAATTTGTGCTCACTACATTATCACAAGTAAGAGGCAATTGAACAGACCACGCCTTTGCGCTACCTGGTCAGCCGCCAATTACAGGAAACATAACCATCTCTATTTCATATCCTTCTCCGCGACACGGCTCACAAATATAGCTATTCACAAATTCATTACATTAATAACAGATAGAAACTACAACAGAAGATTTTCATCTATATACCACAACATTTGTTAGTGTCTCATAAGGGCCAACACTGTTTGCCGTAAATTCTCTCTGTATTTGGTAGGCACCCCGTCACAACCGTCCTCGCGACGCCGATGACGCAGCTGACGTCATCCCCACCGCTCAGGCCGTTATGACGTGTGGCGACCAAATACTCCCACTTATCATCATCACATTCTTTATATGTACATACATGCACAAACTGAGTTATCAGACAAAAACGGCATCATTACAAAATGAACTCGTAATTCTTCTTGAACACAATTATTTCTAATCAACGTGAACACGCTTGTAAAATAAAATTCATTACGGTTCATCATCACGGATAACCCGACAGGCTCTTGTAAGAGTTCGCCCTGATGATGAAGATATGGTTAAACCCTTAAGTTTACGTCCCCTCTACACCTAATATCATATTGGGATGGAACCACGGTTTTCTAACCACAGCTAGTCAAAAGTCATGGGTCAAACAAGTGACCCGGCGTTTATTAATTACATTCTACAAAAGGGGTCTAAAAGCCTAAATGAATCTAGAATGAGCGGGTGTCCAAACTTTACGTCTCACCAACATCTAGGGTCAGAATGAGACAGGACCTCACTTAGAAAGACTCATTCTACTACTGGAGAAGCCTGGGATCGATCCTGCGACGTCTAGCTGGCAAAGCTAGTAGCTTAATCACTACAGGCTTCAACAGTGAATTCAGAATAGGCTTCAGAAAGTTGGGGTATACTAGAAGTAAACCCCTCCAAAACCTACAAGCATGTTCATACAAAAATAATACTAAACATAGATTTAACTTACCTTTCAATATACTTTCTATTTCCCGACACAATGTTGTAGGTACACGTTACAACTTGACCTGCTGCTAAAGTGTTCGTTTTTCTCAGGGTTTTTATATCTATGAATACTACCGGAAAATCATGCATACTCATATTAGCTTGCTAAGATCGTGGCGAGGTGGAGATACCATCCACAAATAAAGCTAGATAGCAAAAATCGAGTAGATAATGGATTTGCGTTCAAATAGTATATTTCCCATAGGAAAAATTGATGAAACGACCCTATAAATCAATGCCATGACTCCTGTCAAAACGAACACCCACACAACACGTGACGGGAATGAAAATCATATATGGCACAATTTGGCGGTTGGCGAGTTTTAGGCAAATTTTATAGAACTCAGCCTTATAGCGGCCCCCTGTATTGTAAAAACAGATCTCTATAAACCACTCATGCATACATTGTATGATATGTGCATGACTTGTGCATGGAGCAGCACAGTTTGCGTACCATATTTCACCTAAAATATTTCACTCGCACCGCCCTACCATATATCTACTAAAATAATTTAGATGTGCATAAGCACCAGAGAGGTTTCCTATTCCATCTCGTAACAAAGGTTTCCCCTTTTGGAGAAAAAACAATCAGAAATGTTTTTTCTTTGTGTACAGAGATGGAATAGGATGAACCTATCTAAACAAGACAGCTATTTACACAACAACCGTGCGAAGAATTACCTACTAAGGTAGTCTGCCCCCAAATATTCGCTAGTAAAATTGCTATTAAGCTATGGTGGTTTGCCCCAGAATTTTCCTGTTCCCCTGACACTGTTGTTTGTTAGAAAACGGATATCGTTTTAATCTTACTGGCGGTGGCCTTTCTGGCTTAACTGATTTCATTGTTTTCACAGGTTCTGACATAAATGTGGTACATATAATTTGGTCTGTCTGACATGTCAGTCCTGCAAGGCGCTGTTCTCTCAGCCCTTCTGTCTCCTCACTCTCCTCTGACATTAGTGTGTGTGGGACGCTAACGTCTCCGTCACTCTCCGGTTGCTCTGCAGTTTGAAAACTGCTGTCTTCAAATGAAGACTCGTCGACGTCATTTCTGTCATGACTGTCTGTCGACATAATAGGTTTAGAGATCAGACAATGAGACGTCACAGTCTGACGCTCAACATACTGTTTCAGTATATTAGCGTGATATGTGTTAACATTTCCATTGACGTCAATCTTATAATCCATCCTGTTCACTACCTCAACCACTTCATAAGGACCTTTCCATTGAAGCAATAATTTATTACTGTCTGTCGGTAGTAACAACAACACTTTATCGCCGACGTCAAATTTACGCGACCTCGCGCCTTTATCATAATAAGCTTTCTGCTTAATCTGAACCTTCTTTAAATTATCACGCGCTAATTTGCATGTCTGCTCTAACCTTTCCCTAAGCTCAATAACGTATTGATACGTCGAAAGAACTTGCTCATCACGTACCTCTTCAGCCCATAATTCTCTTAATATTGCCATTGGACCTCTGACGTTACGTCCATATAACAACTCAAAAGGGGAGTATCCTAAAGACTCTTGTGGGACTTCCCTAACCGCAAATAATAAAGCTGGAAGATATTTATCCCAATCTTTTGGACGTTCAGCACACATGCGACGTAACATCTGCTTTAACGTAGCGTGGAAACGCTCTATCAAGCCGTTGCAAATTGGGTGTCTCGGACTACACGTTAACTGTTGAAGAGAAAGAAGTCTGCTGACTTCTTTCATTACCTCAGCAGTAAACTGTGATTCACAATCAGTCAACATTTAATCAGGAATGCCAACCCTACTAAACATTTCAATAAGCGCTTCCGCGACACTTTCCGTCTCAATACTCGGTAAAGCTTTCGCCTCTGGATACCTTGTCGCATAATCTATCATGGTTAAAATATACCGAGATTTCCTATCAGATCGAGGCTCAATTGGACCAACTATGTCCACTGCCACCCTCTTAAATGGCGTATCAATCAATGGCATTTTTCCTAGAGGTACTTTAGTGACCCGACCTTTCTGAATAGTTCTCTGACAAATATCACAAGATTTACAAAATCTAGCGACATCACCGCAAATACCGGGCCAGTAAAACTCAGTTACAACTCTATCCAATGTCTTCCTAATACCCATATGTCCAGACATAAGCGTTTCATGAGCCAGTTTCAACACCTTTCCTCGGAAACTTTGAGGGACCACAAGTTGGAAAGAGACTTTGTTACCCTTGGTGAACTCCCTATATGCCAAACCCTTTTTCTCAATAAACCTAGTTTCACCTCGGTTTAAACCTCGACTCACAGTCTTGTTCCCAGATACAACCCTTTTCCTGATGTTTTCCAAAGTTGGATCATCAACCTGAGCTTGCTTGAAAGCCTCCTTGTCATCGTTAATGATCTGATCGGGAACCTTAAGTTTTCTGTAAGGCTTCTCATCCTGCCTAGTTTGAGACCTAGTTACAGCCGCAGCTGAGAAATGAGACATATCAGGAAGTTTTTATCCATCAATGTTACCGATAACCAAATCGTACAACGTATCATCCATACACAAAGCTTCAGTTTTCCCAGTGAAAAAAGGACAATCAATGTCAATCATTGCCAAAGGATACCTTTGTGTGGATTCATCAATCAACGTAACATTTGATTACTTCCCTATTAACTGGCTATCCGAAACCAAACTTCTCCAAACGACACAGCCTGTACATCCAGTATCTCTTAATACAACCACCTTTTTATTATTAACCAATCCTTGTGCCGTCGGTAACCTTGCCTTTAAGAAGTAACAGACACCTTCCCTAGTTTACTTACTACACTCCTCCCTATCCGAAATCAAAGGATCACCAACCTTATTTCCAAAAATACTTCCAATCTCATCACCTTTCCTAGTTACTTCCGTTTGACAAAAACTAACTTGGTGTGCTGCGCCACGTGGTGTGCTATTATTCTTACCGCGTCCGCGAAAAGACCCTCTAAAATTACCACGCCCAAGTGTATAACCACGACCTACATTCTGCGTATTCTCATTCTTAACCTGAGAACCTTGAGTCTCTACGCGCGTGTTAAAATTTTCCTTAACACCGCTATCCCCAACTCCAGTTGCTCCTACCTCTGCGCTATACAATTGTTTCCTGTCGGGGTTCTTAAAACATTTAATTGTTAAATGCCCCTTACCGCATATGCTACACTTGATATCCGATCTACCACTCGGTTTGTTCGAGTCAACTTTGTCCTGTTTACCCTGTGCTGCGCCTCTATTATCGCGTTGCCCCTTATTAATGCAACTATATACGCCCCCGCGCGCTTCTGCAAACAAATCTGCCTCCCTAGCCATTTCATCTAAATTACCAAACTGTTTTGGCTTCAGATGTACATACAGTTCTCTATTACATGACTCCAGGAACTGATCCCTTGCCATGAAATCACAGACAGCCGGAAAAGATTTTTCTATCTTTGCCATATTAAGCCATTTTTCTAAATAACTTCTCAGTCTACTACTGAACTGTATGAACGTTTCTGATTTCTCGGGCCTACTATAACGAAACTGCTTCCTAAATCCGCACTCTGTCATGTCAAAATTCTTTAATAAAGCATCCTTCAACTTTTCATAATCCGCCGCATCCTCATTTGACAACCGGTCATATACATCAAGTGCACGCCCTTTGAGCAATGCACTTAAATATGCGGCCCAAACACTCTTATCCCATTTATTAGCCGTAGCATATTTCTCAAACCTAGATAAATAACTATCCATTTTATCTTTACCCTCTTCAAAATAAGGTAACTTAGGATCCCGGGCATGAGCCACCTTCTCAGCTTTTTGCTTTTCAAATTCTAGCTCGAGCTTCGCTCTCTGCATTTCTAATTGGTTCCTTAATTCCTGGTGCTGTAGCTCAAACCCATGTTTTATTTGTTCTAAATGGGCCTCACTAATCTCTTTTGCCTCCATTTCAGTCTTAATGCGTGCCATTTCAAGTTCCTTATTAACATTCAACATAGCTAGTTCATGTGCCCTTTCCTTTTCCTTTAACTTAGCTAGTTCATGTACCCTTTCCTTTTCTTTTTCAGCCCTTTCCTTTTCCTTTTCTTCAGACCTTAACCTTTCTAAATCCCTTTGCTCTTGCCTTTCTGCCCGCTCAATATCTTGCTGCTCCTTAACAAAACCTTGTAACTCCTTCCCCTCATAACCTAAGTCCTTTCCCATTTGCATTAAACGCTCCATTATTGATAACGTAAATCTCACGTTACTATCAAAACCACTATAAACTGATCAGTTATGATCAGTGATGATTGAATGGGCTTAACTAAAACGTTAAGATATGTGTTATACGCGTTAATCTAACTAAAACGTTAGTTATTAAAGCACACGCGATTTGAAATGTCAAATGCTTTCAGCAAAGTATGACGTTGCGTACTGGTAGTCTAATATGACGTCATAAACTGACGACGTTTACAGTAAAATGCTACAATCCGAAGTTTCATCACATTACAAAACTCCGATCATAACAAGTCACCATTAATGTTTCTATTACGTCATACCTAACCTCAAGCCACTGCGTAAATATCAACGCTACCGTTATGTTGACATCAGTAAATTGTTAACGTCACTACGTCAGAACCATGTGTGGGTAAGATCAATTAGTAACTCCAGTTTAACTTAGTAGAATGTCAGGTAACACAATTAAGTGGGGTCTACTTCAATTTTTCGTTACCAAGAAAAAGTGGGGGTTGTCTTGCCTTCCTGCTCAGAAATTATCAACTTGTCAGTATCCATTCAGTTGAATACATGGGTTTCGCACTTCATCAACGCAGGAAGGAAGATTCAAGTTAATTTCTAAATGTGACTGTCAATACATTTTTTTTTTTTTTTAAATTGATGATTCAGAGTATCAATGTGCTGTTCCACAGCCGGGAACACCAGCCAGAGATCAAATCCTCACTTCACTGACACCAAATGTTACATGTGGGTTTACGGCGTCCCGCAAACCCCCATGCTGAAAAGACAACCGAGCGTGATCTCTGACAGGTGCACGGGCAGCTGTGGGGTAAGGCACAAGAAAGATATTAGATGAATGACATGAATTATTTACAGTATCTACATTTAACACTTACTAACACAAAACATCACAATTTGTTGCTTCTGTAGCCAACTCACGACGTCCGCTCCGAAGGCAAAACAATGTTCTGTGCTCGGAACGGGTGACGTGAATACCTACAGAAGCAAACAACAAAAACAACAACAAAAACAAAAAAAGAAACAACACAAGACGCGACTGGCCAGTTTATAACTTAGGGTGAATCCCCCTCTTGCGTGAAACTTCCTCTCGCGAACTAGTGCAAACTGCAAACTAGTCTATCGACATAGTTGCCGATCACAGGTTTAGCGATCACAGGTTTGCCGATCACAGGTTTAGCGATCACAGGTTTGCCGATCACAGGTTTAGCGATCATCCAAATCACCTGCAGGTTAGTTGACCTCTTCCATGGTCTCACATTTGTTGACAATGAACAATGATTCTGATTCTGGTATGCACTGATTACGGCGGTCTGGCCGCCCTTGCTGGACCCTAACCCCCAGCGTCGTACCAGTACCTGCTGCTATGAAGCAGGGAGCAGCAGGTCACACATTGTTGTGCCTGCAAATTACGATAACTGGACTAAGACACAAGTCACAAAACATACATGCTATATCATGATCCCCCTCCCGGAGAAGTAAGAATATGTTCATGCATATACCGCTATTGCGCATGCGCCGACCAGACATACAGGCTGATTAGTGCATGCAACAAATAACCGTACAGCAGAACTCAACTTGACTGTGCATCAAATTATCAGCACCCAGCGCTTGACACAATAATACTCAAAGTTCATGCTTCCCTACTGAGCACTACAGAAATCAATTAATGCTCACTACCACTGAGCATAATACTCATCAATTTGTGCTCACTACATTATCACAAGTAAGAGGCAATTGAACAGACCACGCCTTTGCGCTACCTGGTCAGCCGCCAATTACAGGAAACATAACCATCTCTATTTCATATCCTTCTCCGCGACACGGCTCACAAATATAGCTATTCACAAATTCATTACATTAATAACAGATAGAAACTACAACAGAAGATTTTCATCTATATACCACAACATTTGTTAGTGTCTCATAAGGGCCAACACTGTTTGCCGTAAATTTTCTCTGTATTTGGTAGGCACCCCGTCACAACCGTCCTCGCGACGCCGATGACGCAGCTGACGTCATCCCCGCCGCTCAGGCCGTTATGACGTCTGGCGACCAAATACTCCCACTTATCATCATCACGTTCTTTATATGTACATACATGCACAAACTGAGTTATCAGACAAAAACGGCATCATTACAAAATGAACTCGTAATTCTTCTTGAACAAAATTATTTCTAATCAACGTGAACACGCTTGTAAAATAAAATTCATTACGGTTCATCATCACGGATAACCCGACAGGCTCTTGTAAGAGTTCGCCCTGATGATGAAGATATGGTTAAACCCGTCTTAAGTTTACGTCCCCTCTACACCTAATATCATATTGGGACGGAACCACGGTTTTCTAACCACAGCTAGTCAA
Organism: Lucinisca nassula; assembly: GCA_963580285.1. Classification (NCBI taxonomy): domain Eukaryota; kingdom Metazoa; phylum Mollusca; class Bivalvia; order Lucinida; family Lucinidae; genus Lucinisca; species Lucinisca nassula. Next base: position 42,777,850 of record OY757010.1, on the reverse strand, counting down.
AAGTCATGGGTCAAACAAGTGACCCGGCGTTTATTAATTACATTCTACAAAAGGGGTCTAAAAGCCTAAATGAATCTAGAATGAGCGGGTGTCCAAACTTTACGTCTCACCAACATCTAGGGTCAGAATGAGACAGGACCTCACTTAGAAAGACTCATTCTACTACTGGAGAAGCCTGGGATCAATCCTGCGACGTCTAGCTGGCAAAGCTAGTAGCCTAATCACTACAGGCTTCAACAGTGAATTCAGAATAGGCTTCAGAAAGTTGGGGTATACTAGAAGTAAACCCCTCCAAAACCTACAAGCATGTTCATACAAAAATAATACTAAACATAGATTTAACTTACCTTTCAATATACTTTCTATTTCCCGACACAATGTTGTAGGTACACGTTACAACTTGACCTGCTGCTAAAGTGTTCGTTTTTCTCAGGGTTTTTATATCTATGAATACTACCGGAAAATCATGCATACTCATATTAGCTTGCTAAGATCGTGGCGAGGTGGAGATACCATCCACAAGTAAAGCTAGATAGCAAAAATCGAGTAGATAATGGATTTGCGTTCAAATAGTATATTTCCCATAGGAAAAATTGATGAAACGACCCTATAAATCAATGCCATGACTCCTGTCAAAACGAACACCCACACAACACGTGATGGGAATGAAAATCATATATGGCACAATTTGGCGGTTGGCGAGTTTTAGGCAAATTTTATAGAACTCAGCCTTATAGCGGCCCCCTGTATTGTAAAAACAGATCTCTATAAACCACTCATGCATACATCGTATGATATGTGCATGACTTGTGCATGGAGCAGCACAGTTTGCGTACCATATTTCACCTAAAATATTTCACTCGCACCGCCCTACCATATATCTACTAAAATAATTTAGATGTGCATAAGCACCAGAGAGGTTTCCTATTCCATCTCGTAACACAGTCCGACTCGCACCGCAGTTCCTGGACAGGCTTAGATCCTCTAAGCAGTTTACCAGTACTAGTGTGCGGACGGTTTCAGCTCTGGGTGGAAGCATCATGCAGCCCATTTATTTTTTCAAGCCCTGATGGGCGGGGGTGGACATTCGATCTGGGCCTTCAATGTTTGCCAGGGTACCCATTTTGGGGATTCCAGTACAAAATTGGTTAACCCTTATCCTGCTGAATAATCAATTTATCCACACCCATTTTTTTTTTTTACTTTTGAACCAATTAGATTACTTGATGTAATTTATTCACAAACTGAATGTCAAATTGTGTTGATCCAGATCAGATGGCCTTCTGAAGAAGCCATCTGATCTGGATCTACATTGTTTGCAAAGGTTGGGGATGTCATGAACAGCGAGATAAAGGAGGAATAACAAAGATTATTAACCGATAATGTTCCATATTTGTGGTAGGAGCCTCCGTGGTGTAGTGGTTACGCTACTCGCCTTGTAAACCAGGGGTCGCAGGATCGATCCCGGGCTTCTCCAGACTTTCAGATGTGTCTTTAAACCGAGGTCCCGTCTCCGAATGACCTTAGCTGTCGGTGAGACGAAAAACTCAAACACTCACTCACTCCATATTTGTAGTCAGAAATATTTGCTGACGGTACCTTTTAGAATCACTGGAGTACCAAGAGAAAAGCACCTGATCTTCCGTTGCAGTACTTGGCTTCTGACGTGTCTTGAGCGTGGTTTCCAAGTCAACAGATGACACATTGTAGATGTTTTTCTTGTAATTGGCAGAAAACAGGACTTGATACGCATGAAATGTCAAATCCTGTCACTGAGTTCTGGTTATTAACAAGAGCTATGAGGTGATCATATTTACCTTGTTCTTTCACTGAAGATCTAGATGATGTCATGGTTCTCTCCACTAATATCTTACTGCTGAAGTTCATGAACTCTTTTACACTAGAAAAAAATGTCAAAATATCAGAAATACATGTACAAGGGTTGTAAAAGTGCCTCCCATCAATTTACAACTCAATCTGACTTTTGGTTTGCAATGAGACGTTGACATAAGAAATTCAAGGTGGTGCCCCATGGTGGCAAATGGAACAATTTTAACAAGTCTGAATTCCATGTCACCTAAAGTTTTCAATCAATATTCAGCGCAATCCAACTTTCAGGTCAGGAGATGTTATTTGAAGAATTTCAATATGGTCGCCATCGTTGGCCGCCATCTTGAGTATCAGATTCTGAATCTCTGTGTTGCTCTGATGCCTCTGACCAAGCATAAGTTCAATCTGAGCTAAGGTTTTGGAGCTGTAGAAAATGTGAAAAGTTAATGAGGGAGGGATGGACCAAAAGCAACACGTCACAGCATGAGCTGACCTGGAGCTGCTGACTTTGAGCAAAGCTCCAGGTGAGCTAGTAACATCAGAATACAACAAAACAGAACAGAATAAAACTGGCTGATTAAGTGATTACGCAATGTATGTAGTTTCTTTACCACTCTCTGGGCTCATTCAGCGGATGAAAAATGGAATTTTTCTTATTTTCTTCCAGAAAACAGAATTCAACATTTTATGCAAATTGTCTCCACGGGAGACAATTTGCATGAAATGTCAAATCCTGTTTTCTGGAGAAAATAAGAAAAAAAAATTCAAAATGCTGTCTGCTGACAAAATACCCAGCATGTAGAGCATTAAATAGGGACCCTTTCAGCCATATTGCCAACATGTTCACACTAATACAACTAATCTAAAGACCAGGGTCTACATTGTTTCTTTACAGTATATGAATTCAAGGGTAAAACTAAAGTCTTAACCCTTGTCCTGCTGAGCCCGGATATGCCTTATTTTCCAAACAATGAAGATCCAGATCAGATGGCTTCTGACGAAGCCATCGGATCAGGATCTACAATGTTTGTCATTCAGATTGTGAATTTGTTGCATTAATTTGCATCAAGTAATCTGATTGGTTGATAATCAGTGGTGGGTGTGGCATGTTTAAATATTCAGCAGGTCATGGGTTAAGTCCACATTCAGAACCATTTTTCCAGACTTACACTCAAAACAATTGATTCATCAATGCTTTGATTATATTAAATTTTATACTGCCTTTATGTTACCATGATACATGTACATACTTTTGTGATGAGGCATAATTGGCTGAAACTAGGTAGTTTGGCCCTGAAAAAAAAACTTGCACTCTCCATACTTTTAAGTTCTGCAGTGTATTCCTTGCTTCCAAAGGATAACCCTTTTATAGAACATATTTTCTTGCACACCAGACAAATAAATCCGTGATTTTACCCTGGGATAGAAATTTATGTTCTGACCCTGGTGTTCCGACCCAGGCAATTAACATAAGTGCGCTTCATTTCTATTCAACTGCCAGTACTACTTCCGCACTACTTTTATTTTGCAAGCAATATACATGTGCGAGCTGTAAAAACCTACGGGCAAAAAATGAAAAAAAAATAATAAGAATGATAATTATTTGAATCATTTATTGTTAAAGGCCACTGAATACCGGACTTTTGTATGAAATCTTATTCTTAAAAAGAAGAAAAGAAATACTGTCTGTAGTTCTGATACAAAATAAAAAGGAAATGTTTGGGAGGTGTTGTGCAAGAAAAAGAATCCAAAATGGGGTTCTGTTGTAGATGAGCGTTTCCAACCCTCTGGATGACCGTGCTGAGCGCTGCCTCGACGTAGCCTCGGTTCCGCTCAGCACGGTCATCCCTCGAGTTGGAAACGCGCATCTACAACAGAACCCCATATGAGATTCTTATATTACATCACTACAGCGGGTGTAAACAGCGGGTGTAAAGGGAAAAAGCGGCGGCTGTAGAAAGCCTCCCTGCCCTTCAACACAGTTTGGATTCTAGTCCACTGGAATCATTGATTCCACCATGGATTTTGAAAGTATGTGAGGGTCACTGATAAGGATTAACTGGCTGAAACATATTAGCCAGTCTGACCTCAAATCAAACTGACCCAGAAAAAAAAACGTGCACTCTCCTTACTTTTAAGTTCTGCAGTGTATTCACCTTAATTGCATTATCTGCTGGTTCCTAGTCTGAAGGTTATCAGTGTTGGAAAAACAAGTAACCAGATCCCCCTGACCTTAAAAGGTCAGGGGGGTCTGGTTACCTGTTCTTCCAATATTGACAATGTGCAAGCTAGGAGCCAGCAAATAATGCAAATATGGTGAATAAGGATAAACCTTCTGTAGAACATACAGTAAAATTTCTATATCAACCCATTCATCTAAGCCACACCCATTTCGTTATATCAACCAATCAAATAACTTGATGTTATTTATTGCTACAAATTCGTAAACTGAATGCCAAACAGTGTAGATCCTGATCTACACTGTTTGCAAAGATAGGGGTTGTCGTGAACAGCAAGATAAGGGTTAAGACCTTTTACAAAGTTTCAAAGGTGGTCTCTTACTAGAGGACCCTTGGCAAAGCAAACACCAATTAAGAACAGCTAAAACCTTTTTAATATGCTTTAAAACAGAAATAGTCTTAATTTTAACTGGATTGTATTTCATGGGAATAGTGCAGCTGTGTTCTGTGGCAACTATTATCCCTTTTATACTGGTAGCATGATGCAGACAATCAGTTTAAATAAGATGATCTCTTTCACGTACCTTGACCTCTGGAAGAATCCAAAAGACTGTAGATCATGGGTGGAGACTAGTCGGGAAGCCTTCCCTTCCCCCTGTTTATACAGCACCGACAGGGCATACAACTTCATCTTGTCTTCACCGTAGATATCTGGAAATACACCAGAGTCTAGTTGCTCAAAACTAAAATCTTCCATAGTTTCGTACAACATATTGTTAGGCAGGCCTTGATAGCTCAGTCTGACTAGTGATCAGGAGGATGCGGGTTCGATACCTGCAACATTCTTTCGCGGAGATTGATCACGAACTCTTTTCTATGGCCATTCTCTACCTTCCGTGGATTCAAGAAGGGCAGCTGTTAGTTTCTGGCGAAAGAATGTGCACTGTACTGGTTAACAGCTTACGTATATTACATGTATGTTCTATAAAAGGGTTATCCTTTGGAAGCAAGGAATACACCACAGAACTGAAAAATATGGAGTGTGCATGTTTTCTGGGCCAGACTAGCTAGTTTCGGCCAACCAGGCCCCACCAGTGACCCCCAGATATTTTCAAAACTCCACAATGGAATAAGCCTGACCAGGAAAAGTGTGTATAAGTAAACTGACCGGCTCAAAAATGACCTAAATAGTGTTGACTGGGCTGCTAAACTCCAATACAAACAAACAAACAAAACAACAAATTGTTAAGTTTTAATCATTCAATATGACGAAAATTAATATACTCATAAGAAAAAGCTGGTTACATTTTCTAAAGCAAAAATTTCACTAAATTAGATATTGTACTCGCTAGAACAGCTAAGATTTTAACCACTAATGAGCCCGTTAAGTTAAAGCGAGTTTGAACAACCAGGCCCAGAACTTTACAATTAGGGAAACATAGATACTACCGTAATGGTCCTAAGTATTGGGAAGACAGACCTTAGCAAACAGTGCAGACCAGGATCAGACTGCTCCCCAAGGAGATTGGAATTGAAGTGGATAGTGTAGCAATGTTTATCTTTTTGTGAGAGCTAGTGACTAACTTCCCATATCCATAGGACTGCCGGGCATTTTTGAAATCATGACTAAAATGGGGGTAGGGGAGAACATTTCGCCCTAGAACCTGATCTTTTGGGTCATTTAGCCTTGTCTAGCCCATTTTCAATAGGAGACAAAATGTACTGTTCGGTATGTGAAACTACCTTTCTGATGACGTCATAGGTCATGGCGCAGGGGTCACGCTATGCTGAAACATGCGCACGGACTTCTTTTTTTTTTTTTGCGTTTTTGTGGCCGCACTTGTTTCGTAAAGACAGAACACCGTCTCAAAGAACATGAGGCAGAATGGCAATTTCAGAGGCTATTTTTCGACTTTTTTGCCAGGTTTGGAAGCCTCCTGTCTTATTCCTGTATCTCTTAGAGGATTGATATGCATACTTTGAACAGTTGTTGGAATACCCTATTCAAAAACACCCTTATCAAAAGTATGGTTGAATATGCAAAAAAATGAGGGTCGTTAAAAAAGTTTTTGGCAGCAATTACGCATAAATACGCTATGGTAGTGGAAAGGATATGGTGAAGTTATTTAGAACAGCGGTACAAGCAGTTTTAAACTTGAAATCTTTATATTGTGATATATTTTGTCGAAATATGAGGAAATCGAGGCAGTTTACGGGGATTTTCACTTTTTCAACATATCAATAGGACTGCCGGGCATTTTTGAAATCATGGGGGTAGGGGGGAACATTTCGCCCTAGAACCCGATCTTTTGGGTCATTTAGCCTTGTCTAGCCCGTTTTCAATAGGAGACAAAATGTACCGTTCGGTATGTGAAAACAACCTTTCTGATGACGTCATAGGTCATGGTGCAGGGGTCACGCTATGCTAAAACATGCGCACAGACTTCTTTTTATCCTTAGGACTGCCAGGCATTTTTGACATCATGACTAAAATGGGGGTAGGGGAGAACATTTCGCCCTAGAACCTGATCTTTTGGGTCATTTAGCCTTGTCTAGCCCATTTTCAATAGGAGACAAAATGTACTGTTCGGTATTTGAAAACAACCTTTGTGATGATGTCATAGGTCATGGGGCAGGGGTCACGCTATGCTAAAACATGCGCACTGACTTTTTTTTTTTTCGTTTTTCTCTACCCAATTTTCCTCTCTTTTTCTATCATTTTCCCTTATGTACTTTTCACTCTTTAGTACCTATCCTCGACATGTCTTTATTGTGGCCGCACTTGTTTCGTACAGACAGCACGCCATCTCAAAGAACATGGGGCAGAATGGCAATTTCAGAGGCTATTTTTTCGACTTTTTTGCCAGGTTTGGAAGCCTCCGGTCCTGTTCCTGTATCTCTTAGAGGATTGATATGCATACTGTGAACAGTTGTTGGAATACCCTATTCAAAAAATACCCTTATCATTGAATATGGTTGAATATGCGAAAGAATGAGGGTCGTTCAAAAAGTTTTTGGCAGCAATTACGTATAAATACGCTATGGTAGTGGAAAGGATACCACAGGTTCTGGTGTATGAATGTTATTAAATGTTTCACCAGTAGCAATTCTGATTCTAGCCAAACCTAATAGGAATGGCTACAGATCTGCTACTGGACCCCTACCTGATCTCTAGCTGCCTTCTTTCATAACATGACATGCAGACCCTGGAGCGTGATAGCTCAGTGGTTGGTGCACTTGCCTCTGATACTAGAGGCCCCCTGTTCAATCCACGGAGGCGGTGATTATTTCGGAACACGCTCCATTGGCATCATTTGCAGGGATGAATGCCAAAAAGTGCACCGTCCTTCAGATCGGGATGTTAACTGGAGGCCCCCTGTGCAGGTTAAAGACCCCCTACCGAAATTACATGATTACTGTGCAGGCTTTCAACCCTGCAAGAATGTACACCTGCGAGTAGGGATGGGTTTTGTCAGAATTTTCATTGGGATCGATAATCGATTAGTAATCGCTAATTTAACCTGTCTGGCTTTCTGTCATTGAAGCTTTCACAGGAAATCTATAAAAAAAAATCACCGTTATTTCTTCAACAGTGAAGGCAAAGCAACTGTATTTCTGTCAAATTCATTCGACAGCTCTAATACACACTTCAATTCCTCGTTTACGAAACTTGCGAAGCGGAAACAAGACAGTTCAACTGCCAAGACAGTTACCCAAAATGATTTGTGTGCGCTTAATAGGTCGATTTTTCACCACGATTTTTTACACAAATTTGAAAAAACTAAGCGCACAGTGCGGTAATTAGGGCGAATACGGTAATTATAACTTTCCAAGCCCAGTTGTTGTTGCTTCTGTTTTGTTTTTCCACAAAATACAGAGTAATCCATTCCAACGTGAATTTATGCGATTTGGGAACAATAGCCACCAGAAATTTCTCATGCATTTGATTTTTTTCTTGAGTTTTTCCGGAGAAACTTTGTCAGGTTCTCCACAAACAGAAAAAGTGGTCTTAACTTTTTATTGTCTGCACGTCTGTTTTGACATTTAATTCCTAACTACATGACAATGGGAATCTGTAGATCTGTCGAACCCATTTTTTTCTCGAAGATGACACTCCGTAGAAGTCAATATGGTTGCCTAACAATATTCAGGATCGTATTTTTATGCACTCTTGTCATAAAGTTACTGTTCATGCTTCAGGCATTGTAAATAAAGTTAATAATGCGGGCGGCTTTCCCTTATATAATAAATACTGTTATGTAATCACGCATCAATAATCGGTTTCCTAATCATGTTGATAGTTGTCATAACTTGAGGCTGATTAAATATAAGGGGATCGGTATTCAATATATGATCGTCAAAAGGTAAGGTTGAAGTGTTTATCTATCTATCTATCTATCTTCTGATACTGCGTCGGTCACATTTGACCATTATCGCAGGTGTATATTACATACACGCCAGGTTTTGCAGGATGAAAGCCTACACAGTAATCATGTAATTACGGTAGGGATCTTTAACCTGCACAGGGGATGGTTCTCCCTGCACAGGGGGCCTCCAGTTAACGCCCCGATCCGAAGGACGGTGCACTTTATGACATTCATCCCTGCAAATGATGCCAATGGAGCGTGTTTGGACACCGAAATTTTATCGCCGCTGCCGGGGATCGAACCCGGGACCTCTAGCATCAGAGGCAAGTGCACTAACCAGAGCTATCACGCTCTAGCGTAATTAAAACAAATGCCATCATTTATGAATGGATGAATTTCGAATCGTTCTTGAAAGATTGGAACAGTTTTTGTTGAAGATTATGTTGCGGCGAAAATTACCGCGATTTCGATTGCTTTTTGTCAGGCGTCACATTTCTGTTTTTTACCATTGCCGATACGACTGCAATGGAACGACCTTGATGTTGCCAATTTGATGGTCGTATTTGGTACGACTTTTTCTTCATTTCTAGTCGTATTTGCTCGATTTTCAGGCCCAGGAGAAGTGAAAAATCGAGGTACTGTACCTATATTGAAGTTTATAACCTCGATTGAGGTTTTCTTTTGCTGATCAGAACTGCAAAACCTTGTGTGCATTCCATTCTGGGTCAAACTGCAAAATTATGAGTTGCGAAAACTCATTACAACGTTTATTGGTAATGAAATAATCCAAAAACATGGGAATTCACCAGAGCGTTTTCTTGTAAAAAACACTTATTTCTTACCTAAAATTACAAAACAATGATGAAAACACTGAAATAGCTTAATAAAATCTGTTTTACAAATGTTTCTGTGTTGGAAAAGTTTCATCGCTGTCAAAGTAGATTTCACGCATGAAAAGGGAGATCATTTAGTCGCTTACAGCCTCATCAATCGCTATTTTCCGCATCAATGTCGTTATCTACGGAGGACAATAATAAACATCTTAAAAAAAGCAATGGTGTAAATTTAAATATGCATTGGTCAAAAATGCTGGTTTTTATTCTACTAAATTAGACTGAAAGAGAGTTTCCTAAGCTATCACAAATTATTTCTGCTCTTTCCATCCATACCGAGACTATCATTTTGATCATAAGCTATTGTAAGGGGTTCATGACATTTCCCTCATAAGACAGCTTGTCCCATATTCCAAGGGTAACTAGTTCTCACCAAACTTTGGTGACCAAAGAGAAACACTTAGCTACACTATCCTCTGTACTTTCAGCAGCGGACAGGATTGTTAGTTAGTATTACGCCTTTGTATTGACATTTTCAAAATCTACACGCATTTCTATAACCTAGGTAGTAAACGTTATAAAACATTAAAATGTAGACGAAACGCATTCAGTACGTACAGAAACGTAATAAGCAATATACCTAGACATCCTCTGTGGATTACCTCCTGTTTCGTTTTGCTATAATAGTATATTTTATTCTACATTTGATTACATTTGATTTGGTTTTAGTAGGTACTGCTAGGTATCACTTCGTAGTCAAACGTACTAAAACTAAACCAAGGGGAAATATATTCAATACCTACATGTATTAAAACGTGATAAGCATATACCTGGAAGTCCTGTAAGTATTATTATGCATAATCAATGATTTACTATGTTTTACTACGTTTACAACCTTTTTGCTAGGTATACACCATGTTTATCAATTATAATATAGAATTGAATGCAATGATCTGGAATCGATACAATTAACCCACAGCCCCCATCAGAGACACCAAAGGGAAAGAAACACAAACATGAAACAACAGACCCTAATGGAACCATCAATAGCATAAGCCAAAAGGACAGTTACTTTCCCACAAAATGGCCATTAGGCTAAGCCATTATGCTGGTACCGTCATAGAATCTTAGGCCGGACCAACAGGCGTGCAATTAAAGAAGCAAAGTTGTCAACCGTGATTGGGCCAACCACTATGCATGCCACATCGAAGAACGCCCTTGCAAAATTGGACGCCGAAGCCAATGCAATTATATACATTTTCTTAATTTATATACTAAGTCAACATAAAATTCAAGTTCCGATAGACCTTGTTCCAGAAGAGACCCAAGCCCAACACCGAATTCCGAAACCAAATCGGAACGGCGTCCATAAACCCCCGCAAAGACCCCGCGCAGTCTATGATACAGATCACCCTGATTAAGAAGTTTTCGGTTAACAACCCACCACGAGCACCGAAGTTGCTAAATGCTGCAAGAAATGCTGACAACATGTCCCAAGCTAACTCGACTCCCCCTCCTCCACATTTAAAAGACAACTTCCACCAAGACAACACTGTCCAATTTTACAAAATCTACACTATTTACTTTGAAAAACACCAATAAAATATGCAAAAGTTGTTTGCTAACATTGTAGTTGTGTGTTTCAGTGGAAAAGACACAGTTGTCCAATCAATCTATCCATAAAAGGTATATCTTCGGGTTCCTATTTTATGCATATATTAAACACTTAACATTAACAAAGAAAGTTTTTATTGACTAAAGCACCTTCCAATAAACAGCTGCACAACAAACATACGGCCCGCTTGATCACTCAGATGTATCAAGTCATCGTCATGTTTTAGATATTTGGCATATTTTATCAGTTATATCCATTCACTTACTGTTATGTATTTATCAAAAAAAAAAAAAAAAAAAAAATGAGAAGAGTTGTATCTAAAATGGGCCACTTGTTCATATCATTTGTCGATTTGTTTTAACCATGAGGCAATTTTCACAAAAAGGTGGGCGAGTTGTCTAGGGGCAAATTTTCTCTTGGGTGAGCGAATTATCTTGGGGTGAGTTATCTTTGGGGTGATTTTTCCTGAAGCCTGACACAACCTTTTGGAAGTTTGGCATTCCTGAAGCAAAATAAAATTTATTATCATTGATGATGAAAACTTTACAGGCAATAGAAAAAATGGCATTTCTGTTTTGTTTGGTTCGTAATTTGTTTATCTGGTAGTCATTATTTTGTTTGTTAGATGATTGGCTAGATTCAAGTTAAATGTTCTTGAAAGGGCCAACCCCAGTCCCCAGCCAAAAATAAATAGATAAATATATAAGGTAAATTCAACAAACAGCTAATTATTTAAGATCATTATTGTCCACCGTACATTTGGATGCTGAGTGTAATATTTTTAATTTTGCATGGATCTAAGCGACCTACTTTCGGTCTTTTGCGGGCGATTTCAAGAAAGTGAAAGCTGCAAAGGAAACATGTAATCTAAACATCAAAACTATCGTAAATAACGTACTGTTTCTGTGTTGAATCTCAAATCTTCGCACTTTCAGAGTTCAAAAGGAGTTATTTTTGCAAAAAATGCTCAGGTGAATCCCGTTGTTTTTTCGTTCTTCAGATTTGTTGGCCTGAAGACTACGATCGACACCGGGAACTTCCTTGCAATTTTGTGCAGTTTTCATGCACACTACATTGTTCACACATATTTAGGGTGTTTTTAAACCTCGATCGAGGTTATAAACGTTGATTTAGGTATAGTATACTCGCTTCCTATGGTACCAAGGGTTCCATGGTACCGGGGTAAACAATATTTTACTGCATTTTGAATCTTGTACAATTCATATGGGCTTGATATTCTCACATCAATGAAGTGGGATACATATCTTTACATTGGTATGTATTTCATTACATTTGTGTGATAAATATCTGGATAAATATCTGGAAAGTTAAAAAGCAGGGGAAATCCGATTTTTCACATTTTCTGTTCACCCCCTGGTTGCTAAATTTGTCTTTTATTTATTTTCAAAATACTCTATGATTTTTCTTTTGTGGCATAAGTTTTACTCAGGTAGGTCTTAAAAATTGAAACATGGAAGAACTATCCTGTGTGTTTCATGTTGATATATACTGCCTTCTATATGCATGGGTATTCTTTTAGTATTGAAAGTGAATTTTAGCCTTAAGTGCACAGACCGTCTATGCATGCATTCTTTATAACACTTTAAACTATCCCAGTGCTTCTGTGCCCAAATGACACCTCTGAGAATAAGCTTAGAAGGTAAAGTTAAATGATGAATCAAACTTGCTTGTCTTTCATACAACCCTCGTGATGAATTGTACCCCCTGTGTCTCAACTGTAGCTTACTTTATTGTACCATTTGCAAGATTAAAAGCAGTCAAAAATTATTTTACATCAATTTTTGCAGTTTTCCCTATTTGAAATATTGATGTTTATTGTTTTAAGTAATATGAAAAGCCAGTACATGTATTTTTAATCGAATCGGTCTTCTACAGTTGTCACTTTTCTATTTGCCTTAGTACCATGGGAATTCCTGCTGGCATGAGAAAATTCTGCCTGGGTACATATCTGCCAGGTTTGTAAATACACGCTGAAGTATTGTGATCATTACTCCCCCTTAATTGCTAGAAGAGACCCTATGGAAATTTAACATAAAAGTATTTAAGTGCTGAATAGCTCTACCTTTGAAATATCTATACTGTAACGTTAACTACCTTGGTACCATGGGAAACCGGGCTACCTCAATTTTTCACTTCTCCTGGGCCTATCTATCTATCTTCATATACTGAGTCGGTCAAACCTGGCCATTACCTCAGTTGGGTGGTGCGCTAAATTTAGAATTTAGCAAAAAAAAAAAAAAAAACAAACACACCCACTGGATGAGTTCTTAAAACTATTTACAATCTGCTTTCAGAGGTGTACTAAAACGCACACCTCTGGATCCCAATCTACACTATGCCGGCTTTGAACTCCTCTGCAGTTTTGGCATTTACCACAGAGGAGGGAAGACTATTCCACTGAGGAATAGTTCTAGGGAAGAAAGAATTCTTCAGGGCATCACTATAGGCCTGGTACCTACGATATTGACTGTTGTTTAGTTTTGATGCCCTTGTTTGAGTTGAAGTAGTCACAGGGGTCAAGTATTTATCTTTATTAAGAGACACTGTGTCAGAGTGAATCTTATAAAAGAAGGCCAAAGAGGACTGCTCGCGACGGGCCTCCAAGGATGGCCACTCCAGCTCATCGAGCATATCACCAACACTGCTTCTGTTCCGCCATCGCCTGCAGGTCCATCGGGCAGCCGTTCTCTGAACCTTCTCAACCTGCTGAACCTGAGTTTTAACATGGGGGTGCCAAACAGGTGATGCATACTCTAATTGAGGTCTAACCAAGGTTTTGTATGCAACACCCTTTGTCTGCCTAGGTGCAAAAGCCAAATTACGTCTAAGAAACCCTAATGTCCTAGTTGCTTTAGAGGTAATCTCAGAAATATGTTGACCCCAATCAAGATTATCAGTAATGGTGATACCAAGATATTTTGCGGATTGGACATGTTCCAAAGTATGCTGATGTAATGAGTAGTTGAATTTAATCTGCTTGTCTGGAGGGTGCCGTGACACCCTCATTGAATGACATTTGGCCACATTGAACTTCATTTGCCAATCGGCCTCCCAACGTGCTAGGCTATCCAGGTCATCTTGTAAGATAAGACAGTCAGAAGTAGTATATATGTTCCTATACAAAACACAATCATCAGCAAACAAACGAACAGATGACCTGATATTATCAGGAAGATCATTAATAAATATCAAGAAAAGGACCGGTCCAAGTACCGAACCTTGTGGGACACCGGACAAAACAGGGACTGGATCCGACGCTTGGCCGTCAAGTACAACTTGTTGAGTGCGTCCAGAGAGCCATGAGCTAACCCACTTAAGTGTGGATCCTCTAATCCCATAATGATCTAGTTTGTACAATAGCCTCCTGTGAGGTACCTTGTCGAAGGCCTTTGCAAAATCCATGATAATCAGGTCAGTCTGTTTGTGGCCACGATTAATGGCCCCATCCAGATTGCTCACTATGTCATGGTAGAACTGAACTAATTGAGTTTCACAAGACCTTCGACTTCGGAAACCATGCTGGCAGTCAGCAAGAATGCTTTCAAAGGCTAGGTGCTTGTTAATGTTGCTGACTAATATATGCTCCAGGGTTTTGCAACAGATGCATGTGAGCGACACCGGTCTGTAATTCGCAGCATCATATTTTTCTCCTTTCTTAAAGACCGGGGTTACGTTTGCTTGTCGCCAGTCATCTGGTACAGTGCCCCGAGCAAGTGATTCATTGAAAATAAAGGCCAGCAGGGGAGATATTTCAGCACTACATTCCTTAAGCACCCTGGCATGCAGACCGTCAGGCCCAGATGCCTTATGTATGTTGAGCTTGTCCAACAGTTTTGCGACCCCTTTGGGGTCAACTGTTATGTCCCCCATAGAGGGGAACGGACTTGTACCTTTTGATGGTAGCTCACCGTCAGCTTCACGTGTAAACGCCGATTGAAACTGCTTATTACATATATTTGCCTTTTCGCGTGATTCAGTTTTCAAAATTCCATTTTCTCTAAGTGAAGTGATCCCAAATGATTCTTTTTTCAGGGACTTTACAAATGACCAAAATTTCTTAACTTTTCCATTCTTCTGGGGGCCCTCGGGATCAATATTTTCATCATCAAAGGTAAAGATGCTGGAAACATGATTCCAATATGCATCTCTAATTACCTTTTGTACATGTGCTCTGAACCTTTTGTAATGGCTCTTCACGTCGGGATTGCTAGACTTACGAGCACGAAAGTACATTCTGTCACGTCTTCTGATTAGGTGTTTGATCGTGTTATCGATCCATGGTACACTATGCTTTGTTTTGGTCATTTTTATTGGTATGTACCTTTCCATGGCCGTCGTAAGTTCGGTCTTAAAACTGACCCACAAGTCATTTACTGACATGCGAGAGAGGTCAGAGGAAAGGAAGGAATCCTTAAATCGCGCCATATGGTCTCGCAGACCATCCATATCCGCACGCTTATATAAATATATTTTACGCGGGACCTGTCGGATTCGCTTTGCTTTTATGTCATACTCAATATAAACTATATCATGATCGGCCTTGCCGATCGGGGGCATCCCTTTGACACGACTAACTGGGGATGGAGAATTTGTAAATAGCAAATCCAGGGTTTTTTCTTGCCGGGTGGGTATATTTACGACTTGAGAGAGGCAATGTTCTTTTACTATATCCAAAAGCTGTTGTTGCGTTTGCCTTTTAGACACCCCATGGGGTACCTGCTGGTTGCACCATTCAATATCACCACAATTGAAGTCCCCTCCTACCAATATGTGGGCATTTCCATTTGACATTATCCTAGCCAAGGATGTATTGAAGGCCTCAAGATAATCTGGGTCAATCTGATCTGGTGGACGATAAAAAGATCCAAGGTACAGAGTCCTACACCCAATAATGTTCAACTTACACCAAACTATTTCACAGTCGGTGTCCAACTCCGGAGTTTCTGTGCAGAGCAGGTCTCTTTTAAATGCCACGAAGACACCACCATGGGCATCTCCAACTCTGTCTTTCCGGATGGCCTCGAATGAATCTGGGAAAATTTCCGAGTTTTTGATATCTGGGGTTAACCAAGACTCATTCCCCAAAATGATGTCTGGTTTAGCCGAGTCGATAATTGTGTGAATTTCAGCCCTTTTATTCTTAATTGACTGACAATTCATAATCAAGATTCTGAGGGGGTGGTTGAGGACCGCTTTTTTGGTCCTCGGTTTAGCTCCTCTTGGTTGCTGCACAATGGGCGAAGAAGCTGCAGTTGGGCCTGATTTTAGAGTCGTATTTACGACGATACGACCCTTATCAATTACTCTGAGACAAAATTTTGGATAGGCATTTTTTGGTTCGGCCCGGCCTGGCACTGTCTTCGCTTTTATACCCGACCAGCGTAGGCAGTATTCGAAGACAGCTGCATGACTTACCCCACCCACTACAATAATAAAGAAACCCCTTTGCTTTTAAGAGTGTATGAACTTACATCTGATTTAAGATGAGACCAGGTTATTTTTACAAATAAGCTTTTACAACACTGACAGGTGCTTTGCTGTACGGATTCTTTTCAACTCAGTAATACCAACATCTGTCGTTTTATTTTTTAATTTTCTCCCACTGACTCAACCGGAAGTATACTGAAAATTTGACAGACTGGAAGTTGACTGGTAAGCTGAAAAGAGTTTAAAGTGATTAAGGTAGTGATGATCGTTTGGGCCAGCGGTAATACGATTCTCCGAAATCACAACAGAAATCACCACAAAAATCATCGAAATCACCACTGATTTCACCGAAATCACCGTAGATGGGTTAATCTATTGGCGTAGCGTATATACTCCTGACAAACAAATTAAGTTTGACTATAAACTACACCAGCAAATCTTGGAGCAGGTTCAATCCGCCAAATATCTTGGTATCACCATCACTGATGATCTTGATTGGGGTCAACACGTTTCAGAAATTACATCAAAAGCAACTAGGACTTTAGGATTTCTTAGACGAAACTTGGCTTTTGCACCTAGGCAGACAAAGGATGTTGCATATAAAACATTGGTTCGCCCTCAGCTAGAATATGCATCACCCATTTGGCATCCCTATGTTAAAACTCAGATTCAGCAGGTGGAGAAGGTGCAGAGGACAGCTGCTCGATGGACCTGCCGACAATGGCGCAATAGAAGCAGCGTCGGTGACATGCTTAACGAGCTAGAATGGCCGTCCCTAGAGGCCCGTCGTGAGCAGTCCTCTTTAACCTTCTTCTATAAGATACATTCAGGTACAGTGGCCGTTAATAAAGATAAATACTTGACCCCTGTGACAGTTTCAACTCGAACAAGGGCATCAAAAGTAAACAACTCACAGTATCACAGGTACCAGTCCTACAGTGATGCCCTGAAAAATTCCTTCTTCCCTAGGACTATTCCCCAGTGGAATAGTCTTCCCTCTTCTGTGGTGAATGCTAAGGCTGCAGAGGAGTTCAAAGCCCATACAGTGTAAGATTGAGACTCAGAGGTATGCGTTTTAGTATACCTCTGTTATTCAGATTGTAAATAGTTTTAAGGACTCATCCAGTGACTTCTCTTTTTTTTTTTTTTCAGCTAAATTCTAAATTTAGCTACGCACCCAACTGAGGTAATGGCCAAATATGACCGACTCAGTATAAGAAGATAGAGATAGATAGATACTGGGAGGACCAAAGTTCGAGGGCGTAAGCGACTTGACCCGTTTATATTTCAATATTTCAACAACAACAACAATATATTTCTATAAATAGTTGGTTGGTTGTCTTTGTGGCATTATAAAGCTGCCTATAAATAGCAATATATGCTGTTTTCTCCAGTTATCGTCATGCTAAGAATTCGAGAGATAGTAACAACTGTCTGCTTTAATTATTCTAAATATTTCTAATTTATATATAATTACCATTTTATATCCAATCAAATTTTCAAGACAGACGATTTCCATCGCTCATTTACTGTGAAAAATCTTTAAATAAACATAGCTTACCTTGACATTAAAACATTTGGATTCTCTCTCAAGTTATCGCCAGTGTTGTTATCATGACGTCATAGCATATGCAGGTGCTCCCTAAGTACAGTTAGTGTTCAAAATTTATTCAAAACTTTTTACAGACAATATTGACAGACATGTATTAATTTGAAAAATAATATATAGATTTTTTTGCAAAATTATTTGAATAGGCAGTTGTGCAGGCAACTGAATGCATTAACATGTAAAACAATGGAATTAATTTACAGATCAGTTTTCAATAGTCTCTGAAAGTTGACAACAGTTAAGTTAAAGGGTAAGTAATTGACACAGTACACACATACTAATTATAATTCAAACTCTTGCCAATATCAATAGTATAATAGCTGGTTATTTCAGGCTACACGTTGGGGGCAAATGAAGTCCATGTTTCTCCTGATGCAACAAACGGATGTACAAACAAACTAACAAAAAATACAAATAAAATCTTCAGAAGAGATAATTGTGGGAATGTTGCATACTTTTGGGCCAGCACTGTAGGCTTGTTTTTTATTATTTGAATGCTGGGAAATCAAGCGTCACGTGACCAGATAGTGGGAAAACAAAATGGAGGACAGCTGTCTGCTGCACATTAAAAATGATGGTAACAAAATAGTCAAACAACATCAGATTAATAAATTGTCAGAAACAGATATATTCGATATAGATATACATAAATGACGTCATCGAACTTGCGTCACCCTCGAACTTGTATGACGTCACTATATACTGATTATAAGTTAAAATCAACCATTTTCGTCACAGAAACAATTTGATTAGCATGTAAGTACTAGAGATCGGGGGTGTGCATTGTGTAATATCTCTGAATTTCCCTTATAGTTAAAAGTTATCAGAGCACCATTGTTTATTTATTTATAATTATTTTATTTTTGCTTTATTTATGTTTTTGTTTGCTGGCTTATTATTATTACTATTATAAGATTACTAATGAAAATAGAAAAATTAGGGGTGTCTGGAAATATATTAAGCTGGATTAAAGATTTCCTAACTGACAGGCAGCAACGGGTGATTATCAACGGAAAATCATCAGAATGGATTGACGTCGCAAGTGGAGTGCCTCAAGGATCTGTCCTGGGACCTCTGTTATTTATACTTTATGTAAATGACCTCCCATCACAAGTTAAATGCTTTTGCAAACTGTTTGCTGACGATGCCAAATTGTATAAAGACTTGCAGAACCTAGGAGACTTTGAAATGATACAGGATGATCTTGATAAATTATGCCAGTGGACAATCAAATGGTTAATGTTCTTTAATGTGGAAAAATGTAAAGTCTTACATTTGGGCAAGGACAGCCCAAGATTTGAATATGACATGAGAGACAGTGACGGCAGTATAAAAACATTAAAAAGTGTAACCTGTGAAAAGGACCTTGGTATATATGTACAAGAAAATCTGAAGTTTGATACACATATCAGCCTGACTGTAAACAGGGCAAATCGTCTAGTTGGATTGATAAAACATGCCTTCTCATATTTGGATGAAGAGACTCTTCTGATATTATATAAGACTTTGGTCAGACCTATACTTGATTATGGAAACACCATTTGGTTCCCATCATTGAAAAAAGATATCAGAGCAATTGAAAATGTTCAACGCAGAATCACTAAAATACTACCAGAACTGTCACATCTTAGTTATGAAGAACGGCTACATAGTTTACACTTAACAACCTTATCGTACAGAAGAAGCCGTATGGACATGATTCAAGTGTTTAAGATTATACAAAATATTGATGATATACCTATGGAAGGTCTGTTTGAATTTTCTGATACCCAAACACGTGGGAGTTCCAAGAAATTAAAAAAACCAAGAGTCTTGAAGTCGTTCAGAATAAATTCCTTCTGTGTAAGATCCATAAATAGTTGGAATGCCCTACCAGATGATATTGTCAACTCAAAAACTGTACTCAGATTCAAGACTATGTACGACAGACACATGGGAGACCGGAAATTCGTTACTGAGGACATTTATTAATACAAATGTGCATCATATTGACAAAGCAGTTTATAGACACTATAGTCGACCATCATCAACCCTTAAATCACAAACTTTATATAAAACACCGGAAGTAATGTTAAGTGTTTATAAGAAGTGATGTAGACGACGAGTCATGGGACTCACAGATTCTACAACTACCAGTACCAGTAGTATTATTATTTCATTAGTGAATATCAGAGTAAACGCTCTCGGGAAAAAGTCACAGGAAAAAAAGCAACAAATAAAAAATATTTAAAAAATCTTTAAAAATATTTAAAAAGCTTGTTGTATATAAATCAATTTTTCTGATGTCATGTTTAAGATGGTCGGATGTTGACAAATAGTTCAGTGTTTTATAACTTGCTCAGTGTTTTAATAACTTGTTCAAAGGTGTGAATCTTGGTCCTGTCTACCTACTTTAATGTGAATACGCCTCTAAAGCCGCAGTATATAAATGTATATAGAAAAATGGTGCTATTGTGTTATTCATTATAGTCCTTATTTTTGCTAAGAAATAAATATTGTGGGTACCTGTTA
Source organism: Lucinisca nassula (assembly GCA_963580285.1). NCBI lineage: Eukaryota > Metazoa > Mollusca > Bivalvia > Lucinida > Lucinidae > Lucinisca > Lucinisca nassula. The sequence goes on along the minus strand of OY757010.1, from coordinate 42,757,457 downwards.
GCAGCATCTAACTGAGGCGGTTCCATTGACCCCCCACAATCTACATTTAGATCTGCAATAAAACTGAGAAAAAATGCTTTCATCCAAAAGATGCTACTTCTAGCCTATTCGCCATTTAATCTCACGGGCGTGTCATCATAACATAATGTGAAGACTAATGTGAATCTTGGAAAAATGGCAAACTCTTTTGTCGGTCTTCGTTAGTCATTGTAAAAACTTTGGAATCGAAGTTATCAATCACTACCTCACATAACATATAACAATCATTATTTTCCTTATTTTAGGCTAAAAAATTTGCGGGTAATAGTCAGAACCATCTCATTGAGGCTGTCCCAACAACAACCCATAGTCAATGTTTAGGCTAAAATAAGCAAAATATCAAAAGTTTGCATCCAAATTATGATAGATCTCGAGACAGGAAAGATGTCATTTTAGCACACGGGCGTGTTACAGTAACGTAAAGACTCATTCGTCATTGTCAACACTTATTTCTAAATCATACTTTTCAATCAGTTACTCACATAACACTAATAAAAGCATTATTGAAACCAATTCTGTGACTTTTTTTCCCACCCAAAACCGTGACCTTTTTCCGTGATTATTTTCCTTTGACGCGGCGAGGCCTTTCAGCGAGTCCACACAATATGTTTTGAGGCAGATGTAAGACGCGCGCAGTCTGATAAGCGCTTTGAAGTTTGCTTGGGTATTATAATATTTCCATTAACTGCTGATTATGAATTACGGTAAACAAAGTGTACGAGGGTAGGCTGAAAAGTTCTGAGCCTGACCAAGATCCAATGGTTTGTCCATGCTGAAAGTGCCTTATTTTTCAACATAGTCTCCCTTCCTGTCCACACACTTCCTCCAGCGATGCTGGAGTCCTTGGATCCCAGTGGTATAGAAGGTCTCATCTTGGTCCCTGAAAAACCCCTCCACAGCAGCTATCGCCTCCTCGTCTGACCGATAATGCTGCCCAGCCAAGTGCTTTTTCATGTTTGGAAACAGGAAATAATCTGATGGCACTAGATCAGGTGAATACGGAGGTTGATCGACAAGTGTGAAGCCACAGTCATGCACAGCAGCCATTGCAACAACCGATTTATGAGCAGGCGCATTGTCCTGATGGAACAAGACCCCTTTTGTCAATTTTCCGGGTCGTTTAGCCTTAATTGCTTTTCGCAATTGTTTTAGCAGATCTGCATAATACTCCCCATTAATTGTTCTGCACTTTTGAAGGTAATCTATGAATATTATACCCTTGGCATCCCAGAGCACTGATGCCATCACCTTCTCTGCAGAGGAGACGACCTTTGCCTTCTTTGGAGGGGGTGAGCCAGGGTGCTTCCATTGCATGGATTGTCTTTTGGTCTCTGGCTCAAAGTGATGAACCTAACACTCATCCTGAGTGACAAAGCGGTCAAGAAAACCATCTTGGTCTGCTTCAAAAATAGCCAAGCTGGCTTGTGACAGGTTCAGTCTGGTCAACTTTTGGTCAGGCGTCCAAAGCCGTGGCATCCATCTGGCGGAAACCTTCGATATTCCTAATTCACTGTGTAGAATGTTCTCTACTCGTTCACGGGAGATGCCAACAGTGTTAGCTAACTGATTCACAGCTAAACGCCTGTCATCCATCACGGCCCTGTGCACTTGGCTGATGGTTTCCTCAGTTGTTGCCGTTGTGGGTCGTCCACACCGGTCATCATCTTCAAGGCTGTCATTGCCCATCTTAAAATTTGCTGCCCACCTTTTCACGGTTGCATACGAAGGAGCTTCATCCCCTAATGTAGCAACCATATCGGCATGAATGTCCTTAGGAGCTAACCCCTTTTTATGGAGGTACTTGATGACACCACGATGCCAGATTTTGTCCATTTTCTCAAAAACGTCGGATAGAAGTGAAGGCAATGATCAGGAATCCATACAATTAAAAAATAGAAGTGGAGCCAATGATACGGAATCACAATCGCTGCGGAAGTAAGGGCGACGATTGTGGCCACGTAAAATCGATTTAAGCCCCCCAGTGGAAATCTTTCCACTGACCGTTCCAAGGCGGTTCTTCTGTGGCGATTTATTTATGTTGTTGTTTGTTACTTACTATGTGTATCACTTGTGTCTTTTAATTTTGGATGGCCATATGGCCATTTTGTGGGAAAGTAACTCTCCTTTGTTTAGGTTTCCATTATGGTCTGGTCGCTTAATGTTTACATTTCTTTCCCTTTGGTGTCTTTGATGGGTGGAGTAAGTTAATTGTATCGATTCCTGATCTTTGTTTTACTTCTACTAGTATCAATTTTCAAAGTCTAGAATTTCTACGTAATTGCAGGTAAACTTGAACTCATTTGAGTCAAATCAAGTGATAAAGGTTTGGATTTAATGAATTCAAAATTTCATGGCTGTTCGATGCCTGCTTCTTGGTCAGGATCAGAACTTTTCAGCCTACCCTCGTATGCTAATAATACAGGCGAATATCAGACTGCGCACGCGCCGTCTGATCAGTGCGTTTGAAGCTTGCTTAGGTATTATAATGTTTCTATTTCTACTCATTTTTTTAAAATTAGCGACATTCTATGAGTATTAGCAGTAGTAGCAGTAGTAACAGTAGTAGAAGCAATAGTTGCAGCAGCAGCAGTAGTAGCAGTAATAGGGTTCCGAGTCATTTCGGCCCATAACAAAATCGACCCATGGCAAAATAGGCCCATAGCAATTTCGACCCATAAATGATTTCAAGGCTGTTATAGGGGTCAGTTATCAGCCAAAATAAAAAAAAACAAGGTGGCTTCTTTCAAAACACGCCAAAGAGAGGGCTGCAGCATAATCCTGTTTGATGAAGCTGCAAGAAAAGTATGTACAATGATAAAGTCAATGTATCGCATGCCATTTTTAGTCTAAAACATCCCATTTGCGACGTCGAGTTTTGTTTTGTGTTGGAATTTTTTATGGTCAAGCCAATGCTAATAGATCATATCGAGCCGATCGGTTTACCTAACCGCAATTCCTGCACAGGCTTATACACAAGGGTTTAACAGAACAGTGCACATTCCACCCTTTACACTACACTTCCTCATAATCTTATAAAAGAAAAACTTAATGATTTAATTGAATGGACATTGCATAGGGAAGACGCCCTCTAATTTGCATGTAATATAAGAAATGATTTTTTCACTTCTAAAGGGCACAAAAATTATACGTCATGGTCATGTCAGAAAGCGTGTCGAGCCCTCACCTTCCTACTGGACAATATTTACATAAGATTTGGTACTAAGTTGTTTAGACAAGTTGTGGGTATTCCGATGGGTACTAATTGCGCAGCCCTTGTGGCTGATCTGTTTTTGTATTGTTATGAGAGAGACTTCATGCTGTCCCTTTCTGCTGAAACAAATCTGAAATCACTGAAGCTTGTAGCTCGACTTCTAGATATTTGGATGATTTATTAAATATTGACAATGCCTATTTCGATTGCTTGATCAGTCAAATTTACGCCCCCCCCCCCACCCAGAACTTCAGTTAAATAAAGCAAATTCTTCTGATGACGAGGCTCCGTTTTTGGATTTACATCTATCTATTGTAGATGGGTTTGTTTCTTGCAAAATTTATGATAAACGCGATGATTTTGATTTTGAGATTTTAAATGTTCCTTTTTTGGATGGTGATATTCCTCGTACGCCATCATATGGCGTTTATATTTCGCAATTAATTCGCTTTGCCAGAGTGTGTAGTCATGTAACTGACTTCAACACTCGAAATAAATTGTTAACTGCTAAACTTCTTAATCAGGGTTATCGGTACCATAAACTACGCAAAGCCTTTTCAAAATTTTATACACGTCATTCTGATTTAATTTCAAAATTCAATATTTGACTTAAATCTCTTCTGCAACAAGGTCTGTCGGGACCCGAATTTTATGATGACTCAGTATATAAATTCAGAAAAATATATAAACACAATGACTTCAGCACCCAATTTCGTAAAATCATTCTTCGATATATAAAGAATGGGTACAACATAAATGTTATACGACGGACTGCATGCATGGAAGTTAACCAAATCACAGTTGACAACTTTGCTTCCCTTTATAATTGCACGCCGGTGGGTCAGGCCTCAGATTTTATGACGGTTCCAGCGTAAAGGCTTAAGTTGGTTGGTACCTGATGCTCTGTCTCTGGTTTGGCCCATCGGAGTCTAACTGTTGGTTTTCTTTTGTTCCGGCATTTCAGTGGTTTCTTGCTGTCGAGTCCTCACCGTTGTTTCATCTCTGTGGTTGATTCATTTTTTTTTGTTCACGGAGATGTTGCACTGATGAGTTAGAAGGCCTACATGCTGACTGAACAAATTATTTGTCTTAATCGGAAGTAAAGGCGATGATTGTGGCCACGTAAAAATTATTTAAGCCCCCCCCCCCCCCCCCCCACAAGTGGAGTTCGTTTCCACTGACTGTTCCACGGCGGTTCTTCTGCTGACGCGGTTTATTTTTGTTATGGTTTGTCTTTGGGTGTTTGTGTCGCTTATATTATTTTATTTTGGATAGACTGTTGGCCATTTTGTGGGAAAGTAACTGTCCTTTTGGCCATCCGCTATTGAAGTCTCCATTATGGTCTGTTGTGTTTCTTTCCCTTTGGTGTCTCTGATGGGAGCTGTGGGTTAATTGTATCGATTTCGTATCATTGGCTCCACTTCTATTTTTTAATTGTATGGATTCCTGATCATTGCCTTCACTTCTATTTAGAGAATTTGCAATATCACAAAGTTGTGAGCATTTAGACGCAGTCTTATCTGGGTCTATGTAATTCTGTTGGTAGTGGTGGGGACTCCAAATTGCAACATTGCACCAGGATCTTAAATGTTACTGGACTTAATTTCTCCACCGAGTTGTTGATACAGAAACGGAATCCTCTTCACCTTCACCAGAGACAAGAAGATTGGAAGTTGATTCCAATCTGCAGTTCTTGTTCAGTAGAAATGAAACTGGAGTCCATAAAGAAGAAGCTAAGTTGTAGACTGATTCTGATTTATAGATACAAGTGGACACCAGATACCTAATTTATTGTATTCATGTAGCTTTATCGAACTTATTTTTCCAGTGACAATTGTAAACTAGTGCATCTTGTTGTAAAAGAGACATAATGCGTCTGACAAGCCCTCGTTTGTAAGTTGACAGTTTAAAGCAGCGAAACTGTCTTGACTGTGTCTGCAGTTGTCACGTGTACTAGTTCACACTGAACAGACCAATGTACGACATCGTGAAGCATAGCTATAAGGACGACCTTTAATATAAAGGCACTTTGCAAGTAGAAAATTAGAGTCTTAGTTTTAATGAATGTCTTCAAAAGCAGTAATGAATTTGAAACACTGGTTTCGCCCTCTAGCGTATTCTTGGGCACAACTCGATTTTCGTTTCTGCTAAAAATGAGACAACAGTCTGAAAGAAATAGAAATGTTGTTTGATGAAGTACGGGAGCCTCTGATGCTAGAGGTCCCGAGATCGATCCGCGGCAGCGGCGATAAAATTTCGGTGTCCGAACACGCTCCATTGGCATCATTTGCAGAGATGAATGTCATAAAGTGCACCGTCCTTCGGATCGGGACGTTAACTGGAGGCCACCTGTGCAGTGAGAACCATCCTCTGTGCAGGTTAAAGAACCGTACGGTAATTACATGACTACTGTGAAGGCTTTCATCCTGCAAAACCTGGAGTACATTTAATGTACACCTGCGAGAAATGGCAAAATGTGACCGATCGCAGTATCAGTAGAAAGAAAGAAAGACGTTCCACTCCAAAAGATAGCATTTAAGAAAAGCTAAGTAAAGTGAAATACATTTATAAGCCGTATGGTTGTCTTAGAAAACAAAGAACACATTTAAAATAGGAAGTACGCATAACAGTTTTATTGGGACTCTTTTCAAAAGCAGTTATATAATGTTATTAATCAAATAATTTCGTATTGGTCCAGTGACAGGTACGAGGTCTGCTGTATTGGCACGAGACCGAAGGCCGAGGCCAATACAGCTGACCGAGGACCTGTAACTGGACCAATACGAAATTATTTGATTAATGACAATTTTATTAATTGACGCAATTAAAAACGTGATTTATGATTTTTGAATATTGGTTGACTTGGTGTAATACAGGATAACCAATTAATAATGATATTTACAAATCACTGCTTTCGCCCTTCATATATACTAAAATACTAAAATGAACTCCGTTATCTAAGGCTTAAGGCGATAATCTACACTTTGATGAAGTACGGGGAAATTTTTCGGCCATCGCACGGCATTTAACTTATCAAACATAACAAATAGCAAGCTAATATGACATGTTTTGTCCCAATAATGGCCGAACCGCTGTCCAAAATAAGCGAAAGCACTGGGAGTACCGGGGGATCGATTGTCTCTGAGTGTAGGTTGGGCAAATAGTCCTGAACTGAGAATTGAGCTTTCGTTTAACCATTAAATTCCAATATTTTTAAGTAAGCAGTGTCGACCTAATCAGATGCCGCGTAATGTGGCGTCTGATTAGGTATCTACTGTTTGCCAATGCCCCGGTGCACAAGCTCAGTCCAGATTTTGCTCAGACATCTCATGGAGGCGACTATCGATGCTATAAACAACTTGTAGTTGAATTTTGTATATAGTCAGCGACAGACAGTTGGACAATAGCAGACGAAAAGCGTCTGTACTTAGTTACTTTGGGTTAATTGATAAACCAATGCCCCGTACACGAGCCCAGTCCAGGTTTTACTTTTTAAACAGTACTCTGACACCACAGGAGAAGACTAACACTGCTATAAATAACCGATACCTTAGTTGTGTACATGGTCAGCGACAGTTACGTGGACAATAGCAGTTGGTAAGAGCTCTGCTCTATAACGCAGACTGTGGGTACTCATTAAAACGCCTCATTATAAGAAAAGTATTCAGGACAATTTTTGTCTGAAAAATTCCATACTTGGTGTTGGACTTTTCAAGGTCCTTCTGTATACATGTATGTTCTAAACAGATTCATCTTTTTGAATTTGCAAGCCATCTTATCAGGATCTACATTGTTTGTCATTCAGTTTGTGCATTTGAATGAATACAGTAATCAAGTCATCTGCTTGGTTGAGTGTCAGTAAAAGGTGTGGCTAAATTAATTTATTCAGCGGGATAAGAGCTATCATTATTTGCCATGTATGTCCATAAGACGCTGGCTTCACTATGTTTAGACAAAGGAAAATCTTGCAATAAATAGAATAAATCAGACTAAAACAATGTCTGCCGAGCCGATGAACTTCCTGCGGCTTGCAGGCGAGTTTAAACGGCACGTAACATTAACCCTTAAGATGTCAGTCACAACAAAAGTTGTCTTCTCTGCTGTCTGCTGAATACTTTGAAGTTCATTGTTGCAAAAAATGTGTACCAATATCAAAAAGCTCCTCTAGGAGCAGTTTGATCAGCGGCCGCACTATACATGACCGTTCAAGAATAACCCAATGACAAGTTTCATATCTTTATATATTTGCCTCGGCTTCTCCTCGAAAAATGTCAAATAGTATTTTGTACGCAGCTCTTTGGATAGATTTTGAATTCCGCCTGTGTATGAAAAACAATCAACATATTCTTCTAGCTGTCCACAGACGGACATTTCGATTATACCCGTTGTTCACTCGATCAGCGAGTCGTTTACTAAGCTTTCAAGAGTAATGTCAAATTTGGAAGTCCTGGAGGGTCTTCCTACTTCCGACTTTTAACTACCTACTTCTAACTTCCAACTTCTAACTTCTAACATCCGACTTCTTATTTCTAACTTCCGACTTCTCACTACCTACTTCTTCGTTTCAACTTTTAACTTCTGTCTTCTCTATCCCATTGTTATTGTGTGTTATGGAGAGGGGACTTCTATCATCATCACTTGTTTGTTCTTACTTTTGGCTCTTTACTTCCGACTTCTAACTTCCTACTTCTAACTCCATACTTCCAAGTTCTTACTTCTATATTTCGACTTCTAACTTCCATCTTCTGTCATTGACTTCTTACTTTTAACCTAACATATTTCTAGATTTAATAACTGAGAAGTTGGAAGTAAGAAGGAAGAAAAGAAAGTGATGAAGTTAAAAACCCCGTTTCCATCCCATTCAGTAACAACTGATGTGTAAAGCATGCAGTAATAAGTTGAAAGTAAGCAGTTGAAAATTAGAAGTAAGAAGTCAAGAGTTAAAAGTTTGTAGTAAGAAGTCGGAAGTTAGAAGTTGGAAGTCAGAAGTTAGAATTCGGAAGTAAGAAGTCGGAAGTCAGAAGTTGGAAGTCGAAAGTTAGAATATAGAAGTGAAGGTATAGCCGGGAATCGATACAATTACCCCACACCTCCCAGGGAAAGAAACACGAAAATGAAATAACTAAACCCTAATGAACACATCACCAGCGGAAGGCCAAAAGCAGTCGGAAGTTAGAAGTAAGAAGTTTGAATTAGGAAGTTAGAAGTAAGCAGCAGGAAGTCTGAAGTAAGCACTTAGAACTGATGAAGTGAGCAGTCCCTAGATACATGACTGTCAATTATATTATTAAATCATGGACGCCACTCTATGCTTTCATTTCTAAGTTTATTACCCGTTTCTGTTTTACGTCTTCTGGACACCAAGGCGAATAAATTCTACGATAGTTCTAATCAGTTATATGATGCGGCTCTTTTAACTAGAGGCTATACTCAGCATACTCTCCGTCCTTACATTGATTCTGAAATTAATCATAAACGCCATTTCTTCAAAATATCATCCATTAATAAGGGTATGGATTTTATAGATTTGCCCAGTATTTTTCGTGAGAGCTCGGCGCTTTCTTCCATTCCTGCTTATTTTCAAAATACTGAAACACCTATAATTTGCTATAAATATAACAAACCTGTTAGATCTATCATTTTTAATTTCAATAAACTTGTTTCAGATCTTGATATTGATTATACTCCTGATTCATGCGATTGTAAAAACTCAGTGTATTGACCTGCTGATGGTCATGTAATTATAGGCAATTTGAAAATTATTCCTGATTGTAGGATAAGGAATATAATTTCTAAAGGACCGAAATATCGGTTTCCTTCAAAAATTGATTTCAGTAAATGTAGAGATGAAATCGCTGCGGCCTTGAATGAATTCGCTAATCGATGGTGTAAACGAGAGTATGTTCAGCATAAAGCCCTTAAGGACTGGACACTTAGCATTTTAAAACTAGTGAATAAACGCATTTCTTTCTATTCTCAAAATACTAACTTATTACCTCCTAAGCCTAAGACGTCTTTACGCCATCTTAAACTAGGTATTCAAGAATTTCATAAGAAGTTTGTTTTGGTCCCTGCAGACAAGGCCGCTAACAACGTCGTCGTTGTGTGACGACTCCACTATGTTAACGCGCTTAAGCAGGAGCTTGGCGGTACTAAGGCCTATTAACTTCAGTCTATAGCTGAAGAGAGAGCTATAGTAGATGAACATATTTGTCATTCAGCCACCAAGTTTGCTGTGTGTGTTACAGAAGGCCAAGACACGCTTCCTACGCTATACTGGTTACCTAAACTTCATAAAAGACCTTACAAAGCACGGTTTATTGCAAATTCTAGCTCTTGCACTACCACTGAACTTACAAAATTATTAACTTCCTGTCTTACTGCTATTAAAACGCATGTGATTAAATATTGTGATAAAGTCTTTGAAAGATCAGGAAGAAATCTGTTTTGGTCAATTAAAAAATCGAATGAGGTTTTAAATAAATTGAAATCCAGACGTTTTCGTGCTTCAAGTCTGTCTACTTACGATTTTTCCACTCTTTACACTACACTTCCTCATAATCTTATAAAAGAAAAGCTTAATGATTTAATTGAATTGGCTTTTCACAGAGAAGATTCTCTCTATCTTGCATGTAATGTCAGAAATGCTTTTTTCACTTCTAAATAGCATAAGAATTATAAACTTTGGTCATGTCAGAAAGTGTGTGATGCCCTCACCTTTCTACTTGACAATATTTATATTAGATTCGGTACTAAAGTATTTAGACAAATTGTGCGTATTCCGAAGGGTACGAACTGCGCACCTCTTGTGGCTGATCTGTTCTTGTATTGTTATGAAAGAGACTTCAATTTGTCGCTTTCCATTGATAACCAATCTGAAATTATTGAAACTTTTAGCTCCACTTCTAGATATTTAGAGGATTTATAAAATATTGACAATACTTACTTTGATGGTTTGACCAGTCAGATTTATCCCCTAGAACTTCAGTTAAACAAGGCAAATTCCTCTGATACCGAGGTCCCCTTTTTGGATTTACATTTATCTATTGTAGATGGAATTGTTTCTTGCAAAATTTATGATAAACGTGATGATTTTGATTTCGAGATTGTAAATTTTCCTTTTTTGGACGGTGATGTTCCTCTTGCGACATCGTACGGGGCTTATATTTCGCACTTAATTCGATTCGCAAGAGTGTCTAGTCATGTATCCGACTTCAACACTCGTAATAAATTATTAACCGCTAAACTTCTTAATCAGGGGTATCGGTATCATAAACTACGTAAAGTCTTTTCTAAGTTTTATAGACGTCATTCTGATTTGGTTTCGAAATTCAATGTTGGACTTAAACACTTCTGCAACAAGGCCTATCGCAACCCGAATTCTATGGTAACTTAGTATATAAATTTAGAACAATACATGCCTGTAATGACTTAAGTATCCAATTTCGTAAAAACGTTCGTCGATATATAAAGATTGAGTACAACATAAATGTTATAAAACAGACTGCATGCATTGGGGTTAACCCAATCACGGTTGGCAACTTTGCTTCCCTCTTTGATTGCACACCGGTGGGGCTGTCGAGTCCTCAACCTTGTTTCATCTCTGTAGTTGTTTGATTTGTATGTTCTCGGAGATGTCACACTGATAAGTTAAGAAGCCTTCATGCGGACTAAACAAAAATAGTGTATACCGTGACAGAGGTAAGGGCGAGGATTATGGCCATGTAAAACCGATTTACCCCCCCCCCCCCCCCCCCCCGTGGAATTCTTTCCACTGACCGTTCCAAGGCGGTTCTTCTGTGGCGGTTTATTTATGTTGTTGTTTGTTACTTACTGTGTGTATCACTTGTGTGTTTTTATTTTGGATGGCCATTTGGCCATTTTGTGGGAAAGTAACTGTCCTTAAGGCCTTCCTTTGTTTAGGTTTCCATTATGGTCTGGTCGCTTCATGTTTGTGTTTTTTTCCCTTTGGTGTCTTTGATGGATAGAGTAAGTTAATTGTATCGATTCCTGATCTTTGTTTTACTTCTACTTTCCAAAACTTATGGCCATTAACTTATGTCAAATGGCATTTTGAAAGCCCACATGTGTATGAAAATCCAATCCTGTAGTAATTACGTTACCAAGTCGTTATGACTAATATTTATGTGATAATTCATTTGTTTAATCTGATATTAATTCTAAGGGGTCAGCTGCTAATAGCTAGATGTTCCAAGACAGCCTTTGCACCTTTGGAATTGATCCATTTGTTTTATCAGACAGTCTGGTGTGCATCTATTACCAGGTAGTATCAGATTACTTATTGCAGACACCTTGCATCAGAGGGCCCTGCTCGTGCAGTTTGCTGCTGACTGTTATCTCAGCAAATCGGATGCATGCTGGGTTTAAGTCCAGCCTATGAGATCTAAGCTGTAAGCTTGATTTTGGCTCAAGTTTCAAGTTAGTAGAGCAGCAAGAAAGACATGTTTGGTTAATTTTGAGATTTCATAGATTGAAATGTGTGTTGACTTACAAGAAAAATTAACTGGTCGAATTATTTTGTTGTATTTGAAAGTGATTACACGGAGAAACATAGTTATAAACATGTAATTAATGCTTCATTGTGCTTTGCATAGGCATGCAAAAACTAAATTGCTTTACTTAGCTTATGACGAATATTTATATTAGAACAAAAAATGGACATAAACAATGGAATAAATTATGTTCCTTATTTTTGTCCAAAAAGTTGACTGTAGGTACTGAATAGAACCGCCTTATGCAACTACATACAATGTTTGAAGTAGAAATAAGAAAATAAAAAGTCGCAAATGTCATTTTAGAGTCACGACCGTGAGCAGTATTATCCTGTTGCGTCTCTTTCCGTTTCCAGGTTCAGTAGTGTTGGCACCTAGTCAAACATATAGCAATGTTTGGTATAAAGGGGCTTCTTATATCATCACTTCTTTTAGTTCTTCTGACTTCCTACTTCCAAGTTTTAACTTTTAACACTTTTGGGTCGATTGTCTCCGAGTGTAAGCTTGGAAAACGGTCCTGAACTGGAATTTTGATTGTTTGTTTTAAGCCATAAATCCCTGTACTTTCAGCAAACAGTGTAGACCCCGATCTGGGTCTATACTGTTTGCCAATGCCCAAGTATACCAGACCAGTCACCGATTTTGTTCAAGGTCAGTGGCAGTCAGATGGTCAGTGATAGTCAAGCGGACAATAGCAAGCCACAGATTCTCTGGTTAAAAAGCTTCATTATAAGAAAAGTATTCAGTCAAATTTGTCTGAAAAAAAATGGTAGCATTTTCCGTCAAATTATTTACATGTACTTGTCAGTTGTTAATGTGTTTAATTATTTCCCATCTGTATACGCGTATACTCGTATTGATTCATCTTTCTGGATTTAGAGAATTTCATTGATTATGCAACACAATCTGCGCTGAAAAAATATTACATGTTCCAAATTTTTCCAGCTGCAAACAGTGTAGATCCATCGATTGCTTCTGATCAGCATCTACAATGTTTGTCATAGTTTCTCCACTTTATTTTCTCCTCGCTCAGTCCCACCACTGCATCCCAGCTGCTGAATAACAGTGATGTGTAACAGAGCCCCTTCAGTGATACGTTTAAAGAAAAAAGTTATTTTTAACTATTGACGCAGGCCCGCACACTGTTGGGAGGGTGCAAATGCAGCCCCCCCCCCCCCCTCTTTTGGAAATTATCTCAGATTCTGCAAAATCCCTGAAATTCGCACCCTCAACCCGCCCCTTTTTAGAGTCAGCGTATGGGCCTGAATCATGTTCAAAACTGTTGCTACATACATATGGCGAACAGTGTCGACCCTGATCAGAAGCAATGTACTGTTTATCCGATCTGGGTCTACGCTGTATGTCTAATAACGGTACCACCTATAAAGTCTGGGCTACTCATTTTGCTCACAGAAGTGCGAAACGTCTATTTTTACTCGTTTTGGCATACATTTGTGTAACAGTTTTATGAATGGAATTTTCCGTGACAGCGTGTATTGTTTTTCTTTCATTACGTGAGCAACCCGGCATTCTTATACTATTTCGTTTAACCATCAAATGCCACGTATAGTCCCTGTGCAACCTGCTGAGCAGACGGCTCATTCTGCGGCGTCTGAACTGGGTATAATCTAGCACACGATTCCTGTCAAAGACTCTTTAGATAGCTCTGACTTATATGTTGCATCGATAAAAATAGCGCAACGTTTCAAGTTCTATTAATATTGGTTTTCCCAAATCCGTGCTGGTCACGTGGACAACTGCATTAATTCCGTTTTGCCATTTAGTAAATTTGGGTCGATCGTACATCGACCCGAATGCTAACATCTTTCGCCCGGCCGGGGATAGAACCCGGGCTGCCGGATTGATAAGTAAACACTCTACCACGTCACTATAAAAGCCGGCATCTACCACAAGGCAGTACAAGTGTATATATAGGCTACCTATGACATTCTCCCCCTCCGCATTGAAATTCGTCCTCGAATTTCTGGGAGTCAGATAATCACGTGAAATGATACTCAATGAGTTCTAATGCACAAGTGGGTTTCCCACGGTGGGCGCTTAATGTAACAGATGAAAAAAATGCTAATGCCTTTCGCCCGGCCGGGGATAGAACCCGGGCTGCCGGATTGATAAGCAAACACTCTAACACGTCGCTATATATAAGCCGGCTTGTACCGCAAGGCAGTACAAGAGTGCTATATACCTATACCCTATGACAAATGTACATAACGAAACCCTGCACAATTTCAAAGCTCAATATGTGATTAAGAGCAACGCTTGATGTCAGTATTCTTATCATTGTCTGCAGTGAAAACAATCAAAGAACATAAATCATAAACCATTTTCAAAATTCTTAAGAGTGCATTTTCTCTCCTATATCCGATAACACACACGTGTGACATAGTGCATTCTTTCATGTTCTCCAAAATAACTTCTTTTCCGATAAAACAAAATGTGATGTTTGTCTTATTTATATTCCGTACATACGTTGTTGGTGCTCTTTAGAACCGTCTCATTGCGGCGGATCTAACGAGCACCCACAACCTATGTCTTGGAGCAGAAATAAGCAAAATAATATGTAGTACTGCAAAGAAATATCCAGGCTTTTGATTGGACAGCGCAAGGGCAATTATATTCCATATACTCCCAGAGCAAAACTGTCTTACCATCGGGCTCGCGATTACCTTCGCTGAATTGCGATGTCCACCATCTGGAATTAACTGCATTTGATAAGAAATATAAGCAAAATAATTTCATGCACCACAATGATTTCCAGCAATAAATAAATAAATAAAGCATATTTAAGAAATAGATCAGCTCTAGCTGAGATTTGTTGAGTAATAAATCACAGTTTGGAGGTCAGTTGTAAAGTAGACAAATCACGAGCGCGTAGCGCGCGTGATTTGTCTACTTACAACTGACCGACAAACTGTGATTTATTACTCAACAAATCACTGGCTAGAGCTGATCTATTTCGATTCTAACACGCTGAAAATCGGCAATAATGTTGTTGTTTCCTTCAAAATCTCACAACTTTTCGCCATTGTTAGAAGAAATCCCGGTAAAATATTCGACTGAAACACATGCATTTATATCCTTTTCTAACGTTTTCGATGCGAGAAAATGACGTTACATCGTTTAACGTCAAGAAAATCGACTAGTGACGTCATAAATTTGCAGTTTTTAATGACGTCACTCGTCACGCTCTTCCGAGCTGTGATTTGTTGCAAAATAAAACACAGTTATTTTCCATTGCCTATATAGGCGCGCTGTGTTAGAATTATTGTTTTTATTCATTGTTTGCCGTTATAAAACTCTCATTCTAACATGACGTAAACGTTTTCCACTGAGCACCGTGATCAACGTAGTGCGTGCAGAAGGGCGCGTTTGATGACATGACATGTAAACATGTACTTGACGACGTCTAATGAAAGAACCTTTGGAAAACAATGCAACAATGTACAAAATGTCGTGCAAAAGCTTTTCCGTATAACAAATTCGTTATTTCGATTATTGACGGGGAACATAGGATCACATTTCCCGCCTGAGAGCGATATTTGCCCGAGCCGTTAGGTGGGGAATGTAGTTCCGTTTTCCCCGTTAAGAATCAAAATAACTTAAAATGTATCCCTATATATGTGTATAACTTTGTTACGCACATGCAGGATCTGCAGTTCTTCCTGTCGGAAAGAAAGGTGAAACATGCCTGTCAATGGTTTAAACATGAACGCCAAACCCACACTGGTAAAGGCAAGCGCGCAGGGTAAGGAACAAACACACCGGATAAGGAAATTTTTCCGCTCAGGATAAAAAAGAAAATGGCGGAATGGGTATCACTTGTGCAGGTTTGTTGTTGTTCTAGATCTCGTGTTATGGTTACTTATCAATACAGCTGCTCACATTAGCTTCACGGAAGACACATATTATTTACAAATTTATCTTCGATGTTCCTAATTCGACAGTTACAGCCAGTCAAACGGAGAACCGGACACAGTGGAGCTACTCCACCGCGAAATCTCATTATTTTACATGAAACGCTCTTCTGGGAAGATGGCATGCACTTTTTTGTTGTATGTAGACATGCACATGATAAATCGGACTGTTGCAAATACGATTTAAGGAAAATTTGAAATTAGAAGGCACACAGTGAGAAATCCTAGTTCAATTTTCAATACAACGCCCACGGGCAAGAAAATGGGTACAACGCATATGATAAGACACAAAATTTTCCGGCGAAAATGGTTCTTGTATGGTCGTAGCACTAGGAAATTTCCATCACAGATTAGGTTTTCCGGTATTAATAATCAGTCCTACATAGTTTAAAGCACCAATTGTGACCTTTAAGAAACGTTCAAAGTTATGTGCATTGTCTTGGCATGTGCATTGCTCTGGTTCTAGCAATATAATCATCCCCTATGAGGGGCTAGATGAATTTGGTTCATCGCGATCATGAATTAGAGAAATGATATTTATGTCCATGCAGTATTTGTGGTAGAAAATTGTATGTTTGTTCTTTTGGCTGAAAAAAAGATAAATAACTTCGCCAAATCCGTGAGACATACCTATTGCATGGTTTCGCCAAGTTCTGTTTCTACCACAAATTCTGCATGGACATAAATATCATTTCTCTAATTCATGATCGCGATGAACCAAATCCATCTATCCCCTCATAGGGGATGATTATATTGCTAGGGGATGATTATATCGTAGAACTGTCGCAGATAGTCCAACGTTGTATTACATACGCAAGTGCGGCGCCCGCCCGTCTGGGCTTGAAGAAATAGATTGGGCTGCATTATGCTTCCACGCAGAGCTAAAACCAACCAAACCGACTGCACATGAGTACTGGTAAACCGCTTAGGAGGTCTAAGCCTGCCCAGGCAAAGTATGGTGCGTGTCGGACCCGCTATGCGTATAAACCCTAAATTGGTTTCATTGGGCGGCAGGGCTTGAGATTCCATTTCATCTCAATGTCGGGTAAATTAAGTCCCACAAAACTGGAAGCAACGTTCCCAAAATGACCTAAATGGTGTTGACGGAGACGTTAAACCTCAAGTCAAACAAACAAACATACGCAAGTGCATTAGATTAAGGGCTTGCTCTCTTCAAGAGGAAGCAAGTTCTTTACACCTTATTAGCAAGTTCTTTACTTTAAGGGGAATTGGAACATCTAGCAGAAGCTTCCGCCTTTTTTCAAAGGAAGACACCTTTCGAGACTTCCTTTTCGCTGTTCCACTGAAATGGTGGTCCACTCTTAAAGGAAAGAATTTGCTAATTCTGACCCCTATTGACATGGGAGACAAAAATACTTTTCTAATCAGGCAATATGGTGCGTGTCGGACCCTCTATGCGTATAAACCTTAATCGGCCCCACCCATCGGGGCTTGGAGACATAGATGGCTGCATGATGCCTCCACGCAGAGCTGAAACCGACCGCGCACAAGTACTGGTATACCACTTAGAGGATCTAAGCCTGCCCAGGCAAAGCGGTGCTAATCCGACCGTCCATGCTTATAACCCCTTTCATTGGGCCACAGGGCTTGAGATGTCATGTCATCTCAATGTCGGGTAAAAGTCTCACAAAATTGGGAGCAACGTCTCCAAAATGCCATATTCAGTGTTGCCGGAGACGTTAAACCTCAAATCAAAAACAAAATTATAAACCCTGAATTTGTTTAAACCCTAAATTGTTTTCATTGGGCGGCAGAGCTATCTCAATGTCGAGGAAATTAAGTTCCACAAAACTGGAAGCAACGTCTCCAAAATGACTTAAATAGTGTTGACGGAGACGACACCTCAAGTCAAACAAACATACGCAAGTGCATTAGAACATTACGAAAACACGCCTATACAAATACAGTGTAACCCTTGTCGCCGAAAAAATGAAAATTTTTGGATATTGTGATATTTTCCTTATTTCTGCTCAAAATATAGATTGTGGGTAATCGTTAGAACCGCCTCGTCGAGGCGAACCGCCTCGTCGAGGCGGTTCTAACGAGTACCTACAATTTGTATTTTGGAGCAGAAATAAGAAAAATAAGGTTTACCCCTGTAAAAGCCAGTTTTACTATATAAAAGTGGGGTTCAAGGAGGTCAAAATTATATAGGCATGTTTTCCTGATGATAAGGGTAGGAAGCAAGTTCTTTACTTTAAATTGCCCATACCTTATTATTAAGTTCTTTACTTTAAGGGGAATGGGAACAGCTAGCAGAAGCTTCCGCCATTTTTCAAAGGAAGGCAACTTTCAAGACTCCTTTTCGCTTTTCTGTCAACTGAAAAGGGGGTCAACTCTTAAAGGAAAGAATTTGCTCCTCGGGAGCAAATTCTTTCCTTGAAGAGTTGACCCCTATTGACATGGGAGACAAAAATACTTTTGCAGGATTTGCCTCCTCTGAACCTTAAATTACCCATATCTTCTCTGCAAATTACCCAGCCTTTTCTTTATTGGTCAGTGATAATCACGCGAACATTCGCAGGTAAGCTTCTGAATCGTAGGTTTAGTTACATTGGGTCGATATACCCAAAGTTACTGTTTAACAATCGACGCAAAGTCACCCAACCCGGAGCTAGGCGAAGAGAGCCACGTTGCATCAAGCTACTCGATCCAACTCATTCAAACCTTGGCCGCTGTTTTCATTTTTGGTAATTAGAAGCTGAAGCAAATAAGTGTTGTAGTTCTTGTTCATTGTACGTCCCACATGATTTCAAAGGAACGTTTGCCAAAGAAAACTAGAAATGGACATGGTGGTCAGAATAAGCGATACAGGGACACCGACCCTCAAAGCATCCCTTGAGGACTTCAAAATTCCAAACGAATCGATGGAACAGCAAAGTGGCGGGGTCTCATCAGAAGGGGTGCAAATGAATATGAGGCAAAAAGAATCAGCGAAGCTGCACAGCGCAAAGTCAGAGCGAAGGCATCACAAACAGCAATATAGCTTTCTCCTCTGACCTCTCTTGCTCTATCTGCAGCTTCGGCTATCTTAGTTACATTTCTCGCATGTGATTAAGATTGGTCATTGTCATTAATGACTGACGAATTATTACGTCCAACAAGCTGTTCCTTGTTTTGCCTCGGTAGCTCAGTCGGATGCGCGTCTGACTGGTGATCAGGAGGACGCGGGTTCGATACCTGCCGGGGTCGGCAACCATTCTTTCGTGGAGATTGATCATGAAATCTTTTCTACGGTCATTCTCTCCCTTCCACTGAGCTTATGACCCACAAAGAGGGTTGACGCGTCGTTAAACACGAAATCATCATCATCATCCCTTCCACTGATTCAAAAAGGGCAGTTGTCAGCTTCTATAGCGAAAGAATGTCCACTGTACTGGTAAACCGCTTAAGTATAAGCTTGCCCAGACAAAGTGTGGATAAACTGACCGGCTCAAAAATGACCTAAATAGTGTTGACTGGGTCGTTAAATCCCAATATAAACCAACAAACAAACAAATCAAATACTTACATGTTATAGTTCTCAAAAGACGGAGTTAGATGGAATAACTCGAAACGTATGACAACATATCAGTCATATTCATATCGCGATCATGAATTAGAGAAATGATATTTATGTCAATGCAGTATTTGTGGTAGAAAATTGTATGTTTGTTCTTTTGGCTGAAAATAAGACAGATAACTTCCCCAAATTCGTGAGACATACCTATTGCATGGTTTCGCCAAGTTCTGTTTCTACCACAAATACTGCATGGACATAAATATCATTTCTCTAATTCATGATCGCGATGAACCAAATCCATCTGTCCCCTCATAGGGGATGAACCAGAGCAATGCACATGCCAAGACAATGCACATGACTTTGAACGTTTCCTAAAGGTCACAATTGGTGCTTTAAACTATGTAGGACTAATTATTAATATCGGAAAACCTAATCTGAGATGGAAATTTCCTAGTGCTACGACCATACAAGAACCATTTTCGCCGGAAAATTTTGTGTCTTATCATATGCGTTGTACCCATTTCCTTGCCCGTGGGCGTTGTATTGAAAATTGAACTAGGATTTCTCACTGTGGGCCTTCTAATTTCAAATTTTCCTTAAATCGTATTTACAACAGTCCGATTTATCATGTGCATGTCTACATACAACAAAAAAGTGCATGCCATCTTCCCAGAAGAGCGTTTCATGTAAAATAATGAGATTTCGCGGTGGAGTAGCTCCACTGTGTCCGGTTCTCCGTTTGACTGGCTGTAACTGTCGAATTCGGACCATCGAAGATAAATTTGTAAATAATATGTGTCTTCCGTGAAGCTAATGTGAGCAGCCGTATTGATAAGTAACCATAACACGAGATCTAGAACAACAACAAACCTGCACATGTGATACCCATTCCGCCATTTTCTTTTTTATCCTGAGCGGAAAAATTTCCTTATCCGGTGTGTTTGTTCCTTACCCTGCGCGCTTGCCTTTACCAGTGTGAAACCATGCTGCAACCCAGCGTCGACTAACATTCAGTTCAAGCATGTCTTCCTATTAAAAACGTGGCCTCAATCTGCTGGTTGCAGTTGTGGCGTTTTCTCAGATTTCAAATTTGAACTTTTCGAAGTTTCTTAGTATTACGACAGTAGGCAGGGTGAGTGCAAACGATTCTTCCCACGTGCATAAAATAAGTCCCGAAATGTGCAAACAAATCTTCCCACGTCCACGAAATGTGTTCAGAAATGCGCATTATCTCGTACAGATGAACGTGCGCAGCGCAAACCAAATATGTGGGACAATTATTATCCACTAAGTTATCTGTGTCAAATTTAAGTAACGTGACAAACTATATAGAAGGTAATAGGGAACATGTTTCTATGACATAAATTTTTGTATTACTATGCTAGATAGCGAAAATGTGATTTAAGATTATAAAAATTCAATATTTTACCGTTAATTTAAATATAATTTTATATATATGTCAACAAATAAAACTGGTCAATTTTGGAATAAAAATAGGACCCTATGTCTAATGTACTTCAATAGTAAATTAGCAAAAATACGCCACAGATTCTGATTTTAAATTGTAGTAAATAAAACTTTCATTATACAATATTTACATTTCCAGTACAAAGTCTAATGTAAACCTACAGAAAACAATGTAGTTCATACTTCCATGAACGCATCGAATCACATGATTTTTCAGTTACGTCATTCTAAACCATGGTTTTCTACGGGCGTTGGTGACGTCAACGCTATTCCGCTCTTTGTAGAAAAACAGCGTGTAAATGTTTTTCAGCTTTAAAAGTTTGCCCTATAGGCATTTTTCGCTCATTGATGAGGGACAAATAATATAAATATAAAAAAATAAACTTGATTTTTCTGTTTTTCATGAAAGTATGAACAACAGCGGGTCGCTAGCATGGATTACATGAACTCTTCTTACTTTGCTCGCGACCCACTGCGTTCATACTTCCATGAACAGCAGAAAAATAAATTTCATTTCTTAAATGAAAAATGTGACTTGAAACTTGAAAAATGATATTTCTTTCCTCCAATGTCATATTTAACAACATCAAATAAAAGTAAATTGGGTCATTTTGAGTTTTTTTGCGGGATTTTCGGAGCTGGAAAAACTACCAGAACAGAACTTTATTAACACTCAGGTCTATACAGACAGATGAGGATATGAACAAGTATAATACATTGAAACATGGTGGCATATGCATTTACATATAAAACTTAGAATAACACTTTCTTGGCAAGAATATATGTGTCTGTGTGTGTGTGTGTGTGGGGGGGGGATAGCATGCATGGTTTCTATTTATGACGAAAGCGAGGTAACTCATGGTTTACTGAGGCTATAGTACGAACTTTTTCACCCTGCTTGCACTATCTGCCGGCTCCCGGTCCGAAGACCGGAAAGATAGGGGGGGGGGGGGGGTTACTTGCTACCCGTTCCCCCAACACTGACAATGTGCAAGCCGGGAGCCAGCTAACAATGCAAACATGGTGAATTGTAACCAACATAATTACTATACTTTAATTAGGCGAAAGGTACTAACTGCACTGCACGGACAGGCCCAATAATTCACATTCTTAGCAAACATTCCTGGCAAGCACACAACGCTGAATCGACATTGACCCGACTTTGATTCAACGTCATGAAGTCAAATCAACGTCGGCCCAGCGCCTACCGAGCGCCTTGCGACTAATATGTTAAATTTAGTCGGGGGGATGGCACCACCGCAATTCCGTATGGGCAATATCGTCCGACACTACAATTACAGCGTGCGTTCACCTAGTAATAGACAGAGCTAATTCAAAGATTCAAAGGAAAAAAAAAATGTAAATAAAAGACATTTTTTTTTTGTACTAATATTACCTAGAACTCTAAGGATTCTTCAAGACCGATGTAAATCTGGCCCCATTCATCAGAATAAGACCAGTTATTGACATCGGTCAGGATACAACAACATCTGTCCATGTCTCCTTGACTCCCTCTTGCCGAAACGAAATGCAAAACAGGAGTCTGAGAGTCAGCAACAGGAACTTACGTTAAAAAAAAACAACTTACAAATAGATTATCTAAAAAAGAAAACAAAAATACATAAAAAAGGGATAAATGAGTAATTAAATAAAAAAAAAAGATAATAATAATAATAATAAGGAAGAAAAAAACAACAAACGTAAACATTTGGTAAGCAATTCTGTAGTGCGAGTTTAAACAAGTATGTAGAGAGTTAATGTTTACCAGCAGTACCATTGGCACATTTCACCAATGGCGGTGGTGACAATAGGAATGTGTGTGTGAGTGTTTGTGATTTGCGTCTCACCAACAGCTAAGGTTATACGGAGACGTGACCTCGTTTTAAAGACTCGTCCGAAAGTCTGGCGAAACCCAGGATCGATCCTGAAACTCCTGGTTTGCAAGGCAAGTAGCATAACCACTACACCACGGATACTTCTAACCTAACAAGTGGAATGTGAAACCGCGACGCGACAGTTATTGCGTTAAGCGAAACTGACTTCTTTTAAAGCCCTGACAATGAGTACATTTCCTCATTGCTTCAGCGGTTAATTTAACAATACATATTATACATTTAAAGAGAACGACCATACTTCACCCAGTGCTCAAATGTGCTTAAATCAGGTGTAGTAAGTATGACATTAACAGTGATACGTTTCTCGAAAGGCATAGATTGTTGGATCAGCCTTGGGTCAGCGTTGATTCAACGTGTAAAACGCTGCATCAACGCCGATCCAATGTCCGCTTATAGTTGCGAGCACGCAGGGTTCCCATTATTACAGACAGAACATACACAATATAACACATATACAGAAAACAAGCTTACTTTACTTAGTGCTTATGTGTGCTCATACTAAGGGCCGTAAGCATAACAATAATGATGATACCATTCTCAATGGCCAGGATCAGCATCGAGTCAACGTCATAATCTAGGGATCAACCATGGTTTTTCATGCATCAACACCCGCCGGGTCCCGAGGAAGCTGCCTGAACATGAGGCCGCGAGGCCGAATGTTCAAACATCCTCCGAGGGATCCGGCAAATGTTGATTGGATAATTTGGATGATTTGAACATGGTTTTTACTGTTTGAGCACAGCTTTCGGTCCATTTGACAATGGCTTCAAACAGCCATGCGCATAGATATTTATGCAAGACCGTTGAATCGGCGCCGATTTCATGTCCATCCATCGCTGCATGCCTGCAATATTTTCAACTTTACTAAAACTGAATATATACATCCGGCCCTCTCCAGAAATAAAACGTGCAAACTTTATCTGTACTCATATGCACTAACATTAAGGACAGTATTATGACAATAACAATGATACCTATCCCACAGGGCATAAAACGTCGAGCCCACACTGAGTCAGTGCTGGATCAAGTACAGTTTAGTTCCCTTAGACATGATCACAATTGTCCGATATGTTGGGTGAGTGAAAATTTGTGTAAGCATTTAGACAACAGACAGGGATAATGTGTTGTTCATGAACAATCATAATGCATTCATTAAATGTGACAAAAATTTGAAATAAGCGTGTCAGACTGGTTTTCAAAGGCGCTGAGTATATTACAACCTGAGGCTTCTACCTTTTATAATTCCTGATAAATGTTTGAAACACTTAACACAAGCCGATATGGAAAGAAAGCAGAATGAATCAACATGTGACATGCTCCGTATAGGCAACGTTTTGTCTTAACTGTGATATGTCCAGTGGGTTTCATTATCTGTACACTATGTCTGATCGGGAAGTACATACAGGATGCTTGCGCGACGAAAATAAAAAAATAATAATTCATATAAAAACAAGTGCTCCGCAAGTGGGGCATTATACGCCCTTGGCAAGAAACCGGCTGAAACACATACACTAACAAATAGTGGGAGAGGTTAGCCCAAAATGAAAAGTTCATCGACCGACAGGTGGACATAATTCTGCTAATAATTGGTGGACTGTAACATCTAAGCTAAACGCGCTGCTGCATATTAGTCACATTACAGCTTGATGAGATGTAAACTATAGGAGGAATTAGCTGGAAATAAATCAAAGCACTGAGAATACTGGTGGGTCGATTATCTCTGAGTGTAGGTTGGGAAAATAGTCCTGAACTGAGAATCGAGCTGTCCGTTTAACCCTTAAATTCCAGTATTTTAAGCAAGCACAGTAGCCCTGATCAGACAGTAATGTGGCGTCTGATTAGGTGTACACTGTTTTCCAATGCCCATGTGCACGGGCACAGTTCAGAATCTATTTTTTACGCAGGGCTCTGACGTCTTGGGGAGGCGACTATCCACGCTATAAACAACCCGGTACCTGGATTTTGTTCAGGGTCGGCGGAAGTCAGATGGTCAGTGATAGCCACGCGGACAATAGCAAGCTTTATAACGTAGACTGTGGGTACTCATTAAAACGTTTCGTTGTAAGAAAAATATTCAGCACAATTTATGTAGTAGCATTTTCCGTCAAAGTTTTCCAAATTATTTACTTGTCATTTGTAAACGTGTTTAATTATTTCTATTCTGTATACACGTATATTCAACCAGCATAACAGATTTGTCTTTCTGAATTAAAAATGGTTCATTGATAATGCTTAACCTCATATGCAACACAGTCTGTGCTAGAAAAGTTATAACATTTATCCAGCTGCAAAGAGTGTAGATCCTTCGACGGCTTCTGATCAGAACCTACAATGTTTGTCATAGTTTCAACTCTCTCTCTCCAACAAAAACGTTCATTCTAACTGTTGATGCAGGCCCGCACATAGGATGGGGAGGGGTGCAAGCGCACTGCACCCCACCTCTGTTTTTGGAAAAATTCTCAAACTCATGCAGTTTTTCACCCTCTGCAAAATAGCTGAAATTTGCTCCCCCCCCCCCACCTTTTTCAGAGTACGGGACTGAATCATGCTCAAAATTGTTGTTGTATATATATGGCGAACAGTGCCGACCCTGATCAGAAGGAATGCACTGTCTATCCGATTTGGGTCTACGCTGTATGTCTAATAAGGATACCACCTTTAAAAGTCTGGGCTGCTGATTTTTGCTCTTAAACAAATTTAAGTTCTAAGCAGACTATCTAACAATTTTCGAAAGTCGTCACGTGATAGCGTGGCCTAAATTAATTTATTGTTATTGTTTGCCTTTCACTACGTGAGCAACTGGCATTCTTATACTATTTCATTTAACCCTAAAATGCCACTATTTTAGCAAACATGCAGTGTAGTCCCTGTGCAACCGGCTGAGCATACTCCACATTCCGCGGCGTCTAACCTGGGTATTCGGTGTTTACCAAACCCAGCACACGATTCCTGTCCAGGCTCTATAAATAGCCCTGACTTACATGTAACATCGATAGAAATAGCGCGAAAATATTGTTGTTGTTTTTTTCAAATCAGTGATGGTCACGTGGACAACAGCATAAATTCAGATTTTTTCCATTTAGTAAATTTGGGAAAATTGAAAACAATCGATCTGGAAAGTTACAGGAGTAACTCTGCTAATATTTGGCCGATTGTAACCTCAAAATGGTACGTGGTGCTCCACGTCATGGTGTAACTTTTTTTACAATGCTTCGGCTTGATTTAATATAACCTACAGGAAGAGTTAGCTTAACAAAATTTCAAAGGGCCATAACTGCTGATATTTGGTGGACTGTAATCTCAAATCAATATGAGTAGCTATAAATCAAGAACTTTCAGCTTCACATCACGGGAACAAGTCCGTGAAATGAACAACAACCCCCCCCCCCCCCAAAAAAAAAACCCCACTCTATAAAGAGAAAACTTGGGTGTATACATGATTTTCCTTATTTCTGCTCCAAGACATAGGTTGTGGGTACCCTTTAGAACCGCCTCAATGAGGCAGTTCTAACGAGCACCCACAACTTAAGTTTGCAGTATAAATGAGAAAAATATCATGGATTTTCATCAGAAAAGTAGCCATTTTGGAGATGTGAAAAAATGCACCATGTTTCACGGCTGTGTTATCGTAATGAGTAACAAAATCTATTCAATTATATTCCAGATCGTTTTTGTCACAAACAGGAATTACATAATGATAAACAGTGGGACTGACATGTGATTTAAATGAATAGTATAAGAAACCTACATGGGTGTGAGGGGTGGATAGGAAAATAAGCCCTAAGGTCTCTGTCAGGCATCACGAGGCTTGCCGAGTGATGCCAGGCATTGATCTATGGCACGAATTTTTCTATCTACCCCTCACACCCATGTAAGAATAATTTCTTGCATACCTTTCATTTCTAAGTGTAGATTTTGATTATGCAGTCAGTCACAACGATTTGTCGACGTCTGCCATATTTTGGTGACAATAATGCGGCGTTTTGACGTCACTATATGTGCAGTGACGTCAAATTTAACGCCGGCATACGAGCCATCCTATCCAACCAGTGCACATCAAGCACGTGAAATTCATTACGATAACATACCCGTGCGACATAGTGAAGTTTTCACATCTCCAAAATGGCTACTTTTCTGATGGAAATCTGTGATATATTTCTTATAAATGCTCAAAACATAGGTTGAGGGTGCACGTTAGAACCGCCTCACTGAGGCAGTTCTAATGAGCACCCACAACCTATGTCTTGGAGCAGAAATAAGAAAAAAATAATGAAGACCCCCGTAAACCCCAGTTTTCTCTATATGAAGTAGGGTTTAGGGGGGTCTTCATTTCACAGACTTGTTCACGTGATGTCTGCATTTTATCCTATCCTTGGGTAGGATAAGAATTTCTATCCAACGGTTAAGACCAGGATTGCCTTATCTGGTGTCTCAGAAAGTATTTGAACACGCCATAAAAAATGAAAGATCGATTGTCTATGTGTGTAAGCAGGTGGCATGGTCCAGAATCAGTCATGGTAAACGAGTCATCGGAGTACGAGTCATTGAACCTCTACAGTAAACAGTAGAATCCCGCTTTCCACCAATGTTGTACATAATAGAAGCTTCCACTCTATATAATGTAGTAGTCCATTTCAAATTTGGGAGTGTCAGGTTGTGGCATCTGTAAAATATATGAAATAATATGTATCTGCACTATTTGTCAGTATCTCGTTACATGGTTTCCGCTACAAAATGGGTTAAGACCACTTAAAAGTAAGACTATTTTTTAATTTTTATTTTAAAAACATTAAAAAGTTTTAGTTTTTCTTTCTCTATGTTTTCAACACGCATTTCCTTTAATAAAAGGCCCCTTTCGGATTGTTCCAAAGTGGTCTGGTTATACTGAATTTCAACAATCATGACACATCAGATTGTTTCACATATTTCATTAAATATCCTGAGGTTAAATTCTGGAAGCATATTATGTTTACCATGTTTAAAAACCTGATCGAAACTTGATGCGTAATGTAATATTTACTTTGAAAGTACATTTTAACTTTTTAAGCTATCACTTACAGAAATACTTAATTTACATCAACAGAAACACTCAAGTTACACAATCTTAATGTATTTGTTGGAAGGAAAATAGTATTTCTCAACCAGGATTATACATAAACTGAAGAATTACGTTTATGAATCCAGTTTTAAATTGAGAAAAAAAAAACATTCATTCGTGTTGACGGTTTTCTATCTGAAACTGACGGACATGGAAACCGACGTGAACTCAACCACCTCAACCACAGAGAGACACGATAATTCGTCCAATGTTAACGGCACTAGTATTTGCTCCTTATATAGTGCCATGCATGGCGACAACTGTGATGTTCTTATTTACGTTGAGCGAGTGTCTGCGTCATTATCAATCATTGGCTGTATTTTCACTCTCGCTGTTCTATTGTTTTATAAACGCTATATGGAATATAGTCAACGTTTAATCCTGCATTTATGTTTGGCAGCGCTCCTGGAGGGTGTGTGCTTTTTCTTTATTGATAGAGATTCAGCCGTTCTACTTGCGAATAGTGGTAAACCTACAGTTATATGCCTCGTCCAAGCGACATGGCTCTTATACTGCCTTTGGGCCGTTCTGTTGTGGACATTATTTATAGCGTTCAACTTATTGTTGAACATCGTGTGGGCTAAATCATTGAAGACGTATGAAATCCTCCTCTCATTTCTGTGCTGGGGTATTCCAGGAATTATAATCAGCATTCCATTTTTCTTCAACGAATATCAGACTAGCTACGACCTGTATGCTGCCTCTGGTCCGTGGTGCTGGCTTAATGATGATCAGATTTATTGGAAAGTAGGATTATGGTACATCTGGGCTTTTATATCCTTTGTTGGACTCTTCGCTTTGATTATATTCAAAAACTGTAAACGTGGAACGACAACTGCGGAAGGAGCACTGTACTTTAGCTTCAAATGGCAGCAGCCTGTTGTGATTCATGATATCCACATTATAAGAGCACATCATGCTATATTTTTCTTTCTTATGCTGGTACTATTTCCGTTCGTGAATGATATTTATTACGCTGTTCACCACGAATACGTATTAACACTGGTCCTATTAGAGGCATTGTCAGTTCCATTTGTAGGAGGAGCCATAACAGTGTCATTTATTATAGACAAGAGTACCCGTTATGTGCTACATCCTAAAGTTATAGCAGAAATACTGAGGAGACGGTTCAAAATTATCGATGAGCTGTTCCGCGAAGAACGGACAACTTCGTGTGACACCTTTATGATCGATATATTTACTTCATCAACCTCTGGTGATATATCTAGCAGGGAGAGTACATCTAGTAGCCATTACTTTGAAAGACATGGAAATACTGAGCTTCTAGACATGATCAGAGAAGAGATAAGTGATATTCGTCAAACTGAAGCCGCAAGTATGACTGTGATTGGAAGAAACAAAGACGCAGAAATTATACGATTAGGAAATAAAGACAGTCTAAACGCACTTGCAATTGAAAGGTCGAGCGATTTAATAGATCTTGGTCTATCAGATAGTCATGATTTTCTGGCTGGACACCGAACCAGAAACATGAGTCTAGGAAGCAACCTTGAAGGAATAAAATTCCCCAGTATTGAAGAAAGTTATTGCTAAGGGTCAAAGACATATAAATTAAAGTAGCTTTTGTGAATTCTAGATTGCTTTCCCATTAAAAATCAAATGGGCCCCGTCAAGCGATTTTGGTACTTATCGCCTATGCGAGCAGCGAAGGTTCAGGCGAGCCTGCGCATCAGCGCAGTCTCGCCAGAACCTTCGCTACTCGTTCATACAAGCAGTGAATCAAGAGGAACCTTCAGAGAGAAAGCCATATCTTTGGCCTCTCTGAATGGCTGGGCATGCGCAGTTAAAATTTGTCATGACGGAATGCTCGAAGACACAAATTCGCTTGGCGGAGCTCAAATCTCTGACAACACTGGTGGTTCTATAGTTTCTGAGTGAAGGCTAGGAAAATGGTCCTGAACAAACTCGTAAGAAAAGGTCACTCAGGAAAGGCCACAATCCAAGAACGCAGCCTTCTCAAGTCACCTATAGAAAGTGACATGGAGACACTCACAAAAACAGTAGAAACATGAACCAACGGCACAAAGCCAACTAACAGTTAAGACAATGGAAAAGAACGACCGCCTTGGGGCGATCAGTAGTAAACTACTGGGGTGGGGGGCTTCAACTCTAGAGTTTATGAAATTTCAACCCTCGCCCTTAGTTCCAGTACAGTATCAGGGTGGACATTTGTTCAAAGCTGAAAAGTAATTGCCATTAATTCTCCATAAAGACCTATGATGCAGGTGTTCATTAGAACCGTTTGCCATGGCAGTTCAAATAAATACCCCCATCATAGTTTTATGGAGAAGTGACAAAAATATCACCATAACTGTCACAAAACATCCCTTTTCTGTTTCTGCGGTTGTCTATTGAAAATGGGACTGAAACAAACGAGGCGCTCAGATATGTATGCTGAGGTTGACTTTTAGATTTATCACATAGCTAAAGCGTGTGCGTGCGTATCTGCGTGGTGTGTGAATGGGTGGAGAGGGTGGGGTCATGGGAGAGAGAGCCTCTTGCGATGATCAGAGAGAGAGAGAGAGAGAGAGAGAGAGAGAGAGATCAGTATTGGACTTAAATCTCTCCTGCAACAAGGTCTTTCGGAACCCGAATTTTATGGTGACTTAGTATTTCAATTCAGAAAAATATATAACCGCAATGACTTCAGCACCCA
Organism: Lucinisca nassula; assembly: GCA_963580285.1. Lineage (NCBI taxonomy): Eukaryota > Metazoa > Mollusca > Bivalvia > Lucinida > Lucinidae > Lucinisca > Lucinisca nassula. The sequence goes on along the minus strand of OY757010.1, from coordinate 42,727,102 downwards.
ATTTCGTAAAATCAATCTTCGATATAAAAAGATTGGGTACAACATGGATGTTATACGACAGACTGCATGCATGGTAGTTAACCCAATCACGGTTGGCAACTTTGCTTCCCTCTTTAATTGCACGCCGGTGGGTCAGGCCTCAGATTCTATGACGGTTCCAACGTAAAGGCTTATTGAGAATTAGAGAGATCTAATTCAAGGTAATGTTAGTTGGTGCCTGATGCTCTGTCTCTGGTCGGGCCCACCGGAGTCTAACTGTTGGTTTTTCTTTTGCTCCAGCATTTCAGTGGTTTCTTGCTGTCGAGTCCTCAACGTTGTCTCACCTCTGTGATTCTTTGATTATTTGTATTCACGGAGATGTTGCACTGATGAGTTAGGAGGCCTTCATGCGGACTGAACAAATTATTTGTCTAAATCGCGACGGAAGTAAGGGCGAGGATTGTGGCCAAGTAAAATCGATTTAAGACCCCCCCCCCCCCCCCCAAGTGGAAATCTTTCCACTGACCTTTCCAAGGCGGTTCTTCTGTGGCGGTTTATTTATATTGTTGTTTGTTACTTACTGTTTGTATCACTTGTGTCTTTTTATTTTGGGTGGCCATATGACCATGTTGTGGGAAAGTAACTGTCCTTAAGACCTTCCTTTGTTTAGGTTCCCATTATGGTCTGGTCGCTTCGTGTTTGTGTTTCTTTCCCTTTGGTGTCTTTGGTGGGTGGAGTAAGTTAATTGTATCGATTCCGGATCTTTGTTTTTTCTTCTACTTTGATGCCTATAGTGTTAACGTTATTTTCAGAATCGTATATTTACTTTCAGTTTCTTTTCCTGGAAAATGCGATTGTTTTGTCACAGCTATTTAAAGCATTTTTTTTCATGTTCTGTTCCATTCATTTTACATAAGCTCCCGTGCGTTTTAATGAGCCTGTTGATTTATTTTGAATTGGCAAGATTTAAAAACGTAAACGTAAGTATTGAAGTCAGTTGAAAATAAATCTTCAAAACACGGTTCGAACTTTAAAGACTGGTTTGAAGTTTTCCATGAAGGGTAAAAAAAAACATCAAAACATGGTTTCAAACCAAAACTGCACAATAATTCTTTAAACTACGGTTTAACCTTTAATCTGAGACTTTCAATATATTTTGGAATCCTGTAATCTCAAACCGCAGTTTAAAAACTATAACCGAATTTGAAAACTAAGTTTGAAAGTTGAAACCGAGGTTTAAAGAATCAATGTGCAGTTTTGCTTTGAAGCCTCGGTTTGAAGTTTTAAAACCTAGGTTTTCAAGTGCAAACCAGGGTTTGAAGATTTTGTGCAACTACCTTGTAATACATAAGCTCTAATGAGTTTTTGGACCAACTATTGGTTATCATCACATACACATATACTAGATCATATGGAGCGTGATAGCTCAGTGGTTAGTGCACTTGCCTCTGATGCTAGAGGTCCCGGGTTCGATCCCCGGCAGCGGTGTGAAAATTTCGGTGTCCGAACTCGCTCCATTGGCATCATTTGCAGGGATGAATGTCATAAAGTGCACCGTCCTTCGGATCGGGACGTTAACTGGAGGCCCCTGTGCAGGGAGAACCATCCCCTGTGCAGGTTAAAGAACCCTACCGTAATTACATGATTACTGGGTAGGCTTTCATCCTGCAAAACTGGAGTGTATGTAATACACCGTCTGTGTCCCCTCCGGGGGTTAAGGCGAAATCGGAAGAAGAAGAAGAAGAAGAAGAAGAAGAAGAAGATCAGCAGTCGATGGTATACAATCGCAAATACCCGCTTTTTCTATGAGTAACACTAATGACTATGAATTAGCTAGCCAAAACTACATGTAAGTTAAAAAAAAGTTGTAAAGAACATTCTAACTGATAAGCAAAGTTTCAGAAGTGTAACTCTTATAGTTTAGACGATATGACCAAGTCATACTTTTTGACCTTTTACCTTGGGGTTATGTTGAGGTCCACCCAAAGTATCCCAATATATTCTATATTCCAACAGCCATCAAATAACCAAGTTTCAGAAGTGTAACTCTAATAGTTTAGAAGATATGGCAAAGTCATACTTTTTTACCTTTGACCTTGGATCGAGGTCACACCAACAGCAGCCGAACATATTTTATATTCCAAGGACCATCCGATAAGCAAAGTTTCAGAAGTGTAACTCCAATAGTTTAGGAGATATGGCAAATCATAATTTTGACCTTTGACCTTGGGGTCATGTTGATGTCAAGGTCACACCAAAAGTGTCCAAATTTAGTCTATATTCCAAGGGCCATCCAATAACTAAAGTTTCAGAAGTGTAACTCTAATAGTTTAGAAAATATGGCAAAATCATACTTTTTGACCTTTGACCTTGAGGTCAAGGTCACAACAAAAGTAGCCCGACATATTCTATATTCCAAGGACCATCCAATAAGCAAAGTTTCAGAAGTGTAACTCCAATAGTTTAGGAGATATGGCAAATCATAGTTTTTGACCTTTGACCTTGGCGTCATGTTGAGGTCAAAGTCACATCAAAAGTATCCAGATTTATTCTATATTCCAAGGGCCATCCAATAAACAAAATTCAGAAGTGGAACTCTAACAGTTTAGAAGATATGGCAAAATCATACATTTTGACCTTTGACCTTGGGGTCAAGGTCACACCAAAAGTAGCCCGACATATTCTATATTCCAAAGACCATCCAATAAGCAAAGTTTCAGAAGAGTATCTCCAATAGTAAAGGAGATATGGCAAATCATAATTTTTGACCTTTGACCTTGGTGTCATGTTGAGATCAAGGTCACCAAACAGTTGCCCACTGCTATCTACATTCCATGTACTATCCACATGCAAAGTTTCAAAAGTTTAACTTCAGTGGTTGCAGAGGAGATCCATTTACAAGAAACGTGACGGACAGACGCCGGACTCAAGTGTGGTACGAAAACAAAATACCCATTTTTCTTCGAAAAAGCGGGTATAATAACATTTCATATCCGCACAACACATATACATAACACATAGGATACATTGGATAGCAACATTTATCATATTCTTACTACAAAATACTATGATCTTAGATATGCGATACGAACGTGAAATCCGTGCGTGTATCAATTCTGCAGCATCTGACCTGTGCCATGTAACATTTAGGGATTTCCCATACACTAAAAATTTTGTTTTAGCTGCAACATTCTTATTCGGGCACTGCTGTCAAATGTTGCTTTTTATGTAAAGATCAAAGACATGAACTGAAATATTTTTCATCATCACAAGGTCCACCCAACTAGATCAAGAGACACCGGCTTGTCTCTGATGACCATTGATTGGTCAATGTACTGTATCATGATGATGCATGTTCAAATTTACATTTTGTGCTGTGCCGCTTTGAGGTCAGAGAAGCAAAATTGTCATACTTGACTGTCAAACATGATTGACTTGTCTCAACAGTATTTTGTGACAATACTTGTACATTCTTGCCATCAAAGACATAGAAGTTAATCGATTTATTTTATCTGACAGTTAGAAAATCAGTTGTTTTAGGTGAATGAAGTGAATGTTGCAACTAAATCAAAATGGGTAGTAACACAGGTAAAGAACGCTTTCATGTAAATGCATTTCTCCCTTTTTGTAACTACTTGTGAGTCTGTGAAAAAAAAATATTATTGTGAGTGTGTGTGTGGTTCTGTCACTTTGTAAATATGCTTGTACGTTTATATACTTATTTGCGTGTGTGTGTTTTTTTTGTTTGTTTGTTATTTTTGTTGTTGTTGTTGTTGTTTTGTTGTTGTTTTTTTTTTCATTTATGATTAGTGTATACTAAATGTGCTTTACCCTCTATAAATAAAGTCAATTATTGTTATTATTATAGCACTGGCCAAATATCCCACCATATGCTATCACACCTTATGCTTGCACCCACACACATCCGCGTATGGTTTGGGAAGTCAGTAGTCTAGGTATAGACTAATGAATGATGATTTGTCATGGACGGTGGCTCGAACCACCGTCTTTGACAAATCATCATTTATAAGTCTATACCTAGCTAATGACTTCCCAAAACAGCTCGAACCACCGTGTTTGACAAATCATCATTTATTAGTCTATACCTAGACTACTGACTTCCCAAAACTCTCGTACCACCGTCTATGACAAATCATCATTTATTAGTCTATACCTAGACTACTGACTTCCAAAACAGCTCGAACCACCGTCTTTGACAAATCATCATTTATTAGTCTATACCTAGACTACTGACTTCCCAAAACTCTTGAACCACCGTCTATGACAAATCATCATTTATTAGTCTATACCTAGACTACTGACTTCCCAAAACAGCTCGAACCACCGTCTTTGACAAATCATCATTTATTCGTCTATACCAAGACTACTGACTTCCCAAAACTCTTGAACCTACGTCTATGACAAATCATCATTTATTAGTCTATACCTAGACTACTGACTTCCCAAAACTCTTGAACCACCGTCTATGGCAAATTATCATTTATTAGTCTATACCTAGACTACTGACTTCCCAAAACAGCTCGAACCACCGTCTATGACAAATCATCATTTATTAGTCTATACCTAGACTATTGACTTCCCAAAACAGGTACATGTAAGCAACACTATCTCAGCTTTCACTTGAAACCCTAGTGTTATCCAAGTATCGGTCTCAGACAAAACGGCGATATTTCTGATGATTAAAGCCAATCAGAGGCTACATAAACTAATAAATACCCTGTCTAGGACGGCATTTCATCAGTAGACAAAACAGAAGTGAAGGCAATGATCAGGAATCGATATAATTAACCCATAGCTCCCATCAGAGACACAAAGGAAAAGAAACACAAACATGAAACAACAGACCCTAATGGAAACATCAATAGCGGAAAGCCAAAAGGACAGTTACTTTCCCACAAAATGGCCAATAGGCTATCCAAAACAAAATAATATAAGCGATACACACACTCAAAGACAAACCATAACAAAAATAAACCGCGACAGAAGAACCGCCTTGGAACGGTCAGTGAAACGAATTCCACTCATTTTTACGCAGCTGCGATCCTCGCCCTTACTTCCGTCGTGATTTAGACAAATAATTTGTTCAGTCTGCATGATGGCCTCCTAACTCATCAGTGCAAAATCTCCGATAACACAAAAATCAAACAACCAGAGAGATGAAACAACGGTGAGGACTCGACAGCAAGAAACTACTGAAATGCTGGAGCAAAAGAAAACTAACAGTTAGACTCCGAGTTTCTCTGTATAAACCAGTTTTCACTGTTTGTTTGTGTTGGTTTTTTGCATCTTGGTATATTGACGCAAGCTATAATTGTGACGCATGGGACAGAAATTATCGCTATAGTTACTGTGTGTGAAAGTCTGGCAAAGTAGATCCATCACAGAAGATTTTAAAAACGAAGCATGCGCTCAAAGGTTTTTAGGGTATACAACTACATGAGAAATTTAAAACGTTTCAATGTGGCGAAGACTGAATGCCGTTTCATTTATAAATCACTTTCCATACTTTAAGAAGTCAGAATATCCGAAACATGCAGGTTGTAACTCAAATATTCAAATGTTGGAAAGACAATACTTAGGAAAGGAAAAACGATAGAAGAAAAATCATTAGGTTTTCAAACATAAATTAAATGGGACTTAAACATATAGAGAGTGAGGAGAAAGAGTGACAAGTATAAATTCATCTGCTTTTTACCTTTACGAATATTTATCCAGATAGTTATCATAATAAGTTCATAATAGACATTTCGGTGTTAAAAGATATTTTCTGTTGTTTTGATGTAATGCGAATTGTACAAGATACAACGAAATACTGTTATCTTGACATATCTATTTAAATACTTTAAATGTCAGTTTTATAATAATATAGCAGCGCATCGCGAACGAAGGGAGCTCTACGGCAGAGAATCTGACCAAGAACAATAGCATACAACGATACATACTTTCAGCTGACTATGCTCTGATTAAAACTTCCGACAAAAACTAATGTTCCCGGATGTTGTTTACCGGGGCCTTAACCGGAAATTGTCAGATGCTGACTGTTATACTGTGGGATGGTGTTGAGAGTTTTGCCGAAGACAAGTCTAGCGTACATGACAACGACAGGACAATAACGTATGGACTTGCAATAATCCCCAAATGATGCTTATTCTTCATTGTTCCTCAGTTGTTGTTGTTTTTTACTGTTTAGTCTAGCAGGACACTGCCATTTTTATTTACTTCAGGAAATACTGTACCTAATAAGGTGTACCTAAAACAAGCAGATTATACTTGCACAAGTATGAACCGGTCTCCGTGGCCTAGAGGGTAAGAGCCTCCAGACACTAATTGCCGTTCAAAGCATCGTTAGTTTAATGTACATTGTTAGTGGTGGGCACATGAAATATTTTAGCAAATATAGTAACGTTTTTATTGGAATTTTGCTGAAAAACTATCACTGCTTTTGTGTGTAAGTTTTCACAGAATATTTATTCGTTTCAGATTTTCATTAGCACTGAGCTCAAGTTTATTTTCTCCTTTTCTACATCTACTGCAATCGCGCATCGTTCCGTGCCCTTATCCAAAGGAATCCTTACTATTTTATGACCACAACAGATTGACTGTACATCAGAATCAGAATCAGGGGTGTCACATTTTCGCATTTTTTTTTTTTTTTTTTTTGCGAATGAAGTTACGAAAATTGCGAACTCCGTATTCTTGCGATTTTAATGCGAATTTGCAAAATCAAATCGCAATAATTTTGCGAGTTTCAATATACTGGTACTCGTTTCAAAAATAGTGCGGAACTACTTATGTAGCAGTAACCGGGTGTCTGTACAGAGAATAAAAATAATGGAAATAAACAGACTGATTGGGATGCCTTTGAAAATTGCCAACAAGTGACGGATCTATTGTGATATATATTTTTCGTTTTTCTTGTCCTTTGGGATCATTGATTCCATTCTGGAATTTCGAAAATATTTGAGGGTCACTGATGAGGCCTAATTGACCGAAACTAGCTAGTCTGGCCCAGAAGACATGTACACTTAGTATTTTAGTGTATTCTTAGTTCTGTAGTGTATTCCTTGCTTCCAAAGGATAACCCTTTTGTAGAACATATTTAACGCCACTACAGCTGGTGTCTGGGAATGTGTGGCGGCTGTAAAAAGTCTCCCTGCCCAACATCATAATGTAGTTTATATTTTCTTGTCCTTTGGGATCATTGATTCCATTCTGGAATTTTGAAAATATTTGAGGGTCACTGATGAGGCCTAATTGGCCGAAACTAGCTAGTCTGGCCCAGAAGACATGTACACTTAGTATTTTCCAGTTCTGTGGTGTATTCCTTGCTTCCAAAGGATAACCCTTTTGTAGAACATATTTGCAATCAAATTAACGATCATTAATTAACTATTCTTGTGCACATCCACTTCCGTCTGACTTCGTTCTTACCTGTGAAAAGTTGATATTGTCAAAGTAAAAATGCAAAATTAAAAGATACCAAAATGAATGAAAAGTTACAGTTTCAGAGCCAAAGAAAGCAAATTAACATTGTTTCCACCTCCCTTTCTTTCTTTCTTTCTTTCTTTCTTTCAGGAAAAGTAGATACTGGCGCTTATAGTTATTTGAAAGTTGGATTTTGAGTACTTAGTCCTCCGCGAGGCATTTCTAACGTTTACACACAATCTATCTATCTATCTATCTATCTATCTATCTATCTATCTATCTATCTATCTATCTATCTATCTATCTATCTATCTATCTATCTATCTATCGAACAAACATTTTTGTGTGTGGCTAGGCGTCGACATATTGGCTACCTAAGTGGTAAATTCTCTAAAGCGGCAAGCCACGTAAGTGCAAATATTTGCTACCTAAATGTCCACGGAATAAAGTCCATATGGACTCACGAATAACTCATGAATAACCCTTTTATAGAATATATTTAGTTTGCAAACTGTCCAAACTTTTTGCCCCCTAAATGTCGTTTCGGAGTGCAGACAGAGAACGTCCGTCCATCCGTGCGTCAGAACATCTATCTATCTATCTACTGCGACTGGTCACAGTTGAACATTACTCACGGTTGCAAATTACATACACTCCAGATTTGTAGGATGAAAGCACAGTTATCAGGCCAAAACAAAAAAGTATTGTTTCCGAGAATGTCTCAGATTCTTTTTTCGGTGGTTGGGTGGGGGCAGTAGGAAGGTAATCTTTTTTTTTTTTTTTTTAATTATATTTGATACTCGAAAAGCATAATACTACACAAAATCGGAAACAGCGTCTCCATGACTTAAATAGTGTTGTCGGGTGAAGGCAATGATCAGGAATCGATACGATTAACTCACCCCTACCATCATAGACACCAAAAGGAAACACAAACATTAAATAACCTGACTCTAATGCCTAATGGAAACATCAATAGCGGAAAGTCAAAAGGACAGTTACTTTCCCACAAAATGGCCACCTAACTGTCAAAAACAAAAAGATATAAGCGAAACACACATTCAAAGACGAACTTTAACAAAAATAAACCCCAACAGAAGAACCGCATTGGAATGATCTGTATTGGGAGATAAAAGCGATTTTTCGCGGCCGCAATCCTCGCCCTTACTTCCGTTGCGATTTAGACAAATGATTTGTTCAGCCTGCATGAAGGCTTCCTAACTCATCAGTGCAACATCTCCGAGAACAAAAAAAAATCAAACAACCACAGAGATGAAACAACGATGAGGACTCGACAGCAAAAATAACTGAAATGCTGGAGCAAAAGAAAACCAACAGTTAGACTCGAATGGTTCCCATTAGAGACACTTTATCACAAAAGCAAGGTTAATTAAGGCATAATTTTCCTTATTTCTTGTTTCAAGCATATGCTGTGAGTACTTGTTAGCATCACCTGAATAATGCAATTCTAACAGCATGAAACAGATTCACTGAAAAAAAAAAAATTGAACACTATGTCTGCGCGCCAACGCACTCCTACTTTGAATTTTTAGTTTTGCTACAGTTTTTATTTATTTATTTATTTATTTTTTTTTTTTTTTTTTTTTTGGCTACAAGAAAAAAATTATTTGGACAGCCCTGATAATACAAATGTCAGAAAGCCCAAAATTCAAGGCAACCTCTCTGATATCGTAGTTCTCATGTAACATCAAGCTTCTGTGGTATGGCTGAGCCACTATGCTTCGTCATTCCAGCCTCATGGTCATGAAATAAATTATTTAGTTGAATAGACTCTTTCTTTGTTTCTGTAATGTTTTACTGTGGGTGCAAGTAAAGGGACACCATTGGTTTATTGAACTATTCTATTCGAGTGCTAACCCCAAAACGGGTACCAGGGCAAACAGTGAAGGCCCAGATCAGACGCCGCGCGGCGTCTGATCAGGGCCTCCACTGTTTGCAAAAAGTTCAGTCATTTTCCAAATCAATTTTGAAGAAAACACAACCTAGCACCTCTAAATTTTAATGGACTCCTATTATATATAAGGGGGAAGATTCCATTGGGTACAAAAAGGGTAAATAATCACGTTGAATTTTATGCACAATATTGGGTCAGATTCCGACGCGTGTCTCGATTCATCTAAAGTCAACGCTACTTGTAAACTGCTAGACATAATGTAATTAATGTGTTTTTGTCGCATTGTCTGTTTCAGAGATCGGGGCGCGGGATAAAATAGCTGCTGTCATAAAGTGTGCCGGTATACGAGGACTGTTCAAATATGAATGCAACTAAGCACATAAAAATGATTCCCTGATAGATTTCGATGAAAATTTATTTTGTCCCCTCAAAGTATTCCCCTTTAACAGATATACAAACTTTCAGTCTTCTGATCCAATCATTGAATGCATTTTGGTAGTCTTTTCGGGGTATACTATGAAGGCACCGAGATGTTTGCGCTGTACAAATTTTCGACCAGAAAGGTATTTTTCAGCCGCGGGAACAAAAAAGTCACACGGGGCAAGGTCAGGGGAATACGGGGGGTAAGGGAGTTCAACAACCTTTTCCTGCTTAAGAAAGTATGGCACAATGAACGCCTTGTGCGATGACGCATTGTCATGTAGCAATCTGACATTGGCCAAACCAGTTGCGGGTCTTCGTTCTTTGAAATATTTCTTCAATTTTCGAAGAACTTTATTCTTGTAAAACTTCGCATTTACAGATTTGCCTTTAGGCACAGCAACCTGAATAGCAGGGCCCTGATTTGAAAAGAATATGACATACATTACGTTCTTGACGCTTATGGTCCGCTTTGCAATGCATGGTTTTTTGCAATACTTTGTTGCTCATATTTTGTTCTGAATCTTTCGTTTTGGCTCAAAAAAGTGAACCCATGTCTCGCCACCTGTGACGACATTAGCGAAAGACCGTGCATTGTAATTTGGAAACTTTTTAAGCAACTTCTTGGCGCACTGAACGCGTGTCTTTTTCTGCTCATCTGTCAACAGATTGGGAATCCATCTAGCACAGATCTTTCTCATTTTCAAATCCCATTTCAGAATTGTATGAGCTGCTCCTAATGAGATGCCAACCATACTAGCTATTTGCCTAGTGGTGTAACGTGCATCGGTAGCAACTATTTCTTTCACTCTAGCAACCATCTTGGCAGATGTTGCTCTTTTCGGCCGACGATCATGTGGTGCATCTTCTGTTGAGCCTAGCCCACAGCTGAATTTCTTACACCAACGAAAAACTGTCGGAAAAGACATTTCATTATGCCCATAAACCGAACATATTTCACCAAAAATGTGTTTGCACCTTATACCAAGAATACAACGATTCTTAATATAGGACCGCATTTCAACGGCGTACTCTGATCTTCTTCCAACCATGTTTTGTATTAGTATACAAGAGCAAACAGTGTTTATCGAAAGATATACATGGATAAAGTGCACGGATTTTAACAGGTTTGGTATCAATGTATAGGTAAATTTTTTTCTACGCTGTGATATTTATTTCCAGGTGATTTTCGCATTAGTGCATGAGAAAACGTTCTACTTGCATTCATATTTGAACAGTCCTCGAATATCCCAATGGAATTTGGTTCACTCACCGTTCGAATGCGGTTCTTCTGTCACGGTTTATTTTGTTATGGTTTGTCTTTGAGTGTCTGCATCGCTTATATTATTTTGTTTTGCATTGCTAATTGGCCATTTTGTGGGAAAGAAACTGTCCTTTTGGCTTTCCGCTATTGATTTTTTTCACTGGGGTCTGGTTGTTTCATGCTTCTTTCCCTTTTGGTGTCTCTGATGAGAGCTGTGGGTTAATTGTATCGATTCCTGATCATTACCTTCACCTCTATTTTGAAGTCATACGGTTGCAGTTTTAAGACCATGTTTTGAATTCTAGCTGTTGTAACTCTAAATTTCTTGCCATATAGATAAACATGAAATCTCTGTATGCCAATTTACATGACAAGAGCTTCTCGCTCCGACTGACCTCGCTCTGCTGGTGTAAGCGTTCGACTTGCATATGCGACAGGTCTAATGTCACCGTTTTTATGCCCCCGCCATTCGAAGAATGGTGGAAAGGGCATATAGCGTTGCCCCTGTCCGTCCGTTCGTCCGTGCGTCCGTGCGTCCGTCCGTCCGTCCGAAACCTAAACGCAGTCAATAACTTCCTTATTTCTTGATAGATTTTAAAATTACTCTGCAGAAATGTTAACCATCATGAGACGACGTGTCACGTGCAAAACCCAGGTCCATACCACCAAGGTCAAGGTCATACTTAGAGGTCAAAGGTCAAAAAAAGGGTCCGAAACTTAAACGCAGTCAATAACTTTCTTATTTCTGGATGGATTTTGAAATTATTTTGGAGAAATGTTAACCATCATGAGTCGATGTGTCACCTGCAAAACCCAGGTCCGTACCTCTAAGGTCAAGGTCATACTTGGAGGTCAAAGGTCAAAAAAGGGTCCGAAACTTAAACGCAGTCAATAACTTTCTTATTTCTGGATGGATTTTGAAATTACTTTGTAGAAATGTTAACCATCATCAGTCGATGTGTCACATGCAAAATCCAGGTCCGTACCTCCAAGGTCAAGGTCATACTTGGAGGTCAAAGGTCAAAAAATGGGTCCGAAACTTAAACGCAGCCAATAACTTACTTATTTTTGGATGGATTTTGAAATAATTTTGAAGAAATGTTAACCATCATGAGACAACGTGTCACGTGCAAACCCAGATCCGTACCTCCAAGGTCATACTTGGAGGTCAAATGGCGTAAAAAGGGTCCAAAACTTAAACACTGTCAATAACTTTCTATGGATGAATACGAACATAGACATATTTTCGGGCGGGGGCATCCGTGTCCTATGGACGCATTTCTAGTTCTGTATTTGTTTAAGATCGCTCCTAATCTGTATGGGCTCGTGTCGACGACTAAGTATGTCTCAGCATCTTGATCGTAACATGCCATTACTTCAGCGCTCGTGAGACACTGTTTTAGTTTTTCAAACGCATTCTTCTGGTCGCTCGACCATTCCCAGTGAACATTTTTTCTGGTGATTTGTCGCAACGGTTCCGCAATTGTCGCGTAACGCGGGATAAATTTTGAGCACAATCCCCACAAGACCTAGAAAACTCGTAACCTCACTAGCATTTGTAGTTGGGGTCGCGTCACGGATAGCTTTCACTTTCATACTGTCTATGTTAATTCCGTGGGAAGATAATGTGTGCCCCATAAATTTTAATTCTGCCTTGTTAAACTCGCCTTTGTCCTTGTTGAATGTTAAGTTTTTGTCGTGTAGGCTGGTCATTACCATTTTCAGAATTTTGTCATGATTTTCTTGATTGTAAGCATAAATGTTGATGTCATCAGTGATTACTTTACATCCTGGTATGTCTTCATCTTTAAGCCCCCAGTGGCATATGCTGCTGACCGTTCTAAGGCGGTAGTTTTGGTGTTGGTCTTTTGCTGTTATTTCTGTTGTATGTCGAGTTGTTGATTAGTGTTTTATGATGGTCTGATCACCCCTTGTGGGGAAGAGAGGGCTGATTGTTCCATTTCATAAAAACTCGTAATTTGTTTTGTTTTGTGTATGTTTCCTCTTCCTCTATGAGTCGAGAGTGGGCTTCGTATTGTGATTGTTGCGCTCCCTGGGTCTTTCTTTTAATTTTTTTTTTCAAATATTCGCTGCATTAAACGTTGGAATATTTCACTGGCAGGAGTTATACCATAAATTAAACGTTTGAACCTGTGTATGCCTTTATCGGGGGCAACAACTGTTAAGATAGATATGCTTTTTTCTTCAACCTCGACCTGCATAAACGCATCATTTATATATATTAAATCCAATCGACTGACAAACATTGATTTGAATTTTACTGTGGGTGCAATTAAAGGAACACCATTGGCTTATTGAACTATTCTATTCGATTGCTCACGGCTTAATAATCATGTTGCATCATGCAAACATAGATATCATTTTCGTAAGCTCCGCCTAGAACTATTGACTGACAGTTCTAATATACTACACTTTCTGTGTACATTACATACACTCCACGAATTTTCATTGGAAAAAAATATTTACTTTTGCCAATGGAATCTTAAGTAAAGAACCGATTTACACAGCTACGAATAAGTTCACACAGTTTATGTGTAGAAACCGGGCGTTACAATAGGCCTAAACTACCCAAAGAAGAAAGGTTTGTTTTGTTTTTCATGTAAAGGTGTAAATGAAGATGAAAAACACTTTTTGTTTCATTGCAAATTATATGATGGGTTGAGTCAAAATTTAAGTATGAAGTTAATTGAAGTAATGGGTGAATTCTTACGGCATGAAAACACCTCATTAAAACTTTTTGCTACTTTCGATATTTTCATGAAATATGTTTTTGGTGCTTTTGAACTTAGAAATAACATAATGTAGGTGACATTATATGTGGGTGACATTTTATACCTTTTATATCATTATATAAGGTTTCTAACTGTATCAAATATAGATGTTAGGTAGGGTCTCTTGCTTCTGTGTATATCTTGGTCAGACTGCTTTCAGTTGGTCCTAAAGGATCAGTCTCACCAAGGTATGCACGACTTGCAATCCATTCTGCATCTTGTACCTGTATGTGAGCAACTTATAAGCTGCATATAGGCAACTTATAAACTCTACAGTAATGGGGTAATACCTATGTGTTAGTGAACTTGCTTGTACGTGCATAATTTGTCATGTCTTAACTTGACAATAAAATATCTATCTATCTATCTATCTACACTCCAGGTTTGCAGAATGAAAACATACACAGACTCGTCTTTGCTATGCTGTGCTCGCTCTTAGGCTAAGCCTCGTTATTACTACTCAAAGTTTGATAGGTATCTCTTTTTCAATGCAAAAAAAAATTTGGAAAAATTAATCAGCTGAATCCTAATTTGACACATAATGATAGAAAATATATATCCTTCACAAAGACTAGTGATTAATTTTGTCAACAGGCACTGCATTCAAGGACGACAACAACAACCGTCTTGGCAACCACACAATTTGCCGTACCACGAAGGGATTTGGACAATTGATTTTTTTACAAATTTCCAAATTTGTCTAGACAAACGTGCCTAATAACCTGCATGGCGTCAACCGGCATCAATTACAGCACGACATCGCCTGTGCATGCTCGTTATCACAGAGTCTGTATCTGGCACAGAGGAACAGATAAGCAGGGTATTTGCGTAAATACCCAATAAAATTAAAAGAATACCCAATTATCAAATAACTTGAAGGGTAACAAAACCCAAATAAAAATCAAAGATACCCAATAGATACTGCCATACTTGCATATAATTCTTATGTATTCAAAACTTTCTGTTCTATTTTATATAACCTGCCCATTGTTGTCAGTCATAATGCTCGCCTTAGCAATTCTTGCTTTTTACAAACACAAGGGACGAACAGAACTATTTAATACAAAACATGGATGCATTTAAGCCTCTGTCAAGCTGAAAGTAAGCTTTAATGATAAGTGCAAAAGTACATTACCCAGTCATTTCAGTGGGTAACAGTCAGTTCAAATTCAGTGGGTAACAAAACTTGAGATACCCAATCATTTCTTCAAATACCCAATTAAAGTTTAGTATGGTGGGTATTACCCAATTCCAAATAAAAGCTTATCTGTTCCTCTGAATCTGGTTTTGTGGAATCAGCCTTCATTCACCAACCAATGCATCTTTGAGCTCCTGTAAAGTTCTCAGCTGCACATGTCGGGCTGAAACAGCACGCTGTAGCATGTCCCACGCATGCTCAGTCGGATTATCCGTTGCAAGGCGGTTCTTCTGTCGCGGTTTATTTTTGTTATGGTTTGTCTTTCAGTGTTTGTATCGCTTATATTATTTGGTTTTGGATAGCCAATTTGCCATTTTGTGGGAAAATAACTGTCCTTTTGGCTTTCCGCTTTTGATGTTTTACATTAGGGTATGTTGTTTCATGTTTGTGTTTCTTTCCGTTTGGTGTCTCTGGTGTTTGGTGTTAATTGTATCGATTCCTGATCATTGCCTTCACTTCTATTAAGTCCGGTGATCGAGCAGGCCAATCCATACGAACGATTGCCTCACGTTCCAGGAAGACATCAGTGACGTGGACACGGTGGAGACGGGCATTGTCGTCCATCAGAATAAGTCGCGGCCGATAGCACCGGCATATGGTCTCGCAAACTGATCAAGATTCTCATTACAGTACCTCACGTCGTTAACGTTCCGTTTTCGACGACGTACAATAGGATCTAGAATGGGTTATCTTTGGAAGCAAAGAAAACACCATAGAACTGGAAAATATGGAGTGTACATGTTTTCCGGGCCAGACTAGTTAGTTTTGGCCAATTAGGCCTCATCAATGACCCTAAAATATTTTCAACATTCCACAATGGAATCAGCGATCCCAAAGATCAGTTTAACCGTTTATGCTTATCCCAGCCCAAACCATAACTGACCCCTTTCCATAGCGATCATGGTCTGCCACATTAAAAAAAGAAGTGAAAGCAATGATCAGGAATCGATACAATTAACCCACAGCTCCCATCAGAGACACCAAAGGGAAAGAAACACAAACATGAAAAAACAGACCCTAATGGAAACATTTATAGCGGAAAGCCAAAAGAACAGTTACTTTCCCACAAAATGGCCAATTGGCTATCCAAAACAAAATAATATAAGCGATACAAACACTGAAAGATAACCCATAACAAAAATGATATAAGCAATACAAACACTCAAAGACAAACCATAACAAAAATCAACCGCGACAGTAGAACCGCCTTGGAACGGTCAGTGAAACGAATTCCACTGGGGGTGGGGCTTAAATCGATTTTTCTTGGCCACAATCCTCGCCCTTACTCCCGTCGCGATTTAGACAAATATTTGTTTAGTCCACATGATGGCCTCCTAACTCATCAGTGCAACATCTCTATAAACACAAAAATCAAACCACCGCAGAGATGAAACAACGGTGAGGACTCAACAGCAAGAAAACACTTAAATGCTGGAGTCATCGAATCGCTCTTTAGACATTCACCACACTAACTGACGCTTATCAATGAAGTCTAGACAGAATCTGGACTCATCAGTAAACAATACTGGCGTCCAGACACGAATCGTCTACCTGACGTGAGTTTTGGCAAAGTCCAACCGGTCTTGCACGTGCTGTCTCGTCAACGGAACACGTACAGCAGGCCTCCTGTTATTAAGTCTGCACTCGTGGAGCCTATTTCTGACAGTTTGTATAGAAATTCATACTCGAGTTCCGTTCCTAAACTCGTTATTCAAACGCGTAGCGTTCATGAATTGTTGATGTCGAGACCGAATCAACAAAAAACGATCCTGGCGTTGAGTTGTAGCCCTTTCTCGATCCCCGATGTGTCTGTGTGAAGAATTTCCGTGGATAAGGTGCCGACTCTACATTCGGGAAACCACGCTCTGAGACACATTCAGAATCCCAGTAACACAACGTTGAGAGACACCAGATTCCAAAATTCCGACGCCACGGTTCATTTCTTCTGGGCTCAGACGGTTTCTTAACTGCCCCCTAGGCATTTTAGAGTTTCACAAATTAAAAGCTTTGGAAACGAACACTGACAAGTTTTATTTTTCTGTTGGTATGCAGTGTTACGCAAGATTTTTGGGGTGCATGAATTCATTTGCGAAGTGTGAGAAGTGTGCACTTTCATGAGTAGTGAATTGCACATGAGTTTCTGCTTAAGATATTTACCATATACGGAGTACAAATTCTGCCATGAAATTTTAAATTTTCAGTGCAAAATTTGATATATAAAAAGTGACCCCTCTCAAACTTTGAGTAGTATATATTACCCAATGAAAGTGACGCGATAAACGGTGAAATATGTTTTTGCCCAGCAGACAGAAAGGCACCTCATGTTCCGGCAACTCGTAGGGCCGAATGACGCGTATACTGGAAACCGCTACCTTAATCTAAAATAATGGAAAGCGAAATAAATTCAACCAGTCCGTTAGATTCACATTAATAACTTCCGGGTTCAGTGTAATGGCAGCTTTAGCCACTGTTTTGTGTTTACATTTATATTTTGCGAGTTTATTCTTCAAACAAGGATGCAGTGATCTAATTGCTGCTGAGGTTTATGCAATTGTAGGTTCAGGTGAAGAAGTCCGCCGAGATACCTCTGGTACATTGATTGTTAGTGCAGAAATTGACCAGAAACTCGCACTTGTGGGAAGAAATTTTTCCAATGAAACCGAGATAGCATTCACTTTGCGGGGCGCCCAAAGGGGAGAACATTGTGAAGACTATGGCGATTTAACAGAGACCTTTCTTGTGGATGCTGGAAATTATACTGAAGCAACAACAGCAGCTGTCACTATACAAGTTGACTTGCCAGAAGATGGACAATATTATTATATATGTGTAAAGTACGAAAAGGGGGACGAGTCGTCATGGATACATCAAGGTCAAGACAAATTAATACGTTTTAAGGCTGAACCCAAACCATCAACATTCCTTCCACTATGGCTTCAGATTGCATTTATTGTGCTGCTGCTTTGCTTGTCTGGTCTTTTCAGTGGTTTAAATCTCGGGTTAATGGCATTGGATAAGACAGAACTGAAAATAATTGAAAGATGTGGTTCGCATCATGAAAAGAAATATGCAAAAGTTATTTCTCCTTTAAGAAAGAGAGGCAATTTTCTTCTTTGCACGTTATTACTGGGAAACGTATTGGTTAATAACTCTCTAACAATCTTGCTGGACAATGTTACAAATGGTTTGATAGCTGTTATAGGCGCAACTGCGTTTATTGTTTGTTTTGGAGAAATTATTCCACAGGCAGTTTGTTCAAGGCATGGTCTGGCTGTTGGAGCAAAGACAAGATTCATTACATATATGTTCATGGTCTTAACTTTTCCTCTTTCATTTCCAATAAGTTTATTGCTTGATAAAATATTAGGGGAGGAAATTGGTCAAGTTTATAATCGAGAAAAATTGCAAGAATTGATTAGAGTGACTAAAGACTTTTCTGCCCTGGATGATGATGAAGTTAATATTATATCAGGTGCTTTAACTTTGACTAAGAAGACTGTCTGTGATATTTTGACAAGAGTTGAAGATGTGTTCATGCTAGAATATAATGAAAGTGTTTTAAACTTTGAAACAATGTCAGAAATAATGAAACGTGGTTACTCTAGAATCCCAGTTTATGAAAATGACAAAAGCAACATAGTTGCATTGCTAAATATAAAAGATCTAGCTTTAATTGATCCTGATGACAACACCCCTCTGAAAACAGTCTGCAAGTTTTACCAACATCATCTCATATTTGTTTTTGATGACCATCGTCTTGATCAGATGTTGCAGGATTTCAGGCAAGGTTAGTATTCAAAATAAAGTGACAGGAAAAGGGTCTTGTTTCCAGAAACCTAATCAACCATTTTGTTTTGCTCTTAACTTCCAAGTTCTTTTTACACATGGTTTGATAGCTGTTCGTTTTACACATTTTCAGGGGTTTTCCTAGTGCAAATTTGGGGCCGGTAATCGGCCCCTGTTTTTCCCAATTTAGATATAAATATTCCCAAATTTTATAACAAATTTCCCAATTTCTGATGTTGTGCAACATTTTGATAAAAAATTCATGAAAATTGAACCAAATTTGACAAAGTTACAGCTGATTTAAATTCCCAACTGTGAATATTAGTGAGCTGTTTTTCCCAAACCCAGCGGCCCCTGGACCCTTATTCTGAAGGGTAGGAAAATCCCTGATTTTGCAACTGGAAAATTGACCACCTGTTGTCATTCCATGGTAATTTGGTCCAGTTCTTAGTGTAAGCCACATTGCATTGCCAGGTGTAAATATTGATCATATACAGTACTTCTTTGGTAAAATACGTGACCATGTTCAGTCTAGTGGCAATTGGTGTTGGTTAAAAAAGGTTTGTTTGTTTGATTTGAGGTTCAACTTTAACGTCCCATCAATGCTGTATAGGTCATTTTGGAGATGTTGCTTCCAATTTTGTAGGACTTTTATCCAACATTGACATGAAATGACATCTCAAGCCCTGCCACCCAATGAAACCAATAGGGTTTATAAGCATGGGTAGTCCAATGTCCAACACACAGCTTTGCCTAGGCAGGTTTAGATCCTCTAAGCAGTTTACCAGTACTTGTGTGCAGTCAGTTTCAGCTCTGCGTCACGGAAGCATCATGCAGCCCATCTATTTCTTCAAGCCCCAATGGGTGGGGCCTTAAAAAAGGTTTTTGGAAAAAATATGAGTGAATGTACACACAATACATGTAGCCAATGAAGCTTACAAAAATGCTGTTTCCACTAAGATACCGAAAAAACGGGTATGGATCATTAGGTCACAAAAACTTTTTATTTTTTTGTCAAAATTTTATTCAATGAAAAAAAGCCTTTCATCACGAAAACACGCCTATATAATTTTGACACCCTTGAACCCCACTTTTATATTGTAAAACTAGGGTTTCCAGGGGTGTACCTTATTTTTCTTATTTCTGCTCTAAAATATAGATTGTGGGTACTCGTTAGAACCGCCTCGATGAGGCGGTTCTAACAAGTGCCAACAATCTATATTTTGAGCAGAAATAAGAAAAATATCACAATTTTTCATCATAAAATTTTCATTTTTCGGCGATAAAGGTGGCAATGTATTTGTATAGGCGTGTTTGCGTATTGTTTAGGTCTGACGTGACTGCTCATCACTGTGTTCATCACAGTAATGAACAATCACATCAATGACCACATGTATTTTGTGTACCAGAAAACTCTTTAAAGCTGTAAATTGTAGAATTGGATACAAACTCTGTCTCAAGTCAGCTTAAATGTGGACATGAGCATAGTTATCTAACAAACTCAGTGTCTCCCCCCCCCCCCCCCCCCCACATCCCAGGGCCTGACAAACCCAAATTTCAGCCACTTGCCCACCATTCCAAAGCATCTTGAAAATGCATCAGAATTACAATATTCCCTATAATGCTATATCTTCTATACATTTTTTGGGGCAAGTGAAATAAAAAATAGGAACTGGCTACTGACAACCGGTTGTCACCAGCCTATGAGGCTGCTGACAACCGGTTGTCACCAGCCTGTGAGGCTGCTGACAACCAGCTGATATAAAACTTGTGTACAATGATAAGACTTTATTTGACATGATTTTAAAATAGAAATTTAAGTTATATTTGCTATCCTATCACAAACTGGGGCTGATATAAGCTGATTGACAATTATTTCTGAATGGCCTCTTGTGTCAAACAAGGTTTTTGATGGAAAAGTACATATATTTCCCTGTAACCATAAAAACCAAAAGTTAGTCAAACTACCACCAGTATGTTTGTCTGGAAAAAATATCTATCAAATGAAAGCACTGGTGGCCAGTGGTGAATTGTTTATCTCAGAGTGTAGGCTGAAAAAATGGTTCTGAAAAGTCCCATAAAATTGGAAGCAACGTCTCCAAAATGGCCTATACAGTGTTGATGGGAACGTTAAACCTCAAACAAACAAACATTCATTAGCCGAAAGTTATTGCGGTGCATGAAATGTTTGCTTCATTCCTCATCAAATGCGCAGACTTTAGACTGTTCTATAATATCATCTGTACTACTGATTAATGGGCTCAGTCCAATATTTGATTACCCTTGTACTGGAAAAGAAATTCACTGATACCAACCTCAGGTCCTGATAGTATGCACCCTCAGAAACCATTCAGATCCTGATGATAAGACACAGTCACAGACACCTAAAGGTCTCCTGATGGTATTCCTCACCCATTCCAGTTTCAAAGGCATGGAAAAATTAACCCAAAATTTTGTCAAAAAGGGTCCACAGTAAAGTTCTGTCAGATGACTTAATTTGAAATCTGGGGATATAATAAAATACGGATATAAAATTTTGTAAGAGATTTAAATAGTCCCCTTGCCTGGGTCCCCCAGGACATGCACCCCATTCCACATCCACTTCATAAAAGTGTTAATAAATGTATCTCAGAAACCGTTCAGATCCCTGCCCCTAAACCATGTATATTCTTAACCCATTTAGTACCGGAAACCCCTTAAGGGGTACTTGGCATACAGTGCAGTCCCAGATAAGACACTGCAGAATGCGGCATCTGATCAGGGCCTACACTGTATAATCTTAGTTGTCGAAGGGACGTAAAACTGAAACACTCACTCAGCCATTTTCCAAATCAATTTAGAAGAAATCAAAACCTGGCACCCCTAAATTTTGAAATGGACTCGAGGAAGATTCCATTTGGTACAAAAAGGGTTTCAGTAATACTGACTGTGGTTTCCCCAGGGGTATGCCCCGCTTCTCCAGTTCAAATATGGTCAACAGAGTGAAACTGTATCCAGCATTTCAGTTATTTCATGCCAGTGAGTCCTCATCATTGAGCTATTTCTGTAACAGTTTCAGGTTTAAAGTCCTCGTCATTACTATTCAGGTCATTAAATTGGAGATGTTTGTTCCTATTTTGTGGTACTTTTACCCCACATTGAGATGAAATGACATCTCAAGCCCAGCCATACAATGAAACCAATGTAGGATTTATATGCATGGTCGGTCCGACTCACACCACTTTGCCTAGTCAGGCTTAGACCTTCTAAGCAGTTTACCAGTACTCATGTGCGGTCGGTTTCAGCTCTTTGTGGACGCATCATGCAGCCCAATCCATTTCTCCAAGCCCTGACGTGCGGGTTAGTTTGATGTTTATGTTCTCGGAAGTTGCACTGTTGAGTGTGGGCTTACACCTCAGAAACTGTTCAGATCCGCACCCAAACCCTGAAGATACCGATCACAACAGTTGTCATCTTCTGGTAGCTTTAAAAGTCATTTTTGTAAGCAGTGTGAACCCAGATATGTAGGTACAGTCTGATCAGAGTTCACACTCTTTGTCTGTATACAAAAATATTTTCTAAAATGTTTGCACGAAGATGCAGCAGAATACGAACATATGACATTTTGGATGCATTTTTTGTGGCATCTTAAGGGCTAAATCATTTATGTTCATTGATGCTGTTCCTTATGATGAGACAGTCATTCAATGGCATCAACCCAATATCCCCTTTAAGTACTATTGACTGAATATCATGGAAACTGTTCAGATCCTAACTGCTAAACGATATACATGTACATTGTTGTTCCTTATGATAAGGTGCATCCATTTGTACTGACAAGGGAATCCCCTTGGGGCATGCCTCACCCCTCCAGTTCACATAAAGCTTAATATCTTGGAAAACATTTGGAAAATGTTCAGATCCCCATGCCTAAATCATAAATTTTACAGGAATGGGGTTCACATTGGAGCTCATTTGATAATTGGTAGATCTCAGTTATACGCAATATGTACATGTAATTATATCTTGCTGTGTAAATAACAAATTCGAGATTATTTTGTTCGAAGATATACTAGAGCATACAATGCAAAATTTGAGTCTATGTACTGCTGTGACCTTGAAAACTAGCAATAGGTCAAGGTCAACACGATCTATTCGGGCGATGGACAATCGAGCGGAAAAATCAAAAGGTCATAGTGGACAATCGAACGGTTTTTAAGTGGACAAACGAGCGGAAAATAATTCAACAGGTTACAGGTAAATTGGACGGGTAAATATTGTTCACCTATACAAATGCAGATGGGGAAATCACTAGAAAGGAATATGTCAGAACCCTGAGCTACAGATACAGAGCCCGTACCGATGTGTAAATGACTTTGGGTACCGAGCAAACGCTGGTATATTCATATTGTTTTAACAGACTTCAGTGCTTTGAACAGACTTTAAATAGTGCGTTTAACAGACTCCAGTGTTTTATGATTTCAGCGCTAAAACAACAAATACTTCTGAAATCCCGCTTCCACCTCCCGGCAACAGGCTAAGGTTGACTCGTTCGTGATCCGAGCAACCGTTGATCTGGCTAACGGAAGGGACACAGGTGAACAGGTTATCCGCTCTAATGTCCTATTTTTCATTTCACTCGATTGTCCACTTTTTTGCCGCTTGATTGTCCATTTATTTTCGCTCGAATGTCCTGTCAATCCGCTCGAATGTCCTTCGCCGATCTATTCAAGTTTTTGGTACATTGCACTGATAGATTGTGCCAAGTATGACCATACATGTAATTAGCTGGAGGCAAAGTATTTCTAATAATAAAAAAATGATAGTTTTGGGCAGCCTGTGACCTTGAAAATAAAGACAAGGTCAAAAGACCTTAGTCACTGTTTTGCCAGGTTTTAATCATTAAGTTAATGATGCACATACTGATGCAAGTGTGGTAAGAATCCACTAAATTGGTTCAAGAGATGCAGTGCATCAATTACCGAAAGCCTGCAAAAACACACCAAAAACATTGTGCCCCCTTCCCCACATTGGGGTACATGTACATAAATCCTCGACTCATTCAATAAATTTTTTTCCATATATTGTATATCTTTTTAACCCTTACACAACGGAAGTTTTAACTAAAGCAAGGGCATCTTTCTGCACCAGAAACAATGCCCCCCTACCGTTTGTTGGGGGATATAACTCTATTATTGGGCCTCCATGGACTAATGGGTAAGAGCATTAGGTCTCTCGCTGCCATAGTTCAGGGCCACGTGATATGCCAAGTTCTGCCACAGGAGGTCAGGTCAGAGGTGTTTATTTTTTCTATGGTTTCTCTGTTTTTTCACTGATTTCAAGCCAGTCGTTAATCAGGTGGGCGAAAACCTGAGAAGTTCTCAGGTTTTCGCCCACCTGATTAACGACTGGCTTGAGATCAGTAAAAAAACCTTGAAAGGGTCGTAAAACTAAAAAAAAAAAAACTATTAATGATGATTCATTTGGCAAGGTATCCCATATGCATGATACATGTACATCATATTTACTTCTTTGACTCTCATACAATAGAAGTTTCAACTCAACCAAAGGTGTCTTTCTGACAGTAAATAGATAAAAACTTGTGAGTATGATAGGAATTTTGTATAGCATTTTCTGCATTCAAGGGCACTTCTCATAGTCTCATATAACAGAGCTTTAAATTGACAGAAGATCTTCCATTATTTAGCAGTCTTCAATC
Source organism: Lucinisca nassula (assembly GCA_963580285.1). Classification (NCBI taxonomy): domain Eukaryota; kingdom Metazoa; phylum Mollusca; class Bivalvia; order Lucinida; family Lucinidae; genus Lucinisca; species Lucinisca nassula. The sequence continues at coordinate 42,702,604 of OY757010.1, read as the reverse complement.
ATTGACAAACTCGTCAGCCAAAAGGGGGACATTTTACAATTCTGTTCTTGATGGAGAAATATTGTGGGTTTTCACAAAGGTGGGAAGTGTAAATATTTAACAAAATTCACAAATTGCAAATAAAGTTATATATTTTAGCATAATTTGGCTGCATGCAAAAGATATTAATATCTTATCAATATGTTTCTGCAGCTTAACCATTTTATGCCTCAACCTTAAGGTAATTGATTATCTTGGCTAATATGGAATTACCCCACCCATCCAGACCTCACCATAAATTAAAAATATCTAATGATAATTTCTGGACTTCCCTTTTTATTCACATCTACTTGGTTAAATTATGATCACATAAAGCAGATACTGCTGCAGATTTATACATGTATTTGTTCTAAGAACATCAGTATGCAACCTACAATTTATAGCAATACTAAATAATAAACCATAAAGACTCCAAGAAACACAACCAAAAAGGTTTATGGGAAAGATAAAGTCATTCAGGATATCATATCAATTAAGAACAAAAAAAAGAAAAACCCTATTAAATTCAGGTTTAAAACAGCTGGTTGTCAGCAGCCTCACAGGCTAGTGACAACCGGTTTTCAGCAGCCTCACAGGCTGGTGACAACCGGTTGTCAGTAGCCGTCGCCTAAAAAATAACTTGCCCAGCCATAATTTGGACTTGTCCCGGGCAGCTGGGCAATGGATTTGTCAGGCCCTGCCCCTGCACCTCCAGCTCCCAAAAAGGGCATAGTGCTGGTCAGGAAAAAGGGCATGTTGAACATGCGGAAATATATAAAAATGGCACTTCAAATGCATACAGCCATGTCAAAAGTGCACATTCACATGCACAACTTTCCTAAAAAGGCTTGATCCTTCTCTTACCCTGTATTAAGTGCTAAACTGCCTGTTTTTTAGCTCACCTGACCGAAGGTCATGGTGAGCTTTTGTGACAGTAAGATGTCCGGCGTCGTCGCGCGTCGTGCGTCGTCCGTGCGTAAACTTTTTCTTGTGAACACACTAGAGGCCACAGTTTTGGTCCAATTATCATCAAACTTGCTCAGAATGATAATCATGACAATATCTCGGTCAAGTTCGAATTTGGGTCATGTCGGGTAAAAAAGTTGGTCAGTAGGTCAAATCATAGAAAAACCTTGTGAACACTCGAGAGGCCACAATTTTGGTCCAATCATCATCAAACTTGCTCAGAATGATCATTGTGACAATATTTTAGTGAAGTTTGAATATGGATCATGTCGGCTTAAAAAGTAGGTCAGCGGGTCAAATCATAGAAAAACCTTGTGAACACCCTAGAGGCCACAATTTTGGTCCAATCATAATCAAACTTGCTCAGAATGATCATCATGACAATATCTTGGTCAAGTTCGAATATGGGTCATGTCTTGTCAAAAAGTAGGTCAGTAGGTCAAATCATAGAAAAACCTTGTGAACACTCTGAAGGCCACTGTTTTGGTCCAATTATCATGAAACTTGCTCAGAATGACCATTGTGACAATATTTCAGTCCAGTTCGAATATGGGTCATATCGGGTTAAAAAGTAGGTCAGCGGGTCAAATCATATAAAAACCTTGTGAACACCCTAGGGGCCACAATTTTGGTCCAATCATAATCAAACTTGCTCAGAATGATCATCATGACAATATCTCGGTCAAGTTTGAATATGGGTCATGTCCGGTTGAAAAGTAGGTCAGTAGGTCAAATCATAGAAAAACCTTGTGAATACTCAGGAGGCCACAAGTTTGGTTAAATCATTAATCTTGCTCAGAATGGTCATTGTGACAATATCTTGGCTTAAGTTTGAATAAAGGTCTTTTCGGGTCAAAAAGTAGGTCAGTAGGTCAAATTAAAGAAAAAACTTGTGAACACTCTAGAGGCCACAATTTTGGTCCAATCATCATCAAACTTGCTCAGAATGATCATTGTGACAATATCTTGCTTAAGAATGAATATGGGTCATGTCGGGTCAAAAAGTAGGTCAGCGGGTCAAATCATAGAAAAACCTTGTGAACACTAGAGGCCAGTTTTGGTCCAATTATAAACAAACTTGCTAAGAATGATCATCATGACAATATCTTGGTCAAGTTTTAATATGGGTCATGTCGGGTCAAAAAGTAGGTCAGTAGGTCAAAGCATAGAAAAACCTTGTGAACACTCTGGATGCCACAGTTTTGGTCCAATCATGATCAAACTTGCTCAGAATTATCATTGCGACAATATTTCAGTCAAGTTGGAATATGGGTCATGTCGGGTTAAAAAGTAGGTCAGCGAGTCAAATCATAGAAAAACCTTGTGAACCCCCTAGAGGCCACATTTTTGGTCCAATCATAATCAAACATGCTCAGAAATGATCATCCTGACAATATCTCGGTCATGGTTGAATATGGGTCATGTCAGGTCAAAAAGTAGGTCAGTAGGTCAAATCATATAAGAACCTTGTGAACACTCAGAAGGCCACAGTTTTGGTCCAATCATCATTAATCTTGCTCACAATGGTCATTGTGACAATGTCTCAGTCAAATTCGAATAGGGGCCATGTCGGGTAAAAAAGTAGGTCAGCCGGTCAAATCGTAGAAAAATCTTGTGAACACTCAAGAGGCCACAATTTTTTATCCAATCATAATTAAACTTGCTCAGAATGATCATCATGACAATATCTCGGTCAAGTTCGAATATGGGTCAATTCGAGTCAAAAATAGGTCAGTAGTTCAAATCATAGAAAAACTTTGTGAACACTAGAGGCAACACTTTTGATCCAATCATCATCAACTTTGCTCAGTTTGATCATTGTGTCAATATCTCATTCAGGTTTGAATATGGGTCATGTAGGGTTAAAAAGTAGTTCAGCAGGTCAAATCATAGAAAAACCTTGTGAACACCTTAGAGGCCACAATTTTGGTCAAATTATAATCAAACTTGCTCAGAATGATCATCCTGACACAATTTTGTCCAATTATAATCAAACTTACTCAGAATGATCATCATGACATATCTCGGTCAAGTTTGAATATGGGTCATGTCAGGTCAAAAAGTAGGCCAGTAGGTCAAATCATAGAAAAACCTTGTGAACACTCTGAAGGCCACAGTTTTGGTCCAATCATCATTAATCTTGCTCAGAATGGTCATTGTGACAATATCTGGTCAGGTTCGAATATAGGTTATGTCAGGTTAAAAAGTAGGTCAGCCGGTCAAATCATAGAAAAACCTTGTGAACACTCAAGAGGCCACAATTTTGGTCCAGTCATAATCAAACTTGCTCAGAATGATCATCATGACAATATCTCGGTCAAGTTTGAATATGGGTCATATCAGGTCAAAAAGTAGGTTAGTAGGTCAAATTATATACGAACCTTGTGAACACTCTAGACGCCACAGCGTTAGACCAATCATGATCAAACTTCTCTGAAACCACAAGGCCCAGGACTTTGATATTTGGTATGAAGCTTCATCTAGTGGACCCCTACCAAGATTGTTCAAATTATAGTGCTGGGGCCAAAAAAGCCCCCGCCCCGGGGCCCTTTGGTTTTACATAGGCTTATATAAGGAAAATCTTTAAAAATAAAATTTTCTTCTCTGAAACCACAAGGCCCAGGTCTTTGATATTTGGTATGAAGCTTCATCTAGTGGACCCCTACAGAGATTGTTCAAATTATAGTGCTGGGGCCAAAAATGCCCCCGCTCCGGGGCCCTTTGGTTTTGCATGGGCTTACATGTATATAGGGAAGAGCTTTAAAAATCTTCTTCTCTGAAACCGTAAGACCCAGGTCTTTGTTATTTGGTATGAAGCTTCATCTAGGGGACCCCTACCAAGATTGTTCAAATTATAGTGCTTGGGCCAAAAATGCCCCCATCCCGGGGCCCTTTGGTTTTACATGGGCTCATATAGGGAAAATCTTTAAAAATCTTCTTGTCTGAAACCGCAAGGCCCAGGTCTTTGATATGTGGTATGAAGCTTCATCTAGTGGACCCCTACCAAGATTGTTCAAATTATAGTGCTGGGGCCAAAAATGCCCCCGCCCCGGGGCCCTTTTGTTTTACATAGGCTTATATAGTAAAAAATCTTTAAAAATCTTCTTCTCTGAAACCACAAGGCCCAGGACTTTGATATTTGGTCTGAAGCTTCATCTAGTGGACCCCTACCAAGAGTGTTCAAATTTTAATGCTGGGACAAAAAATGCCCCCGCCAGGGGGCCCTTTGGTTTTACATTGGCGTATATAGGGAAAATCTTTAAAAATCTTCTCTGAAACCACACGGCCCAGGTCTTTGATATTTGGTATGAAGCTTCATCTAGTGGACCCCTACCAAGATTGTTCAAATTATAGTGCTGGGGTCAAATATGCCCCCGTTCCGGGGCCCTTTGGTTTTACATGGGCTTATATAGGGACAATCTTTAAAAATTTTCTTCCCTGAAACTGTAAGGCCCATGTCTTTGATATTTGGTATGAAGCTTCACCCCACAAGGCCCAGGTCCCCCCCCCCCCTTTTGGTTTTACATAGGCTTATATAGGGAAAATCTTTAAAAATCTTCTCTGAAACCGCAAGGCCCAGGTCTTTGATATTTAGTATGAAGCTTCACCTAGTGGACTCCTACCAAGATTGTTCAAATTATAGTGCTGGGGCCAGAAATGCCCCCGCTCTGGGACCCTTTGGTTTTACATAGGCTTCTATAGGGAAAATCTTTAAAAATCTTCTTCCCTGAAACCACAAGGCCCAGGTCTTTGATATTTGGTATGAAGCTTCACCTAGTGGACCCCTACTAAGATTGTTCAAATTATAGCCCTGGGGACAAAAATGCTCCCGCTCCAGGGCCCTTTGGTTTTACATAGACTTATTTAGGGAAAATCTTGAAAAATCTTTTTCTCTGAAACCACAAGGGCTAGGTCTTTGATATTTGGTATGAAGCTTAATCTTGTGGACCCCTACCAAGATTGTTCAAATTATAGCCCTTGGGCCAAAAATGCCCCCACTTGGGCCCTTTGGTATTACATAGACTTATATATAGGGAAAATCTTGAAAAATATTCTTCTCTGAAACCAGAAGACCTAGGTCTTTGATATTTGGTATGAAGCTTCATCTAGTGGACTTCTACCAAGATTGTTCAAATTGTAGCCCTGAGACCAAAAACACCCCTGTCTCGGGGGCCCTTTGGTTTTACATAGACTTATATAGGGAATATCTTTAAAAATCTTCTTCTGTGAAACCACAAGGCCTAGGTCTTTGATATTTGGTGTGAAATTTCATCTAGTGGACCTCTATCAAGATTGTTCAAATTATAGCCCTGGGGCCAAAAATGCCCCTACCTCGAGACCCTTTGGTTTTTCATAGACTTATATAGGGAAATCTTTAAAAATCTTCTCTGAAACCACAAGGCCCATGTCTTTGATATTTGGTATGGAGCTTCATCTAGTGGACCTCTACCAAGATTGTTCAAATTATAGCCCCTGCCCCGCGGCCCTTTGGTTTTGCATAGTTTTATATATAGAGATAATCTTTGAAAATCTTCTTCTCTGAAACAGCAAGGCCCAGGTCTTTGATATTTGGTGTGAAGCTTCATCTAGTGGACCTCTATCGAGATTGTTTAAGTTATAGCCCTGAGGCCAAAAATGCCCCCGCCCCGGGGCCATTTGGTTTTACATAGGCTAATGTAGGGAATATCTTTAAAAAATCTTTTTCTCTGAAACCCCAAGGCCCAGGTCTTGGATATTTGGTGTGTAGCTTCATCTAGTGGACCTTTGCCAAGATTGTTCAAATTATAAGCTTTGTTGATATTTGGTATGAAGCTTCACCTTTTTAGACCTCCCTCAACATTATGCACATTGTAGCCCTGGGGTCAATAATGGCCCTCCCCGAGGCCCACTTGTTACTCTATCATATGGGTCAGGTGAGCGATCCAGGGCCATCATGGCCCTCTTGTTTTTTGTTTTGTTTTTTTTGTTTTTGTTTTTAATACTAAGTGAAAGAGATATGTCATATTCACCATTAATGACAAGAAGTTTACATGTACATGCAAGTTTTGTAAGCAAGCTGATCACTGATACAAACAAGATAAATTTGGTACATGTTTAGCCACAGTTTGGGCCACATCTACAAACACTGACATCACACTGGTCAGGCACACTTTCACACTTCATTAATTGAATTGGTGTTACTAACTGTAATACACCTATTATCAAAACACTCTTATGACTTCTAAAAGTGAGCTAATTAAGTACAATAAACAGGGGGGTTAGCACTCAACCGTGAATGATGACTGTCAAATAGGCAACAATTTATTGCTAAAATGTGTCTAAATAGTCATAATTTAAATAGGCATAGCTTTGGTATTTTTGGGTAATTTTCAGTGACTTTCTACCAAAATGGAGGGCAACATTTACTCTATCTGATAAAGAGCATGACACTAGAGAAAAAGGGCATGGGCCGCATGGCATTGCACTTGAGAAAAGGGCTAGGGGAAAGACTAAAATTACTTGCTTCAGTATAAAAACACTACAAATGGGGGTTCTGTTGCTGGCTTATTTAACCCTTATCTTGCTGAATATTCATTTAAGCCACACCCATTTCTGTTTATCAACCAATCAAATTACTTGATGTGATTTATTGCTACAAATTCATAAACTGAATGCCAAACAGTGTAGATCCTGATCAGATGGCTTCTTCAGAAGCCATCTGATCTGGATCTACACCGTTTGCAAAGACAGGGGTTGTCGTGAACAGCAAGATAAGGGTTAAACCTGTGTCCTGATGAATAGATTTATTTTGTTACACACACATCTGACTATCAACCAATCACATTACCTGGCATAATGTATTCTTGCAAGTCACAAACTGAATGATACACTGCAGATCCTGGTGACCTGTTCCAATTTTTGGATTTATACGGTAATATACATGTATGTTAAAAACTTCCTTAGCCATCTGATCTGGATCTACACTATTGCAAAGGTAGGGGTTAGCTTGTTTAACAGGATAGGGGTTAACAAATTATTACAGAAAGGCCATTGAATTGTGTAGTTTGGTATATAATAATAATAATAATAATAATAATAATAATAATAGTCTTTATTTTACGAGGGTAATACAATTAGTACAATAACTAATCTCCCTTGTGGCCCTCAATATTTACAAATTATACAACAAATGGAGAAGTACATGTATTAGATGCGAAGATTTAAGACAATGATCGTTCTCTCTGCCATTCACAATGTTAACACTCACACACATATAACAATTGATTGAATAGACAAATTAATGGACAAAAAAAAAAGTTATAGCATGAAGATAGGCATATCAAAAATGAATGAATCATCATGGTGTTAGTAAAAAAAATACATGAATCTATATGTTCATGTAAGTTTTGCTTCTGGTCATTAAATTTCCACTCATTTATTATCCAGTAATTGGGACACTGTCTTTAATTAATTGGTAAATGTCATCAAAACGTCCTTAAACTGTCCAAAAATCAGAAGTTACATGTACATATTATACGGTAATGATCCTAAGTTTCAGGACAGATAGACCTAAGCAAACAATGCAGACCCAGATCAGAATGAGCAGTCTAATCAGGGCTACACTACTTGTCATTCTGTCTGCATGTTATTGACTCCTTGCTGGATCATGAAACAAAACTGTTAAAATTTTAGGAGAATTATAGCAAGTCCTCAAGGTATCCCAATTTTTAGGAATGTTTACGGTAAAATACATGAATCTGTTACAATACTTCAGCCCTTAAAGCACCAGAGAAAAATACAACAGACTGTAATTTTATTTTTTAAATTATTTTTCAGACAAAATAAGGCTTCAAATTTGATGTATGTCGTCTGTCTAGTAGATTTGTTTGTTTGATTTGAGGTTTAACGTCCCCGTCAACACTGTAAAGGTCAATTTGGAGACAATGCTTCCAATTTTGTGAGACTTGTACCCGACATTGAGATGAAATGACATCTCAAGCCCTGCCACCCAATGAAACCAATAGGGTTTATAAACATGGACGGGTCGACTCGCACTGCTTTGCCTGGGCACTGAGGCTTAGATCCCCCAAACGGTTTACCAGTACTCGTGTGCGGGTCGGTTTCGGCTCTGCTTGAAAGCATCATGCAGCCCATATATTTCTTCAAGCCCCGATGGACGGGGACCGGTCTGTCTAATAGATGATTCGCATATAATCGTGATATACTGTCAAACCATATACATGTACCGTAAAAATTCTATTAAACGCCCGGGCGTTTATTAGAATCATTACCTTTCATGGGAAGTGGGGTGGGCGTTTATTAGAGGTTACAGTTCCAAGAGAAATTAATTGAAGTATCCAAACACTGCACTTTCCATCGTAAATAGACAACAGAACTGTGTGCTAGTGACGCTCAATCCGTGAAAGACTACTGACATAACGATTTGTTCTACTGTGGATGAATTCGACAGCACAGCATACAAATTTGATGCCTTTTCCTCCACCAATTCAGGCTTGTTTCATTTCAAATTTTGATTAAAGATACCACGTGAATCGAGTTTCTTATGCATCTATGACACAACTGGAGTGCACCTTAGAACCTGAAAAACAGATGTCTGCTATTGACACAACAAAAATCATCTGAAATATATTTTTCACACCTTTTGAAGCAGTTGTTAGACACGTAGTTGACTGTCCATGCTTTAATGTCAGCTGCTTACCCTTTGATATTGAAAAATACTGCTATGTAACATGCATCAATTATCGCTTTTTTATCAAGCGGTTGTGGATTAGCTTAATCAAATACGAGTGGTCATCCATGTTAATTCTATTTCGTCATATCACTTCCGGGATTAAATGAGATCGTGCGATGCGTGGGTCAAATCAGTGTGCGATCGCCTGTCAAGGAGGACAGACGTGTCAAATTTGTACTGACGCGGAACTTGTATTATAGTTTGCGATTATTCTGTGTTCTGTTTTAGACATGTAATTGTCTATTTATATCGCAAATTTATTTAAATTTGTTATATGAATTGTACTGTTCCGCTATTGAGACGTACTTTTTTGCGACATCGTCGTTTTACGACATCGGTGTGTTTACGGTAGGAAGTCACACGTGTTTTCCAAAATGGCAGAAAAAGTAGTCTCGGAAGAGCGAGACAAAGCTAAACCGAGAGCTATCCCGGTTTCTATTGATTCTGCTAATGATAACGCCAGCGTAGCTGGGGGTTCTTATAAAAGTACATCAACAGAACGTACTCAGGTGGCCCAAAGTTCGGGTAAAGGTCCTATCAGTTCCAAAACAAGTGCAAAACAAATGTGTAAAACTGTTGAGTCAGAAATTTTGGCCGCGGTCAAAAATGTTCAGGTCACTTTGCAGAGGCAAGAC